>CANTUQ010000119.1:0-1200000 GCA_947683425.1 Excoecaria cochinchinensis
AAATTTCTAGCAATAATAGTAATGATGTGCCCATGAGTTAGAGGTGAATCGTGTTTATTAACACAATGCAACAACTGATTAACAACCCAGTAAGACCAACATACATCCTTACGCTTATGTACACACCACATCAAAAATAATTCATGAAAAGAAACTCTATTAAATTCAGACCTGTTAAAAATCAAAGAAGCAAGAATCTTATGCCAAATCCAATATTTTAAATCTTTGATAAACATGGATTTAGCATCTCTAGCTCTATATGGTGTTTGCAAACTAGTTAAAAATGACATTAGGTTTAAAAGATTTAGGCGGGTAAAATACACCAGTTTGTGAAAATCCAAACATCCTATTCATCATAAAATAGGTCAGAGTATAAGACTTTCCATCCAATCGAAAATCTAACCAATTTTCATTATCCTCATTCTTTTGCAAAGTATTATAAAATTCTAACATTAAATTAAGATAAATGTTTTCATGCATATTGGCAAACCTTAGAAAACCATAGTATGACAACATTTCATTTACAGTATCTAGCATGTCTACCTATTCTAGCAGTGTTGTGGGGAAAAACTTACATTGCGAAAATGGGCGATCATGAAGAGCAAGAAATTTGCTACCTTTGTCCACAGTGAAGATGGAAAAACCAGCACCAAATGTAGAAGAAATATCTCCCTCTTCAGCCTCCTGTTGTGCTTGTTCTATGCATAAAGATGAAGGATTCTTAGTTCTTACCATTTTAGTTAAGAGACAGATATTGAAGAGAAACAGAAAGCTACTACGAAGAGAAATAAACAAGGCTAATTGAGCGAGAGAAGAATAATGGAGATAAAGAGTAAGCAAAATTGAAAAGAAAGGAACAATGAAAGGACAAATAAAATGCTAACTTAGGAAAGAAGAAGAAAGAAGGAAGATGAAAGATCGAAAAATGTGTGGGGGATGAGTGTGCGACTCGTGAACCAGAATACGAGAGAGGAAAGAATAAAAGTGAGAGGGAAACTTGAAAAGTTTGGTGAATACGAAAAGGCACACCGTTAAGTGAAAAGTGAAAAATAAAGAGGAGGGAAACGCGAAACGTGAAGTGAAACAAAAAAGAAGAGGGAAGAATACGAAAGCTCACGATGTTTAGGGTTTTGAAATAAAATTATCCCTCTTTAAATTTCTGATCTTGTGTTTTTAGGGATTAGGGTTAATCTAAATTAAGTTAATTGAAATTAAACATATTAATATGAGGAGAAAGAAAATTAATCAAATGAATAGAAAAATAACAAGACAAGAAAACAAAATAACTTACTGTAAAATCGACTCAAACTCCGCCTACACTACACGCTTCATGAGTCGTGAATTATCTTCACGACTCATGAATTGGCCCTTATTTCCTAGACAAATCTGCACGACTCATGACCTGCAAGCACAAGTCATGCGACACTGGGAAGCAGCACATTCTGTCGTGAGCGCGATGCACATCGTACTCGCGACAGAAGCATCGCCTCGCTCCCCCGTGAAGCATTGCCCGCTGTCGCGATCGCGATGTTTGTCGCGTTCGCAATAGCAGCAATCAGTTTGACACACATTTATTTTTTATTATTATTTTTATTTTCCACAATAAATAACATTACTAATTCTACCTGTAGAATAAACATCAATAGTGTTAGTAAAATTACAAACAAAAATATAAAAATTAATTAACAAATTGACATACAATAACTTAATAGAACATAAAACACATATAGAAAGAAAATCTATTTAAGCAACCTAAATAAAAGACTAAATAAGAGACTATAAAATATTAGGATTTCATGTGCTCCCTAGGATTTTCTTCCATATTGCTTGGAAGACACCCTAAACTTCTTGGTGGTAAGAAACTGGCAAGTTAACCCAATTGAATCTCAAGATTATGAATGGATGAAGCATGATTTTTAGTAATTTGATAAATTTTTGCCTTAAGCTTCTTTTGGTTCTGATCTTGAGAGCTAATCTTAAAATTAATCTCCTCAATAAATTTATCAATTTTCCCTTCAAATACTCCAAATCTATCTTGTGGTTGTTGGAAACCTACACTTCTATTTTGGTTATTACTATTATTTCCCCATGAAAGATTAGGATGATTTCTCCAACCAGGATTATAAGTATTAGAATATGGATTACCACGTCCTTGGACTTGAATAAAATTCACTTGTTCCGCTTTACTAGCCAATCCTAAATTGCAATTTTAACTAATATGACCTTATTGACCACACATAGTGCATCTATTTAATGGACTTCCCCCATTGCTAGACTATTAACCTTTCGAGTTAAAGCCTCAATTTGGGCTTGTAAAGCTACCTCAGAATCTATGGCATGTACCCCCTTAGCATTAGAATTAGATTCTCTTACTCTTTCGGTTGGCCACATACAATTGTTCATAGCCATCTCTTCTAACAATTCAAAAGCAGCTTCTGTTGTTTTTATCATAAGAGAGCCACCAGCTGCAGCATCAATAGTCCCTCTAGTTGTAGGGTTCACTCCATTATAGAAAGTTTGCATGAACAACTCCCTTGGAAGGTTATGGTGAGGACACATTCTCTGCAATTCTTTAAATCTCTCCTAAGCTTCATACAAAGATTCATTGTCATTTTGCACAAAAGTTGTGATATCTTTTATAATTTTTGCAGCTTTGGCTAGAGGGAAGTATTTGGATAAAAATGCTTTGGCCAATTGGCCCCAAGTGGTTATTGATCCTCTCGTTAATGAATTTAACCAAGCCTTGGCTTTATCCTTCAAAGTGAAAGGAAAAAGTCTAAGCTTAATTACATCATTTAAAACTCCATTAATTTTAAAAGTATCACAAATTTCAAAGAAATTTGCCAAATGAGCATTAGGATTCTCATTTGCCAAACCATAAAATTGAATGCTATTTTGAATCATTTTCAAAAGAGAAGGTTTAATTTCAATTTGATTAGCATTTACCGTAGGCCTTACCACACCTTGTTGAGCACCACTCAATGCGGGTGTAGCAAAATCCATTAACCTTGGTGGATTTTCCTCTTCAGCCATGATAGGTCTCTTATTCTTATTTTTCTTCTTGTTAGATTTCCGGTTACTTGACAAAAATCTCTCTATTTTAGGATTCAAAGGTTGGACCTCTTCTTGAGAACTCCTTGTACTAGGCGTGAACTATCAAATCCTGTAAAAACAACACAACAAAACTAAGTGAAACTATTCAAACAAACAAACAAAATGAAATAAATATTGTAATCCAAATTAATAAATCGAGATTCATAATGGCAATAAATAATCAATCACTACCCGGCAACGGCGCCAAAAACTTATTAGCCTATTTCTAAGTGCTAATTCCGCAAGTATACGGTGTACCGGTTATAGTACAAAAGATGTCGATCCCATGAGGAATGTGATAATTACTACACACTATTACTACTCAATTTTCATCTTCTTTACAATGATCATTAATTTTATGAATGAAAGTGGAAATAATATATCAAACATTATCTAACCTAATTATTGATTATCGGAGAAGATAAAAGATTAATGATGATAAAATGATAAATAGAACTTGAATTGATTATTCTTAATTATAAGTATATTCTTGTCATGCAAGCCAAGTTGAATAATGTTCCAATTTACTCTCTCAACATAAATTAGAGTGCCTAAAACTTGCATTTTTAATTCTAACTCACAATTTTCATTAATAAATTAGAGGTTTATACATATAAATTTCAGGAATAATAAACAACCTGTAACAACCATTTAATATTGTGATTTCTCAAATAATACTTCAATGATGAACTTCTATTAGATTTAAGTAAGAATTCATTTTTTCAACTAAACACTTACTTATGCATCAAATACCAATAGAAAACTCTACAAGCAAAAATATTAAATTAATATGAATAACAAAATATAACATTAAATATTCAAGTTCATCAATGCAGCATTTAATAGTTACAAAGAAGAAGTAAAAAGATAAGAAATGAAGAAGGAGATTCCTCAACCCTTTTCCTTTTCACAAAGGATATCTTCTTCCTTGTAATTAATCTTCTCTTCAAAACATGAATTCAAACTAAGAACTTTTAACTACAAAGCTTTCAGAAAATAAACAATATTTAACTTATAATAAAAATGATCCTCTCCCTTAAAATTACAGTTGAGATATAAATTTATAGAATTCCAAAAGTTGTGTTCCCTCCTTCAAAAGTTGCAAATATTGGTGAAGAATTATGCTTCTTCAAATGACTTTTCGTAGAAAACTACCCCAACGGATAGTTCTGTGTCGCTCGCGAAAGAACACGGATTACCTTTTTTCCTTTTCTTTCTTTCTTCTTTTCTCTTCCTTCTCTCTAGCCATTAACGACTCGTGATCTCCTTTCACGAGTCGTGACCTACTTGCGTGAGTCATGCGTTAGGCTCACGTCTCGTGACAACTTCCCTTCCTTCTTCTCTTTTTCTTTCTTTTCTCCCTTGCGCTTCTTTCTGCATCGTCACGAGTCGTGATCTCTTTTCACGACTCGTGACCTTACTCCTCTTCCTTGGCAACTCTTCCTTCTTTCAGCGTCTTTACGTAGCACGAGTCGTGTCCCACTTTCACGACTCGTGCTCTTCTATTCTCCTTTTCTTCCTTTTTTTTGTACAGTCACTCCTCCCTTCACGAGTCATGTTCCACCATCACGACTCATGCACATCCATTTAACCTTCTCTGCTTTATTCGTGCATCTTTTCCTCCTTTTCACTCAAATCACCCTGCAAAACACAAAAACAAGTAAACTACACAAATAACATGAAAAATACATATATTTACATAATTAACTTCTTAAACTCACATAAAATATATACTAAATAATACATCAATTAGGCACTTATTAGGTTGTCGCCAAAATACGCACATCCTTGCCGGGATGTTGCCGAAATTTTTTTAGTTAGGCATATCTAAGTCGAAATGTTGCCGAAATTTCTAAAAATTAAAGATATAGTTAGTTTACTTATAAATGTCATGCGTTAATGCAAAACTAACTTTATTTTTTATGCAGGATGACCCCTAGGGGAAACATTCCTCAGGACCAGCTCTAATCTCAAGCTCCGGCATAGATGACTCCGGATATGAAGGAGAGGTTTGAGGACTTAGCTCGCGTCCTATTTTATGCCAGCATGTACATCTCTAGGCCCTTCCTCCAGCGCATGGGGATGTTAGAGGAGGTTGAGGCACTTTTGGAGGCGGCAGGGTGGACAGAGTTTCTCAGACCGTATTTCGAAACTCACCCGAAGATCACGAGGGAGTTCTTGGCCACATTCCAATACAGAGGGTTTCATAGACCGGACACTGAAGAGGGTATCATATAGTTTAGGGTCTGAAGAGATCATTTTAGTATCACCCGCCAAGTCTTTTCCCAGGCGATGGGGCTTTTGGCTGGGGTAGATGTGATGATACCAAAGTGGGCTATCAGGAGACAACATTGGGAGGCCATCACCTTGCCCGGAGCCCCTTATGACCATGACATGGCGAAGAGCACTATGCTCTCATCATAGGCATTGAGGTATGTTCACATAGTGCTTTCCAGCTCTTACTTGGGCCAAATTGAGAACCCAAGATCAGTCAGTGGCATAGAGATATGGAGTATGTGGGCGATAGTGACAGGCTAACACCTTAACATTAGACATGAGATATTGGCTAACTTGGTGAGTGTAACACCCCCAACTCCCACACGTAGCATTTCGAAGGGTGAAGAGCTACGGTGAGCAGAAGGTGCCACCAGACAAGGACACACATGGCAATGCAGAATCAGGACAATAAAATTTCTAACATTATAACCTCAAAACATGCACATCCTAAACCTATGTCATCCACACACCATTATTCGCACTATAAGATATTACAACTTATTACAAAGGCTAATAAATAAAACTTAATTACATCCCATAATCAATAACACTTCTATAAGCACCGTGTCCCGGAGCGGTCCGGATCAGAGGTTACCCTATGATGAAATCAATATCCTAGCCTATATAAATGGTTTGGATTTGGGGGTTTTAGTCCCGCATTTCACGAGAAGCGAGTCTTTTTACCTTTCGTAGGCAGGGGGGAGAAAACAGGGGATTTTCGAATCAAAAAGCCTTTTTTCCTCCACAGACGGCCAGCCCGTCGCTTCGGGTCACCAACGGCTTATGGTATTTTCTGACGCCTGTCGGAAAGTCACCGCCCCTGTCAGAAAGTCGCCTGGTTTCACGGAGCACGCAACCTTTCCGACTCCCGTCGGTGGATGTGGCAGGGCCGTCGGACGAATCCTTATGTCAGAAGGATTATTCCGACGCCCGCCTCTATACACCGACGCCCGTCGGTCGTGTCTGACTTATAAAAGCTCCGAATTTTCAAGAGAAAAGGGGGTTGCAAAAATTTTCAAGAGGGGAAACTCTGCCCAAATTTAAGCATATTTTCTCTCTCTTCCAGCAAACACATTTCATAAAGAAATCTTGTTCAAAAGAGGATCAAATCCATCAAAAGGGACTAAAAACTAATTAGTTTTCCTTTAGATTTTGATTCCAAAGACAATACTTTGAAGGTTTGAGAAGGAAGTGATCTGATTTCCTCTTTTCAATCCTTCATCTTGCTTTTCGTGGAACACGCGGGGCTCTAACCAACTCAAGAATTTCACCCAAAGCGATTATCTGAGGGTAAATATTCCGGATTCCTTCTCCATATCATTCCATATTTATTCTTTATTTGTTAATTCTTCCAATTTTGCCATTATTCTTCTTTATTCTAACCTTTTTATATATTTTTATGATAAAACTTCTTTTTTGGCTTTAAAAAGAGTTTTCTCCCTTCTGTTTTTTTCTGAGACAGTGGTGACCGAAGGGTCATCTCTTTCACCGACGCCCGTCGGTCACCTCACCTACAGACGCCCGCTTTTTGAGTGACAGACGGACATGTCGGTTATCTTGACTGACGCCCGTTGCTCACCTAAAAGAGGCCGTCGGTGGGTCTGTCTCTTCCCTTTTAAATGATTTTCTATTTTTTTCAAGTCCCTTTGGATTCCCATATATTGATTGTATGTATATTGACATCTTTTAACTTTCTATGAGTGTATATTGATTCCCTTGGACTATCCCGAGCTGGAGCGGCTACCTACCGTATTCGGAGGATTTTCGTCCGGTTTAGTTTCCTAATCCTTCTGATCATTTCCTTCATTTGTTATTCATTGATTATTCTGTGTATATGAATATACTCTTTTCATATCTCGTTAATGTATAAAAATGACTCAATGATTTATATTCAATAAAATGAGGTTTACACAAAATCAATGGTCCAATGCCCTATTTTTATCCAATAAAGATCATCACAAATGAAAATATCCACTTTTGATAATGGTGCATGCGAGGACCAAAGTCCTCAAAAATAAACAATGCCCCGATTCATGTATGTATCACACATTTATAAAGGGAGTTGTATTCCGCTCCTTGTATTATTGTAATTTATCGTCTTTTGATATTTACTTGCTCATTTATAGCTTTCCAAATGTGAATAAATGCGCCTTTAATAAATTGCATCGTGTGCAGAGAGAGCAAATCAATGATAATTAAAATTTGATCATAAAATAATCGAGGTAGAAATAGATGAGAAATCCCGGACCCAGCTCTGGTCTTTGGGCTCCAAGAGGCTAGAGGTTTACCCTCCAAGTCACCTTTTTGTGCAACGAGACTTTAGCGCTAATCCTAGGCTCCTTAGGGCGAGAGGTTTACCTTCAAAGACCCCTCAGGCTGGCCCAAAATGGATACCAAGCGCAGTCTTAGGCTCTCCGAGGCGAGAGTAACTTTCCCAATGTTCTATTTGGTGGCGACTCCATGATACCTCCTTGTTGCCCAACATAGACGCACTTGTGATTTATCGCAAGATGTCAACGAACCCACAAATGCCCCGATCGCCCACGTGCGGGCGGTCCCATGGGCGGCCGCGGGGATCCGGCGCACGTCACAACTTCCTATAACTTCTACAAACTCGTTGGCCAAAGGCTCGGTGGACCGCTGCGCTACTCTAATCTCCTAACCTGCACGAAAAAACAATCGTGCTAAGTGATAATGCTTAGTCTGGCTAAACAATAATGGACAGCCACTCACAGTGGTTGCCGAGGCAACACATGCAAACCAATATATATAAGTATATAAACGAAAAAGGAATGTCGGCTAAGTTATTACAACGAATATCATTATTTTGGTATTGAAACTTAAGTCATTTCACACATTTTAGTGTATTATAACCCATAACCAGAAATACTTATTTACTTTTTTGTCAAAACACATTATACATAAATTATCATATACTTTAAATCACTTAATGGCCCTATAGATAGTTATACTTCATAAACTCCCGAAATACGTCTTAAGAATCGAAATATAAAGTTTAGGAAATCCCGTTATTACTAATATTTCAAAATCATACAAATTATACTATCAATACTTAAATCAAAACCTTTCATTTAATCAAACCGTTACTTGTTCAAAACTAAGCAAAAAATTTCAATACTCAGATTTGGTTCGGGCTTGAAACTGTTATTCCAAGCTTCCTACATATCCCTATAGTTGGAAATCAGAACCACGTAGTTCTACAAAATCCTTTATACTTAAATAATCCAAGAATTAATCTTAAGTCATTTTCTAAATTCAATTATCTATCTCATGCGTAATGCTTATTATCTATCTGACTTACCAATCAATACATTATTCACCGTATTAATTAAAACCACAAACAAATACATATGAATTTCTTACCAATATACCTACTAAAGTTGCACAGGCTAAAGTTCCAAAGGTAAACAACACTTAACGTACCTGTGTTCTCATTTAAACATATATCAAATATATATATATACACACATACACACATATACATATACAAAGTTTATTTACTGAATGTTCAACCACAGAAAACATGCATATCAAATATTTCAATAATACTTTATATAAACTTCATATAGACAAACATACTCGTAATTTTTGAATAATTTCATAACATGCCTTATTCACATACAATCTCTTAGAAAATCAATATTCATTTACACACATTCGTTAGAGCAAACATTGATTGCTTTATCACTTTCAATTTCACAGATATCAATTGGTTATACAAAACACATAGGTATCCGGAGATACCGCACATTTCCACATAGGTGTCCATAAAGGATCAAGAACAGAGGAGTGCGTAGAGCACAAGTCAAATGGCATTTATCACAATTGCATCAAATGCTTATTCACATAATCATTTGCAAATCATCACGGAGCTTATCAATTAATTCACATCATTTCACGCTTTTAATTGCCTACTAAGTCAAAGGGGTGGATAAGCGAGTGAACACATGGCGGTACCCATGGGTACGATTTGAAAAGCAACATCATATTTTTCTCATTTAAAACATTTTCACATTGGGGATCTTAAACAAGATCCATACACATTGAGGTACACGAGGAACCAAACGGGGACCTGATCAGGGTCCAAAACCGAACAAAGGGTTGCAGCATCTGAACTCTATAGGCATGCCTATCTATCCACGACTAACTCACGCAAGCTAAATTTTCCATATCATTATTGAATTCGTCACGTTTCACTTATATATATACATCCCATTAAATACTTGTAACATTCTTTTATGATCACATGCATTCATATATTTGCATATCATATGTACAATTACATTTATCATATTCAAAACTAATCACATGTGATTTCATAGATCAAAGTATTCCTAAGAACATATTAAACGTAATCATAATAGATTCATTTAAACTTAACATATAAGCTTACATTTCATTATACATATACATTTATAACACAGTAATAGTAGATCAAATTCTCGTATTTTAATAATTACTATGCATGGGAACACACTGAATAATTCACATTTTAAATCATATATGCATAACATAAGTGAGAAACCATGCAAAAAGGAAGATCTATGAAAAATATTTTGAAACTGAGAGGGGACTGTTGCGATCTTGACAAGATGTTGCGCTCACGACAGTGGCTAGACTTGCCTATGGAAAAAGAACCAATCATGTGTCATGCTCAGAGACACGACTCGTGAAGGCGACCCATAGAGGAAAACAAGCGGACACAGGAGGGACCACCTCGTGCACAGGTGCACATCTCGTGCACTCCTCCTCTGCAAGAAGCTCAGTAGCCTCTATCGCGATTGCGACCAATGTCGCGCTAACAACAGAGTCGTGATTTCCAGTCCCTCTTCAAAACAAACTTCAACACAATACCAATTGCTCATTCAAGACCTCATAATTTACACAAAACCAAACTTTTATACACATAAACATAATTAAATCATGCTATTAACATCATCAAAATCCCCAATTAATAAAACTAGAACTTTTACTGCAAAAACTCATTCAATCCCCCACTTGAGTTCAAAACTCACAATCAAAAAATTTAAACTCAATTAATCCAAAACACACAACATTCAAACATACTTAAACAACTTCAAGTTCATAAATAACTAGAAAACCAACCAAAAATCACAACAACTTCAAAAATACACACAAAAACCTAAACTTCCCATACCTCATCTCCTTAGCTCCTAGTAGCAAGCTCTACTCCCACTTGCATTTTGTTTCCCCTTGGAATCACGAGTAGGCACTTCCAAAACCAGGAAACCCAAGAAATCACACAAACACAAAACCCTAGATTAAGAACACATTCTAACAAATCAAGAGAAAGAGGAAGAAGAAGAAAAAGAAAGAACTCAACAAAACTTACCCAAAATAATCTCTTTGAGTTGATTAATTTCCACCAAACTCAACCAAAAGAAGAAGGATCAAGATGGAGCAAATAGGAAGGGAAGAAGAGAAGGAGAAGAAGGCGTGAGGGAGAAAGAACGGGAGATCTAGGGCAAAAATTCTGCTCTTTCTTTCTCTTTCCTTGCCTTTTATACCCCTCTCTAAATCCTTGCCACATGTCATCTTATAATTGGTGGAACTTGAACACTCACATCCTAAACCCATGCATGACACTACACACAAGACTAACTCCACTAACACATACACTACTTCCCTCTATGCATGCACACTCTATCAAAACCCACAGATCATGTATATAACCCACAAATAGATATTTATATCAAATTCTCTTTTTAATCCTCAAACTCTTATAACCTTAAACATTGATATTCATAATTTACTAATCCTTCGAATTGGCCCACTTAACTAATTTTATCCTTTCAATTAAATCCAAATTCCATACTTCACAATTTTTACCATTGTCCACACTTATCGGAACTTTCACTTAAATTCTTAAATTGTCCGTCTGACATACCAAACACTTTAACTTGCACAACTTCGGTCGCTACTCATCCTCAATATGCATAAATCCTTCTAGGGTACTTTTTGGGTTGTGACAATTCTTCCCTCCTAAAAGAATTTCATCCTCAAAATTCACTTATATTAGAAAAATCTAGGAACTATACTCCAATTCACCATCATTTACACTGAATATTTCCGTATCATCATATAACACTTACGTTCTACACTTCTTGTAACACCCCAAAACCGCCCTAGTAGTTGGAGCCTGTCTGAGTCTGTTTATGCCTGTTAATGTATATATGTGTGTACGTACTTATGTGCATAGTGATGTTTCATGCATGTTAATTTATGTAAGTGTGTGTTTATGTTAGCGATGTTTGAGAAGAGGAGTGGAGTTAGTATGTGCTTAAGGATAGGGAAGTAGGGTGTGAGTAAGTGATGATAGTTGTGTGTATATGAGAGTATAGGAGTAGGGTATGCATTTGGGATCACTTTCTTATGGGAGAGTAACACTTGGCTTAAAGATTAGGATGATTTAATGGGTGTATGAGAGAGAGGACAGCTATAAACCATTTTGCTTCTTCTTCCTCTTCCCATTGCCTTCCTCTCCCTCACGCTATTTTCATCTTTTTTTTTCCTTTTCTTCTTCTTTCCTTCTCTTTCCTTACATATTTCTGCTCTTCCCTCCTTCCTTGGGTGATTGTTATAGCTGGGTTTGTGTCTCTTTAATTCAAGGGTGAATTTATGAAAGTTGTGTCTTAGGTTCTTCTCTAGGTTTAATTTTCAATTATGTGGCATCTTAGAATTAAACCTGGTTGTGTTTGATTTGTGGTTCAGAGTAGCTTCCTAGATCATCTAAGGGAAAAGAAAAAGCTAGTGGAAGTGAAGCTCACGATTAGGAGCAAAGGAGATCAGGTTTGGGAAAGTTTGTATGGTTTGTGCATTTTGCTGGATATTGGTGTTATTATGAAATTGATGAACAATATTAAGTGGACTTGTATGTGTATGATGTGAATATTGTTGATTTGAAGTGAGTTGTTTCAAGTGTAAAGTATTGAGTTTAAGATTGTTGAATAAAATTCATTTAGGAAGAAATATTGCTTTTGAGAAATTTTAAGTTTGATCTTGTAATTATTTGATTTGAGCATGTTAGTTGACTTGTATATTATGATGTAAGTGAGAAAGAATGGATGAAGTGCTGCGTTGCATTTTTGGATGTGGTTTAGAGTAGTTTTGCTAGAAATTGTCGCAACAGGGCATGGGTCACGGTGGCAACTGATTTGGTTACCACCGTGAGGTCTGTCAAGGTTGCATTCTGTCAGGATTTTGGTATGTCACGGTGGCAATGAATTTGGTTACCACCGTGACCTATCCTGCTTTGGTAATGAATGTTCATTTATTAGTGTAAGATCTAAGTGTGAAATTAATGATTATGCATATTCAATAACATTGAATTAACGCCTCGTTTTGATAAAGTTTACAGTGTTTCTGAATAGTGGAGGATTTCTGTTTGAATTCGATCATAGATTTAATTTGGATGATCGTAGCCTGCAAACCAAATAAGTGTATAGTTAGGCATGCCTAATAGAGTTATGTATAGCTGCAGCCATGTGTACGATTTGGACCCTGATCAGGTCCCCCGAATGGATCCTAGTGATCTTCCTATTGAATCTTACCAAAGATTCTATGTGAAAGTATTGTGGAACAAGAATGAAAATAATGCCTTGATGCCCTCGGGCGTCGATGTGATGTGATTGATATTGATGCCTCTGGGTATCTATATGTACTCGTTATCCACGGTTATGCTCGAGCAGGTTATTTTGTATTTTACTTGTATGAAGTCTGAATAATGATGTGTTAAGATAAACTTCTTATGGTATCTGAATGATGTTGATTACTCAGATTTAATTTATGTGATACTAACTTATGAGTGTGCCATCAGCATATGCTTTGCCTGTTAATGTCACTGTGAGTAGCGGTTATGCATTTTTGTGTTCCCCACTAAGCGATTTCGCTTAGCACTGGTGTTTTATCCATGTAGGTGTGGAAGGTTTTAGTAAGCTCAGTCAGGGCGCACCGCATCGGGAAGGCTATCGCAATTAGGGATCGAAGTTTTGTAGTATAGATTTTCCTGTCTTTTGTATTAGATATAGTGTTTTGTGTGCCCTTTTGGAACAATATTTTCGGGCCTTTGTATATGTAATCTTTTGTAATATATACAGATTTTGTCTATGTATATAAATGGAAAGAAAATTTTATTCTGTTCAGTATCGCTGTGTGTCTCTTCTAAGAAGCTTTATTTTGTCTCGTTATTATGTATTTATCTGTATTGTTGCTGTGATCTTCATTTTGGAATGTGACACTCCTATCTATCCGGACCCTTCTTCCTCCTGCTGGGTAGAAGTCTCCATGGTATAGGTTGGGGTGTGACATTTGGTTGTATCAGAGCTTGTTGGTTTAGATGTTTCTGGGTCTAAGTGTGTTAGTGAGTCTGTTAGAATTGAGTTGGCCTGATGCGCCCTATATCTATGTTTTGTAGCGTGATGGAGTCCTCGCATGAGACACCGGAGGGGTCAGCTGGGAGTGTGAATCCTCCTGAGCGAGATCCATCAGTTGGGGGTCAGGCTCAACCTCCTAGAGGGCAACCTGAAGTGCCTATGGTTCCGTTGGAGGCGATGCTTAAGGTCTCACAAGACATGGCTAGAATGTTTGAAATAGTGACGGCATCGGTAGCACCTATTGAGAAATTGATAAAGCATGGAGCGGAGGATTTATTTGGTACGGGTATGGACGAGTCCGATAAAGCGGAAATGTGGATTAAAAGAACGAAAAGGGTGTTAAGGGAGATTAAGTGCCCACCTGATCAAGAAGTGGAGTGTGCGGTGTCCTTGTTACAAGGCTCTGTTTATGATTGGTGGAGGTTAGTGACTAGTCAACCTCAAATTCCTGAATTTATAACTTGGGAGTTCTTTGAGAACGAGTTCCATAATCGGTTTGTGACTAAGGCAAATATGGACGCCAAGTGGGCGCAATTTCTAAGTCTTAAGCAAAGGACGATGTCAGTGGCTGAGTATGAGAATGAGTTTAATAAGCTTAGCAAGTATGCACCGCCAAGGGTTCTTACTGATGAGTTCAAATGTCAGCACTTCGAGTTAGGCTTGAATGAGTCCTTGAAGGTGATGTTAGTTTCTCCGATGTCAGCCCCAAATGTTAGGTACTATGAGTTGGTTCAAGCAGCCTTGAGGGCGGAGCGTTCATAGAACATCATGAGAGAGAAAGCTCAGAGGAAGAAGTCTGCTAGGGGTGGATCTTCTTCTGGAAAGAGACCAAGGGAGTCACAAGGAAACCCTAATGATGAGTCTGTTGCTAGTCCGGCCTCAAGAGGGAGAAGACAGGGTTCTTCTAGGGGATCGGGCGCTGGTAGAGGTGAAGGAATTCCTCGATGTGCCCATTGTAACAAGCTACACTGGGGCGAATGTCGGTGGTTAACAGGAAGTTGCTTCAGAGGTGGCTCCACGGACCATTTTCTTGCGAATTGTCCGAGTTGGTATGAGAATCCTTCGGGGCAACAAGAAAGTAGTCGAGCTGGGTCCAACATACCCCAAGGCAGCCGTAATAGAGGTAGAGGAAGGGATCGTGATGGACAGCCTCGTGATAGGGAGCCCTCAGAAACAGTGGATCGTCCTGTGTCGGTAACTGGGAGGGCTTATGCCATGAAGGCCCGTGAGGAACAGAATGCTCCAAAAGTGATTGCCGATAAGTTTTTTTTGTTAGACTCTGAAGTTTATGTTTTGATCGACCCGGGTTCTACCCATTCTTATGTATGCTCTGGTAAGATATGGGACAGTTTGGGAAGTAAGGAGAAGTTAGGGTATGAGATTTGTGTATCCAGTCCATTGGGACAAAGTGTTATGGTAGATCAGGTATGTCGGATGTGTCCTTTAAAGATTCAGGGTATAGAGTTCGCTATGGATTTAATTTGTCTGTCGTTCCATGAGTTTGATGTCATCTTGGGTATGGATTGGTTGGATAAGCATCGAGCTGTTGTGGATTGTCATAGGAAAGTGATGGTTTTGAACGGTAGGGATCAGTCGCCTGTGATTATAAAGGGTATTGGAAGCAGTTCTTTGCATAATGTGATTTCAGCAATAAAAGCAAGAAGGTTCATTAGAAAGGGATGTGAAGCGTTTTTAGCATTGGTCTTAGATTCTTGGAGAGGACAAGTGAAAATTCAGGACATTCCTGTGGTCAGAGATTTTGTGGATGTTTTTTCAGAAGAACTACCGGGATTACCTCCCGCGAGAGAAGTTGAATTGTCAGTAGAGATTATACCGGGGACAGCTCCAATTTCTAAGGCTCCTTACTGGATAGCTCCGGTGGAATTGAAAGAGTTGAAAAGCCAGTTACAGGAGTTGTTGGACAAAGGGTTTATTCGTCCTAGTGTGTCACCGTGGGGTGCACCAGTGTTGTTTGTTAAGAAAAAAGATGGAACATTACGGATGTGTATTGAATATAGACAGATTAATAAGGTGACTGTAAAGAACAAGTATCCCTTGCCGAGGATTGAGGATCTCTTTGATCAGTTGCGAGGAGCTGGAGTGTTCTCCAAGATAGATTTGAGATCGGGTTCTAATCAGTTGAGGGTAAAAGAGATGGATGTGGCAAAGACGACTTTCCGGACGCGTTATGGCCATTATGAATTTTTAGTGATGCCTTTTGGATTTAACAATGTGCCTGCAGCCTTTATGGATTTGATGAACAGAGTTTTTCGACCGTATTTGGATATGTTTGTTGTGGTGTTCATCGATGATATTTTGGTGTATTCAAGAGATATAAAGGAACATGAGGAGCATCTTCGATTAGTATTGCAAACGCTAAGAGATCATCAGCTATATGCGAAGCTCAGTAAATGTGAGTTTTGGTTGAAAGAAGTGGCTTTTCTTGGTCATGTAGTTTCAGAAGAAGGTATACGAGTTGATCCGAGTAAGGTGGAGGCAATTCTTAATTGGATGCCTCCGAAGAGTGTGCCAGAGGTAAGAAGTTTTCTGGGTTTGGCAGGTTACTATCGACGTTTTGTTAAGGGATTTCCAGTGTTAGCCTCTCCTTTGACTAGACTACTTCGAAAGGAAGTTAAGTTTGTGTGGTCTGAAAAGTGTCAAGCCAGTTTTGATCAGTTGAAAGATATGTTAGTTAAGGCTCCTGTGCTTACACAGCCGATTTTGGGTAAGGAATACATCATGTATAGTGATGCTTCCGGGATTGGTTTGGGTTGTGTCTTGATTCAAGAAGGTAGAGTTGTGGCCTATGCGTCGAGACAGTTGAAGCCTCATGAGCAGAACTATCCGACCCATGATATGGAGTTAGCGGCGGTAGTATTTGCGCTTAAGGTGTGGCGACATTATTTGTATGGGGAAACATGCCGGATTTTTACTGACCACAAGAGTCTCAAGTATTTGTTAACACAAAAAGAGCTGAACTTGAGACAACGAAGATGGTTAGAGCTGTTTAAAGACTATGATTGCATCATCAACTATCATCCGGGCAAGGCTAATGTGGTGGCGGATGCCCTCAGCAGGAAATCTATGTCTGCGTTACTTCTTAGCCGTGTTAAATGGAGATTTGATTCTGAAGGTGCTTTAGTTGCTCGACTTAGCGCTAAGCCAAGTTTAAGGCAAGAGATTGTGAAGGCACAGTTAGATGACCATGTGTTACAGCGAGTATGTCGAGCAGTGAAAGATGGCAAGCAGTCTGAGTACCAGGTTGATGGTGATGGAGTACTTAAGCATGGAGACCGTTTATGTGTACCCGATGTGGGCGAGTTAAGGAAAAAGCTACTACAAGAGGATCATTCATCAGTCTTCACTATGCATCCGGGAGGTGACAAGATGTACCATGATCTGAAACAGTTTTACTGGTGGCCAGGTATGAAAAGGGACATAACAGAGTTTGTTTCAAGGTGTCTTACGTGTCAGCAAGGGAAAACCGAGCATCAAGTACCATCTGGATTACTTCATCCCTTACCCATTCCACAATGGAAGTGGGATGATATCACGATGGATTTTGTGTCCAGTTTGCCAATAACGTAGCGTAAGCACGATTATGTGTGGGTTATAGTGGATCGGTTATCAAAGTCGGCGCACTTTCTGCCAGTTCGATTGGATTACTCCATGGACAAGTTGGCGGAACTTTATGTGAATGAGATAGTCAGATTACATGGGATTCCGGTATCCATTGTGTCCGATCGAGATCCCCGTTTTACATTCAAGTTTTGGATGGAACTCTAGGCAGCTTTAGGAACTCGGTTAAGCTTCAATACTGCATTCCATCCCCAGACCGATGGTCAATCGGAAAGAGTTATCCAAGTTTTAGAAGATATGCTTCGGGGTTGTGCTTTAGAGTTCGCGGGAAGCTGGGACCGATATGTGCCTTTGATGGAATTTGCATATAATAATAGTTATCATGTAAGTATTGGTATGGCTCCTTATGAGGTTTTGTATGGGCGAAAATGCAGGACACCAGTGTGTTGGACTGAATTATCAAAAAAGGCTTTGATAGGTCCAGATATAGTAAGAGATATTGAAGAGAAAGTAAGGGTTGTTCGGCAAAATCTAAAGGCAGCTAAAGATAGACAGCGTTCTTATGCTAATCTGAAGCGTAGAGATATTCAGTATGAGGTGGGTGATAAGGTGTTCTTGAAAGTGTCACCATGGCGGAAGGTTCTTCGTTTTGGAAAGAAAGGTAAGCTAAGTCCGCGCTTTATTGAACCATATGAGATTTTAGGAAAAGTGGGTCCAGTGGCGTATCGGTTAGCTTTACCTATGGAGTTAGCCAGATTGCATGATGTCTTTCATGTGTCTATGCTTCGTCGTTATCGATCAGACCCTTCTCATGTGTTATCAGTACCAGATATCCGGGTTCAGTCAGATCTTTCATATGATGAAGAGCCAAAAAGGATCTTGGATAGAGAAGTCAGACAGCTTTGGAATAAGCAGATACCGCCTATGGCAGTATCACGGTGTGGAGGAAGCTACATGGGAACCGGAAGAAGTTATGAGATTACAGTATCCACAGTTATTCGGAGCAGGTGAGAATTTCGAGGATGAAATTCTGTTAAGTGGGGGAGTATTGTAACACCCCAAAACCGCCCTAGTAGTTTGAGCCTATCTGAGTCTGTTTATGCCTGTCAATGTATATATGTGTGTACATACTTATGTGCATAGTGATGTTTCATGCATGTTAATTTATGTAAGTGTGTGTTTATGTTAGTGATGTTTGAGAAGAGGAGTGGAGTTAGTATGTGCTTAAGGATAGGGAAGTAGGGTGTGAGTAAGTGATGATAGTTGTGTGTATATGAGAGTATGGGAGTAGGGTATGCATTTGGGATCACGTTCTTATGGGAGAGTGACACTTGGCTTAAAGATTAGGATGATTTAATGGGTGTATGAGAGAGAGGACAGCTGTAAACCATTTTGCTTCTTCTTCCTCTTCCCGTTGCCTTCCTCTCCCTCACACCATTTTCATCTTCTTTTTCTTTTTCGTCCTCTTTCCTTCTCTTTCCTTGCATATTTCTACTCTTCCCACCTTCCTTGGGTTATTGTTATAGCTGGGTTTGTGTCTCTTTAATTCAAGGGTGAGTTTACGAAAGTTGTGTCTTAGGTTCTTCTCTTCCTCTTCTCTAGGTTTAAATTTCAATTATATGGCATCTTAGAAATAAACCTGGTTGTGTTTGATTTGTGGTTCAGAGGAGCTTCCTAGATCATCTAAGGGGAAAGAAAAAGCTAGTGGAAGCGGAGCTCACGATTAGGAGCAAAGCAGATCAGGTTTGGGAACGTTTGTATGATTTGTGCATTTTGCTGGATATTGGTGTTATTATGAAATTGATAAACAATATTAAGTGGACTTGTATGTGTATGATGTGAACATTGTTGATTTGAAGTGAGTTGTTTCAAGTGTAAAGTATTGAGTTTAAGATTGTTGAATAAAATTCATTTAGGAAGAAATATTGCTTTTGAGAAATTTTAAGTTTGATCTTGTAATTATTTGATTTGAGCATGTTAATTGACTTGTACATTTTGATGTAAGTGAGAAAGAATGGATGAAGTGCTGGGTTGTGTTTTTGGATGTGGTTTAGAGTAGTTTTGCTTGAAATTGTCGCAACAGGGCATGGGTCACGGTGGCAACTGATTTGGTTACCACCGTGAGGTCTGTCAAGGTTGCAATCTATCAGGATTTTTGTATGTCACGGTGGCAATGAATTTGGTTACCACCGTGACCTATCCTGCTTTGGTAATGAATGTTCATTTATTAGTGTAAGATCTAAGTGTGAAATTAATGATTATGCATATTCAATAACATTGAATTAACGCCTCGTTTTGATAAAGTTTACAGTGTTTCTGAATAGTGGAGGATTTCTGTTTGAATTCGATCATAGATTTAATTTGGATGATCGTAGCCTGCAAACAAAATAAGTGGATAGTTAGGCATGCCTAATAGAGTTATGTATAGCTGCAGCCATGTGTACGATTTGGACCCTGATCAGGTCCCCCGAATGGATCCTAGTGATCTTCCTATTGAATCTTACCACAGATTCTATGTGAAAGTATTGTGGAACAAGAACGAAAAGAATGCCTTGATGCCCTCGGGCGTCGATGTGATGTGATTGATATTGATGCCTCTGGGTATCTATGTGTACTCGTTATCCACGATTTTGCTCGAGCAGGTTATTTTGTATTTTACTTGTATGAAGTCTGAATAATGATGTGTTGAGATAAACTTCTCATGGTATCTGAATGATGTTGATTACTCAGATTTAATTTATGTGATACTAACTTATGAGTGTGCCATCAGCATATGCTTTGCCTGTTAAAGTCACTGTGAGTGGCGGTTATGCATTTTTGTGTTCCCCACTAAGCAATTTCGTTTAGCACGGGTGTTTTATCCGTGTAGGTGTGGAAGGTTTTGGTATGCTCAGTCAGGGCGCACCGCATCGGGAAGGCCATCGCAATTAGGGATCGAAGTTTTGTAGTATAGGTTTTCCTGTCTTTTGTATTAGATATAGTGTTTTGTGTGCCCTTTTGGAACAATATTTTCGGGACTTTGTATATGTAATCTTTTGTAATATGTACAGATTTTGTCTATGTATATAAATGGAAAGAAAATTTTATTCTGTTCAGTATCGCTGTGTGTCTCTTCTAAGAAGCTTTATTTTGTCTCGTTATTATGTATTTCTCTGTATTGTTGCTGTGATCTTCGTTTTGGAATGTGACACCCCTATTTATCAGGACTCTTCTTCCTCCTGCGGGGTAGAATTCTCCATGGTATAGGTTGGGGTGTGACATTTCTAATACATACATTCCACTTATTCCAATACACCTTTACCTTATATACTTATTTACCATTAATCATTCTCATCGCTATACTTTAAAACACTTCCTTTAAATTCAAATTGCTATACAAATCATAATTTTTTTTTCTTGTCTATAACTAAACTCAAATTCACAAAATTGATTTGAAGAAACCCATACTTTTCTTTTCATTATCATACGCTCAAACCAATCACACTCATCGAAGTAATCATTGCATAACCACGAAAACTAAAACACATACACTTCACATATAAATCATTTAACTGACAATATCTTGTTACACCATTCCTTAATACTTCCAAAAACATCTGGCACACATGCTACTTTCCCTACTAACGATACTCGTATTTTACACCAAAAATCCTTTCACATTCATTAGCACAAGATTCCATAATACTCTTTCTATTCCGCTTTAACTATACACACAGTACATTCTCCTTAACGAATGTTATGTTCTTAAATCACCAAATCTTGATATCAACTACTCAACGTACACCCTGCCAGCTTTCTCTTCATCAAAACACATATCCAAATGCTTCTCATGTGCGACCAAAAGATAATGATGCAATGAGGATGTGATGGTTCATGTATGCAAGATGATGCAGAAATGCAGTTGATGTCATAATGTTTACTTTTCCCATCCCCGTGGTTCAATATGCTTTCATTCAAACACTTTTCTAGAGATGGCTGACAGGCATGCAGAGCATTACCATAACCTTACAAAATTCGGATATTCTTCCATCTCAAAATACCAAAACATCTATTCTTACAAGGCAATAACACAATGATACACTTCAAAACTTCTACAGAACCTTCTCTTTAAACACCTAGTATCAAACAAAATTCCTAACAGAATCTCTGATAACTCATCTAACAAACACATTCTGAATCGCAAACACTCATAACAATTCAAGGCAGGTAGATCGTGACCTACCGAGCCAACACTTAACTAAACACTTTATCAAATCGGAAGGTTTCCCTTCTCAAAACATATCCAAAGGACAAGGTCGTTCGCTTTGGCCAACACTAAACTATATAGACACACTTCAAAACACCTAGTTAACCAGAACCAACTAAATCGATGCTCTAATACCAAATTGTAACACCTCCAACTCCCACACCTAGCATTTCAAAGGGTGAAGAGGTATGGTGAGCAGAAGGTGCCACCAGACAAGGACACACATGCCAATGCAGAATCAGGACAATAAAATTTCTAACATCATAACCCCAAAACAAGCACGTCCTAAACCTATGGCATCCACACACCATTATTCTCACTATAAGATATTACAACTTATTACAAAGGTTAATAAATAAAACTTAATTACATCCAATAATCAATAATACTTCCTATAACTTCTATAGACTTGTTGGCCAAAGGCTCGACGGACCGCTGCGCTACTCTAATCTCCTAACCTGCACGGAAAAACAATCGTGCTAAGTGATAATGCTTAGTCTGGCTAAATAATAATGGGCAGCCACTCACAGTGGTTGCCGATGCAAACACATGCAAACCAATATATATAAGTATATAAATGAAAAAGAAATGTCGGCTAAGTTATTACAACGAATATCATTATTTTACTACTGAAACTTAAGTCATTTCACACATTTTAGCATATTATAATCCATAACCAGAAATACTTATTTACTTTTTTGTCAAAACACATTATATATAAATTATCATATACTTTAAATCACTTAATGGCCCTATAGATAGTTACACTTCATAAACTCCCGAAATAAGTCTTAAGGATCGAAATATAAAGTTTAGGAAATCCCGTTATTACTAATATTTCAAGATCATACAAATTATACTATCAATACTTAAATCAAAACCTTTTATTTAATCAAACCGTTACTTGTTCAAAACTAAGCAAAACTTTTCAATACTCATATTTGGTTCGGCCTTGAAACTATTATTCCAAGCTTCCTACGTATCCCTATAGTTGGGAATCAGAACCACGTACCATCATGGTATATTAAATAGAGACCCAATCGGTCGTTATGCTCATGATGAGCTAGACCCATTGGCAGGGACCATGCTTGGATAGCCCTAAAGTATCATCATCTTTGACTAAAGCTCATGTAATGGCAATAGATACTTCCCCTTGGTGGTATGAACCATAATACCATGCTTGCTATGTGGGCCATTATATATTGAACAAAATCAACCAAATTAAATGGTTTTTTTTATCAAAGGCTTTCATGCCCCGATGAGCCCATCTTAATTTAGTTGAAATGTTTAAATACATAAAGGCCAAAATTAATAAGTATGTGTATTAATTAAGAGATGTTATGCTGCCGGTTTTTTGCTAAGCACCATACACATCCACTGGGATCCGCGTTAATCCATGGATCAAGCCCACCTAGGAAAGAGACCGCATTACCCCATGTGTGGGAGTAATAAGGTTGGAAGGATCTACTTGCTTGTATGTGGTTGTAAATGTTGCATAACACACGATCATGCATTGTATATGTCATTCATGCATCATTCTAACAATTTAAATCTTTCAGCCATCATAGATTCATCTAAGTGGACTAGAGGTTCTGACGGTCGACTGGTGAGGACAAATCTACTCTTTGAATTGCTGGAATTGGTGTTTGATTGGGGTTCTGAGAGTGAATCATCTTCTTCATAATATACTTCAAAGTTAAAAATGGCCAACCTACCCAGAGATCTGATGCAACCTATACCCTAACTGCTGAGGAGTTGGATAGGAAACTAAAGAAATTTGAAAGGAAGATTTTAGGCATATTTAATGAGAAAATGGCCGCTATGATGGCTGCCTTTGACAGACAACTTAGAGAACCTGCTATTACCCGAGTCAAACCAATCAAAGTTGGGGAGACTTTCAGGGTAGGATCATCGGCTAACCTACCTCCTCAAGCCATTCATTCCGGGGGCAAACTACTACTCTTTTCACCATTTGAACATGGGAGAAGTAAGAGACTCGCTTTAGAGTGTGATCCAGTTGAGATACAAGTCTTTAAAAGCAAAAAAAGTAAGGGCAGAATATGGGGCAGACTCAAATATTGGCCTGAAAACTACATCAGAAAGATTTTCGATATGGTTGGTAAGACAAATGGGAAAGACAGAAGGTCGAAATCATTTACAATCAGTAGGTATGTCCAATCTCTCAAATCTGGGAAGGAGAATGGGTGATCTTGAGGAGAAAATCATGAAGTCTAAGCTTGCAACCACTTAAGTGCCTTTCAAAAAGGTTATTGCTGCCCCTATAATTCCAAAAGTTTGTTCGATAAGGGAAGTATCAACTACTTGGAGGCATTACTCTAACTTGAGTAAATCCTTATCTTGGGTGCTCGAGAGGCTTATGAAAAAGGAAAAATTACAGCCATTGTCGGCTAGGCCTACCTTAAGCCAATGGAAACCTGTTCATAGAGTGGATCAATTTTGTGCTTTCCACCAACACACTGGGCACTTAACATATCAGTGTCAAATTCTAAGGGACCAAATTTAGGATCTCATCGACAATAATGAGATTACTGACCTAGAGAAGAGGGGGAAATAAAAGCCAATGACAGATGAAAGACAATGGTTGTAATGCCTGCATTGCTAGGAGTTTTCTTTAATAGATGTGTTTGTCTTTATATTTGAGGTTTTCAATAATGGTGTATGCAATACTGATCATTTTAATTATATTGATGGTTTTTACTTATGTTTCTCATGACTTTGCTATACATGATAATAACCATTTGCATTAACTCATCAAATATCACTGCATTTAATCTCGGGACTTTGGAAAACCCAAAGAAAATCTTGATATTATCTGATATAACTCCTGAAGAGAGGAAATTTCTGAGAGACATAAATAAAAGAAAGGGCCTTTGCGTGGACATGAAGTGATATGCTGACTGATGGATATGGAAAAAATTATAACAAATATAGTTTACATGGAGGTAACATTAAATAACAGTACCTACCTCTTGTAGCGCAGAAACTCGTTGCGGAAGAGTCTACCAAGATCCCGTTTGTTTTTGGTCACTGGTCCGGCTTTTACCCACTCGGGGTAAGAGCAGCTAGATCACAATCTAAATGCCCCTGAAAATTAAGACAGAAAACTTGTGAGTGGGAACGAGCAGCCTTGTGGCGTGTACGTTTTCTCGTTACCAAATAATGAGGACCTCACCTCTATTTATAGAGATCCTAAAAGCTAGAGACCTAACTCTATTTTAACTCAGACTCTTTCAGAGATAAGATTTGGAAATTTTAATCAGATAAAATAACTCAATTTAATCTGGATTGGAACTCAATCCTATTATAGAGTCATAGGATTACCCAAACTCTATCATCTCCCACTCGCACATGACGGAATGCATTCCAGTCTTAATCTTCAGTTATACTGGTAGATAGATTGTGTGACCAGCATACCTCAAGAGCACTAGTGCTATACACCTGTTAGGGATATATAGCATCTCGAAAAACAAGATCCTCTTTTCATGTATGCCTGACCCTAGATTGCCTTCTGATATTCATTGTTTTAACTTATGATCTCATAAAACAATTTTTGTGTTCAGTATTATGTTTCTACTCATAGAAACTATAATAGGCATGCCGGTGAACCACGAAACATTATGAAAGTGATCCAAAGGCTATCTTCTCCTCTTACTGTATGCCATCCATCATGATTCAACTCTCTTTTCTAGTTAGATCCGCTAGGCCTAAACTTTTCCCGGACCTCTTGGAAACTAACTAAGCTAGCCAGATTGAACCATACTTTAGGGATAAGTTAAGGGTTCTAAGGGTCGAAATACAAATAGGGTCTCACAATAGGAAAAGTTGAGATCATTAATATTATTAAATTCCCATCCCTGTGGTCACATAAATACACACGGTATAAAACATGTGTTATGGTGTTCTTTCCTTCCCTTAAAGGAGCGCATGTCTCACATTTCAATAATGTGTATATCAAACACCATACAGAAGCGTACGGTTGCGATGCACCGAAGCACCCAACTTTAGTACACTTACTTAAGGACTACTTCTGGCTTTTTAGACAAAACATGGTAGTTACATATAACTGACCATCGGATTTCATACAATCCTTATTTTGGTTCTCAATCCAAAACATACAATTTTATGTATGTCTTTATCTCGCACCTTAACAAGACTTATCTTGTAATTTCTGCAAGATGGCACTTTTATTTTGAACAGGCTCTCGAGAATTCTCATATGTTCAAAAATTGCCTCATCTTAGTCTTTGCCAACTCATTGACAAAACTAAGGTAAACACCCTTGTGAGTGGGCTACTTCTCTGTCCGATATGCTCAATCTCATTTCAATAACAGTAAATGTTTACGCATAAACATTCACACTCATGTATTGCCAACAATGAACTTTAGTTATTATTTGCAAATAATAACGTTAAGGGATTATATAAAATATAACAGTACCAATTATATTCTACGTAAACCTCGAGATCAAATGTGTTTCTCAAAACACATCTCTCATTATAGGTTTACTCAATGGATTTGCATGCGTAGAAACGTACTGCAAGTTCATATCTCTTCGTGCAACAATATCTCTCTTATATTGATACTTAATGCCGATATGCTTAGCTCTACTATAAGCCATCAATGACTGACTATTACTGATACCTTTGAGACAATTACTCTTAAATGGCTCACAAACCATTTCTGCCAAATTGTCTCTTGTACTACAATTAAGGAAGTGACAAATTCAACTTCCACTATTGATGGGGCTGCACAAGTTTAATTCTTGTTACTCCACGAGATGGCACTCTTACCAAACAAGAATATAAAACCTGAGATGGATTATCTCTCATCCACTTCTCCTGCCCAATCAATGTTTCTGTATTCTCTCATTTGCAGATCCCTTTCTTGATAATAGAGAAAATAGTCCGCAGTACTTTTAAGATATATAAGTACCTTTTTAATTGCTTCCAATGTGATTTGCCTGGGTTACATTGATATTTATTAACCATGCTCACTGCATAGCATATATCATGTCTTGTATACAACACTGCATACATAAGACTACCCGTGGCACTGGCATATAGAGCGTTCCTCATATTTTCTTTTTGCTAGCATCTTGGGACACGCATCTTTGCTAAGAAACTGATTCTTGGAAATGGGGTTATCTATGGGTTTGTAATTTTGCATATTAAATTGCTCAAGGTCTTTGTTGATATATTTCTCTCAAGAAACAGACAACAATCTTCTCGAACGATCTCTTGAAATCTTAACTTCAAGAATGTAATATGCATGACCCATTTTATTTGTCTCAAAGTTGGACAATAACCAATCTTTGATTTCAATTACGTACCATTTATCATTTTTAGCTTTAAGTATGTCGTATACATACAATGCCAAAATGATAAATTCATTTTTAGAGCTTTTACTATAAACACAATGATCTTCATCAATCATGTTGAGCACATTCGACATGATTATATGATGAAATCTCAAGTACCATTATGTTGAAGACTGTTTAAGGCTATAAATTGAACTCATCAATCAGCAAACCTTATGTTTGCTGTCTTTTCTGATGAAACCTAAAGGTTGTTCCATCCATTTCTCCATTGAGAAAAGAAGTCTTTTCATCCATTTGATGAAGTTCTACGTTCAAACTCGCCACTATGGCTAGAATGAACCTTATGGACATAAATTTTACAACAGATGAGAAAGTCTACTCATAGTAAATCTCTTCCTATTGTATGAACCCCATAGCGACTAGCTGAGCCTTATATCTTTCGATACCACTTTTAGCCTTTCGTTTTACTTTGAGAATACATTTATTCTCAATTTGTGTCCTTCCAGTAGATCAAATAGTTCTCAAACATGATTTGATCTCATAGATGTCATTTTTTCTTCCATTGCTTTAATCCATTTTTCCTTAGATGGGCATGAAAAATCTTTTTGAATATTTTTATGCTTTTTCTTGTCTTGTGGAATGACCAAAAGGGCTTCGTTCAAGCCTTCAATTTTAAATCCTCGGCTTATCCTTTTAGATTTTTGCAGTTCTGAATCTTGATAAACATGTTTTATATATTCACCGTGATTCATAATGCTCCCACTGGGATCATGTTCCATACTCCCACTGGAGTCATGAATACTATATTCTTTCCTCCCACTGGAGTCAAGAATACTCCCACTTGAATCAGGTCTCGAACATCTGGATCGTTTAGAGGATGAGGGTCTTAAAGTTCTTCCTCTGAATCCCTCCCACTCGGATGGAGTGATCCTGATATTATCTTCCCGAGATTAATTGAAAGTGAGATCTCAATTCACTTCGCCCAACTTTGAAAATTCAACCTCTTAAGAATATGACTTTTAGTGATTCAAATTCTGTCATTATGACATTTCCTTACTTACCCACGAAAATGTATCCTCTTGATACTTAAGAATATCTCACATAGACACTCTTTTCACCTCTTGGTCTCAAATTTGCCAAATTGAGGTATCATGGACGCAAGCATTACAACCCAAAAGTTGTAAATGGCTTAGGTCAACTTGTGGACCAGTTCATAACTCATAAGTTATGATAATGACAGATTTAGAGGGCATATTGTTCAGAACATATGTGGCAGTCAATAAAACATCTCCCCAATAGGAGATAGGCAAATTTGCCTCTGCCATCATAGATATAACCATATATAGGAGAGTTTTACTTCTCCTTTCCTCAACACCATTTTATTGAGGATTTCTAAGAATGAACAACTGATGTTCAATCCTTTTTTCATCACACGAAGCTTTAAATTTATCTGTAAGATATCACCGACCTCTGTTAGATCTTAAAGCTTTGATCCTTTTGTCTAATTGATTCTCAACTAAACTCATATAAGTCTTGAAGCAACACAATACTTCTGACTTGTGAGAAATCAAATAGACATGACCATACCTAGTACAGTTATATATTAATGTGATGAAATAATAGGCCCCATGCCTTACCCTCACATTCATTTGACCACATTCGTCAGAATGGACTAACTGCAATGAAAATTTGGCTTTAGTTCCTTTTCCGAATGATTTTCTAATTAATTTTTCCTTTTAGGCAATGCTCACATGTAGGCAATTCAAACTTATTTAAATCACTTATTAAACCTATTTTGACTAACCGACTCATTCGGTCTTGTCCAATATGGTTTAATTTAGCATGCCATAATTTCACATTGTCCTCATAACTATGCGGAAAATAATAAATTAAAGAAAAAAAATAGTTTTACTCAAATACTTATGGTCCACATCCATAACAATAAAATCATTCAGAATATAACCAGAACCATAATAGAAATCATTCAAGCATAAGCATATGCTGTCATCCTTGAAATATAAATTGAAAACAAATTCTAATAAAGCAAGAACAGAACCTAAATTTCATAACAAAGGTATCTCGATCCCTTGTTACACGGTCCATTGGTTCAAAATCTATCACCCACAAATGATGAAATTTAGAACTAGATACATAAATTCCACTCACTCTTGAGTCAGAATAGTGTATCTTTTTAGGCACAATGCATCTCTTACATAATATCATTTCTATAGGCAATTGAAACATTTCACTCTTGAAAAGTTTATCTCCTTTTTGCCTTTGGACCTTTCGTGATTCCATTCCTTTTGTTTTTCAGGCTCTCAAGCCTTTTCTTTGTCCATATTGTTGAAGCTTATTTTATTATTCTAATGAGAACTCATTCTATTAGAATAGGACTGTGCCATATGCACTATGACATTGACCTTAATCACTGTCACATGGTTCCTTTTAAGTTTCAAATGTCTTTATGCTTTTTCATGTGAGTTAGTTGCATCTTCACATGCTACCAACTCTTGGGTAAAGAATGGATAACAGTTTGGACCTACTGCTCATCAGTCACTTATGACTAAGTTCACTAAGCTGACTTATCCTTTTTCATCTTTCTTAGATGTTTTTGCATCGAATAATCAGACTTTTTCTGATATGTATCAAATTTGATCATCAATGATTGGAGCTTATTCAGAGTCACATCTCTGAATTTCTCCTGCAAAGCGATCCACAAATCCATTGCATTTTGATACTTGCGAAATAGCTTAGTGCTGTGATGCAACATAGGCATCCTAGTCCTGCTTATGCTAGGTTATAGTGTCATCCTCAGGTTCAGCCATAATCGAACTTGAGGATTTAAGAGCCTCTTGCTCTTCAAGCACATACTGGATCTTTGTATTCCAGATTTTATAATTGTAACTTAGAACATAGTCCATTAAGATCCTCTAATCTCAAATGGAGTAATATTGCACATATTTAAGGGAGATAAGACAATACATGCAATTTATTATGCACCTGAAATAATAACCTAGTAAAAGTTTCTATTAGGTTCAATTTCGAAAAGGCTACTTGTAGTATCCAATTACCCTTAAGTCCTAATGTCCAACTTTACAGGTTAAAATTTCATGCATAATAAATATGAATTATTAAGTTCTCAAACTTATGAGGGGACTTTTATTAAGTCTTTACTTAATAAGCAAGCAATCATTTTACTCATAAAATATTGCAGGGCAATTAACAATTAAAATAAACTCATTTATTATAAAGTTAAATGCCAATATAATAAGTAAATAAACACATTTATTTAACCAATAAATAAAATCCAATAATCCCAAAATTAGACACTCATGTCAAATATTAATAGGAAACATAAATCCTATTTAACAAAAATAAATGCAACTTAAATTGACACTTATGTCAACTATTATTGAAGTTCATATTTCATAAAATCTTTTTAGTTATTAGGATTATATCTTTGACCGATTTAATCAATTCATCAAGCGACTCATAAGTCCATTGATGAAGTCATGGACGATGCACTCCGTCCATTTCTCAATACCATCACAGAATTTTAGTGTCGCTTCTCAACACTTCACTTTTGGTAACTCGAACCAAAATTTTATTTTCATACTCGGACCACCAGTTCAAATGCACTCTTGCATTTGTTCTCATGCATGTACTTTATGATGCACTATAGCATAAATATCTTTAGCTCATATCTTCCTTTGCATTTTATGTTGCATATTGATTGAACTCTTGCAATTCTCAAAGTAACCTATGCATTTCTTAAGGAAGAACCGGTTGTCCTTATATAATATTTCTGTAACATAATACAGAAAATTTTTATACACTCATGTATAAATACTCATGATTGAAACACATTTCAATCAATAAGTAAGGACATAACCTCAAAAAAATTTTAAAATATTTTTAAATATTTTCGAAAGCAGAAAACACATTTTCTACAAATTTTTAATATTTTATTTTGAAATTAAACACATTTAAATATCAAAAATTACACAATTTATTTTCTGGTCATTAAAAATTTTTAAAACATGACCAAAAAATCAGAAATAATTTGAAAAAATTATTAGACAAAAATCGGAGCTGAAATGGTGGCCGGAGGATGTCGCACGCGCCATCAGGAGGGAGGTAGACGCGCCACACGCACGGCCTCCCACTCGACCAAACATATGTTAACTCCACAGTGCACCACATGTCCGATTCCTACTGGTCCACCTGGCGCCCACATGGAACCCGGGTACACGTCACCGCCACGTGGCATGACACGTGTCATCCACGTGGCGGTGTCTCATTGGACCACGTGTCACGCATGACACGTCAGCATTGCTACGTGGCAGACCTCAGTCTGACACATGGCAGCCTTTGATTGGGCCACGTGGTACCATCTGATTGGGACACGTGGCTTGACCACAGTCATCCACGTATCTCTCTATTTCTTATCCACGTGTCAACCCCTCTCTTCTGCCACTTGGCATGGCCTCAGCCATCCACGTGGCATTCAGTAATTAGGCCACATGTCAGTGTGACGCAACACAGTTGACACGTGGCGACGCGCGTGTGGGCCACCGTCCATTTGCATGTGCGAAACGGATTAGAGCGCGTGTAAGCCACTCGCCGCCTTGCCGACCGATTTTGGCACTCCGGTTTCGGCCGGTGGGGGGTTTTCAGGGTCTGTGAATTCAATGGTGAGGTCAAAAATTAAAAATTCCGACTTCTAGTTAGCCGTTTAGAGCACTCATGTTCGTACCCTCGGGTTTCGGTGTACACATACAAGAAATCGAGGCAAAATATACACACATATATATTTTTTACACAAAAATTAAATTTTTGTTGTGATTAATGCATCGTAGATCTAATAATTTTACATATAAACTTTTAGATATATTTAGCCACATGCTAGGACGCAAAAACAATGGCTCTGATACCAATGATGGATATGGAAAAAATTATAACAAATATAATTTACATGGAGGGAACATTAAATAATGGTACCTATCTCTTGTAGCACAAAATGTCGTTGCGGAAGTGTCTACCAAGATCCCGTTTGTTTTTCGTCACTGGTCCGGCTTTTACACACTCAGGGTAAGAGCAGCTAGATCACAATCTAAATGCCCCTGAAAATTAAAACAGAAAACTTATGAGTGGGAACGAGCAGCCTTGCAGCGTGTATTTTTTCTCGTTACCAAATAATGAGGACGTCACCTCTATTTATAGAGATCCTAAAAGCTAGAGACCTAACTCTATTTTAACTCGGACACTTTTTGAGATAAGATTTGGTAATTTTAATTAGATTAAATAACTCAATTTAATCTAGATTGGAACTCAATCCTATTATAGAGTCATGGGCGTACCCAAACTCTATCACTGATAATTGATAAGGACATTATGCAGGCGACACTGCTTCAACATGGCAACATAATGACAAGCAGAATTTCAAAAGCCATTCCGTTGCATCCTCAATATCTAGGATGCATACAGTGCAGCAAAACAAAATCAAACTCTGAGGGCTACATCAGGAGTTAGATGAATGAAACCCTGGACTTTCATAAGAAATATAGAGCTCATTAGAACCAAGCCCTAGAATTCCTTTCCTCCCAACCATTTGAGATGTTAACTCCAAACCAAATCGAGATTAACCTCTAACCATCTGAAACAAAGATAAGTAAAGCAGGAGCCCTTATAGGCAAACTTAGAAGGACATCTCATGACCCTTATAAAAAAAAAACCATAGTTTTGTCCTAAACCTTCTGAGGCCAACACATGACTCTATCTCAACCATTAAAGGCTACTCCAAAAATTGAGCCGCCAAAACCAAGAAAGTGAGATGTGGGATTTTATATTCAAGTTCCAAACAAAGAACTCATCATCTCAGCCAGTTTGTACAAGGGCTAAGAAAAAGCCTCTGGTGCTAAAAGAAAAGAAGCACTGCTAGAAGAAGCATTGTCAGAAGGAGCAACCGTTGTAACACCCCCGCCACCGCCCCCGTTGGAAGGGCGCCGGCGGCCGCGCTACCCGATGCTCACTTGCAACATACATACATACATACATGCGCTAAGCGGAAACATTTACTACGAAATAATAATAGGGCAGAACATAAATCTCATATAAAAAAAATATAGATTTAAATACAATCCCAAAAGATTACATCATTCCTTTACAAATAGTTACATAAGCCACTATACAAAAATATTACATACTATGAGAATTACAGGAGGAGATAACAAAAATAAAGACTGTACTCCTATGTGGCCGACCAGCAGATGCGCAACACGAGCAAGCTCCCAAAATCCTGTCACCTACACGGGACAAGAACCCGTGCTAAGCGATAACGCTTAGTGGGGAGGAACAAAACACAACAGAACAATATACAAGATATTAAACATTATCATATAGAATTCACTAAATATCAGAGGGCAGAAATATATACACTGCTCAAGAGTCACTATGTGTATATCAGAATTGGAACAGAAAACATGAAGCAATGATCATAATCAGAATCACGCAATAATTAGAATACTTCACTAATGACATACTAGACACTTAACACAATAGCCTGAATTCAATGGTGGAGGATACGGGAACACGGCACGGGAGACCGAAGCCTCAAAAACAGTTTTAATACCCGAAGGTAGCGCGGGAGACCGGAGTCTCAAAACATTTTATCACTACACGGAAGATGACCATCTCGGAGGTCAACCGCTTCGCCTAAACGGGGCGGACACGGGCAGCTGCACTCACTAACCCTTCTTAAGCATGCTTAATTATCCAGTACTTGACACTTCAGGCTCGACAACTCATTCACTCACATGACAATACACAATAAAAACAAGATTTCACTCAGGACTCTAACATCAATTAAATTCATAACTAAGACACTAATACCATGAGATCACGGATTATAAGCACAATCATATTCCATGCAATAGTGAGAAACCATGCAAAGAAGAACAAAAGAAACACATTCGGAAAACAGGGCAAGCAGGAAGGGCCTCTGTCGTGATCGAGACAGTGTCGTGCTCGCGACAGAGCACGGGACACCTCCTCGCGAGCTCGCACCAGAAGGCCTGCTCGCGACGAAGCATGCTAGGTAGATTCGCGCAACCGAGCTCTGTCGCGCTCGCGACAGAGACCAGTTCCTTCCTCCTTACGCGCACTCGCAGCAGCATGCTCGCGTGGGGTACTCATCTACGGAGCTCTCTGTCGCGGTCGCGACAGAGGACTCACTAGCAACAAGGGACCAATCCGCATTCTGTCGCGATCGCGACAGAACCCAGAATTGCCCAAAATCTGCACTTTTCCTACTCTTTTCACACACAATCCTTCATACATGCAAACAACATATACAAACACTTACCTCAAGCCTCCTGCACATTACCACATCATTCTCAAGCCACATAAACACATTTTACACAATAATCAAACATCAATTCATCATGGATTCACTCACAACCAAACTCAAAATTCATTAACATAACATGTTCATGCTCCAAAAACACATACTATCCTCACTATATCACTAACATTTCACTATAAATCACTACTTAATTAAAACATGCATTCATCTAACAAAACACTCAAGGTTACAAGTGACATGCAATCACAAAATAGAATTGATCCAAGGAGAAATTAGGGGAAAAACATCATCCACAAACACAGCTCCCAAACGCAGTCAAATTGAGCTCCCAAACACATACACACACTCAAAAACGCAGCTCCCAAACCTGGAAATTGCAGCTTCAAACCGAGCCCCTCATGAGTCCACTTTCTCTTTTCCCTTGCTCTTTCTTCTAGCTTCCGATTCTTGCACAAACCCAATCAAATCTCACTCAAATCAAACCCAAATTCTACAATCAAAATTAGAAAAAGAAGGAGAAGAGAAGAACCGAAATAACCAGAGAACTCCAGACCACTTACCTTCAAAAACCCAACTCAAAACTCAAGATTCCTACTCAAAGCTCAAAGAAAACACAAGAGAAAAGGAGATGAGAGCAGAAAAATGGAAATAAGAGAGAGAGAGAGGACGGGGAAGATGAAAAACAAGGGGAGAGGGAATAGCTTCCACGGGAAGCTTCATCCTTCTCTTCCCTCCTCACCTCTCTCTTACTTTTCATTAAATGCTCACCAACCCTAAAGCCATGTGTCACTCTCCCATAGGACCAAAATCCACTATCTTGACTTAACCACTCTTGGCACCATACACTACACACACACAAACTTCTCTTACACAAATATCTCCAATGCACCAAACTTCACTCACACCATAATATTTCTTATAACCCACTTATCATCCAAGGCACCATTCACCAAAACCACACAATAAAATCCCTAAATCCACTTATATCCTACTCCCATACACTACAAGCATACCATAACATTTCCTTCACCTAACTTATTACTTAGATAATTAATTCCTTAACAAATAATTTCTTATTATCAAAAATTTCCTCTTACTCAATTACGAAAATACCGTTACTTTATCGACTTACCACGCAGATTCTAACCAGGCCCTTTTTGGGTTATTACAACCGTCCCTGCTAGAAATGATGAAGGAGAATTCAAAGAAACCAATTGACATCGACAGATTGAAGGAGGTTCCATAGCAAAGGCTAAAAAAAGGAAAAAAATAAATAATAAATGCCCCGCGGGTCGAAAACCGAAGAAAGGCGATCTTGCTAAAATTGGGTGCTCTGCTAGAAAAAAAAAAGAAGAGCATTCTGCGCAAAAATTAAGAGAAAATATTCAATCATGAAAACCCGAGAGGGCTGGTTGATAACAGGAGTTTGATGCTTTCAAGATCCATCTCGAGATTAGATGAGGTTTTGTATTTTTGAAATTAATGCCAAATAATGATCATGTGTAATGAAATCAAACTGTAACATATGCATTTATGCCATAATATGTTGATATGATCAGAACAATTTATTTTGCATACTCATAGTTGTCTAGCATATTGTTATTGTCTACCCTCTGCTACTCTCACCACTCGAGTCCTTCAGCTGACTCATTTTGCTATCAATTGCGAAGGCAATTCTATAGCACCATCATGAGAAGAATCAAGCTCAGACGGCCATGACATGGGCATAAGTACATGTTGATCACACTAGAAAGATCTTTGGTAACAGGTTTAACCTCCCTGGAAAAAAAAAGAGCCTTTAGAGATGAAAACCGTAATTGGCGCTCTAAGCAAAAGTTAGGCAAAAGGATAGGGTGAAAACCTAGAAACAGACAGTCTGTCCTTTAAAAAAAAAGCCACTGGATTAGGTTCGGTCCATTCCAGGAAAAACTAAGGCGCAGGGTTATGTGAAAATCCGTAAAGGACGCATTTCCCGCTAAGAAAAGCTAGTGTAAAAATCCACAAGGGACACACTACCTTCAAGAAGAAATGACTACAGGCATCAGATGAGAACCTTGCAATCCTAAAGGCATGAAATTCAAAAGCAGCTTCAAAAGGCATCGATCCTATCGCAAATTGCAGCTAGCCTGGCTATCATCTCTAAGTCCACTTAGATTAATTCTTATCCTGCATTTCTGCATGACCCACCATGCATTTAACATGCATGTTCACTATTTTTCCTGCATATTTGGTTTTCCAGTTTTGCAGTGAGAGAGATTCGATGCGGACACCGACAAAAGGCGAGTGACGACTTCAGTCAAAACACCAATCCAACAATCAACCAAAGGGCTCACAGAGGGCACCACTTCAAATCTCAGAAGGGTTAGCATGATGGCGGCACTACCATTCTACGGAAGGTTAGCACGACCACGACACTACCACTTTAGAAGGGTTAGCACGATGATGGCACTACCACTCCATGGATGGTTAGCACAATCACAGCACTACCACTTCAAATCTCAGAAGGGTTAGCACGATGGTGGCACTACCATTCTACGGAAGGTTAGCATGACTACGGCACTACCACTGTAGAAGGGTTAGCACAATGGCAGCACTATCATTCTACGGAAGGTTAGCACGACCCCGACACTACCACTGCAGAAGGGTTAGCACGATGATGGCATTATCACTCCACGGAGGGTTAGCACGATCACAGCACTACAACTTCAAATCTCAAAAGGGTTAGCACAATGGCGGCACTACCATTCTACAGAAGGTTAGCACGACCACAACACTACCACTTCAAAAGGGTTAGCACGATGGCGGCACTATCATTCTACGGAAGGTTAACATGACCACGGCACTACCACTTCAAAAGGGTTAGCATGATGACGGCACTACTACTCCACGGAGGGTTAGCACGATCATGGCACTACCACTTCAAATCTTGGAAGGGTTAGCACGATGGCGGCACTACCATTCTACGGAAGTTAGCACGACCACAGCACTACCACTTAAGAAGGGTTAGCACGATGACGACACTACCACTCCACGGAGAGTTAGCACGATCACGGCACTGCCACTTCAAATCTCAGAAGGGTTAGCACGATGGCGGCACTACCATTCTATGGAATGTTAGCACGACCACGACACTACCACATCAGAAGGTTTAGAACGATGATGGCACTACCACTCCATGAAGGGTTAGCACGATCACGAACTACCGTTTCAAATCTCACAAGGGTTAGCACGATGGCGGCACTACCATTCAACGGAAGGTTAGCATGACCACGGCAGCACCACTTGAACAAAGATTTACATACTGACGGTAAATACCACTTCAATGAGGATTTACATGATCATGGTGACTCGCTTTAGCAAAGAATAACATGCTGACAAGCTGGCAATAACCGCCCCAACAACATCGTCCAGTTCGGAAAGAAAGCTGCCTCAGGTACGTCTCTCTTTCCTTGTTTTCTCTGAGTTTTGCCTCACCTACGCACCTATGCGCTAACTTTGTAACACCCCATACCTATACGTAAGAAGCTTCATCCTTGGAGGAGGATGAAGGGTCCTGATAGATGAGGATTATCACGCAAAATCTAAGCACAAACATACAATAATAAATCATACAACCAAAGCAGTAAAATAAAATTTCTTAAACAAAAGACCAAGGCTGAAAACAAAAGGTATAATATTATGAATGTACAAAATAGTCTTTACATATCAAAAAAACAAAAGTGCCGTAGCACAAAAGATCGCTTACAAACTTGGTATCACACCAACTTACAAAAGAAGAACTTACATCAACAGTTTTCATTACAAAATCACTAAACTATTACATATGCAAAGAGAAGTACAATCTAGAACTATAAAATCTTTCTCCTAGTTGTGTCGGCCCGTCTAAAATGGATCACCCTGCTCACAGACTCCAACATCTTCCACACCTGCACGAATGGAACACCCATGCTAAGCGATTATACTTAGTGGGGAAAAACACAATGAAAATCAACCACTCACAGTGGACGTTAATACAAGTCACATACACATGGCGCATACTTAAACAATTCATCATACTGAAGGTAATAATATCTTACACCAATCAATCAAACATACAGTGCCAAATCAAAACTCATCATCACGTAAGAAGAGAAAACCTGCTTATTCAAAATAGTAGATAGCGAGTAATGCATAATCATTCGAAATGCATGGATACCCAAGGGTATCAAAATCATTCTTTTCTTTTTATTACAAAACATTTTTGTAACACCCCGATACCCCCGTTGGAAGGATACCGAGGCGCCACACACACAAACTCATATACAACTCAAATACAAATACATATACTCAAATAAATAAAGAAAACAAATACATTTGATCAAAAGATAACATATCCATATATATATAACCATATCATTTTACGAAAGGAATTTGTAACGATAACTATTTACATATACAAAATAATCCTTTTACAAAAATTACATTTCCAAAAACAAAATACAGCGGAAGACAAAAACAAACTCCAACTATGGACTTCTAGTGGCCGACCTGCAGATGTCCGACTCCAAAGAACTTGCTACCTACACAGGAAAAGAGCCCGTGCTAAGCGATAACGCTTAGTGGGTAGGAACAACACATGCATGTACATATAATCGCAATAACATATATATAAGCTCAATAATAACAAACTTATATAAACATATACTACTCATGCTTATAACAAATATTCATCATACACGATTATATCGGAAAATACCCATTCATATTCGAATACAAGTATCACATTTCATCATATCAAAATGCATATACATATATATGTGAAATATATTCATTTCATATAACTAATAGCTTCATACATCAATCTCATGTAATAAACTCAAGTAGTAGCCACACAATATAGACACGTATAATAATTTCAACATATAAAACACAAACAATAGCCTGATATTCAATAACCAGTGGATACGAAAATTTGATACTTATGGGACACAGTATCCAACTTGTAGACACATAAGTCTCGAATCATGTAATCATGTATACCCGAAGGTAGTTCAAATTATGTGGTAACCCAAACGGGATCGTCATGTAGCAGCTGCACTCACACATATACGTATACCCTAGATAAGCGCTTATCCATCCACTAACTATGACTGATCAGGCTCAAACTACATTCATACTACAGTATATGCATATATATACAACTCATTGCAATATAGAGATATAAACTACCAATGTATTCATGTAACTTAACCACACATGAATATTGATTATAAGTAAGGTCATATAAATCATTTACAGATGTAATCAACAAACAACTCTCAATTGAATAACTAATATACATATACATCACATACATAATAATCATACGTGGGAAAATAATTCATGATCATAGAACTTATAGTTTAAAACTTCATGTCATAAGGAAACCTTATTTTACACCTATACATACACCATTTATCATGTTATGAAAACTTATTTAGATATGTTAAACTTATTATGAAAGCCAATAATCCTCATGATTAACATTTGAGAATGCAAAATGGAGAAAATTACATGTTGAAGATACGTCACGGTGGCAACCAATTGGTTATGACGTTGACATGCATAAACAAACAAAACAGAATGCAAGACTGAGGTACCTCACGGTGGCAATCAAAATGGTTGTCACCGTGACATACCTCAAACTCAAAACAGAAAGCAAAACTAGGTACCTCACGGTGGCAATCAAAATGGTTGTCACCGTGACATACTAACTACACGCGGGCAGAATGCAATCGTAACATACCTCACGGTGGCAACAAAACTGGTTGTCACCGTGACCTATGTAAAATTCCAATTCACAGCACCCCAAACATATACTCATGCCTTCCCAAACCATCACAACCCCAAATAATCATACATAAACATTCATTCCCTTAATCATATCTTTAGCATATACCATAATGAACTCATATCCATGTTACACTTATAATGCTTATAACAATATAAGTTAATTACCCAACAATTACACAAATCAAAACAACATATATTAAGGTTGCCTAAACCCAGAAATTCATCTTATGTTAATGTATGTTCATTCAAAATAGACATGCAACACCTATAACTCTATCATCTCAACTTATAAACCCAAATCTATTAACATATACTTTTATATATATCAAGACATACAAATGACAACTAATCATATATCAACCCAAGATCCAAAGAGAAATGAACAACCACTCTCAAATATACACAACAAAATACAAACTCCCAAACCAAGCATATCCACAAATAACTCCCAAACCTGGCATGGAGCTTCAAAAATCCACTGACTTCAGGTTACAAGTTTTCCTTTTCCTTTATCCGTCCTCCTCTCTTCAGATTCTTACAAAGAACCAGCCAAAACAAAAGCTTAGATAACTCATGATCATAACCATCTAACCCAAATCCAACCCGTGAGAAGGAAAAGAAGAAGATAACCCAAAGTACTTGCAGCTACTTACCTCTTGGAACCTTTCAAAACTCCAAACCCTAGCTCAAGATTGAAGAACAGCACATGCAAAGGAAGAGAGCAGAAATGGAGAAGAGAAAAAGAGCAAGGAAACGTGAGAGAGTAGGGAAGAGGAGCCAAAATCAGATAGCTTCTAAGGGAAGCTAAAAATTTCTGCCTTCCCTCTCTCTAATCCTTTCAAATCCCCATTAATGCACTTACCAACTATCCACTTGGCAGCCATGCATTGGACCTCTTGTTCAACTTTCTTGACTTTTGTTTTTAGTCCTCTAGCCACTTAAACATATACCAAATCCTATAATTCCTAACATATATTCCACTTCATTACCAATTACAAAAATACCCCTTTTAATAATCCAAATACACATACAATTCTACTAGGCCATATTTGGGATGTGATAACTCTCTCCTCCTTAAGAAATTTCATCCTCGAAATTTCCCGCTAACCACTTACACCGCAAATACCAAAAACCGAACTCAAATATAAACTTAACAAGTCAACACTTACCAGAAGGACCTGCAGCTTCTGGAGTATCCTCTCTGATCATCGCATAGACTCTAGCTGGAGCATACTCTCCCGTAGTACTAGGTCGCTGCACCATTTTTGATGGGGCTCGAGGAGCTCTATTTCTATCCCGGTTGCTTCTGGTTGCATTTGATTTACCTCCACCCACCTTACTTTCTTGTTGGCTCTTGTTCTCTTGTCAATCGGGGCAACTAGCAAACCGATGCTCCATGCTTCCGCACTTGAAGCACGCTCCAGTGATCTTACGGCATGTGCCCCAATGATACCTTTTTCAATGCTCACACTCCGGTGCTCTATTTCCTCTACTCGTGGGTAGTGCTACACTTCCCACCTCAGAAGGCACTTGAACAGTCCCTCTAGTTCCTTGTCCTACCGGAGTACCTTTAGACTTCTTATTACTGGCAACTCCACCATCCGGTGCTCTCCTCTTCTGTTCTATTCTTGGCTTTGCCATCTTAGATTCTTCCAACTTAATCGCTACAGCCACTAACTGAAAGTATCCGACCGAATGCATAACTGCCATTACTGACAATGGACCTCTAATGACTTCTCTTAATCCACCCTGAAAATGCTGACACTTAAAGTATTCTGTTAACAGCAGTCCGGGCACATACTTGGTCAATCGGCTAAACTCTTTCTCGTAGTCGCTGACCGATAAGTTCCTGTGCTTCAAATTGATGAATTCATTCCACTTTGCCTCTCGGTAGGCCTTGGTCACATATTTCTGCTCAAACTCTTTCACAAAGAACTCCCATGTCAATTCAGCTAGTCTCTGGGAATTGAGAAGTATAAGGTTCCACCAATCATATGCTGATCCTTGCAAAAGCGATACAGCACAAGTAACTTGTTGATGCGGAGGGCAAGCTATCTCTTATAGAATTCGATCCGTTCTCTTCAACCAGAATTCTGCCACATCCGATTCATCCAAAGAGGTTCCATGAAATTCTTCCGCTCCCCTTTTCCTTATAAGCTCAGAAGGAGCCTTAGGAGCAGTCAATCTGTCTACCACTTGCAGTAAACCTTGTACCAATGCCGGATTGAAACCCTGACCTTCTACTGGTGCACGCTCACGTGCAGGCCTATCCTGTCTGACCGGATTACTTCCAACCGGTTTTACACTTTCCATTTTGTCGCCCATATACTCACTTGGATCCGACTCCATCTAGACACTACAAAAAACAACATCTGCATTAGGCCACCACTCTAGACAGACTCTCATGTAAAGACTCTACACTCAAACAATCACATAGAACTAGAACCGACTAAATCAGTGCTTTGATACCAAGCTGTAACACCCCGATACCCAAGTTGGAAGGATACCAGGGTGCCATGCACACAAACTCATATACAACTCAAAAACATAAACATATACTCAAATAAGTTAAGAAAACAAATACATTTGATCAAAAGATAACATATCCATATATATATAACCTTATCATTTTACAAAAGGAATTTGTAACGATAACTATTTACATATACAAAATAATCCTTTTACAAATATTACATTTCCAAAATTAGTTTCCAAAAAAAAAATACAGCGAAAGACAAAAACAAACTCCAACTATGGATTTCTAGTGGCCGACCTGCATACGACTCCAAACAACTTGTTACCTACACGGGAAAAGAGCCCGTGCTAAGCGATAACGCTTAGTGGGGAGGAACAACACGTGCATGTACAATTAATTGCAATAACATATATATAAGCTCAATAATAACAAAAGTTTATAAACATATACTACTCATGCTTATAACAAATATTCATCATATACAAGTATATCAGAAAATACCCATTCATATTCGAATACAAGTATCACATTTCATCATGTCATAACGCATATACATATACATGTGACATATATTCATTTCATATAACTAATAGCTTCATATATCAATCTCATGTAATAAACTCAAGTAGTAGCAGCACAATATAGAGAGGTATAATAATTTCAACATATAAAACACAAACAATAGCCTGATATTCAATAACTAGTGGATACGAAAATTTGATACCGATGGGACACAGTATCCAACTTGTAGAGACATAAGTCTCGAATCATGTAATCATGTATACCCAAAGGTAGTTCAAATCATGTGGGAACCCAAACAGGATCATCATGTAGCGGCTGCACTCACACATATACGTATACCCTAGATAAGAGCTTATCCATCCACTAACTATGACTGATTAGGCTCAAATTACATTCATACTACAGTATATGCATATATATAAAACTCATTGCAATATAGAGGTATAAACTACCAATGTATTCATGTAACTTAACAACACATGAATATTGATCACAAGTAAGGTCATATAAATCATTTACAGATGTAATCAACATACAACTCTCAATTGAATAACTAATATACATATACATCACACACAAATTATTCATACATGGGAAAATAATTCATGATCATAAAACTTATAGTTTAAAACTTCACGTCATAAGGAAACCATATTTTACACCTATACATACACCATTTATCATGCTATGAAAACTTATTTAGATATGTTAAACTTATTATGAAAGTCAATAATCCTCATGATTAACATTTGAGAATGCAAAATGGAGAAAATTACATGTTGAAGATACCTCACAGTGGCAACCAATTGGTTGTGACCATGACATGCATAAACAAACAAAACAGAATGCAAGACTGAGGTAACTCATGGTGGCAATCAAAATGGTTGTCACCGCGACATACCTCAAACTCAAAACAAAAAACAAAACTGGGTACCTCACGGTGGCAATCAAAATGGTTGTCACCGTGACATACCAACTACACGCGGGCAAAATGCAATCCTAACATACCTCATGGTGGCAACAAAACCGGTTGTCATCGTGACCTATGTAAAATTTCAATTCACAGCACCCCAAACATATACTCATGCCTTCCCAAACCATCACAACCCCAAATAATCATACATAAACATTCATTCCCTTAATCATATCTTTAGCATATACCATAATGAACTCATATCCATGTTACACTTATAATGATTATAACAATATAACTCAATTACACAACAATTACACAAATCAAAACAACATATATTAAGGTTGCCCAAGTCCAGAAATTCATCTTATATTCATGTATGTTCATTCAAAATAGACATGCAACACCTATAACTCTATCATCTCAACTCATAAACCCAAATCTACTAATACATACTTTTATATATATCAAGACATACAAATGACAACTAATCATATATTAACCCAAGATCCAAAGAGAAATGAACAACCACTCTCAAATATACACAGCAAAATACAAACTCCCAAACCAAGCATATCCACAAATAACTCCCAAACCTGGTATGGAGCTTCAAAAATCCACTGACTTCAGGCTACAACTTTTCCCTTTCCTTTATCCGTCCTCCTCTCTTCAGATTCTTGCAAACAACCAGCAAAAACAAAAGCTTAGATAACTCATGATCATAACCATCTAACCAAAATCCAACCCGTGAGAAGGAAAAGATGAAGAAAACCCAAAGTACTTGCATCTACTTACCTCTTGGAACCTTTGAAAACTCCAAACCCTAGCTCAAGATTGAAGAACAACACATGCAAAGGAAGAGAGCAGAAATGGAGAAGAGAAAGAGAGCAAGGAAACATGAGAGAGTAGGGAAGAGGAGCCAAAATCAGATAGCTTCTAAGGGAAACTAAAAATTTCTGTGTTCCCTCTGTCTAATCCTTTCAAATCCCCATTAATGCACTTACCAACTATCCATTTGGCAGCCATGCATTGGACCTCTTGTTCAACTTTCTTGACTTTTGTTTCTAGTCCTCTAGCCACTTAAACATATACCATCTTACCCTCATCCAAATCCTATAATTCTTAACAAATATTCCACTTCATTACCAATTACCAAAATACCCCTTTTAATAATCCAAATACACATATAATTCTACTAGGCCATATTTGGGATGTGACAGCTCTCTCCTGGCAATGCTAACAGATAAGCTACTGGGCCAACCTTATCCAGAATCTCATACGGTCCTATAAACCGAGGACTCATTTTCCCTTTCTTACTAAACCGGAGAACCTTTCGCCAACCTCATAATGAATGTCCCTTCGCTTCAAGTCAGCATAAGATATTTGCCTATCTTTAGCTATTTTCAAATTCCGTTACACCACTTGTATATTTTCTTCCGTGTCTCTAATCATTTCTGGACCAACAACTGATCTTTTCGATAACTCTGTCCAACGCACTAGAGTTCTGCATTTCCAATCCATAGAGAGCTTCATAAGGAGCCATCTCAATACTCGTTTGATGACCATTATTGTATGCAAACTCCATTAAGGACACATATCTATCCCAACTACTAGAAAAATCCAAAGCCCATCCCCGAAGCATGTCTTCTAGAATCTGAATAACTCGACCATCCGTGTGAGGGTGAAATACAGTGCTAAAATTTAACCGAGTACCCAAAGCCAACTGTAGCTCCTTCCAAAACTTGGAGGTAAACCTCGGATCCCGATCAGACACAATAGAAACTGGAACTCCATGAAGCCTCACTATCTGATCCACATAAATCTCAGCCAGCTTGTCCATAGAATAATCTATCCAAACCGGTAAAAAGTGTGCAGATTTCGTCAATCGGTCGACTATCACCCAAACCGAATCATGCTTACATTGCGACAAAGGCAATCTAACTATAAAGTCCATCGTAACATCGTCCCACTTCCATTGAGGAATGGGTAAGGGATGCAACAATCCCGTCGGGACTTTATGTTCAGCTTTCACCTTTGGCACACCAGACACTTCGAAACAAAATCTACTATATCCTTCTTCATACTTTGCCACCAATAGAATTGTTTCAGGTCTCTGTACATCTTATTTCCTCCTGGATGCATCATGAAAATCGACAAATGAGCTTCTTGCAAAAGCCTTCTTTTCACTTCATCCACATTAGGTACACACAACCGATTCCCAAATCTGAGCACTCCCTCACTGTCTACAGATAATTCGGTCTGCTTACCATCTCTAACCGTGCTAGAAGCACGCTATAACATCGGATCACTCAACTGCGCATCCATTATCAGTTGCTTCAAGTTCGGCCTAGCCTTTAACCAAGCTATTAGCGCTCCTTCCAAATCAAACCTCCACTTTCCTCTACTCAAAGGAAAAGCTGACACTGACTTCCTACTCGGAGCATCTGCTACTACGTTAGTCTTGCTCGGATGATAATCAACGATACAGTCATTGTCTTTGAATAACTCTAGCCATCTTCGTTGCCTTAAGTTCAATTCCTTCTGATTGAGCAAATACTTCAGACTTTTGTGATCTGTAAAGATCCTGCAAGTCTCTCCATACAAATAATACCGCCACACCTTAAGAGCAAACACTACCGCTGCTAGTTCCAAGTCATGCGTCGGATAGTGTTTCTCATGAGGTTTTAAGCTGCATGGAAGCAGAGGTGATCACTTTGCCATCTTGCATAAGAACACAGCCCAGTCCTATACCCGAGGCATCTGTCACATCCCGTTTACCCCCTAGTAGAATGAGCCATTTGTGTGTATGCACATTTGCTTGAGTTTGGCATCATGTAAGGGTATTTTGGTAAATAAGTATGTTTTATGGGTTTGTTCATGCGTGGGAATGCATATAGAAATATTGTGTGCATATTTGGAATTATAATTATTTGCATGTGAGTACACCATAGTAGGATATATTATTTAGGTGTCTCATTGTGTGTGTTGTGCATACAATTGTAGGGTATGTTTTAGTTGAGAGAGTCTAGTGTGTGTGTGACATAAGCATCTGTGGTGTGAGTGACCAAATCCCTCCACTAGGAGATTGACACTTGTCTTAGGTTAAGAAAAGAAAAAGGAAAAGAAAGGAAAGGGGAAAATCAGATTTCTCACTTGTGTTTCCCGTTCATCACCGTCCCCTCCCTCTCCTCTTCTTCTTCTTCGTCTTCTTTTGAACCTTAGTTGAGATTCAAGGGTTGCTAGTGGGGTTTTGATCATCTCTTAGTGTTCATTGGTAAGTCTTATGTATTCATTTTGCTTTTGTACAATTCTTCATCTTCTTCCCTTGCATTTTTCTGTTTTGGGTTTTTAAGTTAGGGTTTTGAGTTGGTGTATTTTTGTGCTTTGTTGCTTAGTTGATCCTCCAAGAGATCCTAAAGGCAAGGAAGTCGCTGGATCTAGTGGAACTAAACACTAGGAGCTAAGGATTTGAGGTTTGGGAATTTTTAATTTGAATGTGTGTATGATTATGTGTTCTTGGAAAATTCTGGAAAATTTGTGATGGATATTATGTTTATTATGGTCTATATGCTATGGGACTAGTATTGGTTGAATGATTGAGCTTTGATTGTGGAGTTTTGAACTCATATTGTGTTTTTGGGTAAAATGATGATGAATAGTGAGGTATGTTAACTTGAGGAATTTGATTATATAAAATGATGATGTTCTTCGAATTCTTATGTATGATTTGTTAATGGCATGACTCAACGATGTTGTATTTGGGTTTTTACCATTATTGGTGTGTGAATTTGATGATTGAAGTGAAAGTTTTGGGATTGTTGGCTGGAAAAGACCTGGAAATTGCACAGAGGAATCACATCTGGGCATGGGTCACGGTGGCAACAAATTTGGTTACCACCGTGAGCCACGAACCAGATGCATTCTGCCGTGAAGTTTGGTATGTCACGGTGGCAACCAATCTTGTTACCACCGTGAGGTATCCAAACTTTGGTTTCTGTCTGGGCAGTGGGTATGTCACGGTGGCAACCCATTTCGTTACCACCGTGAGATACCCAAGCTTTTGATTATGTCTGGCTTCTTTGGTACGTCACGGTGACAACCGTTTTGGTTGTGACCGTGAGGAACCTAAAGCTTTGCTTCTGTTTGGTTGCTTTGGTATGTCACGGTGACAACCATTTTGGTTGTGACCGTGAGATACCCCAGACTTGCTTTCTGCCTGGATCCTTGGTAGGTCACAGTCACAACCATTTTGGTTGTGACCGTGACCTACCCTGTTTTTGCAATAAAATCCCTTTACTTCCGCATGTTTTAGGAATGTTTTATTATAGTTTTTAGCACGCAATACCATGTTTTTGAGCTATAAGAATATATGTTCGGATTATCATAGAATGTGAATCCTTCGCTTGTCGTAATTTATCTACGGCCATTAAGTGTGTGTTTCTCCGCCTGCAAGAGTCGGTCTAGTGGATAGTTAGGCATGCCTAATAGAGTCTTAGCTGCAGCCTCTGTTTCTGTTTGGACCCCGATCAGGTCCCCGAGCGGTTCCATATGAACCCCTATCTGAAAGGATCTTGTTTAAGATCCCCTTGTAATGTTTTGTAAAAGTTAAATGAAAATCTGTTTTATCGGCTCGTACCCGTAAAGTACTGTCTGTATCGGCTCGTACCCGTAAAGTACTGTCTGTAACTCGTTATCCACTTCCTCGGGTTAGCAGGTGCTTATTAAGAATTATTATATGAGGAAAAGTATGTTATATATGTATGAACTCATCGATGAAGTATAATCTGCTAAAAAGGATATGATTGTTGTTATGAACTTCTGATGAATGGTTCTATGCTTGTGAGCAGGAGTTTATGTTATTGTTATGCCATGATTATTGTATGTACATGAAGTACGCATGTGAATTGCCTTGACGACCGTTGTGAATGGTTGTCGTTATGCTATATGTGTGTTTCCCCACTAAGCGTTTATCGCTTAGCACGGTGTGTTTACCCGTGCATGTGTGGAAGGAGTTATTTTTGGGAGAGTCGTCGCCATCAAAGCCAACACAGCAGGGACTTAGTGTAGGGCTTATTTTTGTACCTTTTGAGGATTCTTTTTATATAAAACTCTCATATGATTTTGTAATAGCTTCCGCTTTTGTATATGAATTCTGGATATTGTAATTATCTGTTGCATCCTTCAGTTGATCAGAACAGTTATATTAATGCATGATCAGCTTTTATGAATGGTGTTGTAAAGTTTAAATTACCCTGTATATTGGTATGTATGGTTATGTATGAATGTATGTTAGCCTGTATCTGTGTGGTGGCACCTTTATTCATACGGCATCTCACTCCTTATCGGATGGGATCACCTACGTATGGGTAAGGGGTGTTACAGCATCACTGTACATAGTATACTCTTTACCTAAAATGGGTTGAGTAAGTACAGGAGCCTTAGTCAACATATCTTTCAACTGCTCAAAACTCGCTAGGCACCTATCAGACCATAAGAACTTAACCTCCTTTCTGAGAAGCCAAGTCAGAGGCGAAGCTATCACTGAAAAGCCCTTCACAAACCGTCTATAATATCCAGCTAACCCCAGAACACTCCTCACTTCTAGTACAGACTTTGGTGGCAACCAGTTCACAATAGCTTTAATCTTGGACGAATCTACTCGGATACCTTCTGCCGAAACCACATGTCTGAGGAATGTCACCTCCTTCAACCAAAACTCACACTTACTAAGCTTGACGTACAACTGATGGTCTCTCAACACTTGCAATACCAATCTCAGGTGTTCCTCATGTTCCTTTTCACCATTTGAATAAACTAGAATGTCGTCGATGAACACCACCACAAAATGATCCAAATACTCACTGAATACCCTGTTCATTAAATCTATAAAAGTTGCGGGCGTGTTAGTTAGACCAAATGGCATCACCAAAAATTCATAGTGACAATAACGCGTCCGGAAAGCCATCTTTGCCACATCCGTATCCTTGACTCTCAACTGATAATAACCCGATCTTAAGTCTATCTTCGAAAACACTCCAGCTCCTTATAGTTGATCAAAAAGATCCTCAATCAGTGGCAACGGATACTTATTCTTCACCGTAACCTTGTTGATCTGCCGGTAATCAATACACATTCTCAAAGTGCCATCCTTTCTCTTAACAAATAGAACCGGAGCACCCCATGGCGACACACTTGGTCAAATGAAACCTTTATCCAAGAGTTCTTGCAACTGACTTTCCAACTCTCTCAATTCCATTGGAGCCATCCTATACGAAAGCTTAGAGATCGGAGCTGCACCCGGCACAATGTCCACAGACAATTCTACTTCTCTTTCTGGTGGCAAACTTGGTAATTCCTTTGGAAACACATCCATAAAATCTCTTACTACCAGAATATATTGTATCTTTACTTGCCCTCTTCGAGAATCCAAAATCAAGGTCAAATACACTTCACATGCCTTCCTCATATACCGCTTGGCCTTCATGGCTGAAATCACATTATGAAGCGAGTCACTTCCTATACCTCTAACAACCACAGGCATCTGATCCTTATCTTTAAGAACAACTATTTTCCTCTAACAATCCACTATAGCTCGATGCTTGGACAACCAATCCATACCCAAAATAAGATCAAACTCATGAAATGGTAGCCTAATCAAATCAACCAGAAATTCCTTATCCTGCACCATCAGAGGACAATTCCGACATACCCTGTTCCTTTTCACACTATTCCCTAACGGACTAGTGACACAAATCTCATAATCCAATACATCCTCATTAGACAATTCATTACACAGCTTATCAGAACATAGATAGGAATGGGTAGAACCCGGATCTATCAAAGCATACTTTTCAGTACTGAAAACTAAGAACTTACCGGCTATCACTTCTGGAGCATCTTGGTCATCACGGGCTCTCATCGCATAGGCTCCTGTAGCCACAGGCACTGATCAACTATCTCAGAAGAATCTCTTTCCCGAGACCATCCACCATGACCCCGTCCATGACCTCTAGCAAGACTGCCTTGAGGAACATTTGACCCAGCTCGACTTGGCTCCTACTGACCTTGGGTATTCTCATACAAATTCGGGCAATTGGCAAGAAAATGGTTGGTGCTACCACATCTAAAACATCCCCCAGTCAACGACCGACACTCACCCCAATGTTGCTTGTTACAATGAGAACATTGGGGCACACCATCACCTCGACCACCCGATGCTCCTCTACCTGCATTAGATCCTCTGAAAGAATCCTACCTCCTGCCTCTAGTAGCCGGACTAGGATGCGACTCACCAGAGGGATTCCCTTAAGACTCACGTGACCTCTTTCCTGAAGAAGAACCTCCTCTAGAAGCCTTCTTCCTCTGAGCCTTTTCTCTTAGCACATTCTCAGAGAACTCCGCTCTCAAAGCTGCCTGCACAATCTGATAGTAACTGACATTCGGTGCTGACATCAACGAAACTAACATTACCTTTAGAGACTCATTCAAACCCACCTCAAACTGTTGACATCGAAACTCCTCAGTGAGAATTCCTAGTGGTGCATACTTGCTGAGTCAATTGAACTCCTTTCCATAATCCGCTACAAACAACACCCTCTGACAGAGACTCAAAAACCGCGCTCATCTAGCCTCCTTAAACGCCTTAGTCACATACTTATTCAAAACTCCCTTTCAAAGAACTCCCATGTCACAGACTCGGGAAGCTGCGGATGCCTATGCACCAATGTCCACCAACGAATCTCCTTTAGCACCCGTCTAACTTTCTCAACCCACATTTCAAAAAACCAAAAGTGTTGTAGCACAAAAGATCGCTTACAAACTTGGTATCACACCAACTTACAAACGAAGAACTTACATCAACAGTTTTTATTACAAAATCACTAAACTATTACACATGCAAAGAGAAGTAAAATCCAGAACTATAAAACCTTTCACCTAGTTGTGTCGGCCCTTCTGAAATGAATCACCCTGCTCATGGACTCCAACGTCTTCCACACCTACAAGGATGGAATACCCGTGCTAAGCGATTCCGCTTAGTGGGGAAAAACACAATGAAAAATTACCACTCACAGTGGAAGTTGATACAACTCACATACACATGGCACATACTTAAACAATTCATCATGCTGAAGGTAATAACATCTTATACCAATCAATCAAACATACAGTGCCAAATCAAAACTCATCATCACATAAGAAGAGAAAACCTGCTTATTCAAAATAGTGGATAGCAAGTAATGCATAATCATTTGAAATGCATGGATACCTAAGGGTATCAAAATCATTCTTTTCTTTTTATTACAAAACATTTTCGCATGGAATCTTAAACAAGATTCAAGTTAAATGGGGATCACGCGGAACCAATTCAGGGACCTGATCAAGGTCCAAAACGCATACGCATGGCTGCAGCAAACTAAACTCTATAGGCATGCCTATCATCCACTTAATTTGACTATCGCAGGTTATACATAATCTCAAATCATACTCAAAGTATAACACATTGTTCAAAGTGAGGAATTCATGAGTTAAAAAATATGCACAACACATTCTCAATTCCAAGAAAAGCATTCAATATAATTTGATGTAGCAAAATACAATCTACTGATATTAGATACATGAAATGACACTAAAGAATATTTAAAATCAATAAACAACGAAAAAGGAACGAAACGAAGAAAAATCGAATAAATTCAAAAGTTGGGCAGTAGAGGTTTACACGGCGGTATGGAACTGTCTTACCGTCGTGTAAGACCCTTTACACGAGGCTATGGCAAAGCATACCGCCGTGTAAATTACACAGCTCAAAGGCAGAATGACTTTACACGGCAGTATGGAACGTCCTTACCGCCGTGTAAAATCATGGCCTTCACTTTTGTGGAAAATCCCACGATTCACACGTGGGTATGACAAACCATACCGCCGTGTGGATCGCCAGAATCCCAGAAATTCAAAGGGAAAAAGGTACTCAACTTACAACCCAACTTCAACATATCCCAAAATTAATCAAGTACCTCAAAATTACCACTCATCAACAATCAAAGACATACTCAATCACACTCATACCTCAATTTGCAAATAAATTAACATACAATTTCCAATTACACAAACATACACACAAATTTAACATTCCCAAACACACACAAAACCATAAATGTTCCCAAACCTTAAATCCTTCAACTCTAATCTCGGGCTCTGCTTCCACTCGCAATTTCCTTGCCTTTGGACTCTCTAGGAGGATTTTTTGAGCAAAACATCCAGCAAAACCAGAATTCAACTCTTAACCCAAAATATATATAACCAATCTAAAGGAGAAGAAAAAGAAGAAAAAAGAAACCTAATTAACACTTACAAACCGAACTTAGACTACTAAAATCACACCAACCTTCCAGACAAAAAGGGAAATTAAGGGAAACAAATTGGAAAAGAAAGATGAAGAGAAGAGTGGCATGAAGGGGAAAGAAAAAGTAGAAATGGGAAAGAGGAAAGGAAGAACAGCTGACGCACTCTCCCTCTTTCTCAATACTTATCTTCTCTCTTGCCACATGGCATCCTCCTACTGGAAGACTACCCCAACATAAGAAAACTAAACTCAACCTCTCACATACACACAAACCTAACCTCACTAAACATACCCTACTCCCATACACTAATTCACACCCAAATACAACTCTCCAACACATAATACTTCAATTTAAATCACACAAACATATATAATAACACATGCCACACTCGAACACACACACAAAATCACACATTCAAACGGCTCATACTACTAGGGTGTTTACGGGGCGTTACAAACTTCCCCAAAACTGGGGGCAATTGTAGACAACGGGTCCTGAGTCAGCCGAGATCAAAGTTGCCCAATGATGATTAGATGCCTGTTCAGAGGCAAAACGGTTGAAAGTGATGATTTCCTTGTCAAATTTGCATTTTAGAATAAAAAATAATAAAATAATAAAAATGTATTAAAAATTAAATTTGAAAAATGGAGTTTGAAAATTATAGTGTTTTTAGTTGGATTTAAAAATTTAAAAAAAAATTGGATGTCAGCTGCGTCGGCTCGTAGCGCCTACGCAAGCGACGCGATTGCGTCGCTCCACGAGAGCACCAACGGGCGTTAGTTGCCCTCCAGCCTGTCGAAACATGATTTTCGCCCTCTTTTCCGTTTTTCTTGTTTTTCTTTGAATTTTGACCCTTTTTCTGGAATTTTTAATGATTTTTTCCTTTTTCGAACCCAAATTAAGGGAAATTTAATAAAAATTCAATTTTCTTGCTTAATTAATTAGGTTTTCCATTTTTATTGATATAAATAGAAAAAGATGAAATATAAAAGAGGGGGGGATTTCATTTTAGGTTTTTTTTTTCATTTTTCTCTTCTTCTCTTCTTCATCAAAAAATTCTCTCTACACTTTTTTTCTTGAGTTTTCTTTTGTTCGAATAAATTTCTTAGGGTTTTAAACTTCCTTTTTTTAATCATCTTTAAGACAAAGAAATCAATTCTTTATTCTTGAGAATTAATTTATTTTTCTTCCATTATTTTTTAAGCAATTTTATATTGGAATAAAATTCCAAATTTTATTATTTTTATTTCTACTTTGTGAACTAAAGTAAGGAAAATCAATCATCTTCACCTATTCCATTGAATTCGAAATCTGAGGGTAAACATTCTAGACTCGATCTCTTAATTTTTATTTTTTTTTATTTTGTTCTTATTTAATTAGTAATCATGTAGGTCTTTATATTTATTGTTTATTTTTTTTTATGTTAACTTTGATATGGATTTAACTTTTTGACATTTTTCTTTGTTACTTTTTTTTATTTGATTATTCATTTTCTTTTATTTTTCATTATTATTTATTATCATTATTTTTCATCATCATCATCATCATCATCATCATCATCATCATCATTATTATCATTATTATTATTATTATTATTATTATTATCATTATTATCATTATTATTATTATCATTATTATTATTATTGTTTTATTATTATTATTATTATTATTATTATTATTATTATTATTATTATTATTATTATTATTATTATTATTATTATTATTATTATCATCATTATCATTATCATTATCATTATCATTATCATTATCATTATCATTATTATTTCATGTTTTTATGTACTAACTTATTAGTATGTTAATTTATTTGTTTCAATCATATTATTTAATTTATTTGTCATCCATAATGCATCTTTTTTATCTATTTTAATTTATTTTTTTATTATTTCATGTATTTAATGGATTTTTTTGATTTAATTTCTAACATTAATTTTATTTGTGTTTATTTGTGGTTTCTAATCTTTGTTTCTTTCCTTATTTGGACACCCATCCGAATGAAGGATGAGATCCAGGATTTATTTTTGTTGAATCATTTTTTTATTGTATTTATTGTCTTTCCTTTATTTGCCTTTTTAATTTATTTATCTTGTAATTAGTAATAAAATAATTTATTTTATGCACATTTAATTAAAAATCACAAAATATTTATATTAATAAAATTGAGATTTTTCTAATAAAATAGGACTAATGTCCTAGCTTTTTTTTCATCCAAATAAAATTGTCACTTTAAAATCTTTCTTTCTCAACATGCATGCGAGGACCAATGTCCTCAAACTTAATGAATATCCCATTTTATGCATGATTCGCATTTACCTTACATTGGGGGTTGTATTTCGCCCCTAGTTTTATTGTAATTTATTGTATTTTTATTTATCGTTTTTATTATACGATTGATATGCGCTCTAATTTTTGCATTTAAATGTATGAGAAAAGGGGATGAAATCTTAAATTCAAAACTCAATTAAAATTTAATCAAGGTATGAATAAATGGGAAGTCCCTAACCATCGCTGGCCTTAGGCCGAACGAGGTTAGAGGACCATCTCAATGTCCTATTGAGGTGGGGTCTGCAAAATATCTCTTATTGCCCAAAATAGGCCCAATTCACATTGTCTTAGGCTCTACGAGATTATATAATCTTTCTCGTGTTTTATTGGAAAGAGGTGTCCAAAATATCTCTAGCTTGCCCAAAATAGACGTATATCCATCGTCTTAAGCTTCACGAGATTAGACGATACTTCAAATGTTCTATTGGAAGGAGGCATCAAAAAAATCTCTGATTGCCCAAAATAGACACACATGTATTGTCTTAGGTTTAGTGAGGCTAGATGACCTTTCCCAATGTTTTATTGATCAAGAATTATGTAAAAGAAAATGTGAAAATATCTTCTGGTGTTAAAGGAATTGCACGTATAGTGGTAACTCCAAAACACCTCCTTGTTGACCAAAATAGACACTCCTGTAATTAATTATAAGTTATAAGAACCCCTCCCGAATGCCCTAAAAGTGGGTCTTCGGGGCGCCCGGGGTTCGACGCACGTCACAGTATCATCACCTTTGACCAAAGCTCATATAATTGCAATAGGTACTTCCACTAGGTGAAATGTTTCGTAATACCGTGCTTGCTATGTGAGCCGTCATATATTGGACAATATCAGTTAAGTTAAATGCTCTTTCATCGAAGGCTTTCATGCCTCGGTGGGCCCATCTTAATTTAATTAAAATGTTTAAATATATATCGGTCAAAACCCATGCGTATGTACATTAGATGAGAGATGGTATGCTGCAAGTTTTCCACCGTGCACCATATGTGTCCAATAAGTTCCCTGTTAACCCTTGGATAAAGCCCACCTAGGAAAGAGACCGCAATACCTCGTGTGTGGGAGAGACAAGGTTGGAAGGATCTACTTGCTTGCATGTGTTTGTTTATGGAGCATCAGCACGGCCATGCATTGCATTTCGATCATGCATCATCCTAACAAGGTGTATTCTATAGCCCTCATAGATTCATCCAGGTTATTTAGAGATTCAGACGATCGGCTAAGAAGGATTCCACTCTTTGGACTGTTAAGATTAGTGCCAGATAGGAGTTCAGATTCACTCTCAAACCGTAGTGAGATATTTTCTTTAGAGTCATCAACAGAGACAAGTATAGTTAACTCATCAGGAAGATCTGATGCAACTCAGGCGATAATTGCTGAAGAAGTGGGAAGGAGGAGGGAAGAGTTTGAGGCCAGAATGATGGCAATGATGGGAAATCATGCTAATACCCTAGCACCACTTGCTAGACAATAACACGCTGCTCCGATTGGGGGGCAGGATGAACAAGGACCTATTAGAGGGGATCCCTCTACAGCAATTGGCCCACCTGCAATTGAGCCCAGAGCAACAGCAGCTGTTTAGCATAAAGAAGCTCTTAAATCTTAGATTGACTTGTGGGAGGAGGAGTAAGATGAGCCGGTGGTAACAAAGGGGAAGTCACCCAAGCTAGATGAGACGATCTGGAGAACGATGGAGGAGAAGTTTGAGGCCATGATGAGGATGATGACTATGGGAAGGGGAATTAACCCTAAGGATCAGGAGTTGGACGTTGATGATCTGATCCCCTAGAACTTCAAAATGCACGACATCCCTAAGTTTGATGGCACTTTTGACCCTGCGGCGCACATCAAACAGTACTCATTGGTAATAAAGAGGATGACCTTAACTAAAAAGCATAAGATAGAGTACTTTTGCCAGAGTCTTACATGGGCTGCAATTGATTGGTACCACGGGTTTGATGGAAGGTCCAAAGAAGATTAGGACTTATTGACCGAATAGTTCCTAAGGCGGTATAATTGCGGTACCAGGATGGAGATCACATTGAAGGGTCTTGAGTTGCTACAGTAGAAGTTCGGGGAGTCTTTTCACGAGTATCTCACTCGGTGGAGGAATCGGGTTATGGAGATAAAGCGTAAACCTGATACTCCTGATCAAATCTGGTTGTTCAATAGAAATGCCAGCCTATACTAAAGGGATGGATTAAAAATGATAGGGCTGAAGGATTAGGAGTCTTTAAAGGACATCACCATAGAGGCAGAGAGTAAGTACATGGCAAAAAGGGCAAGCAGTGAGGCTTAAGCCAAGAAGGGTTACAGTAATTAGGGGGTGAATAAGTTAGTAGTCTCTAGTAGTGGCAACAAAATTGGGAAGACAGTTGAGGTGCTGGCAATAGGGGTGAACCAGAGGTACTTTTTGAATTTGGGCCGACCTTTATTGTGGGTGTTGAAGAGAGTGGTAAAACAAGGGAAGCTACAACCCCTGCCACCCAGGCCAGCCAGAACCAAAGGACAGCCAGGGAATAAAAATAATGAATATTGTGCATGCCACTAGTACATTAAGCATAAGACAGACCACTGCATGAGGTTGAGGCACTAGATTCAGGATTTGATCGATAGTAAATAGATCACTGATCCTAAATAGTGGGAGAGTAAGATGAAGTCTAATTACAATGCTGTGCCACCGCCTATCTTCATGATTAAGTCAAGTCTACCTGAGTGGTATCTCTTGCAAGTCTTGTATGGTAAAGATTATGTTGCTATCACTCGCCCTGAGTCAAGTAAAGAAGGGATGCCCGTGGTGAGGATAGATGTAACGACCCAATTTGCACCCTAGTAGTTTGGTAGTGCAAATTTAATTGTTGGTGCGGACTTAATTAAAAGGAATTAAAAGTTGAGTGAGGGAAGAATTGGATTTGAGGAAACTTTGCATGTGAGTGGAGCATGTGGCAAATTGGTATACTTGGCTTGATGAGAGCTTGCCACTTGTGTCTTGGCGTGCAATATAAGGGTCAGTTAATGGGATTTCCTGTCCCTATTTGCTTTGCATGCAGTTTTTCCTCTTTCCTCTTTGTGTTCCACGGTTTCCCCTTATTTCCTTCATCTCTTTAGGTTTTTTTGCTTGTGTTTGGATTTCTGCATTTTGAATTGGATTTATTGAAGAGTATAGACAAGGATTAAGGTTGAGAGGTAAGTGCTTTGGTTTTGAATTTCTGTTACTACTCCTTTTCTTGTGGTTTTTGTTAGAGAACTTGGATTAAGGGATTGTGTTTATTTGGGTATTGTAAGAAGTTGAGGATAGAAGAAGGATTGAAAAGGGCAAGGACAAAGTCTGATTTTGGAAGTGTTAGGCTGCTTCAAGAGGTTGGGATCGAGTGCCCTATAGATTGTGCATGTGTTATTGAATTGAGTATATGTGATGCATATTGTGTTAAGAGATAGGATTGTGTATATACATGTGCTATTAGTTTGATTTTTGAAAATCTTAGGCCTGTTTAAAGTATGATTATTGAGCATGATTAGTTGGGCTTTTGAGAGGCATGTGTTTATGATTGGTTGTTCATGTTCTTGCTTGAATTTGGCATATGATTATATGTTAAATTTGGTTATAGAGGCTTGAAATGTTATTGGCACATTATTTGGCAAGTCTTGGATTTATGCATGTGCATTGCTAGAGGAGTATGTTGGTCAATGGCCTTTGAGTTGAGTTGTGCAAGAGTGGGATGCAATTCTGTTTTGGCATTTTTGCTATCACACCCCAACCTATACCATGGAGACTTCTACTCGTATCAAGGGAAGAAGAGTCCAGATAGGTAGAAGTGTCACATCCCACTAGTACAAATATGAAAACATCACATACAGAAATGACATATCAGAGACAAATAAAAACTTTGAAAGAAGAAGAGCGATACAGAGCAAAATGAATACTTTTATTAATATATGAAAATAGGTCTTTACATCTTACATCAGATTATAAAAAGAACCAATTACATAAAAGCCCAAGATACACTGTTCCGAAGGGTTAACAAAAACATAATATCTATTACAAAAGAAAGGAAAGCCTATACTACAAAACACCCGATCTCTAGTTGCGTTGGCCTTCCCGATGCGACACGCCCAAACCATGCGTACCAAAACCTTCCTAAACACCCGTTCGAAGCGAAATCGCTTAGTGGGGAAAACACAAATGCATAACCGCCACTCACAGTGACGACAACAGAAAGCACATGATAATGATACAATTATAGACATAGAATCATACATAATTAATTCCAATATTTATATTATCATTCAATGTTCTTGTACAAAGACTCCCTAATACCTGCTTAATCATAAAGAGTGGATAACGAGTACACATAGATACTTGCGAGTATCAATATCATATTATGAACACATAGATACCCGAAGGTATCAAATCATTCTTTTTATTTTTGTTCCAAATTGTTTTCACATAGAATCTTAAGAAAGATTCAAACAGAAGGATCGCGAGGATCCGATCGGGGGACCTGATCAGGGTCCAAAATCGTACACATAGCTGCAGCAACACATAACTCTATTAGGCATGCCTAACTATCCACTTATCCGACATTAGCAGGTTATACGAAATCTTGTCAAATTAACATACATATTATTCATTTAAATAGGTATTCAAGGCTTTAAATAAAAGAGTGCATGCAAAAGAAATCAAGTCATTAAGCAAACAGGAGAAGAAATCAAGTTTGGAAGTTACACCTGTCGCGCTCGCGACAGAAGCCAAAATATACCTCCCCGCCTCATCTCGCGATCGCGAGTGGCCTCGTGTTCGCGAGAGGACGTAGGTGCTGCTCTCTGTCGCGCTCGCGAGGGTTGTCGCGCTCGCGACAGAAGAGACCCTTGCACATGTTCGGAGCTCGAGCACTCTGTCGCGCCCGCGACAGTTGTCGCGCTCGCGACAGAGAGCTCCCTTCGAAGTCCTCGGCGTGACACCTCTCGCGCTGGCGCGAGGGCTGAAACCTCCGCATTTTGTCGCGCCCACGACAGTGTCGCGATCGCGATAGACACGGGTTTTTCAGCTCTTACGCCCAAAATCTGCAGAATTCTCACACAATCCACATCCAAACTTCCAAAATTGATTCTAAACCTCAAAATTAAGTAACACAAGTATCCACAACTCATAACATAACCAAAAACCCAGCTTTATCACTATTTATCTTAATTAAATCAAGCCAAATACATGCTCAATTCCAAGAAATCCCAAAACAGCAATTTTAACACTAATTGCAACTATTCACATGATTCCTTGCAAATCCTTCAACAATATTCATTCTCTAACATCACATATCATGCTAATTTCAATTTAAGCTATACATATTCAATTCATAACTCCAATCGAAGCTAAAAATGCCAAAACCCAATCTCCTTTGCTCCTACTCGTGAGCTCTGCTCCCGCTAGCGATTTCTTTCCCTTTTTCCGGTCTAGGAGACTCCTCTGAACCACAAACCCACAATAGCCAAGATCAATTCTAAAGCAATCCACATATAAACGTATATATAACCTAAACCTAGAGAAGAGGAAGAAGAAGAAATCAAGACATCCATAACCCCTACTCACCTTTGAGCTTCAAAAAAAATCACAATCTAAACAACTCTAATTACTCAAATAAAGAAGAGGGAGCAAGATCGGGCCAAGAAAAAGAAGAACGAAGAAGAAGAAAAAGAAAAGAAGAGAGTGGCGTGAGGAAAGGAAAAGAAGAACGGGAATCAAAGGGAAGGGCTGCCTTCTCTCTCTCTCCTCCCACCAAACCCATTAATGCTAACTTATCCCATATGCCACATGTCACTCTCTCCATAGGACACATGCCCCCTAACACACCCTACTCCCATACTCTAACACACACACAAAGTTATTCACTTACTCACACCCTACCACCATACATTCACTCATACACTAACCTAGCTCCTCTTCTCATACTATTACACCCACACATACTCTATTTAAATAAATAATCCAATTTAACACATACATGCAACACATACAAATACACACATACAGACACTGACAGGCTCAAACTACTGGGGTGGTTTTGGGGTGTTACATTTGCATAGATCATTGTGACAACCAAAGTGGTTGTGACCGTGAGGTATGCAAGAAATGCTTCTGTCCGAGTATTCTGTGGTATGTCATGGTGACAACAAGAATGGTTATGACCGTGAGGTACCTTAAGTTCACATTATGTTTTGCATCATTGGTATGTCACAGTGACAACCAAAATGGTTGTGACTGTGAGATACCCTTGATTGCTTACTGCCCAGATATTGTGAGGTATGTCATGGTGACAACCAAGTGGTTGTGACCGTAAGATACCCTGTTTTTGCTCTATGATTTATTTTCATTTGTAAATATTATGCATGAGTTTGATCATCATTTTAACCTAGTTTAACATCATTCTTTGAGGACTGATATGTGCTTAAAGCTATGTTATAGTATGATGAATTACTTGATTTGTACATAAATTTATTAAAGTTGATCGGACTTGAGTGGATGAGTAGAAGTTTGGTTATTTAAGTTGTTTGTCAGCCTGATTGGTCAAGGTAGTGGGTAGATAAGCATGCTTATTAAGGGCTAGAGTTTCCTGTTGACCCGCATGGGTTAACGTTTTAGACTTTAGTCTTCTAAAAACTATACTTCAGTCTTCTGTATTTAAGCTTTTAGACTTCGGTCTTCCGATTCTGCTCACCAGTATTCTGTTATCATTATCCACCATCGTCATGATGTCATGCTATCTTTGTGTTATATACTTGTACTTGAGTAACAAGTAATTCTTGTATTGATTATATGTTATGTATACTCCTGATATTAGCAATTGTATATTCTGATACTCCTGAGTGCTAGCAATTATTGTTGCTTCTGAATCTACTTTGACTTGAGTCTTGTACTTTCCTGCTTGCTATGTATATGATGAGCTTCTGAATCTTAATTCGAGTATCTGTTACTGCTATGCATGTGTTATGTTTTATTGTGATTTCTTCGGAAGTCCTTTGCATCTGTTCATCCCCACTAAGCATTATTGCTTAGCATGGATGTTTGCTTTCGTGTAGCTTTGCAAGTTCTATTCGGAGCGAGAGTCCCCATCTGCTGGCCACTAAGGTTGTCTCTTACAGTGATGCTTTTGTGCTTTTGTATTAGTTATGCTATTTCCTTTTGTATAGGACTTTTGTATAGCATTTTATAAACGTTCTATAAGGCATGTTGTTCTGATCAGTGGCATGTAATGATTTTGTATATGTTTAAATTTTAAGTTATGTATATAAGTTTATGTTGCTTCTGATTTGCTTTCGCTTTTGTATGTAAGCTTCCGCTTCAGTTTTGAGCATGTGTCTTTTGTGTATTTCCGTTGTGGCATCCCGATGTTCCTCAACAAGGGCATTGGGGCATCACAAGTTGTGGTATTAGAGCCTGGTTAGATGATTCTGGTCAATAAGATGTTTAGATGTGTGTGAGTTTATCTAAAATCATGGCCTAATGCAGATGTTATCTTGTGTAGAGTTTAGATGGAGTCCGATCCCAATGAAGAGATAGGTGAGATGATGGGTAGTGTTAATCCTACGAGGGTTAATTATCCAGCACAAGAAAGGCCTCGAGCTGAAGGTTTGGGTGCAGCTCATGGTGATCTGGTATTGATGCAAGGAATGATGGAATTAATTAAGAGGTTAACTACCCCTAAGGCCCCAACTGATTTGATTAAAAGAAGAGGGGCAAAAGAATTTAGTGGTACGACTTTGGATCAGTTGGATTCAACTGAGTATTGGTTAGAGAAGACGGGTAGAATTTTGCAAGAGATAAATTGCCCATTGGATCAGAGTGTTAATTGTGTAGTTTCCCTTTTGCAAGGTCCGGCTTACGACTGGTGGAAGGTGGTGCTAAGGAACCCCCAGCGACCTATAGAGATGACATGGGATTACTTTGTGCAAGAGTTTGAGAAGAGGTATGTGACTAAATCTTATCGAGAGGCAAAATGGAAGGAATTCATAAGTCTGAGGCAGAAAGGTTTGTCAGTAAGTGATTATGAAAAGGAATTCAGTAGGTTAAGTAAGTATATGTCAGATTTATTACTAACCGAGGAATTCAAGTGGTGTCAGTTTGAAGATGGGTTAAGAGAGAGTATTAGGGGTCCTCTTTCAGCTATGACCGTCATGTATTCAATAGGTTACTACTAATTGGTTTTGGCAGCAATAAAGTTGGAAGAGTGTGAAGTGATTAAGCAGCGTAAGGAACTTAAGAGAAAAGTATCTGATAGTGGTGTGCCAAGTGTTAAGAAGTCGCGAGATGCTACTCGTAAGTAAGTTACTCGAGGATCAGGTCATGAACCGGTATCGAAGAATAGTGTTTTGGTACCATCAAGTAAGGGAAGTACAATGCCCAAGTGTGAGCACTGTGATAGGTTCCATTGGGGTACTTGTAGAAGACTTTCTGGCGCATGTTTTCGATGTGGCAGCATGGAGCATATTCTGGCCAATTGTTCAGTTTTGAGGGAAGGTTCAGTTCAGCCGAAAAGTAAGGGTAACATGGGAGTGACTGGATCTGCTAGAGGAGGTCGACGTAGAGGTCAGAAAGTGCAAGCACCATCGGAGACGGTTGAGAAACTGATACCTTTGGGTGGTCCAGCTCGGTGTTACACCATGGTTAGAGAAAGTGAAGATGATCAAATGGGTCCTTCTAGTAAGTTTTTATTTGTTTAAGTTTGATTTGTATGAGTTCTGCCTTGATAGTGTATTATTATCTGTTTGATATCGGGTGAAATTTTGAGGATGGAATTTCTTAAAGAGGAGAGAGTTGTAACGACCCGATTTACACCCTAGTAGTTTGGTAGTGCAAATTTAAGTGTTAGTGGGGACTTAATTGAAAGGAATTATAAGTTAAGTGAGGGAAGAATTGGATTTGAGGAAACTTTGCATGTGAGTGGAGCATGTGGCAGATTGGTATGCTTGGCTTGATGAGAGCTTGCCACTTATGTCTTGGCATGCAATATAAGGGTGAGTTAGTGGGATTTCCTATCCCCATTTGCTTTGCATGCAGTTTTTCCTCTTTCCTCTTTGTGTTCCATGGTTTCCCCTTCTTTCCTTCATCTCTTTGGGTTGTTTTGCTTGTGTTTGGATTTCTGCATTTTGAATTGGATTTATTGAAGAGTATAGACAAGGATTAAGGTTAAGAGGTAAGTGCTTTGGTTTTGAATTTCTTCTTCTACTCCTTTTCTTGTAGTTTTTGTTTGAGAACTTGGATTAAGGGATTGTGTTTATTTGGGTATTGCAAGAAGCTAAGGATAGAAGAAGGATTGAAAAGGGCAAGGACAAAGTCTGATTTTTGAAGTGTTCGGCTGCTTCAAGAGGTTGGGATCGAGTGTCCTATAGATTGTGCATGTGTTATTGAATTGAGTATATGTGATGCATGTTGTGTTAAGAGATAGGATTGTGTATATACATGTGCTATTAGTTTGATTTTTGACAATCTTAGGCATGTTTAAAGTATGATTATTGAGCATGATTAGTTGGGCTTTTGAGAGGCATGTGTTTATGATTGGTTATACATGTTCTTGCTTGAATTTGGCATATGATTATATGTTAAATTTTGTTATAGAGCCTTGAAATGTTATTGGCACATTGTTTGGCAAGTCTTGGATTTATGCATGTGCATTACTAGAGGAGTATGTTGGTCAATGGCTTTTGAGTTGAGTTGTGCAAGAGTGGGATGCAATTCTTTTTTGGCATTTTTGAATAGGTCACAGTGACAACCAAAGTGGTTGTGACTGTGAGGTATGCAAGAAATGCTTTTGTCCGAGTATTCTATGGTATATCACGGTGACAACCAGAATGTTTGTGACCGTGAGGTACCTTAAATTCACATTCTTTTTTGCATCATTGGTATGTCACGGTGACAACCAAAGTGGTTGTGACCGTGGATACCCTTGATTGCTTATTGCCCGGATATTGTGAGCTATGTCACGGTGACAACCAAGTGGTTGTGACCGTGAGGTACCCTGTTTTTGCTCTATGATTTATTTTCATTTGTAAATGTTATGCATGAGTTTGAGCATCATTTTAACCTAGTTTGACATCATTCTTTGAGGACTGGTATGTGCTTAAAGCTATGTTTTAGTATGATGAATTACTTGATTTGTACATGAATTGATTAAAGTTGATCGTACTTGAGTGTATGAGTAGAAGTTTGGTTATTTAAGTTGTTTGTCAGCCTGATCGGTCAAGGAAGTGGGTAGATAAGCATGCTTATTAAGGGCTAGAGTTTTACAGCTGCTCCTATCGATCCGCATGCGTTAAAGTTTTAGACTTCGGTCTTCTGAAAACTAGACTTCAGTCTTCTGTATTTAAGCTTTTAGACTTCAGTCTTCTGATACTACTCGCTAGTATTCTGTTACCCATATCTACCATTATTATGATCTCAAGCTATCTTTGTGTTGTATACTTGTACTTGAGTAATAAGTAATTCTTGTATCGGTTATATGTTCTATATACTCCTGATATTAGCAATTGTATATTCTGATACTCCTGAGTGCTAGCAATTGTTGTTGCTTCTGAATCTGCTTTGACTTGAGTATTGTACTTTCTTGCTTGTTATGTATATGATGAGCTTCTGAACCTTGATTCGAGTATCTGTTACTGCTATGCATGTGTTATGTTTTGTTGTGACTTATTTGGAAGTCCTTTACTTCTGTTCATCCCCACTAAGCGTTATCGCTTAGCACGGATGTTTGTTTTCATGTAGGTTTACAGGTTCTGTTCGGAGCGAGAGTCCCCATCTACTGGCCACTAGGGTTGTCTTGAAGTGATCCTTTTGTATTAGTTATGCCATTTCCTTTTGTATAGGACTTTTGTATAGCATTTTGTAAACGTTCTGTAAGGCATGTTGTTATGATCAGTGGCATGTAATGATTTTGTATATGTTTATGTTTTAAGTTTTGTATATAAGTTTATGTTGCTTCTGAGTTATTTTTGCTTCCTTTTTCATATGTAAGCTTCCGTTTTGGTGTTTAGCATGTGTCTTTTATGTGTTTCCGTTGTGGCATCCCGATGTTCCTCAAGAGGGGCACTGGGGTGTCACAATAGATTATTGGTGCACTAGTGAGAGTGGAGAAAAAGATGGAGAAGAGGAGAAAGGTGGAAAATTGGTGGATCTGTGGGATTCAAACGAAGAGGGAAAGAGAGTTGGAGCTATAATAAGATGTGGGAGAGTGATCCCAGAAGTCGAAAAGTCTCAGGATCTGGTGCAAGCACCTGTAGAAAAAGTGCCGAAAGATAATCCTACAATGAAGCAGTGAAAAAAGACCACGGCTCAGATATCTATTTGGGACCTTTGGAGACAGTCCCCTTCGCACAGGCAGAAGTTAGTTGAGGCCTTGTGTGAGTCTACTGTGGCCACCACGATTTCTCCATCTGTGCTGCTAGATCTTGTTAAGGGGGGGATTAGTAGAGCGGTTGGTATATTTTGATGTTGACTTGCCAGCGAAAGGCCGTAATCACAATCAACCACTCTATATCAAGGCACAAAATAATGACAAGCACATGGTTATTGATGGCTCGTTCATAAATGTCTGTCCTTTCGTTGCATTCAAGCTTTTGGGCTAGATGAAAGAATGCTAAGCAAGTCTGATTTGACCATTATAGCCTATAAAAACTCTCAAAGACAAGCGTCAGGAAGTTTTAGAGCTTTAGTCAAGATAGGCCTATTGAAATAGAGGCAAAATTTGTGGTCTTGCCTATTCCAGTGAACTTTTCAACTTTACTTGGAAGAGCATGGTTCCAGAAGTTGGGAGGAGTGCTGTTTACCCTACACCAAATGATTAAGATACAACACAAAGAGGAGGTCGTAACTGTTAAAGCTACAAGAGAAAACCAAGTGTCTGCCTTGGGGATCTCTAATCAGCCATTCAGTGTCTTTGATATATCTGTGATTGGAGAAGAGCAAGATTCAGCAAATAGCCCTTAGGTAGTGAACAGGATGAATAAGATGCACTTCCTCCTAGGGGCTAATTTAAGCCAAAATTTATAAGGGTTACAGTCAGCTGTCACTGCAAAAGGCCAGAAGGATCGAAAGGGATTGCGCTACAAAGGTGAGCGTAGCAAGAAGAAAATGTCAGAGAAGATCCCTCACATTTTAGAGAATTTTGTTCCCACATCCACAGTTTGTGCTTACACTAGAGAAGCAGAGCCTCAGTGGGTAGCTGAAAATATCATACCAGGTTTTGAAATCTTCAATGATATCTTTGACTGGGATATTGGAGTTATCAAATTTACGGAGGACTTCTGGGATGAAGAAATTATGACTCAATGCAGTGTCTAGGATAGGGATGGGCCAGAAGAAATTGTCACTAACAAGCTACTAGCCACTAGGTTGAAGGGGAAAGAGAAGATGGTGGTCGAAGTAATCGGGCTAGATTTGAAGATTCAAGATCTAAAGATTTCATTAGAGGTAGTTAAAAAGCCTCCATAAAGTCAAGAAGCTAAAGTACAGCCGGCAGCAACATCTGCGTCGGTAGAGAATGAAGACAATAGTTATTTAGATAATCTTTTTATGCCTAAGCTTTTCAATAATGACAATGTTGACTATGATTATATTAATGAGATGAGCAACTTTGCTTACTTGTGTGATCTTTTTGATGATTTCATTTCACATGATCATAAACATGATGCATTCATTTTTGACATTAACTCAACTAGTATAACTATATTTAATCTCGGAACTTTGGAGAACTCAAAGGAAATTTTGATAGGATTAGACATAACTCCTGAGGAGAGGTTAAAATTTGAGAGAATTTTAAAAAAATATGGAAAAGTCTTTGCCTAGACCTATGAGGACATGCCGGGAATTGATCGAGACGTCACTGAACATACTATTCCAACTTACCCAGAGTGTAAATAAGTCAAGCAAAAGCTCAGAAGACTTAGACCAGAATGTGCGCAAAAGGTGAAATAAGATATCCATAAGTAGATTATGGCTAAGTTTCTAATAGAGGTTCAATACCCAACCTGGTTGGCCAATGTAGTTCATGTGGTCAAAAAGGATGGAAAGGTTTGAGTATGTGTGGACTATCGGGACCTGAACAAAGCTTGCCCGAAAGATGATTGCCCTTTGCCTCTTATTGATGTTCTAGTAGATAGTGCGGCTACTTGCATGATGTTTAGCTTTATGATGGGTACGCAGGGTACAATCAAATCGTCAACAAAATCGTAGATCGAAATAAGAAAGCATTCATTATTGAGTGAGTGACATTTTCCTACCGGGTTATGCCTTTCAGGTTGAAGAATGCAGGAGCAACATATCAAAGAATGGCCACCAGAGTTCTCAATGACTTGATCCTCAAGGAAGTAGAGGTGTATGTCCACGACATGATGATCAAGTTAGCTACCAGAGAAGGTCACTTCGAGGCTTTGAAAAAGTTCTTTCAAAGGATCAATAAGTATAATCTGTGCCTCAATCCAAAGAATTACATTTTCGGAGTTACCTCAGGTAAGCTGTTAGGCCATGTGGTAAGTCATAGAGGGAATAAAGTAGATCCTGGTAAAGTCAGAGCAATTAGAGAGATGCCAGTGGCTTAGAAAGAGAAGGAAGTTAGAAGTTTCCTGGGAAAGCTTCAGTACATCACTTAGTTTATTGCCAAGCTAGCTTCAGTATGTGAGCCGATCTTCAAGCTTCTCAAAAAGAATCAACCGGTGGTGTGGAATAGTTATTATCAAATGGCCTTTGATACTATTAAGGATTATCTCCTGAATTCGCCACTCTTAAGGCCACCGCATCCTGCCAAACCTCTAGTCCTATATCTAGCAATAGAAGATAGTTCAATGGGTGCCATGATGGCTCAGGAGGATGAGTTTGGAGTGGAGTTTGCTATTTATTACCTTAGTAAGAAATTCTTGCCATATGAAGCCAAATATGTTGAAGTAGAAAATATTTGCTTAGCAGTAATCTGGGCCTCTAAAAAGTTGCGACACTACTTTCATTCCTTTATTATACAGGCAGTCGCTAAATATAATCCGCTCAGGTACCTTCAAGAAGTGCCCTCTTTACTAGGAAAATTTGGAAAATGGTTGTTACTGTTGCAATAGTTCAATATAGAATACATCGCCATGAAAACCATCAAGGGAAGAGCTGTAGCTGAATTCTTGGCTAAACATCCTATTGAGGGAGACCAGTTCGAATACAATTTCCTAGATGAAGATGTCACGGCCATAGCAATACAAGAGTGGCAGATGTTTTTCGATGGGGCAGTTAACAGTAAAGGGGAAAGAGTAGGGATTATTCTTACGACCCCAAATGTTGAGAAGCTGCCATTAGCTAAAAAGTTGAGGTACAAGGCTACCAATAATGAAGCTGAATATGAGGTTTGCATCTTCGAGTTGGAAGCACTACTTGCTCTGGGAGCAAAGACTGCAGAAGTCTTCTGAGATTCATCCTTTGTAATCCATTAGATCATAGGGGAGTGGCTAGTTAAAGAAGAGGTTGTTGCCCTATGTGAAGTACTTGAGAATGTTGAGTAGCCAGTTTCAAACTTGCACTTTTCACTTCGTCCCCATAGATGTGAATTAATTGGCTGATGCTCTCGTGACTTTAGTATCCATGTGGGATAATCCGGCAGGAGTTGCTATGAGACCCATTCTGATCTCTAGTTTGGAAAAACCTTGTTTTGAAATCAAGCAGGTGATGGAGGTTGAGGTTCCCGATGGAAACCCTTGGTATTCAGAATTATTTGCAAAGGTCAGTTTATCAAGAAGAAGCCACCAAGAAAGACCAAAGAATGATTCGAAAGTTATCCACCTAATTCATCAGTGTAGATAGCACTTTGTATAAGAGGCAAGATAATGGTATCTAATTGAGATGTTTGGCGGGGAAAGAAGCTGAAAGGGTTATGGAAGATGCTCATGCTGGAGTATGTGGAGCTCATATGAATGGCTTAGCTTTAGCAAAGAAGATCATGCGACAAGGATTCTATTGGCTCATAATGGATACGGAATGTTCAAAGTGTGTGAAGCAATGCCAGTTATGCCAACAATACATGAATTTGAGACATGTGTCAGTTTTAGAGCTACATAATTTGACATCTCAGCTTGGGCAATAGATATCATAGGCGAATTACATCCTACAGCTTCTAATGGGCATAGATTCATCATAGTCACCACCGATTACTTCAGTAAATGGGTCAAAGCTAAATCTTTCAAGAAGGTCGATGCCAGAGACATAGCTAGGTTCATCGAGCAAAATTTTATATGCAGATATGGCCTCCCGCACCACATTGTGTCTGACAATTGGGTACAATTATTTGCAAAAACTAAACAGATGCTTCAAATAAATGGAATCTAGCATCACAAGTCTTCTCCTTATCGACCTCAAGCTAATGGCACAGTTGAAGCAGCAAATAAGAACATCAAAAGAATATTGGCCAAGATAGTTCAAAGCTATAAAGACTGGGCAGAAAAGCTACCTTCTGCACTTTGGGGTTATAAAACTAGAGTCAGAACCTCTATAGGAGCAATGCCATTTTCTCTTGTATATGGAACCGAAGCAGTTTTGCCAGTTGAAATCGAGCTGAAATCTTTAACGTTGGTAATGGAAGCCGAGATTCCAGAGGCAGAATAGGGACAACAACAATTACTGCAGTTGAATCTATTGGATGAAGATAGATTGTGGGTGTATTACCACAATCAGGTTTATCAGAAGAGATTAACTCTGTCATTTGACAAGAAGGTATGAAAACACCCATTGAAAGAAGGGGATTTTGTAACACCCCATAACTATATGTAGGGGATCTCATCCCCATAGGGGAGTGAGTACCCGTATAGGTAAACGTGTCACCAAACCGAACATACATGCATATCAAAAGCTTGGAAATAAAACATCAAATCAGAATGAATTAAAACTTTAAATCCCAATGCTCATTCATTACAAAAAGGACACAATAACATATTTACATAATTACAAAAACAAATGCTAAACTAAAAGTATTATAGAATCATATACATCGCAAAAAAGCTTTACATCAGAGTATCCAAATACAAATACAAAGCTACAAAATTCTGTCTCTAATGTGTTGGCTCTGATGGCTGCAGCTCGGACTCCTTAAAAACTCTAACAGCTTCCACACCTGCACGGATGAAAACTCGTGCTAAACGATATCACTTAGTGGGAAAAACAAAGATGAATGACCACTCATGGTGGACATTAAAGCAATTCACATACATGTGGCACACACATATATATCTACGTATAACAGATTTATATCAATTCGTATTCATAAAATACTTCATATAAATATAAACATTTATATAGAATCACATTGGCAATTCATATTACATCTCATGACTATCAAAATCAAAGATATGCCTGCGGACTCAGAGTAGCAGATAACGAGTGAACACATTAGTACCCATGGGTACAAACAAAAGTAACTTCTTTCATTTTATTCAAAACATTTTCACATTGGGGAATCTTAAACAAGATCCATACTGATAAGGATTGCAAGGACCCAAACGGTGACCTGATAGCGTCCAGAACACAAAGGGGCTACAGCTAACAGAACTCTATAAGCATGCCTATCTATTCACTTACTTGACTCTTGCAGGCCAGGCTTAATTCAACTCAAAGAGCACATATTGAAGATATTAAATTATATGTTAACTCATACATAAGGGCATTTGCAATACATGAGTGAGCAACCATACAAAATGACATAAAAATATAAATAACATAGAAGAACAAGGGACAGTCGCACTCGCGACAGAGGCAAAATTTGGCCAATGCCATGCTCGCAATAGCCTCCATGCTCGCGCGAGGAGGGCTGGCAGGCCTCTGTCGTGCTCGCGATAAAGGGCGGGGAGGTCACTATCGTACTTCTGCGCATAAGCGCATTCGCGACAGCAATCCGCCTGATGGTTGCTCGACTACCGAGCTCTCTATCATGCTCGCGACCGAGGTCTCTCCGGCAATAGAGACACTCCTCAGCAAGAGCTCAGAGGACCGGGCTCTGTCGCACTCATGACAGAGTCGACTTTCCAGCTCCATCAGCCAATCTGCAGAAATTCTTCTAACTCCAACCCATCACAAACTTGCAACAACCCACAAAACATCATTACAATCATCATCAGGCATTCAAAACATGTTCTACAAACCCAATTTTTATTCTAATTAGAGAGAATTAATTTAACAAATTAAGCAATTCAAACCAACAATCCTTTAAACCCAGAAAAAGACCCAAAACCATACAAAAATCATACCCAATCTCAATTCTACTACAAAAATTAACAATTCCACTTCAATTCATCATCACCCACTTCAATTAAGCACATATATATATACATTACACTCTCAATACCAGGAATAAAAACAGAAATTCAAAGATAAAAATATGCAAATTCAAGAAATTCCCAAACCTTGAATTCCTAAGCTCCAAGAGATCAATTGGCTGAACTCCCACCAACAATCTCCTTCCCCTTAGGATCTTTAGGAGGAATCTCTGCTAAACAAACCCAAACACGCCAACAACTCAACTCAACCACAACCACAACACACACACACACACACAACCCAAATGGGAAACAAAAGGAGAAGAAGAAGAAGAAGAAGAAGAAGAAGAAGAGCAAAACACTTACTTGAAAAGCTCTTGAATTTACCAAGCCAAACACAAATCACCAGCTAGAAGGGATGAAAGTGGGTAAGGAGGAAGAAGAAAGCAAGGAAGAAGGAGATGGTGTGAGAGGAAAAATGGGAGAGATAGGGCAGATTTGCTCTCTATCTCTCTCTCCCTCTCTCTCTCTCTCTCATGGCTTTTAAAGCCACTCTCCTCTTTCAATCTCTCTCCTACCACTTATCACTAAATTGTGGCGAGTTTGGCAAATTTCTCTTCTATTACTTCTTATCTTCTTAACAACGCAATTATTACATAACTAAAATATAACACACAAATATACCCTTAAACAACATACCCACACACTCACACACACACACAAGCTCAAAACTGCTAGTGTGGAAATCAGGGTGTTACAAATCTCCCCTCTTAAAAAGAATTTCGTCCTCGAAATTCTCACCTGAGCTGAACAATCTCGGATACTGAGATCTTATAGTTAATTTTGATTCCCAAGTAGCTTGTTCGACTCCATGATGTCGCCATAGTACTTTAACCAAAGGAATCTGCTTATTTCTAAGCTTTCTCACTTATCGAGCAAAAATAGTCTTTGGTTCCTCATCATAAGAATAATCAGGCTGAACCCGTACATCCTAAACTGAAAGCACATGAGACGCATCTAATCTATACTAATGAAGCATCAACATATGGGACATGTCGTGCAACTTGGCTAATTCCATCGGCAAAGCTAACCGGTAGGCAATAGGACCAATCTGCTCTAAAATCTCAAAAGGACCTAAAAACCTTGGACTTAACTTTCCCTTTTTGCCAAATCGAAGAACCTTTCACCAAGGTGACACTTTTAAAAACACTTTATCCCCAATCTTAAACTGAATATCTTTTCGCTTTAAATTAGCATAGGATCTCTGTCTTTCCTTGGCTGCCTTCAAATTCTGTTGCACCACTCTTATCTTTTCCTCGGTGTCCCTAACCAATTCCAGACCAACAAAAGAACATTCAGTCAACTTAGTCCAACAAACTAGAGTCCTACACTTCCTTCCATATAGGGCCTCATATGGTGCCATCCCGATACTCATCTGATAACTATTATTATATGCGAACTCCATCAGAGATACATATCTATCCCAACTACCCAATAAATCCAAAATGAAACCCCGTAGCATATCCTCAAGTATCTAAATAACCCTCTCTGACTGCCCATCAATTTGAGGATGGAAAGCAGTACTGAAATTTAGTTGGGTATCCAAAGCAACTTGTAACTCTTTCTAAAACTTTGAGGTAAATCTCGGATCCCTATCTGACATGATTGATAACGGAATTCTATGCAGTCGGACCACCTCATTCACATAAATCTCCGCTAACTTATCGATCGAGTAATCGATTCGAACTGGTAAGAAATGAGCTGATTTGGTGAGCCGATCGACTATTACCCAAACCGAATCATGCTTCTACTGAGTCAAAGGCAAACCCAATACAAAGTCCATAGTGATATTATTCCACTTCCATTGAGGGATAGGTAAAGGATTGAGCAACCCAAAAGGAACTTGGTGCTCGTCCTTTACCTGCTGACATGTTAAGCACTTAGAGACAAAATCCACAATATCTCTTTTTATCCCGAGCCACCAGAAGAACCGTTTCAGATCACGGTACATCTTTTCACTTCCAAGATGCATAGTGAAAACCGTAGTGTGCGCCTTTCGCAAAAGCTTATTCTTCAATTCACTATCATTAGGCACACACAAACAATTTCTATAACTTATCACCACTTCCTTAACAGAAAAATCCGTCTGATTTTCACTCTGGGCTACTTGCATAACTTGTTGCAGCTTCGGATCATTCCTCTGAGCATCAACAATGAACTGTTTTTGAGGAGTCCTAGGTTTCAGTTGGGCAATTAAAACTCCATTAGAATCAAATCTCCATCTACCTCGTTGCAAAGATAAAGCCGAAATTGACTTCTTACTTATGTCATCTGCAACCACATTTGCCTTACTCGGGTGGCAATCTATAATACAATCGTAGTCCTTAAATAGCTTTAACCACCTTCTCTACCTAAGAATTAGCTCTTTCTGGGATAGGACATACTTTAAGCTCTTGTGATCAGTAAAGATCCTACAAGTTTCTCCATACAAATAATATCGCCAAATCTTGAGAGCGAATACAACTGCTGCAAATTATAAGTCGTGCATCGGGTAATTCTATTCATGGGGCTTCAGTTGTCTAGAAGCATAGTGTGGCGCCCGTTCCCAACTGGCGGATTAGTTTAGCTAATCCAGCTAGGAACGACCGTACACAACAGAAGAACGTATACACATGCTCATACAAAACTCTATTAAACCTGCATAATAAAATTTCTTGCTCGCATACATGCATCATTCATATTCGGACAATCATCGCTAGGTCTTATACTATGACCATTCTTTTATCAAGCAAATTCACATAGCCGATAAGATAACCTACTTAGTTAACACAAGCCTTGAGTACATTACAGTTACACAAGCTATTACATAATATACAAAAAGAAGGCAGAGTTATACAAAATTTTCCCTTAACAAAACCCCGTAACCTACATCTGTAGCACTCCTAATGTTGACTGTTGCTATGCGAGAATGTCCTTTAAAGCCTCACGTCCGTACCTACATGGATTAGAGTAAACCTGTGCTAAGCGATAACGCTTAGTGGGGAACACGCATATAACAAGTAGCACATACAAGTAATAGCATCACACTTTACATGCTAGAGGTCATGCTTGAATAAAAATTACCATATTAATTACTACTCCAGCATGGCAATATCCGTTACTATATTCAATCATAAAGCATCAACCATTTATCTACATATTCACATATCACGATACATATAATATTGTATCACAGTCACTTCCATTTATCATTCAGTTAGCCTGCAATTTAAAGACGCGGATAATGGGTATTGCATTGGTACCATCAAGGTACTAGAATCGCATTGAAATCTCATTTACGCATTGGTACCCTCAAGTACATGACATCACTCAACATGTAAAAGAATCCAGAAAGGATTATATGCATTGTTTTCGCATTGTGATTCCCAAGGAATCCGACACATTTAACGTATTAGGCTGCAGCACTTTGACCCTATTAGCATGCCTACCTATCCACTACTTGACTCACAGGCTTAAGTTGTTAAACATGTATTCATTTCACATTGATCGATTCTCACATCACATATATCGTTTGCCATCATCACATTCACTTTATTTGCATACGCATTATGTTCCCAAGCTCATTCTTTCATGGTCATTAATCACATACTTATTAAATTCAAGAATCATCATGTTCATATGCAAATATAGACTATTTAATGCACACATAATGCTTACCCACATTGCCTTTCATTTGAGCTTTAAGCCTTGCCATTTGAAAGTCCAAACACATTAGGGTTATATTGCCAAAATAGGGTAGGTCACGGTCACCACCTATTTGGTTGCCACCGTAATATACTAAAGTCCCAAAATAGAATGCAAATTGGGGACAGGTCACGGTCACAACCATTTGGGTTGCTACCGTGACGTGTTCCCAACTCTCGGCAGAATGCACTTGGCGGTATGTCACGGTCACAACCAATCTGGCTGCCACCGTGACATATCCATGCCCTGCAAAGCATAATGCTCACTTGGGTACCTCACGGTCACAACCTTCTTGGTTGCCACTGTGACATACCCAATTTCACTTAGGCAGAATTGAACTCAAGCATACCTCATGGTCACAACCAATTTGGTTGCCACCGTGACCTATGTAAGATTTCTCCAATTCAACATTCAATTCTCATTTCCTCTCAAGTACTTCAACCTATTTCCTTTTTTGCAATTAAACCAATTCATCAACCACATACTCAATTGGCACATACCTGATTTGCATCTTAACATTGGCATGCATTTATAACACAAATCACAATCATTCTCATCACATACACTATATACACATTCTCAAGCAACTTTATCACAAGCATATCACTACAACAATTGTTTAACCTTGCGTTACATAATTCATGCTTAAAGACCACAATTGCACATACATATATAATTCATACCAAACCTCTATTCAATTAATGCAAATCACACAGTTACACAACTAGGGTTTGTTCCCAAACCTCGTCGCCTTATCTCCTAGTTTCGTTGTACACTTGGCTCTCTGATCACGGCTTTTCCTTTATCTCTCTTCAATTTTTCAGCTATCAAGACAATTTCAATTTCCAGGATTAAGCTCAATCCATAACTTCTCATCCTCAATTCAATCAAACCAAATAGAGAAGATGAGGAGAAGAAGAGAATACCATAACTTAGTACTTACCTTTCAAGCTTAACAACTTAGCCCTTAATTATTGCACCCACTAACTATATGCATGCACCCACTGAACCAACTCTCATCTTCACTCACGAAAAGAAAGAAGAAGAACATAACCAAAATGCAGAAATGAGGAATGAAGCCAACCAACACTCACCTCTCAATCCTCTAGACAAATGCATGCAAAGGTGGAGGTGGCTTGTTCTCAAGGAGCCACATGGATTCCACTCACAAAATCTACCTCCACTAACTGATTTCTTAGATTATATTATTATTAATTAACCCTCCACTAGCTTAACTAATCAGCCATCAATCCATTCCTAACTTAATCTTATATAATCATCAATTAGCCACTTAACTTTCCTTTACATTCCAATTAAGTCCTTCCTTCGTTTCAATTTAGTCCAAGCTATATATTCATTTCACACACATGCCAAAATAAGTCAATACTACTAGGGTACATTTCCGGCCATGACACAGGCTACCACCTTACCATCTTGCATCAAAACACAACCAAGACCAATACCCAAAGCGTCATTGTACATAGTATACTCTATACCTAAGATGGGTTGAGTAAGTACAGGAGCCTCAACTAACATCCTCTTTAGCTGATCAAAACACGCCTGACACTTATCGGACCAGTCAAACTTAACTCCTTTTCGAAGAAGCCTAGACAACGGTGAAGCAATAATCGAAAACCCCTTCACAAACTGCTTATAATAACTAGCTAATTAAAGAAAACTCCTCACTTCTGGCACATTTCTAGGTGGCTTTCAATTTATAATCGCTTCCACCTTAGATGGATCTACTCAGATACCTTCCGAGGAAACAATATGCCCCAGAAAAGACACTTTCTTCAACCAAAAGTCACACTTGCTAAGCTTAGCATAAAGTTGATGATCTCTTAACACTTGAAGCACCAAACTCAAATGTTCCTCATGCTCATTCTCATTCCTCGAATATATCAAAATATGTCATTGATGAACACCACCATAAATCGGTCAAGATATGGCCTAAACACTAAATTTATCAATCCATAAAAGTCACTAGCGCATTGTTCAATCCAAATAGCATCACTAAGAATTCATAATGGCCATATCGTGTTCGAAAAGCAGTCTTAGCCATATCTACGTCCTTAACCCGCAACTAATAATAACCTGACCTCATATTAATCTTAGAAAAAACTCTGACTCCTTTAAGCTGATCAAACAAATCCTCTATCTTTGGCAATGAATACTTGTTTCTTCATAGTGACTTTATTAATTTGTCGATAATAAACACACATCCTTAAGGTGCCATCTTTTGTCTTAATAAATAAAATCGGAGCACCCCATGGAGAAATACTGGGTCTAATAAAGCCTTTATCCAATAGCTCCTACAATTGAGTTTTTAATTCTCTCAATTCTACCGGATCTATTCGATAAGGAGCTTTAGAGATAGGAGTAGTACCTGGCGTAATCTCTATAGATAGCTCTACCTCTCTCTCTGGAGGTAAACCCAACAACTCTCTAGGGAATACATCCACAAACTCCCTTACTACTGGAATATCTTAAATCTTGACTTAACTTCGTTTAAAATCAAAAACAAAGGCCAAAAACATCTCACATCCCTTTCTCATGAAACGTCTTGCTTGCATAACGAAAATCACATTACCCAAAGGACTAGAACCCAAACCTCTCACAACCACTACAGACTGACCACTACTATCTTTCTATGGCAATCCACTATAGCCCGATGCTTGCACAACCAATCCATACCTAGTGTAAAATCAAACTCGTGGAACGGCAAACTAATCAAATCCATAGGAAACTCTACACCTTGCACCAAAAATGGACAATTCTTATACACTCTACTCACCTTGACACTATGCCCTAAGGGACTGGTCATACAAATCTCATAATCTAATTGCTCCACACTAGGCAACTTAGCACACAACTTAATAGAACATAAATATGAGTGTGTGGACCCAGGGTCTATTAGACCATGCAATTCAGTGTCAAAGAGTAGGAACTTACCAACAATCACTCCAGGTGCATCCTGCTCCTCTCGAGCTCTCATAGCATATGCTCTCGCTGGTGCCACTTGTGGAGGATCCACGAACTCAAACAAAGCTCCATCTCTAGGCCGTCCACCATGACATCATCCTCTACCTCGATGTCGACTGGCCTAAGGGTCATTAGACCTCGCTCTACTAGCTTCTTGCCTCCCTTGGATATTCTCAGACAAATTCAGACAGTTGGTCAAGAAGTGATCTATGCTACCAAACCTAAAGCAGCCACCCATTAACCAACAACATTCGCCCTAATGGCGCTTACTGCAATGAGAGCACTCTGGCACCACATCACCTCGATCACTAGAACCACCTCGACTGTAACATCCCAAATTAGGGCTTAGTAGGATTTGCATGAGATATTGGTTAATTAAGGGTATTTCAAAAATTGTGCAAGTTAAATTGGAATTCAGTGAGGATTAATTGTAAGAGATTTAAAGTTTAGTAAATAAATATTTTATTTTATTAGTGAATGGATATTAAGCCAAGGACTAAAGGAGAAAGTCAAGGTTTTTATGAGTTGGACCTTTGGGATCTTGACACTTGTCAAGTAGGTGGGGAGCAATTAATGCAAGAGGGAAGAAAGAGGGAAGGGGTAGAAATTGGATAGCTTCCCGTGGAAGTTACCTTCCTTCTCCTCCTTCTTACTCTTTCTCGTTCCCTCACTCTCTTTCTACATTTTGCTGCTCTCTACCTCTTCTCTTGTGTATTTTCTTCAAGACTTGAGTTTGGATTTCTTGAAGTTAAGAGCTAATTTTGAAGAGGTAAGTGGTTAGTTGTCTCCAATCTTCATCTTCTTCCTTTGGTTTTAATTTGGATATTTGATGTTGGATTAAGTGAATTTTTGGGTTTATTTGTGCAAGAATCTGAAGAGAGAAGGAAGAGTAAAGGCAAAGAGAAAGTGGGTTCTTGAAGAAGTGGTTTGAAGCTTAATTTTTGAGGTATGGGAGTTTTGCTTTTGGTCGTGTTTTGATTTTGAGTGCTAATTTCTGGAAATTTGAATTGGTAGTATGTTGTTATGCATGGTTTGAGTTAAGTTATGATATATGAAGGTTATGTTATGATCATTTTGGAGTATGATAGTTTTATTATGGAATTATATGATGTTTAGAATAATTTTTAAGTTGGGGTTCTATTTATATCTCCCCAATTTAATTATTGTTATCCAATGTTAATTTGTGGTTATTATGAGTATCAGCATGCCTGGAATGCATTTGTTGAATGAATTAATGTTGCATGTTTGGTGGAGTGGATTTGGGTTGCCTTGAACACCTAGAGTAAAGCATAATTTCTGTGGTTTTGGGTTTCACACGGCAGTACAGCTTTCCTAACCGTCATGTGATCAATGCAAAAGCATTGAAATTTAGCTGCCTGTGGCTTCATGCAGCGGTAAGAGAAATCCTAATCACCATGTAAAGTGCTTCTAGATTCAAAATCTGGATTTTCATATGTTTACACGGCGGTAAGACTTAGTTTTACCATCGTGTAAATCAATTCTGGAATGATAGTTTGTGGCGGGATCAGTTAACACGGTGGTATGGTTTTCCTGACCGCCGTGTAAAGTGATTTTGCCCCATTGGGTTTTGAGCTATGTCTTTCACACGGTGGTATGGTTTTATCCTGACCATCGTGTGAATGTCACAAGGCGGTATATGAGTATCTTGAGTTATGTTATGTAGTTATGCTATTTTTTTATGTTAATAGTAATTCCCCAAACTTGTGATAAATGTTTTGAACTGGTTCAACCTGAATGGTTAGTGTAGTGGATAGATAAGCATGCTTATAAAGGGCTAGTGATTGCAGCTGCTAGTATTTTACCCCATTTGGGTCTAGTGTTTGATACCTTTTAAAAATGTTTTGAGACTACGGTCTCCAATGTTTGATACTGTTCGTAGCATCTAGTATACCCGTATCCACCATCAGTGTAAATTTAGGCTAGTGTTTCTATTTTGGCTAGCGCTTCTGAGTTAATTGTATATATTGTGTTAGCGTATTAATATATGTTATGCATGAGAAGATTCTAGCTTTTAGAGTGAATTTGGTTAGTGATTCTCATGATTTAATTATGCCTGTTTTATAGTATCGTTACATGTATATTGTTTATCTCAATAATCATAGTGTTTACCTTTTTCATGCTTGATTTTCTTACGACTTTGATAAAAGTCTTTTATTTGTGTTTCCTCCCCACTAAGTGTTATCGCTTAGCATGGGTATTTTTCCAATGTAGGTGGCAGGTTTGTTCGGTTCGAGTCGCGCATTTGCAAGTCAGCCACTAGGAGTTAGAATTGTCTATTTTGTATTTCTACTCCTATAATTTATGTACCTGTATTATGTATTTATTTTTGTAAGTAATGCATATTTTGATGTTATATATAAATTTTAATATTCTTATTGTACGATTATTATAGTAATTTATCTATTTATTTTCGCTTTCGCATGTTTGCTTGTGTTCTGAGCGTGTGGCGCTCCGGTAGGCTTCCAACAGGGGTATCACGGTGTTAAATTTAGTGGTATCAGAGCATTGGTTTAGGTGGTTCTGGTTTATTGCTTGTTAGAGTGTCGAGTCATTGCATGCGAGTCTGTCTTGTGTCATGGCCTAATGCAGATGCTATGTTGTGTAGTGTAATGGGGTCTGATCTGAGTGAGAATGTGGGTGAGACTACGGGTAGTGTGAATCCAGTTGGAGTTGATCAGCATGTTTCACAGCGTCATTGAGATAATGGTCCAGGTGTAGGATATGAGAACCCGGCCTTGGTGCAAGGTTTGTTGCAGTTGGTTGATCATTTGACGACTCCTAAGGCTCCCATGGAATGGTGAAGAAAGAGAGGAGCGAATGAGTTTAGTGGGACTTCCTTGGACCAATCAGATGTGGCGGAGTTTTGGTTAGAAAGGATTGATAAAATTCTGCAAGAGATTAGCTGTTCTCCCAATAAGAGAGTCTCTTGTGCCGTATAGCTCTTGCAGGGGTTGGCATATGATTGGTGGAAGCTTGTGCTTCGCAACCCTCAGCAACCAGTCGAGATGACTTGGGAATTCTTTATACAAGAGTTCAAAAGGAAATATTCGACTAAAGCCTATTGTCAGGTGAAATGGAAGGAGTTCATTAGTTTGAAACAAAGGAATATGTCAGTAAGTGAATATGAGAAAGAGTTTAGCCGGTTAGCAAGTATGTGCCTAATTTGCTTTTGACTGAGGATTTCAAGTGTCGGCATTTTGAAGACAGATTGAGAGAGGTAATTAGAGGACCGTTATCGGCCATGGTGCTCATGCAACCAGTGAACTATTATCAGTTAGTAGTGGCAGCAATGAAGTTAGAGGAATCTGAATTAGTTAAGCAAAGTATTGAGTAGAAGTGTAAAGCCCCGAAAGGTGGAGTGACTGGTAGTAAGAAAGCAAGAGGTGCCCCGAGTGGACAATGAATTAAGGGTTCGGTTCAAGTGTCTTCAGAAGTCAAGAGTGTAGCGCCACCCTATACCAAGGGTAATATGATTTCGGAATGGGAGCATAGCCAGAAGCGTCATTGGGGTGAGTGCTGGAGACTCTCGGGTGCATGTTTCAAGTGTGGGAGTTTCGAGAATATATTGGCTAATTGCCCGGATCGGAGAGAGGTTAAGGATCAGATAGAGAGTAGAGTGAGCGGAGGAAGATCAAGAATAACTGGTAGTGGATGAGGCAGAGGAAAAGCTTCTAAGGTACCACCGGACACGGTGATGTAGCCTGCGGCTGCGGGTGTCCTACCTCGAGTTTATGCAATGATCAGAGAGGACGTAGCATAGGCCGCGGGTCCTTTCGGTAAATTTCAATTGTTAAGTTCGAATTGAGTTCTATTTTGGTTTTGGGATGCATGTTTGTTTAGCGTGAAAATTTCGAGGACGAAATTTCTTAAGGTGAAGAGAATTGTAACGTCCCAAATTAGGGCCTAGTAGGATTTGCATGAGATATTGGTTAATTAAGGATATTTTTGAAATTATGCAAGTTAAATTGGAATTAAGTGAGGATTAATTGTAAGAGATTTAAAGTTTAGTAAAGAAATAATTTGTTTAGTGAGTGAATGGATATTAAGCCAAGGACCAAAGGAGAAAGTCAAGGTTTTTATGAGTTGGACCTTTGGGATCTTAACACATGGCAAGTAGGTAGGGAGCAATTAATACAAGAAGGAAGAGAGAAGAAAGGGGCAGAAATTGGATAGCTTCCCGTGGAAGCTACCTTCCTTCTCCTCTCACTCTCTTTCTGCATTTTTCTGCTCTCTACCTCTTCTCTTATGTATTTTCTTCAAGATTTGAGTTTGGATTTCCTGAATTTAAGAGCTGATTTTGAAGAGGTAAGTGGTTAGTTATCTCCAATATTTATCTTCTTCCTTTGGTTTTGATTTGGATATTTAATGTTGGACTAAGTGCATTTCTGGTTATATTTGTGCAAGAATCTGAAGAGAGAAGGAAGAGTAAAGGCAAAGAGAAAGTGGGTTCTTGAAGAAGTGGTTTGAAGCTTCATTTTTGAGGTTTGGGAGTTTTTCTTTTGGTTGTGTTTTGATTTTTAGTTCTAATTTCTGGAAGTTTGAATTGGTAGTATGTTATTATACATGGTTTGAGTTGAGTTATGATATATGAAGGTTATGTTATGATCATTTTGGAATATGAGAGTTTTATTATGGAATTTTATGATTTTTAGAACAATTTCTGAGCTGGGATTCTATTTGTATCTCCCCAATTTAATTGTTGTTATCCAATGTTAATTTGTGGTTATTATGAGTATCAGCATGCCTGGAATGCATTTGTTGAATGAATTGAAGTTGCATGTTTGTTGGAGTGGATTTGGGTTGCCTTGAACACCCAGAGCAGAGCATAATTTCTATGGTTTTAGGTTTCACACGACGGTATAGCTTTCCTAACCACCGTGTGACCATGCCAAAACCATTGAAATTTAGCTGCCTGTGGCTTCATATGGCGGTAAGAGAAATCCTATTTGCCATGTAATGTGCTTCTGGATTCTGAATCTGGGTTTTGATCTATTTACATGCCGATAAGACTTAGTCTTACCACAATGTAAATCGATTCTGGAAAGATAGTTTGTGGCGGGATCAGTTAACATGGCGGTATGGTTTTCCTGACCGCCGTGTAAAGTGATTCTGCCCCGTTGGGTTTTGAGCTGTGTCTTTCACACGGCGGTATGGTTTTATCCTTATCACTGTGTGGATGTCGCACGACGGTATGGTTTGGCCTGACCGCCGTGTAAAAGTGATCTGTATGCTTGATTAAAGTGTAACTTGTGTGCTAGTTATTAGAATGCGTTATATGAGTATCTTGAGTTGAGTTATGTAGTTATGCTATTTTTTTTTGTTAATAGTAATTCCTCAAACTTGTGATAAATGTTTTGAACTGGTTCAGCCTAAAAGCTCAGTGTAGTGGATAGATAAGCATGCTTATAAAGGGCTAGTGATTGCAGCTGCTAGTGTTTGACCCCATTTTGGTCTAGCGTTTGATACCTTCGAGTATCCAAAAGTTTTGAAAATGTTTTGAAACTACGGTCTCCAGTGTTCGATACTGTACGTAGTATCTAGTGTACCCGTATCCACCATCAGTGTAAATTCAGGCTAGTGTTTCTATTTTGGCTAGCGCTTTTGAGTTGATTGTATATATTGCATTAGTGTGTCAATATATGTTATGTATGAGAAGATTCTGGTTTTGAGAGTGAATTTGGTTAGTTATGCTCATGATTTAGTTATGCCTGTTATATAGTATTGTTACATGTATATTGTTTATCTCAATGATCATATTGTTTACCTTTTTCGTGCTTGATTTTCTTGTGACTTAGATAAAAGTCTTTTATTTGTGTTTCCTCCCCACTAAATGTTATCGCTTAGCATGTGTATTTTTCCCGTGTAGGTGGCAAGCTTGTTCGGTTTGGGTCACTCATCTGCAGGTCGGCCACTAGGAGTTAGAATTGTCTATTTTGTATTTCGGCTCCTGTACTTTCTGTACCTGTATTATGTATTTATTTTTGTAAGTAATGCATATTTTGATGTTATATATATATATATATATATATATATATATTTTATTATTCTTATTGTACGATTATTATAGTGATTTATCTATTTGTTTCCGCTTCCTCATGTTTGCTTGTGTTCTTAGCGCATGGCGCTCTGATATCCTTCCAACGGGGGTATCGGGGTGTTACATCAGCGTTAGTGAAACCTGCCACAACTCCATCGACACAAATGGAAGGAAGCAGCCTCAGGTACGCGCCTCTTTCTTTTTCTGAATTTTGGCTCACTTAGGCACCCATGCACTAGCCTCTCCAAAATTGGGGGAAACTGTAGACATCGGGTCCCGAGGCAGCCCGAATTAGGGTTACCCAATGACGAAATTAGATGTTGTTTATAGGTAAGAAAAAAATTTGGAGTAATAGTTTCTTTGTCAAATTTCTATTTAAAAATTTAAATAAAAAATATATTTTAAAAAAATATAAAAATAAAAAGAAGTTTGAAATTATAGTATTCTAGTTAGGATTGTTTTTAAAAAAAGAAATCGGGCATTTTCGGCCACTGGAGCTCGAGGGCAGGCCTCGCTCACACGCTAGGCGTGCGCGCTGGCGCTGGGAGGGGGAGGGGGGGCGGTGAGGGCGTCACTCGCCTATGCACCCGTCGCTGTGCGCAGCTCAGGTGCAGGTTGGGCGCCGTGCGGGCCCTTCCGCCTGCCGTGCGCCACAACATCTCCCCTGGGCAATTTTTTGTCCAATTTGTGTTGCTTTTTTAATTTGTTTTTTTGTGGAATTCAATTTTAAAAATATTTCTTCTTTGGACCTTTAAAATTCTTCAGTTTTTATGTTTTAATGGGGATTAAATTAATTTAATTGCTCCTAAAAATCTTAGTTTTGAGGAGATATAAAAGGTTTTTTGGAGAGAGAATTTGGGAGGGAATTCTTTTAGGCAAAAATATTTTCTTCTTTTCTTTTTCTTCAAGAGCAATTCCCCTAAAGATTTAAGTGAATTTTTTAAAAATAATTCTTGAGACAAAGAGACCAATTCTTTATTTTTATGAATTTTCTTCTTCTTTTTTAACAATTTTTTTTCTTGAGACAAATAAAATTATTCATTGTTCTAGAGATAAAAATTTTCTTCTATTTTCTATTTTTCTAATCTTATTTTTTTAAGTTAAGACAAAGAAATTGATCATTTGCCTCCATTCACCAAATCCAATTTTTAGGGTAAGCATTTTGGATTTAATTTTGTATTTTATTTTTTATTATTATATTTTTTGTTTATAATTAATTAACAACCATGTAGATTTTTAGATCTATTATTTTTTTTTGTGTGATTTTTTTCATAGATTTAACATGGTTTAACATGTTTTATTTATTTTATTTGTTTTTGTTTTTGCTTACTTGATTGTTCATCTTTATTATTATTATTATTATTATTATTATTATTATTATTATTATTATTATTATTATTATTATTATTATTATTATTATTATTATTATTATTATTATTATTACTACTACTACTACTACTACTACTACTACTACTACTACTACTACTACTACTTAGGCTTTTATGTTTGTTGATTTATTAACATATTTATTTATTTATTTCATTATGTAATTTAATTTATTTGTCATACATAATGCATTTTATTTATTTTAATTCGTTTTCCTATGTTATATGTTTAATTCATTTTTATTGCTAACATCAATTTCATTTGTGTCTTTTTTTTTTATTTCAATACTTATTTTTTTATGTGTGAGCATTTTCAATGGCAAATGGGAGTCATGGAGACTTGAAGACACCATTTTGGTTGGATTTATCATTTTTAGCATTCTTATTATTTTTCATTATTTCGCTTTAATTTGTTTTTATTATGTAATATGTAATAGATTTAGTTTATTTTATGCACATTAATTAAAAATCACAAAAAAATTTATATTAATAAATTGGGATTTTTTCTAATAAAACACGATAAATGTCCTAATTTTAGCCAATTAAAACTCACTTTTAAAAAGAAGAGTTAATTTTCTCAAAAAGATATCACTCATCTTGATTTTCCTAATAATGCCTAAAAATAACTCTTCAATTTTCTAACTGAACATGAAGGAAAAAATGTTCCTATCCTAAATAAATATCCCGATTTATGAATGTTTATTTATTCATTTAATTTTTCTATTTATTTATATTTTTTTTATTTTATTTAGGGGATTGTATTTTTGTCCCAGATTTTAATACCTTTTTATTTTTGGGGGATTGTACTTTGTCCCAGTTTTATTTTTGTAGTTTGCTTTATTATTTTATCGCTTTCCTTTGATGCTTGGTTGGCGCTTTAATTTTAATGCATGATCGTGTGAGAAGAGAGAAGGAATTTTAAAATCGAAAAACTCATTTGTAATTAACCAAGGCATTAATAAGAGTGAAGTTCCGAATCTTTCTCCGGTTTAGACCTCGAGATTAGACGAACTTTCCTAATTTTTTGTAAATTGGTTAGCGACACGAAAATACCTCAAAAGTGCCTAAAGGATTTCATGGGATTAGATAAACTTCACCAATGTTCTATTGTGTAGGTATTCCAAAATATCTCATGATTGCCACATATCAAAGACGCGAACCGTCTCGAGCCCTAAAAGCGGCCACCCTGAGAAGCAATCGGGTTCGGCGGGCATCACACGAGTCTATCCAGATGGTTAATGAGTCAGTTACTTCTCTCAGATTCCTAGTGAAGGTCTTAGGGGCTTCTATACCGACTATATTTGTGTCCATTAGGGAACTGAGAGAGCAGATGGAAACTAAGCTTACTGGGATCAAAGATGCCTCTAGAAGCTAGAACTCAAAGCGGACTCAGGTTTTTATAGAGCAAGCAAGGGTGATCAGTGAGTTTCTGTGGTTCCTCAAGACTTGTGCTCAGCCTTTCCTAGATGGGTATGCCTGGATCCAATTCTAGCACCCACCACGAGAGGAGCCGCTTACCGTGCCATGATCTCCACCAGCGGTTGTCATTCCTCTGTAGCCAGCCACTGAGGCCGGATCCTCAGCATTTAGGGATCGACCCTCCTCTTCCAAAGCCCGACCCTCAGTATTCAGGGATCAGCCCTTCTCTTCAAGTGCCGAACCATTGACTTATGGGGCAGGGCCGTCTTTATCAAACGTTCAGTCAATCTATCTATCAGACAACGATCAAGATCCAGAGGAGCCATCAGATTACTCTCCTCTTTAGTTCATATTCAGGGAGATTTGTATATATCTATTAATGTACAAAATTTCATTTTATATAGTGATATTTATATTTTGATAAAATTTCATCTTATTTAGTGACATTTACATTTTGTTAAAATTTCATTTTCTGCTTCAAAAATGCTTGACACATCAAAATAATAAGGTAAAGAAAGAGCAATAAAGATAAAGGGTAAATAATATTAAGAGAAAATAAAAGACGTAAAATCTACGCTTTAAATGGATCCGGTTAATACAGTAAATTAATAAGATTCTTTGAAACTACAGAAAACACATTCCAACTAGTTTATGAGTCAGTTACTTCTCTCAGATTCTGAGTAAAGGTCTCAAAGGCTTCTATACCGGCTATATCTGGGTCTATCAGGGAGCTAAGAGAGCAGATAGAGACTAGGCTTACTGGGATCAGAGATGCCTCTAAACGCTAGAGCTCGAAGCAGACTCAGGTTTTTACAGAGCTAGCCAAGACGATTAGTGAATTTTTGGGGTTCCTCAAGACTTGTGCTCAGCCTTTCCTAGATGGATATGCCCGAATCCAGTTCCAGCACCCACCATGAGCGGAGCAACCTATCGTGCCATGATCTCCACTAGCAGTTGTCATTCCTCCCCAGCTAGCCATCGGGGCCGAACCTCAGCATTCAGGGATCGGCCCTCCTCTTCTAGAGGCAGACCCTTAGTATTAAGGGATCAGCCCTCCTCTTCTAGTGCCGGACCATCAACTTCTGGGGTAGGGCCATCTTCATCTAGCGCTCAGCCGATCTATCTATCAGACATAGATTAGGATCCAGAGGAGCCATCAGATTACTCTCCTCTTTAGTTCATATTCAGGGAGAATTGTATATATCTATTGATGTACAAAATTTTATTTTATTTAGTGATATTTTCATTTTGATAAAATTTGATCTTATTTAGTGACATTCACATTTTGTTAAAATTTTATTTTCTACTTCAAAAATGCTTGACGTATCAAAATAATAATAATAAAGATAAAGGATAAATAATATTAAGAGAAAATAAAAGACGTAAAATTTACACTTTAAATGGATCCGATTAATACAACAAATTAATAAGATTCTTTGAAACTACAGGAAACACTTTTCAGCAGTCTACGTCATGATGTAACGGTCGAATTCATCATAGCTCTGTTGTGTTAATGATAAGTTGCTTTAGAGGGAAGTCTTCTGCAAAACGAGCTGTGGCAACAATCATATGCCTACAGCTCACTAGCGAATAAGCTGCTTTAAAGGGAAATCTTCTACAAAATAAGCTGCGGCGACAATCATATGCCTACAGCTCACTTGTGACAATCATATGCCAGTATTTGAATAGCGACAGTCATATGCCATACAGACCCGATTGTGGTTTGTAAAATTGCTCAGTGGTGACAATCATATGCCAGTGATCTATCGGCGACAATCATAGGCCGACACTTTTACGGCGACAGTCATAAGCCATGCAGATTAACTGTAAAATGAGTAATGACGATAATCATATGCCTACTGCTCGACGGTGATAGTCATATGCCGATGTCTCGAAGGCGACAATCATATGCCGGAAGGACAAATTGCAGTCTATAGAATGAGTAGTGGCAACAATCATATGCCTACTGCTCAACGGCGACAACCACATACTGGTGTCTTGAAGGTGACAATCATATGTCGAACGGATAAACTGCAATCTACAGAGCGAGTCGTGGTGACAATCATAGGTTTATGGCTCAATGGCGATAATCATAAGCCAATATCTTGATGGAAACAATCAAATTCTAGATAGATTACCAATTATTCGACGGCGACAATCATATGTTGGACTGATGAAGAATAGTCCTTTAAAAGACCCGATGGCGACAATCATATGCCAAAGTCCCAGAGGCGACATTCATATGCCTGAAGGATTAACCGAAGTCTTCATAATGACTTATTAGTGACAATCATAAGCCACCATTCATGATCTTCAAATACCACAGCAAAAAGGTAAGGACTGTCTCAAGTACGCGCTTCTTCCCTTTTTCTTTGAATTTTAGTTCATTTAGACACTAGTGCATTAATTTTCCTAAAATTAGGGGCAACTGTAGACATTGGGTCCCGAGATAGCCTAGATCAGAATTACCTGATAAAGATACCAGTACTTATTCCACAGGTAAAGGAGTGAAGTTGCAGGCTTTCGCCCGTGAAATTCACAAATTTTAGGGATATTGGTGACAAAAAATCCTTTTTATATCTCCTTTGCTTTGAAATGATCTTTTTCCTTAAGGAGTTTAAATTTTAAATGACCGACACCCATTGGTTGGAGCGCCTATCACTTGCACTTGTGGGACACCCACCCCTTCCACGAGCGGGCTCCCGTCACTCCCGTTTGAGGGAGGCCTGTCCTTCGCGCGATTGGGTGCCCTTTGCTCACGCTTGAGAGACGCTTGTCCCTCGCACGAGCAGTTGCCCATCGCTTGCTATAACACCCCAAAACGGGCCTAATCGAAATTTGCATGATAATTGGATAATTAAGGGTACTTCGGTAATTGTGTAAGTGGAATTGGAATTTATTTGCGGACTTAATTGAAGTTAATTAAAGTTGAGTAAAGGAAAGAATTTATTTTAGTGAGTGATGTGTAATTTGGCCAAGGACCAAAGTGTAAAGTCAAGACTTTTGACTTAAGGGACCAATTGGAGAATGACACTTTGTTTGGTGGGTGAGAGCAATTAATGTGAAGTGGGATGAGAGAGAGAGAAGAGGCAGAATTTCTTGCTCCCCGTGGAAGCTACTTCCTCCTCTTTTTTCTTACTATTTCCCGTTCTCTCACTCTCTCTTTCATCATTTTTTGGCTCTCTACCTCCTCTCTTGTGTTTATTCTTCAAAGTGTGAGCTTGGTTCCTTGAATTTAAGCTGGATTTTGGAAGGTAAGTGCTTGGGTTTTGATTTGGGAATTCTTCTTTCTTCTTCTTTATCTATTTTTGGGTTATGGAGTTTTTATTGCATGGATTGATTTAGTGTTTCTTGTTGTTGGATTGTGCAAGAATTTGAAGAGAGAAGAAAGAGCAAAGGCAAAGAGAAAGTCGGTTCTTAGAGGAAGTGGATTAAAACTTCCTTTTAAGGTTTGGGAGTCTGTTTTTTTGTTGTATTTGGTTTGGGAGTTATCTGCCCTATTCTCTTTTTAGATCATTGTGTGTGTGAGTGTTGTGTGTTAATTTCTAAAATCTTGAGTGCTTTGTATAATTTAATACATGTGTTAGTGTGAGTGGGCTTGATGGCCTTGCATGTTAGTGAGAGTGACCACAATGCATGTTGGTATTTGTGATTTTGTCAAAAGCTGGAACCTTGAGTTGTTGAGTAGATGTCTTCTTACATGTTATAGTTGAATTTGTTTGAGCATGGAATTAGTGCTAGGGTTGATGTTTATTTGGGCATTCTTGCTAGATTATTGTTGCTATTATGTGTTAATTGCTAGAAACATGATTATAAGCAAGAGTAGAGTGCATATGTTAAGTGTTAGAAGCTATATGCATGATATGTTGAGATTTAGTTGAAGTTAGTATGTTTCCTTCATTAATTTTGTGTTTGGAATGATTTAAACGGCAGTAAGGGATACTCATACCACCGTGTAAATGCATTCTGGTTTGGTGATTTTTGTTAGTCCGTCGAGCTACACGGCGGTAAGGATAGGCCATACCACCGTGTAACTGCTCTCTGGACGGGTTGCTCGGGATTTCGTGGCATCCTTCATGAGTCATGAAGGCTGGTACGACTCGTGAAACTCCTTCACGAGTCGTGAAGGCTGGTACGACTCGTGAAACTCCTTCACGACTCGTGCAGGCGGGTATGACTCGTGAAGCTCCCTCACTTCACGAGTCAAGAGGGAAGGCACGACTCGTGCATCTTATGTCACAATTCGTGACATATTGCACGAGTCGTGACACTAAGCACGACTCATGATAGTGACCCCTGCCTACCTTATTTTCTGCCGTGTTTCCTGAAATGGATCTCTTGTCTCATTCTGTATAATTTATCACTAGTTTATGGTTCACGTTTTAACTTGTGACTTAGTGTATGTGATATAAATGTTTTAGATTTATGTAAGTGATTATTGATATGATAGTGTTTTGACGTGTGATTTTGTGTATTGTCTAGTGTTATATTCTAAGTGAGTGAGTTGAGCCTGAAGTGTCATAGTAGTGGATAAATAAGCATGCTTATAAAGGGATAGTGTGACCTCCGCTATGGTCTTAGTGAGAAATGTTTTGAGACTTTACTCTCCCTTGCTACCTTCGGGTATAAAATGTTTTCGAGGCTTCGGTCTCCCCTGTAGTGTTCCCGTATCCACCACCAGTGAAATTTAGGCTAGTGTTTGAGATGCGTGGTTTTATGTTTAGTGTAGTGTTAAGTCTTTGTATGAATGATTTTTGGCTAGTGTTATTTCATATTATGATTATGATATCTCTGACTTTTGCTATCGTAATGATTTCGGCATATTTATGTTTATATTTATATTCACATGCTTTTCTTAATATTCCTGTATAGTGTTTGTGCTCTTTTGTCTTTGTTCCTCCCCACTAAGTGTTATCGCATAGCACGGGTGTTTTCCCATGTAGGTGGTAGGTTCGGTCCACATCGCGCATTTGCAAGGTCGGCCACTAGGGGTTAGAAATATTATTTTGTTATGTAATTATGTAATTTTTTTTTTGGTATGGTGACCTATGTAAGTGTTATAAGGATTGTTTTTTGTAATTTTGTAATTATATATATATATATATTCATCTTATGTGTATATTGATCTAAATTATTTCCGCTTTAGTATGTTTGAGCATAACGCTCCGGTATCCTTCCAACGGGGGTAACAGGGTGTTACAATTGAGCTTGAGCGAAGCCTATCTCTCGATCGAGCGGGTGCTCGCCTCTAGAAAGGTAAGGTTTCCCTCCTGACCAATGCCCATCCCTCGATCGAGGGAAGCCAATCAGTCGGAGCCTGGCGACGATTTTGATGGATAAATGCAAGTTTTTTAACTTTATCCTCAGTATAAATATAAAAATATTTCATTCAATCTTCTAAAAGATAATTTGAATTCAAAAAGATTTCATTTTATATTCTAAAAATCTATTTGAATTCAAAAATATTTGATATCTATCTCTAAGGATAATTTGAATTTTAAAAGGATTTGATTTTATCTTTTTTTATCTTTAGTTTGCCTATAAATTGCAGGCTATGGATCGAGGTAAAGGGTTAGCAATTCTTCGGTTGAAAAAATTTCTAAAAAGGGTTGGAAATTCCTGAGGTTGGAAATTTCCTTAGTTAGAGATTTTAAAAATCAATTTTCATAAGCAAAAGTTTTTCTTTGCATATCAGATATTTTTTAAAAACTCTTCGAAAAAGACCTAGGAAAAACTCGAGAAAGTGAAATCAATTTCATTTACTCGATCTATCCTTGTAAGATTCGAAATTGTCATAAAAAGACAAAAGTGAAAGTGAGAAAGAGAAATCAATTCTCTTCTCTTGGTTTACCTTCCTGAAAAGTTCAGATTATTTTGAAAAGAACTTTTTTTAGGAAATTGTCTTTAATAGTTTTCATTGGTCAACCAATCCTTGTAGAATTCTAGGGAGATCTACGTGACTTTCACCTTTTGAAAATTAATGTTCCGAGGATAAATATTCTGGATTAGCCATTCTTGTGGTAATTTCAATACCTTTGACATAAGGCATAGAAACTGATTTCAAAACATGAAATAATTCATTTTAATTAATTTGTTTTGTTGCTTTATTCGCTTCTTTAGTAATATATTGCATTAAAAACGGTTTAAAAAAGTGAAATCTTGGACTCAAATTAGTTTTTCCTATTTTTTGAGGTCTGGTATTGACAGACGGGCTGAATGCTCTGCTGACGGCTGTCGCTCAAGCGAGCGATGGGTCGTTGCGGAGTGCCTCTTCTACCCGTCGGTCATCCTAGGGACGGCTGCCCTTCCTTGGTCATCCCTTGGCCTCTTCTTTTCATTTTTTGATTGTTTTTTAACTTCCCTCTTTTAACACTTGGTTTCTACTAATTTTGGGCAATTCATTTTAATATTTCCTGTTGTTTTATCATTTATTTTGCTTCTGTTAATTTATTTTGCTAACATTTTACTTTGTTTTTTTGTGAGTTTTCTTTAATTTGTTGAAGATTGGATGCCGAAAAAGGTACTAATTAGGATGATTCTAGGACATCGATTCGGTTCATTCCTTTTACTCTATTTCTCTCATTAGTTTGTTTTTTCTAATTCCTATTCATTGTTACACTACAAAAAAAAAACAAATTAGCAACAGAACTTTTCGTCGCTAAAATGTCATTTTTCGTCGCTAATTACCTTTAGCGACGTTGCGACTAATCTGTCGCTATTTTCTCTGTCGCAAGAAATTTGCGACCAAAACGAAAAATCGTCGCTAAAAATAGTGACGGAATTTTCCATCGCTAAAAATAAAATTTTAGTCGCTAAATAACACCTTAAATTAGTCGCCATAAATATTAAAAACTTATTAGCGACGGAAAATCCATCGCTATTTCGTCGCTAAAAATATTTAATTTTTTATTATTATTTTGAATTTAATTTTTTATTATTTTAAATTTAATTTTTTATTATTATTATTAGATCAAAAATTTAATTTATGTAAATAATAATTATACAATATTATTAACAATACTATTAATTTAAAAAATATAATATCACACACTCAAAATACCCAAATTTCTTTAATAAAATAAAATTAAAAATTAATTTACATATAATTAAAACCATATTAGATAATACAAACACTCATTTTCACAATCATAAAATATTTAAAAAGTACAACAAAAAAACATGTTATAAAATCTTGAAACATCAACGGAATGCCACCATTTTGAATCTTTAATTTATTCAAGAACCACCTGATTTATAAATTATGAGAAAAAATAAAATTAAAGTTAATAACAAATAGCAAATTAAATTAAATTAAACCAGCAAGATGCTGTATTTAACATCACAAAGTAAGTAAATTGGGATAAATATACAGAGCAAATGCTCATTATCATCATATCATTAATTGTTGAAAAGAATTACCAGAATGGTTCTGATAAGAATATTGTTTAGGATGCAATGATGGAAATGAACAAATTCAGACTAAGTATTGAAATATTTTGTTAGATTTTCAAGGTCACATGCACATAAATCTCATAGATTTGCCAAAGCACACAAAAGCTCCTCAAAGGCTAAACATATTGATTCCAAAAAAACCCCAGCAGCTAATTACAGTAATAAGATGGAAGTGATGAATAAGATATTCACCACCATTCTTACATAAACGAAATATTTATTTTGGTGCCTCAACTTCCAAAGCACCAAAATAAAGGAAGAAAATGGAATTCCTATAATATTATTTGAAAAACATATCTGAGCCATCATCAACACTGTATTGAAATAATAGATTTGAAGTTGCATCATCCCTACTTCACAAACATCTATTCATACCTATCCAGCACCAAAATACTAACAAATTTAAGAATTGACGTATTTTAAAATATAAAATCTTAGGATTAAAGTGTATGTATAGCAATCAAAGTTTCACCTTAGAGACTAAAGTTTCAGTCAAAGTTTTTTAATTAACAACACACACACGCAGCCAAAAAAAATGAAGGGGGGTGGGGATGTGTTAACGACTAGTTAGCTTCCCGTTATATTCTTTCATTAAAAGCATCATTTTTGGGAACTCAGGTTGTGCATTAGGAGTTTTTGCAGTGTTCTCCAAACCAAAAGAACAAGTTCTTCCAACCATGCAATAATCAGAAAGTAATCTTACAAAAACGGAGAATCAAGCCAGTTGCAAAATGAAGAATCTTACCAGTAAGATTGATATCTTAGAATTAGCACATCACGACCCAACACTCCTAAATCATCAATCTTATATATACTCATAATGTAGCATAAATCAAAACAAACATTCAAAGCAACACACTGCCACCCAACTTGAAAATTATAAGGAATTTGTTAGTCACTAATTATTCAACCAATATTACAGCTAATTAAGCTGTCACTATACGCTTGATAACAAACAAACAGATCTGTAGTTCTATGAAAGTTCAACAAAAGCACAGATCAAGGGATGCACTACAAGAATTGTCATATATTTCCTAAGAACAAAATTTTATCAATTATACAGTAAAATCCAAAACACATACCAGTTGAAGCAAGATTCCAAAAATTTTAGCTCCATTCTGCCCGTCACCGTCGCCGACGAGACACTGCCACTGTCGATATGAAGCGCAGGACAACCGAAACCCATCGCCGGTGGTCACGCGCCTAAACACCATGTCGTTTAGTCGGAATCGCCGTCGAAAAGCGTCGACTTCCCTTTTCCGATCTCCAATTTTTCGGCGGTTGAGGGTGATTGGTGGGTACCGGAAGGAGCGCCCACTCACCAGGTGTCTAGCGGTGCCATTCGTGTCGCCATTGGATGCCAGAATTCGCCGGAACTAGGGAAAGAAGCTTCAGCTTCTCTCTCTCTCTCTCTCTTCCCTCCTCTATTTTCCCTTTCCTTTCTTTCTTATTTTATAACAGTTCTTCATTAAGTTTCTTTCTTAACTTAAGTTATTTTTATTATTTTATTATGCTTATTATTATTTTTTTTTTATTTGGCTCTTTACATATATATATATATATATATATATATATATATATATATATATGCACTCATATTTAGTTACTTATTTAGGTATAATTAAATATATTTAATTTTGTAGATTTCAAAAAAAAATTGGGATCATTTGGATCAAAATTGACATTTGGTAAATTTTTAACCTATAGAATAACTATTTATAGCATCAAAAATTTTCAAAAAATTCTTAGTTTTTCAAAAAATAACAAAATTAACCTATAATTTAATTAATTAATTTGTATAATTATTCATTTTTTGGGGTATTGCAATATATACATGCATTGTAGCACCCTTATACCCTATACTTATACTGCCGACCTAGCGATACTATGCGATTTTCATGATCAGTTAACTGTTATTCACTTATGAAATTACGGGTCAATTTTTTTTCCCTACACTCATATTTATTAACACTGAGTTCACTTAATACTTTATTCACTTATTCACTTTACATACCCTTTAACATTTACATTTACATTTACTTAATTATCGATGACCTATAACTGTCTCGATTACTATTCATTTGGTATAAATTTCGGCAGTATAACGGCTTGTAAATTGCACTACCCAAACCTGCAAATTTCAAATACCACAGCCCCGGCAAGGGCACAATAATAATATCAATCCACATTCATACAAATCCCATCCGCCTTTCGTCACACAGTCATAAATAAAATCCACGCAGAGAAACTATGAATAATACTATTACATGCCCATATCCAAAACTACTTTAAGTGTATATACATGCTATATTCCAAAACATACATAAAATAAGAATAACTTCTGCTTCGTCCGCTTGCTCCACCAAAATACTGAGGTACGCTGCTCTAGTCCTATAGGGTACATACACGCAGTCAAAACAACTACGTGCTGAGCATTAGAATGCCCAGTGGTGGTTACCAATCTATAAATTTCCTAACTAATTCTATTTAATTTACCTATTATAAATATATATTCTTATTATTTACACTTATTAGTATTATTCAAATTCACTTGATTTATCACTTAAATAATCATACTATTATTTATTTAATCACTTAATTAATCTATATATATATATATAATATTCTCACTATATTCTTTATTTTCCCTTAATTACACTTTATTCAATAATCTTTTTCACTTAATTTCCATTTATGTTCTTAACATTTCCATTAATTCCATCTATGTCCTTCCTTTTTCATTAATTACCATTATGTCCTCACAATTACGCAAATACCCTTTATATCCCATCTTTCACTTTAATTACACTTATATCCTCATTTTTCACATAATTATCAATTTACCCTTATTTGTTTAATATTTATACTATTAACCTCATTTAATCACTTTTTCCACTTTTATCCTTATTCAACTTATCAAATTACAATTTTACCCTTATTACTTCATTTTACCACTTTTGACTTACAGTTTAGCCAAATTACATTTTAGTCCCTATTTTGACACTTTTTCCCTGTTTCACTATTTTAACACTATATTTCACTAAAATTACCATTTTACCCTTCCACTTACCATTTTAACTTATTTTCACCACTTTTTATCAACTTTTAGAAAAATTACCGTTTTACCCCTAAACTTTCTATTTACTTCATTTTAGTCCTATTTTCACTCATTTTCACCAATTTCACTATTTTAACCATTTTTAACACATATTTACCAGTATGCCCCTAGTATGAACCCAGTAAAATATCTACTGACCGAATATATGGGACATGGGCCCCACAGACCCATTTTAATATAAAATGATCCCAGTAGGACCATTGTCACTGCATTGCACAATTTTATACACTGACTTGTACTGTAAAATGTGATAAGCTCTCATCGGCTTATCAATAGTGCGGTATGTAAAATGTTATGACTCATACCGCGGTATGGAATCCTTGTGGCTAGCCATCTATATCCTGGACTAGATTTCACTACCAGACAACTACTAAGGGCAATATTTTCTCAAAATTTCATTAAGTACCACATTATGTCAATATGTAAAATTCATCATACATCTCTTTTTCACTTACCACTTTGCACATACACTCATTTATCAATATATAGTCACTTTATACCATTAAATCACATATACCATCAAAATATACACATGTAAAATCTTATATACTATTCGGCCCAACATTCAAATTTTTATACCATGCACTATAATTTCTCTTAGCCACTTAATTACACTTATTTCATGTTATACATACCTCAAATGTCCATAATATGCCAATATTCATCATATAATTCACTTAAAGTCACATTATACCATTCGGCCATAACACTCACTCATTCATTATGGTTTCTTTTAATTATTCTTTTCACTCAATCATGCATTACACTTGTTAAACATATTATAAACATGAATTTCATGCCTTAAAACCCATTGAAACATCATGGTTTCTTAAGAATACAATTTGGCCACTATTAAACTTTTGATACCACTTTGATTTAATTTCACTTAATCATGTTTATACACTATATTAAACCCACTAAATATGAATATCAAGTTAGATTTAATTAAACACATCATTATCACATACCTAACCTTAGACATAACCCTAAAATCAACATAAACATTAGGAAATAGGTAGATTTAGTAACCAAAAACCTCTTTTCCAAGCTCTATAGCACTCTAGGGTTGTTTTTCCTTCCCTTTAGCTTGAGAAATCTCCTCCTCACCTTAATTTTCTACATGGGCCGAATATAAAATCCTTATAACTTAAAAATCAAGTCTCAAATGTAAAATCTAACATCATAAACATGTTCTACAGCCCCAAAAACCTCTATAAGGATAAGTAAAATAAATTATAAACCCTTGAATCAAAAACCCAAAAACTTACCCTAACCTTTGATCTCTTGATTTCACCCACTTCTAGGGCACCAAATGAACTCCAAACACTGCTATAGGATTGAAGAGGAGCTGAACTTTAGTTAGGGAGCTAAGATTTGAGAAGAAATTGGAGTAGAAGAGAAGAAAATGGAGGAGAGAAGTGGGAAAAATAAAACGATTTTGAAAGGGAGGAGAGATGCCGACATTGGATGGATTTCTCTAGAGAAATCCAGCTATTTCTCCCTTTATATAGTCCTATAATGAACCAAACTAGTCCAACCGAGGTGGTCCGACCGATTTAGACTAAAATTTTAATTTTTCAGTTCATTTGCACTTTTTCAAATTATCTATATATTCCCCTTAATATTTTCACATATAACAAATTTCATTGATCTTAAAACATCAAAAATAGGCTCCTTGCAAATTTTTAGTTCAATCGGAGATCATTTGGGCACTGGTTCACTTAAACCGGTCCGATACGATTAATTTTCCTTCTGCCGTAGAATACAACAGTAAAGCTGTCAAAATTCACAGAAATCACTTCCAGTACATTATTTAACACATTGAACTTCTATCGGGCCACATAAGCCTCTCATAACCCCTAGTCAAACCTCGGTCATGTTAGTGGTTATGCCCTAGGCCAAACATTTGGACCTCAATGTAATCATTACATTTTCGTTTATATATAATGGTTTTCTTCATATTAATATTATTGGCATGTTACATTATTGTAATGCTTATGAATAACAATGTTATTCATGATATCCCTAGTCATTTATCACTAAAGGGCATAAAGATAAATTAAGACTAGTATAGATATGTATTGATAATCATGGGATGATTATATATGATGATATAAATAGAATCTATAGGTATTTGTTGGAGAACAAAGTACTGGATAGACCCACTGTAAGATCACTACATGGGATAGTGTCATAAGTGATCTTATAATAGATATGTTATTGAATCCTTTGACTTGAGGTTATCACGGTTTCCTACATAAGGAACATTATGTTTTGACATAATCAAACGTTATCTTTAATCGGATAATTATAAAGTTTATGATCGGACATAATAAGAATTATGCAGAGGAAAGTGAATAATCAAGATGGAATTTGTCCCTCTCTTTTGAGAGATATCTATTGGGCCCCTCGATAAGTAGGACTGTAAAATGCATGGCCGTGCTCGAATGAATTGATAGTGTAATCAATGTCATTTGAATTTATCAGTCTATTTAGTGATCGAGCAATTATATGTTTGAACAATATAAGTTTGACATGTACCATGAGTTATGTTCAAACAAGATATCGTGTGACAAAAGGATAATGGCATATTCTATTGTCAGGTTAAAATCGGACTAACGATATTTATATTATTTGGGTTATCATAATGTCTTGTTAGAGACCAATTATGACTTGTGGGTCTATTATGGCTATTGGCCCCACTGCCAACTTAATATAAACCTATTGGGTCACACACCAAGACCAAAAGATGAACAAAATGGATTTTATTAGGGTATTTCGGAATAATATAAATATAGGTATTTATATTTAATTTTGAAATTATATATACACACACACACACACACACACACACACACATAAATAAATCTCGTATTTTTGAATATGAGATAATAATATGTATTAATATAATATTTCTTATTATTTTGAATAAGAAATAAATAAATAAATATATATATATATATATAGAAATATCTCTTTATTTTGAATAATCTCTTTAGGGTTTAAAATATATACAAATATATTTCATTGATTATAGGTTAAAAACCCTAATCACATTTTTCCTAAAAGAGAAAGAAAAGTGTGGTCGTTTTTCTTAAGAAAGAAAATCCAGCCGCCACTTGAAAAACCCTAGCCGCCATTTTCTTTAAGAAAGAAAACGCAGAAAATTCAGTCGCACATGAAGGGAGCTAGCACCCCCTGCGAGTTTTGTTCGTTGGTTCGTGGGTGTGGATACCGGTAGAGGGCGTTCGTTGTTGCAGCAGCGCCTTTAGTCAAAGATAAGGTGTTAATTTCGTTCTAAGGTCGATAAATCTTAATCTCTTCCTTTTCAATCAATTAAAAATACATGGATCCTCTTTTGGGTTTTTTAATTTATTCCACTGCATTTAATTTGAATTAGTTCGATGAAACCCAATAGTGGTATCAGAACCACTTGTATATTCGTTTGATTCAAATATTTTATGTATGTATGTGATATATATATAATTCTGTCGATCAATTTGTATGCTGATACATGGAAATTGATTTCAGTTTTAATTGTTAAATACGAACTGATTTTATGTGATATAAACGAAATCAATTTTGTAATGTTTAATCTGGCATATTAAAGGGCTACGAAATTAATTAATGTTAATATGATTAACGAACTCAATTGAGTGTTAATATGATTCTGTTAATATGATTGACTAATAGTATTGATATGTCTAATATGAAATTATTTATTATGGTATTCTATGTCTACTAAATTGTTTAATGTGATTAAACAATGGCTGATATGATCAGCAAAATCATTTTCTCATAGATACAGAATAGGGTTTTTTGGCAAAAAATCGTTAATAAGACTGACAATGTTGAAAAAGTTTCGCGGGGCGCCGCCCCCCAACCCCGTAAGGGGCGCTGCCCCTTAACCCCGGCCAGCGGGGCAGCCGTGCTACCTCTTCATAGCGCCTTATATGTAGTTCATAATTATCACTCGGTAATTTTAATATATCAATTTTATGAAAATTAGCTATATTATGCATGATATGAAATAACATGATTTATTTTATGTATGTATGATGTCTTTGCATGGTGCATAGCATGGCCAATTGAACCTCATGTGGATGAGTTTTATTTTATCTATTTTAAGGGTATGTAATTTTTAAATACGACCTGCGTATCGTTAATTTTGTTGTAATCTTTATTTTTTTAATAATTGTAGTAGAATATCTTTGTTTTATTATTGTAATGAAGACGAAGAGCAACAATAGAGATCAATCCAAATCCATGGTGATGGAGGTGCAAGATGGAAGCTGTTGATAAAGTCCATGTAAAAACACCTAGGATTGACCTTTGATCTTCATATTGGCTTATAAGGATCAAAATAGATTTGGCCATGCTATGACACGGTTTTATATATATTATGCATATTTTCTTTGTATATGATGCGATGAATGATTATATATGTATACGAGATGGAATGTATGAATTGATGCATGATGTATATAAATAATTTGACATTATAAGTTAAAATTAAAATCCCTCACCATAATTTTAAGTCATATGCCACCCATTATTAAAAACACTTATCAAGACTAAGATCACCAAAATGTGGGTTCTGCTAAAGTGAAGTGCATTAGGTTATCCTAGTAAGGCAGGATGGGTAATAGTGCTACTCATATGTTTAAAAATGGTTAGACTTAATTAGGCTCTCAAAACGGTTTTAGGCCAAAGGGCATAAGACGGGATTATAACATGCCAGAACATATGATGTTAAAATCCCATAAATGATCTAAGAGTTATATAAGATATAATTGGTAAATGAGCTACCTACCTAAATAACTTAATTATAAGCGTCATGCCAAAGCTGACTTAGAGTTAAGTGAAATATGGATCTTAGCCCACTAAATTATTATAATTACTGTAAATATAATTGAGGGTTATTATTTTAGTGGGAGTTTTTTAGAAAACCTAAAAATGAAATTGGTTCTAATATTATTTATCTTGCATGTTTGTAGATTAATGGCATCAAATAATACTTCTACTATGTCACTGCGATCAGTCCTTGAGAAAGACAAGCTTAAGGAAACTGGCACAAACTTCCTTGACTGGTTCAGAAACTTGAGAATTGTCCTCAAGCAGGAAAGGAAGCTGTATGTGCTGGATGAGCCTATTCCTAATGAGCCACCTGCTGATGCCATAAGGGTAGTCAAAGACAAGTACAAGAAATATGTTGATGATTTTGTGGACGTTGGCTATCTTATGTTAGCTACCATAGCTCCAGAGCTTCAGAAGCATCTAGAAAATATGGAGGCTTATGAGTTGAGTACTCATCTCAAGCAGACCTTCCAACAGTAGGCAAGGCAAGAAAGGTATGAGACTACCAAAGCTTTGCATTCTTACAAAATGGCTGAAGGTGCTTCATTCAGCTCTCATGTTTTAAAATTGAAGGGCTATATTGATCACTTGGAGAGGCTTGGATTTCCCCTCAGTTTAGAACTAGCAACGGATTTGATCCTTAATTCGTTGCCTGATAGTTATGACCATTTTGTCATGAACTACAACATGAATAATATGGAGAAATCTATAGCTGAGCTACATACCATGCTCAAAATAGCTGAGCAAAGCATCAATAAGAAGCCTAGCCATGTTCTAATGGTTAATAAAGGGAAAGGCATGAAAGTTAAGGGTAAGGCTAAGGCTAAGGCAAAGGTTGGTCGTAAGCCTAAGCCCAAACCCAAGCCCAAGGCTAAACCTCCAAAGGAGGGAGTTTGCTTCCACTGCAATGAACCCGGTCATTAGAAGAGGAACTGCAAGCTCTACTTGGAAGAATTGAAGAAGAAGAAGAGTGGTGAGACTACATCTTCAGGTATTTATGTTATAGAAATTAATTTATCTACTTCTACTTCCTGGGTATTAGATATTGGAAGTGGATCTCAAATTTGTACAAATGTGCAGGGACTCAAAAGGAGTAGGCAACTGAGAAAGGGCGAAGTGGCTATGAGTGGGAAATGGAGCAAAAGTTGCTGCTCTAGCTGTAGGATCTTATGAATTGACTTTGCCCAATGGGCTTTCGTTGGTTTTGAATAATTGCTATTATGTTCCTAGTTTGAGTAGGAATATTATTTCAATTTCAAGTTTGGATGATGAAGGTTTTTCTTTTCTTATTAAGAATAAGAAATGTTCTATTTATTACGTTGACATGCTTTATGGTATTGCTGATTCATATTGTGGGCTTTATGTCCTAAATTTAGAAACATCCAATAATCATGATATTTATAACATAACTACAAAGAAATCCTAACCAAATGATTTAAATACAACATATTTATGGCATTGTCGCCTTGGTCATATAAATGAGAAATGCATAGCTAAACTCCATTCAGATGGACTTTTGCAATCATTTGATAATTGCGAATCTTTTTTATTAGGAAAGATGACAAAGGATCCTTTTATGGGACATAGTGAAAGGGCCACTGACATATTAGGCCTTGTACATTCTGATGTATGTGTCCCATTAAGCATGAGTGCCAGGGGAGGATTTTAGTACTTCATTACATTCACTGATGATTTCAGAGGATATGGCTATGTCTATCTAATGAAACATAAACATGAATCATTTGAAATGTTCAGAACCTTTCAAAATGAAGTACAAAATCAGCTTGGTAAAACTATTAAAGCACTTCAATCCGATCGAGGTGGTGAATATTTGAGCCAAGAGTTTGATAATCATCTAAGAGATTGTGGAATTGTTTCACAATTAACTTCGCCAGGAACACCACAATGGAATGGTGTATCTGAAAGGAGGAATCGAACTTTATTAGATATGGTTCGATCAATGATGAGTCAAATAGATCTTCCGTTATCCTTTTGGGGTTATGCATTAGAAACAGCCGCATTCACTTTGAATCGAGTTCTATCTAAAGCGGTTGAAAAGACACCATATGAGATATGAACTGGGAGAACTCCTAGTTTATCTTTTCTAAAGATTTGGGGCTGTGAGGCTTATGTCAAACGACAGGTCTCAGATAAATTAGCACCAAAATCTGATAAATGTCTTTGTGTGGGATATGCTAAGGAAACTAAAGGATATTACTTTTATAACTCTTCTGAGAACAAAGTGTTTGTTGCTCAAAATGGTGTCTTTCTAGAAATGGAATTTATTTCTAAAAGAACGAGTGGGAGCAAAGTACAACCTGAAGAAATTCGAGAACCACAAGAAAACATCGAACCATCGGTGGAAACTCAACAAGTTTCACAAACTATTATGGAACCTGAACCTGTTACACATGTACCACGTAGATCTGATAGGATACTGCACGAACTCGAGAGATATGGATTTCTCATGACAGGTAGTCGTGAAGTAATGCTCATGGATCAAGATGAGCCTACTACCTATCAAGATGCCGTGTCAGGTCCAGAATCTGAGAAATGGCTAGAAGCCATGAAATCTGAGATGCAATCCATGTATAATAATCAAGTTTGGAACATGATTGATCCACCTGAAGGAATTAAAACCATTGGGTGCAAATGGGTTTTCAAAAAGAAAACAGACATGGATGGCAAATTAAATACCTTCAAAGCAAGGCTCGTTGCAAAAGGGTTCAAATAAACTCATGGTATTGACTATGATGAAACCTTTTCACCAGTCGCAATGCTTAAATCAATAAGAATTCTTATTGCCATTACTACATATTATGACTCTGAGATATGGCAAATGGATGTCAAAACAGCGTTTTTTAATGGAACCTTACTTGAGGATGTGTACTTGACACAACCTGAGGGGGTTTTATCCAGCCTGAGAATTCTAGAAAGGTATGTAAGTTGCAAAGATCCATTTATGGATTGAAGCAAGCTTCTCGGAGCTGGAATCTTCGTTTTCATGAAACAGTCAAAGAGTTTGGGTTCATTAAAAATGAGGATGAACCTTGTGTAAACAAGAAGATTAGTGGGAGCGTTGTGATGTTTCTTGTATTATATGTCGATGACATATTACTCATTGGAAATGACATCCCTATCATGCAAAAGACAAAAGAATGGTTAGAGAAATCTTTTTCAATAAAAGATTTGGGTGAAGCTGCATATATCCTTGGGATTAAGATCTATAGGGATAGATCTAAAAGGATAATTGGTCTGAGTCAAAGCCCTTATATAGATAAGGTGCTAAATAGATTCAATATGCAAAATTCCAAAAGAGGATTTTTGCCAATGTCTCATGGCATTACTCTTAGCAAGACTCAATGTCACACCCCAAAATAGCCCTAGTCGGATTATGCATGCTAAGTCGGGATCGGAAGGGTATTTCGGTAAATTGTGTTTGAGAATTTGGGATGCTAAGGACCTAATTGAAAAGTTAACTAAGTTTGTAGGAAAGAATTGTGTAAGTGAGTGAAGTGTATTTTGTCTAAGGACTAAAGAGCAATTTTTGATTTGGAAAAGTTGAGTGGAGTTTGGGGTCCAATAGGATGTTGCCAAGTGGACTGTTAGGTGAGTATTGAAAGAAGAAAAAGAAGAAAGGAAAGAGAAGAGAGGAAACATAGATTGCATTTCCCGTTCGTCCCTCTCTCACGCTCCTCCTTCTTCTTCTCTTCTTCTTTCTCTGCTTTTCCTTTCACTTTCATTTGGCTTGGAGTTGTGTGTACTTTGGTTGAGTTTTGGGTCAGCCTTGAAGAGGTAAGTTGGAGGTTTTAAGTTCTGTTCTTCTTCTTCTTCTTCTCTTTCTCCTAGTTTTGGTTGAGTTAGGGTTTTGAAGTGTAACTGTGGATTTTGTTTGTGCAAGCTTTGGATTGTAAGAAGAAGCAAAGTAAAAGCAAGGAAAGGATTGAGGATTGATTTTGAAGCTTGATTTTGGGATCGTCATTTCCAGGTTTGGGAGCATTTTGAATGCATGCAATATCTGAGCTTCTGTGTTATTCAATCTCAGCATGTCTCTGCCCTATTTTCTCACTAGGCTTATAATGGTGTTTGCTTAGTCTGATTTCTGGAAATTAATGTGTTCTGGAATGTGTATATGCATGAGTATGTGAGTAATTATGTTAGTAATGCATGACAAGTATCGATTTAGAAGTTCTGAGTTTGTGTTTTGAACCTACTATAACTTTTAGGGTTTATATTCTTAAATGTGTTTAAGCATGGTTTTAATGATTTGATTGTTGAATTAAGTTGCAATTGTCTTGCTTATGCTGTTTGGGACATCGATTGAAAGGTAAGATGAGCTTGGATGTGTTTTGAATTAGATTGAAAATGATTTTATTGGGTTCTTCGAATTCTGGGTAACCTGGAAATGGAAAATCGCATCTCTGTAGAATTTCCAGTTCCAGTGTTCTGTGAGAAGCGAGTCACGTCTCGTGACTTAGAGTCACGACGTGACTCATGTGAAGGGCAGCGTGACTCCCAGTTGCGAAGCGTGACTCTTCTCTCTGTGAGAGGAAAGTCACGTCTCGTGACTTAGAGTCACGACGTGACTCATGTGAAGGGCAGCGTGACTCCCAGTTGCGAAGCGTGACTCTTCTCTCTGTGAGAGGAAAGTCACATCTCGTGACTTAGGGTCACGACGTGACCCTTGTGAATGGCGAAGCGTGACTCCAGTCGCGAAGCGTGACTCCTCTCTCTGTGAGAGGGAAGTCACGTCTCGTGACTTAGAGTCACGGCGTGACTCTGGTAAGGGCAAAGCGTGACTCCTCTCTCTGTGAGAGGGAAGTCACGTCTCGTGACCTAGAGTCACGGCGTGACTCTTGTGAGGCCAGGCGTGACAAAGAGTCACGTCCAGTGATTCTCTAGGAGAGTCACGAGACGTGACACTAGGTCACGCCGTGACCCCCTCCTGTGACGTCAGTCATGAGTCATGACACGACTTGTGACCGACCCCTCTTCAGCCCCTTTTTCCGATTTCGCCCAGTTTTAACCAAAAATGAATTTCCTATCTTTTCTGTATGGGTCTTCACTGCTGTATAAACTATGTCATACTGTTATATGCTCATGTATAGTTTTTCTGTTTTGATTTGTACCCCGTGGCTAGTTTGTTATGAAATGACTTTCAAATACTTTTATGACTCTTTTCTCTACTGTGTGCTATCCTATCTGTATGGTTAGCCTATCTTAGTTGTGTTTAGCATTATGTTATGCCTGTCCTTGATCGGGTTCTTATCTAGAATAACATGCCATGTTTAAGAGCATTGTATCATTTCCTGATTTAGATTATGTGTTTTTGATCATTGGCATAATATGACTCCATATGTGTTCCTGTCATGCTTTAATTTGATGAGTATTGCTAAAATGGGATTAAGGGAATGATTGCATGCTTCTGAATATGACTTGTATGAGCTTTGATTGATATTATACTTTAGCCTTTGAACTCATTGTATTATGTTAAGTGTAATTGGGACTATGCATGGTTTATGCTTAGTATCTTCACCTAATGCATGTTTAGGATTATGTTTTGATAATCATTGGTATGATAGTGTTTCTATACCTGATTCCTGGCATGCTTTAGAACAGTGTTTAAATGTTAAGTATATTGACTGTCTTATGTTTTGCAATGGGAATGTATGAGATATGACCAACCTTATGAGCATATTTATGTGTCTATTGTACTTTGATTTATGCATGATGTATATATTTATATATATATTTGTGCGTAGTACGATTCGAAATGTGTATTGTTTTATGCATGACCTGCGAGAGTCAGTCTAGTGGATAGTTAGGCATGCCTAATAGAGTCTTTCAGTAGCTGCAGCGCCCTTTGAACGTATTGGACCCTGATCAGGTCCCCCGTATGGTTCCTCGCGAACCCCCCCTCAGTACGGATCCTCGTGGTCCTTTTTAATGTATTTGGATCGGGTTAAGATCCCCCATCAGTAAAATGCTTTTATGATAAATAAAATGGTTTTCGATTCATACCCGTAAGGTACCTTCAGTCGACTTGTACCCGTAAGGTACTAATCAGTTCAGTACACTCGTTATCCACTATTGTGAGTCAGCAGGTGCTTTACTGGTTTGTATTACTTTGAAATAATTATATGAATGTGATATCCGTTTGATTATGATAAAGATCTCAGGAATCAGCTTATGTGTATATGAATGTGATTATGGGCTTCAGAATGTATGTCTGTTTTAAGTAAGCATGACTCTTTATCTAACATGATTATCCGTACTTGTCATGTGATTTGTTATAAGTTCCTGAATGCTTTGAAATGATTCGATTGATGTACTTAAGTTTTGACTTAAGCATAGTTTTGTGATATGTATTAGCATGTGAACCGAAGCAGTGGTGATGGTAAGTATGTAATGATTACTGTACTTTCTGCATATAAATGATATGAATGTAGTGTTATGTGATTATGCTTTCAGTCCCCGCTATCAGAGTGTTTTTGCTTGATATTTCATATTTTAGAGTTGCGCAGCGGTTTTGTGATGCTCTAAATGTTATCCTTTGGATATTTGATTAGTGTGTGTGTTTAACATGTTTAGGTATGTTGGTTAACTAGCATGCTTAACATGATGGTTTGATTGTCAGTTCATGCATGGGTATTTAGTTATGTCTATTGCATGTGTATAGCTCTGGTGACTCCGCATGGTAAGATGCTATTAGTTGATACCCATGTAGGGTTATGCATGTGTTATAGTATGTAGTTCAGCATGATGATGCTTGTAACGTGTATTGTATTATGTCTGTTTTGGCCTATTCTTGTTATCAGCATATGGTTTGATTGTGGGTTTTGAAATGAATGCCTTTGCTATGCAAATATGATCATATATGTATTATGAATATCCGCATTTGTCATTTGAATGTGTTTTGCCTTGGCGACCATTGTGAATGGCCGTCCATATTCTTGTGTGTTCTCCCCACTAAGCGTTTATCGCTTAGCACGGATTTCCTTTCCGTGCAGGTGGCAGGTTTGGTTCTGTTCGAGTCGCGCTTCTGCAAGGTCGGCCACGTAGGAGTTAGAAGTTCTGTATTATGTTCAGCTTCTGTATTTCAGCTTTTGTAATTCTGTAGTATTGTATATGTAATTATTATGTTTCGTTCTTGAGTTTTCTTTTGGGAATGTAATAGTTAGTAGGTTATTATGATTAGTTATTCCTTTGTTTTATTATTTCGATTATGCTTCCGTTGAATGGTCGATATGTATGCTTCTGTGTATGCTTTTGCTTAGTGCCTGCATGTGCGTGAGTTATTGCATGTTCAGTCTGTACCGCAAGGTAAGTCAAGGTAAGTTTTTAATTAATCCGTATTTCTGTATGCCTGTTATGTACGAAAGTATGCTTCCGCATTGTGCATGTGTATATCTGTATATGTGAGCGTCGTGTAGCGCGTCCGTCGGTGTCCTTCCAACGGGGACGGCGATGGGGGTGTTACACTCAATGTCCAATGACATCTGATGAGCGAGATCACATGGGTATGATTCCTTATGCTTCGGCTATAGGATCAATCATGTATGCCATATTATGCACTCGACCAGATGTTTTGTATGCTCTGAGCATGACGACCAAATACCAGTCTGATCCCGGTTAAAGTCACTGGACAGCTGTTAAGAGTATCCTTAAGTACTTAAGAAGAACTAAGGATGCATTCTTAATATATGGAGGATTGGAAGATGAGCTAGTAATAAATGGTTATACAGATGCAAGCTTCCAATCTGATAAAGATGACTTTAGATAGCAGTCAGGATATGTGTTTGTGTTAAATGGAGGTGCTGTAAGCTGGAAAAGTTCTAAACAAAGCACTATCGCTGATTCTACAACAGAAGCTGAGTATATAGCAGCATCAGATGCAGCTAAAGAAGCAGTATGGATCAAGAAATTCATTGCTGAATTGGGAGTAGTACCTAGTATCAGCAACCCTGTGGATCTTTATTGTGACAACAATGGTGCTATTGCACAGGCTAAGGAGCCCAGATCTCATCAGAGATCAAAACATATACTCAGGCATTATCATCTCATTAGAGAAATAATTGAGAGGGGAGACGTCAAGATTTGTAGAGTACCTACTGATGATAATATTGCTGATCCACTTACCAAGGCTCTCCCACAAGCCAAACATGATGGACATACTAGGTCAATGGGTATTAGATATATGTATGATTGGGCCTAGTGCAAGTGGGAGATTGTTAGTGGTTATGCCCTAGGCCAAACATTTGGACCTTAATGTAATCAATACATTTTCATTTATATATAATGCTTTTCTTCACATTAATATTATTGGCATGTTACATTATTGTAATGTTTATGAATAACAATGTCATTCATGATATCCCTAGTCATTTATCACAAAAGGGCATAAAGATAAATTAAGACTAGTATAGATTTGTATTGATAATCATGGGATGATTATATATAATGATATAAATTTAATCTATAGGTATTTGTTAGAGAACAAAGTACTGGATAGATCCACTGTAAGATCACTACATAGGATATTGTCATAAGTGATCTTATAATAGATATGTTATTGAATCCTTTGAATTGAGGTTATCACGGTTTCCTACATAAGGAACATTATGTTTTGCATAATCAAACGTTATCTTTAATCGGATAATTATAAAGTTTATGATCGGACATAATGAGAATTATGCAGAGGAAAGTGAATAATCAAGATATAATTTGTCCCTTTCTTTTGAGAGAGATATCTATTGGGCCCCTCAATAAGTAGGACTGTAAAATGAATGGCCGTGCTCGAATGAATTGATAGTGTAATCAATGTCATTTGAATTTATCAATCTACTTAGTGATCGAGAAATTATATGTTTGAACAATATAAGTTTGACATGTACCATGACGTATGTTCAAACAAGATATCGTGTGACAAAAGGATAATGGCATATTCTATTGTAAGGTTAAAATCGGACTAACGATATTTATATTATTTGGGCAGTCATAATGTCTTGCTAGAAAGCAATTATGAGTTGTGGGCCTATTATGGTTATTGGGCCCACTGCCAACTTAATATAAACCTATTGGGTCACACACCAAGACCAAAAGATGAACAAAATGGATTTTATTAGGGTATTTCGGAATAATATAAATATAGGTATTTATATTTAATTTCGAAATTATATATATATATATATACACACACACACACATATAAATAAATCTCATATTTTTGAATATGAGATAATAATATGTATTAATATAATATTTCTTATTATTTTGAATAAGAAATAAATAAATAAATATATATATATATATAGAAATATCTCTTTATTTTGAATAAGAGATAAAATCCTTATTTATCTCTTTAGGGTTTAAAATATATACAGATATATATCATTAATTATAGGTTAATATAGGATTAACCCTAATCACGTTTTTCCTAAGAGAGAAAGAAAAGTGTGGTCGTTTTTCTTAAGAAAGAAAACCCAGCCGCCACTTGAGAAACCCTAGCCGCCATTTTCTTTAAGAAAGAAAATGCTGAAAATTTAGTCGCACGTGAAGGGAGCTAGCACCCCCTGCGAGTTTTGTTCGTTGGTTCGTGCGTGCGGATATCGGTAGAGGGGCATTCGTGGTTGCAATAGTGCCTATAGTCCGAGATAAGGTGTTAATTTCGTTCTAAGGTCGATAAATCTTAATCTCTTCCTTTTGAATCAATTGAAAATACATGGATCCTGTTTTGGGTTTCTATTTTATTCCGCTGCGTTTAATTTGAATTATTCTTATGAAACCTAACAGGTCAAACCCAGATTCAAATTGAACCGAACTACAGGCCAACTTCAGAATAACTTTCGGAGGTCATTTTAGCTCCGTTTTCAGTTCCGATTTCACCACTAGACTCCTTATGACCCACAGATCATTTTTGTGGAATTAAAATTTTTGCCAGACAGTTGGGTTCACTGTATAGCCACCCCAGTGTCACCCGTCTCGGAATCACTATATTTTTAACACACTTAACATTGAAGTTTGACACTGGAAAACTCACTTCCTACACTGTTTGATACTGCAATTATCATGGTAACACTGGAATAATGCACTGACACTTCTAGACCGGTATTTGGGCCATTATAGTTCTACCTCCCTTAAAGAAAATTTCGTCCTCAAAATTTACCTGAACTGGAAAGCTGTGGATACTGCTATTGCATGGTTACTTCAGGCTTCCATGTTGTTTTCTCCACACTATGATGATTCCAGAGCACTTTCACTAAGGGAATATGCTTATTTCTGAGTTGTCTGACCTCTCTGGCTAAAATCTTTACTGGGTATTCTTTATAAGTCAAGTCAGCTTGCACTTGCACTTCTTCTGGTTTAATCACATGGCTTGGATCAAATCGATATCTCCTTAACATCGATACATGGAACACATCATGGATCTTCTCCAAGGCCTGTGGAAGCTTTAGCCTGTATGCCACTGGACCCACTCGCTGAATCACTTCATAAGGCCCAATGAATCTTGGTGACAATTTACCCTTCTTTCAAAACTGGAGAACTCGCTTCCATGGAGTAAAGCCATTGTGCCTTCAAACTTTTCTTCTAGAGTGCTATGGAGAATCTCGAACAATCTCTTAATGCAAAACAGCCACTCTTCTACTTGTTCAGAAGTCACTGATTCTCTACTAAAGAAGTCCTCAGCTCCCATCTTTTTGAGCTGCTCAAGAATTGGCTTTCTCTGTACTGGAGCTGCTAGCGATGCTGGTACTGGCTGTTGTGGTTGTTGCTGTTGATATTGTTCCATCTCAATATGGATTCGGTGTCTAATGTAGTCCGTCTTCATTGCCAAAAACTCGGGTTGAGGTGGGGGACGTGGCACAGAAGATGTCGATCGTTGTCGTGGAGTCTCAGCTCGACTTGCACTGGCCGAGGCTCCACTCTCACCATCCCAACACTATAGCTTCGATCAGACGCCATTTGATCACTATAACAAGGAGCAAGCATACATCAGTACTTTAACAAAATATTCACTTCCATTGGCATATATATACAGTCACTTAACAGTCCCCACTCCGATCTTAGAATCGCCTAAACCTTTGCTCTGATTCCAAAATAAATGTAACACCCGTATACCCTATACGTATACTGCCGACCTAGAAATACAACGATTTCCATGATCGGTTAACAGTCATTCACTTATGAAATTACTGGTCAATTTTTTTTCCTACACTCATATTTATTAACACTAAGTTCACTTAACACCTTATTCACTTATTCACTTTACATACCCTTTAACATTTACATTTACATTTACTTAGTTATCGATGACCTATAACTGTCTTGCTTACTATTCATTTGGTATAAATTTCGGCAATATAACGGCTTGTAAATTGCACTACCCAAACCTGCAAATTTCAAATACCACAGCCCCGGCAAGGGCACAACAATAATATCAATCCACATTCATACAAATCCCATTCCCCTTTCGTCACACGGTCATAAATAAAATCCACATAGAGAAACTATGAATAATACTATTACATGCCCATATCCAAAACTAGTTTAAGTGTATATACATGCCATATTCCAAAACATACATAAAATAAGAATAACTTCTACTTCGTTCGCTTGCTCCACCAAAATACTGTGGTACGCTGCTCCAGTCCTATAGGGTACCTACATGTAGTCAAAACAACTACGTGCTGAGTATTAGAATGCCCAGTGGTGGTTACCAATCTATAAATTTCCTAACTAATTCTATTTAATTTACCTATTATAAATACATATTCTTATTATTTACACTTATTAGTATTATTCAAATTCACTTGATTTATCACTTAAATAATCATACTATTATTTATTTAATCACTTAATTAATCTATATATATATATAATATTCTCACTATATTCTTTATTTTCCCTTAATTACACTTTATTCACTAATCTTTTTCACTTAATTTCCATTTATGTTCTTAACATTTCCATTAATTCCATCTATGTCCTTCCTTTTTCATTAATTACCATTATGTCCTCACGATTACACAAAAACCCTTTATATCCCATCTTTCACTTTAATTACACTTATATCCTCATTTTCACATAATTATCAATTTACCCTTATTTATTCAATATTTACACTATTAACCTCATTTAATCACTTTTTCCACTTTTATCCTTATTCAACTTATCAAATTAAAATTTTACCCTTATTACTTCATCTTACCACTTTTTGACTTACAATTTAACCAAATTACATTTTAGTCCCTATTTTGACACTTTTTCACTGTTTCACTATTTTAACACTATATTTCACTAAAATTACCACTTTACCCTTCCACTTACGCTTTTAACTTATTTTCACCACTTTTTATCAACTTTTAGTAAAATTGTCATTTTACCCCTAAACCTTCTATTTACTTCATTTTAGTCCTGTTTTCACTCATTTTCACCAATTTCACTATTTTAACCATTTTTAACACATATTTACCAGTATGCCCCTAGTATGAACTCGGTAGAAAATCTACTGACCGGATATACGGGACATGGGCCCCACAGACCCATTTCACTATAAAATGATCCTAGTAGAACCGTTTTCACTGTACTGCACTATTTTATACACTGAATTGCATGGTACACTGTGATAAGCTCTCATCGGCTTATCAATAGTGAGTCGTCATGACTCATACAGCAGTGTGAAATCCCTATGGCTAGCCATCAATATCCTGGACTAGATTTCACTACCAGACAACTACTAAGGGCAATATTTTCTCAAATTTTCATTAAGTACCACATTATATCAATATGCAAAATTCATCATACATCTCTTTTTCACTTACCACTTTGCACATACACTCATTTATCAATATATAGTCACTTTATACCATTAAATCACATATACCATCAAAACATACGCATGTAAAATCTTATATACTATTCGGCCCAACATTCAAATTTTTATACCATGCACTATAATTTCTCTTAGCCACTTAATTACACTTATTTCAGGTTATACATGCCTCAAATGTCCATAATATGCCAATATTCATCATATAATTCACTTAAAGTCATATTATACCATTCGGCCATAACACTCACTAATTCATTATGGTTTCTTTTAATTCTTCTTTTCACTCAATCAAGCATTACACTTGTTAAACATATTATAAACATGAATTTCATGCCTTAAAACCCATTAAAACATCATGGTTTCTTAAGAATACCATTTGGCCACTATTTCACTTTTCACACCACTTTGATTTAATTTCACTTAATCATGTTTGTACACTATATTATACCCACTAAACAAGAATATCAAGTTAGATTTAATTAAACACATCATTATCACATACATAACCTTAGACAGAACCCTAAAATCAACATAAACATTAGGAAATAGGTAGATTTAGTAACAACAAACCTCTTTTCCAAGCCCTATGGCACTCTAGGGTTGCTTTTCCTTCCCTTTAGCTTGAGAAATCTCCTACTCACCTTAATTTATCCTCATAACTTAAAAATCGAGTCTCAAATGTAAAATCTAACATCACAAACGTGTTCTACAGCCCCAAAAACCTCTATAGGGACCAATAAAATAAATTATAAACCCTTGAATCAAAAACCCAAAAACTAACCCACACCTTTTATCTCTTGATTTCACCCACTTTCAGTGCACCAAATGAACTCCAAACACTGCTATAGGATTGTAGAGGAGCTGAACTTTAGTTAGGGAGCTAAGATTTGAGAAGAAATTAGACTAGAAGAGAATAAAATGCAGGAGAGAAGTGGGAAAAACCATACGGTTTTGAAAGAGATGAGAGATGCCGACTTTGGATGGATTTCTCTAGAGATATCTAGACATTTCTCCCTTTATATAGCCCTATAATGAACCAAACCAGTCCAACCGAGGTGGTTCTACTGATTTAGACCAAAATTTCCACTTTTTCAAATTATCTATATGTTCCCATTAATATTTTCACTTCTAACCAATTTCATTGATCTTAAAACATCAAAAATAGGCTCTATGCAAAATTTTAGCTCAATCGGTGTCCATTTGGGCACTAGTTCACTTAAACCGGTCCGATTCGATCAATTTTTCTTCTGCCGTAAAATACAACTCTAAAGCTGTCAAAAGTCACAGAAATCACTTCCATTACATTATTTAACACACCGAACTTCTATTGGGCCACATAAGCCTCTCTTAACCCCTTGGTCAAACCTCTGTAAAACCCCGATTCAAATTGAACCGAACTGAAGGCCAACTTCAGAATAACTTTCAGAGGTCGTTTTAGCTCCGTTTTCAGTTCCGATTTCACCACTAGACTCTTTATCGCCCACAGATCATTTTTGCGAAATTAAATTTTTCGAGCGCCGGACAGTCGGGTTCGCTGTATAGCCACCCCGATGTCACCTATCTTGAAATCACTATATTTTTAACACACTTAACACTGAAGTTTGACACTGGCAAACTCACTCCCTACACTGTTTGACACTGCGATTATCATGGTAACAATAGAATAATGCACTGACACTTCTAGACCGGTATTTTGGCCATTACATGCATATAGTAATTTATTTATTTTAATTTAATCATTTAATCAAAGTTATTAATTCAAAACCCAAAAATAATATCAACAAATATTTCTTAAAATTTTTTTTTATTAATATTAATCTTAGTTCACCGATCTAATATTTTCATTAAATTTTTAAATAATTGAATAATAAAAAATTTATTTTATGTAAATTAAAATTCATGTGAAAAGCAAATATATAAAAATAATTAATAACTATAAGTGTATTGGAATACTTTTATTAATATTGTAATCAATTTTACCGATGAAATAGCGACGGATTATTCCATCGCTAAAATATCACTTTAATTTCCAAAAATTATTTTCATATTTAAAAAAATTTGAAAATTTTTTAGCGACTAATATTTCAGTCGCAAATTCAACTGCGTTTAGTGACAACAATTTTAGTCGGTAAATTCGTCACAAATAAAGTCGCTAAAATTGCCTACAAATTTAGCGACTGATATTGCCGTTGCTATTTAGCGACGGATTTATTAGTCGCTATATTATTCGTAAAATTTAGCGACGGATTTTTTAGTCGCTAAATTAGTCACAAAAAATGAAAAAATGAATTTTCGCGACCAATTTTTAAAACAGACGCTAATCAGTCACTAATTAGCGACTGAATAGTGCAGTCGCTAATTTTAATCGCTAATTTGCTATTTTTTTTTTGTAGTGTTATAAGTTTTATCTCCTTGCTCATTAATATAAAAAGCGGCAAAAGATTTCTACGAATAAACAAGGTTTTCTTTAATAAAATAGCACCAATGTCCTAGTTTTCCCTCCAAACAAATTAGCCACTTTGACATCATTCTTTTAAACATACATGTGAGGACCAATGTCATTATTCATCTGTAAAAATAAGAAAATAAATGGAAAAACATGCATGTGAGATCCCTTACCAAATGGAAAAACTACTCATTATTCATCTGTAAAAATAAGAAAATAAATGAAGAAAGGATTGAGATACTCATGAATATCTCCAGATCTTCACGCTTCCAAATCTTCTTCAAAAGTAAACCCAGAAAATTCAATAGAAATTCCTAAGATTCTATGAACAAAAATAAATTCTACAACAAAATAAACTATATTCCTATCAAAATTTAATAGCCTTGTGAAGAAACTCAAAAGAAAAATTGATTACAAAGGAAAAATGCAGAAAGACTATCTCAGAATGAAAATGTTCACGATCTTGCTCAAAACTGAATTACAAAATTTTAGACTGGGTAAGTGACAGGGTTGTTAGGAATTCCTAACAGTTAAGAGCCATTTGTTGAATCTATACTTTTTCAGGTCGCAAGGCTGTCAGGAATTCCCTGCTAGCAGTGTAAAATTTCCTGCCAGCTGGGTAAATTACTTCTATACTAAAACTCAAATTTTGGACTTATGACACAACTGTTAGGAACTTTTTTGTCAGCTATAGACACAGGATCCCGAGGCAGCCCAGCTCAAAGATTACCCAATGATGATAGTGATACCTGTATCACAAGTGGAGAATAGGAAGTGCCAGTTTATATCCTTGGTTTCCACATTTTCTAATATTTCTCTGTAGTTTTATCCCTTTTGTCTTTATCGGGGCTAGATGTTGGGTTAAATTGTTATTTTGGCCTTTTTTGGGTGATGGATAACCGTCCTGTAATGGCCCAAAATCGTAATTTTTGTAAATAGTAATTTTCAGGCTATAAATAGTGACACCAGGGTGAATAGTACTTCTCGAAGTCGAAAAATATTTTATTGGACCATTGGAAAGAGGATGTCAGTAGGAGTTCGAGGATGAAATTTAGGATCAAACGGAGGTCAAGTAGGCCTTAAAGAGGCTAAAATAAGTTAAAAATTCGGTTTTGGGCAATTTTATTGAGGGAAGCATCCGTGGATGAGGCACGGGTGTCCATAGTGAGGGATGGGCGTCCTTCACCTCATATTAGTAAAAATCAGCCGTTTTACTAGTTTTGACCAAGTTTGACCGGGCCATAAATGATGCTACGGACCTAAAAAAAATAATTCAAAAATATGGACGTGCTCATATTAATGTGTAGAATAATATGGTAAAAAAAAATTAATTTTTTGGTGATACTGAAAATTCAGCTATTGGATAGGTAAATAATTACCAGATTTAGAAACGGTCTCTAATTGAGCTAAAAATTTACGTGTGGGCTATTTAATATATTTCATGAATTATGGAAGCATTTTTATAAGAAATTGAACTTGGATAGTGAGAGAATTAAATTAAGATCGCATAAAGGCTAATAAATGCATTTGGGCTTAGGTTTGGGTAGGCCCATTTAGAAGGCACTAGAAAAGCCCACCTAAAGGACCTATAAAAGGCTGAAATATCTCCCATTTTCTAGTATTCTCTCAACCACTTTTCTTTCTTCTCTTGGTCGAATGGAATTCTCTCCATTTCATCATGATTCTTCACTTCTCTCTCCTAATTTCCACCAAATTAAAGCTTCCCAAGTAATTTCCAGTCTCTCTTCTTAATTATTATCATCTTTAGAGCTCATTTGGAGTCAAAAATTGAGAAGAAATCAAGTAGACAATGTTGTGGGTCAAAATTGAGGTAAGTGAAATTGAGGTTTATAATTTGATTTAATGGTTTTTATGGGTAGTTTGATGTGTATAGCATAATTATGTGATTATATTGAATAAACGAAGTCAATTGATGATGGTTTCTTTGATGGGTTTATTCAGCCATCTGAGGAAAGTTTTTAAGAGAAAGTGTTTCAAGGAAAGGAAATGAAGATTAAAGTATGGAGATCAAAAATATAAGGTTAGTGGATACAATATCCCTCTTTTTCCTTTGTTTTTATTTTAATTTGGTGTATGTCTAGTATTAAAATGTGAGGTTTTTGCGTAATAAGTTAAAATTAAGTGTGTGAGCATGTTAATGGAACTTTAAAATGAAGATTAGTGTGGCTAGAATTGAAAGGATTAATTTATGGTGGAAACCCTAGTTAGGGCCGAAAAGGAATTTAGGGTTTAACCTAAATTAATTGAGTAATTAGAGTAAAATAATGTTAGATATATGTTAATCGAGACACTAGATAATGAGATAAATGATAAATGAAAGAAAAATAAAATTGTGAACAAAAAAAATGAAGGCATGACCGAATACTTAAATGTAGTATATTAGTGTATGTTTTGTTGATTTAGTGAAAATAATGATAGAAAATAATGAGAGAGATGAAATGGAAGATACATAAATTAATTGAGGATTTTTAGAGTTTAATTGAATATAATATAAGTTGATATAGTATTATGTTTAAAATAAAAATAATGGAATATGATGCTTTAAAATAAAGTAATGATATAGAGAGAAATAAAAGTAAATAATAACTAACATGAAAGTGAATAAATGGAAAAAGAATTGACAGTAAATATACAATGTGTTGATCAAATGGAATAGCTAAGTAATTGGCGGATTAATTTGACAACTTTAAGAATATAGTGTCTTAGAATGAATATAGAAACTAAAATTGACTATATAATAAGTCATTAGAGAACTTCAGAATTAAATTGAATAAATTTTTAATATAAGCATATATTATGTTTAAAGTGAATAGTACTTAATATGTGTAATTAAAGAGAAATGAAATGCAGTGTACTAAAAAGTATAAGAACTTTTATGCAAATAACTAACTTATTTATGAATTAAGATAATTGATATGGAAATGTAATATGATATAGTATTGATTATACAATATGGAATAACGATAGTGACAAGCATAATTATAAATAGAAATACATATGTACATATAAGAAAATAAATGTGAATTATAGTTGATAATGTAAGTGTTAATGATATGACATGGATGTGTATAGGGAAAGTATATGATCGTTTATAGTATTACTGGATGATAAATATTGTAAGGATTGAATGTGTAATTGAATCCGTGAATGAATATAAAGTGGAAAGTATATATATTGCCCTTAGTGGTCTGGTAGTCAAATCTAACTCAGAATATAGTTATCTTGTAATGACCCGAAATACACCCTAACAGTGTTAAGGCATGTTTAGGGTGATATGGAAACTGAATGTGCTTGATCAAGCGATAGAAGTATCAAAAAGTATGCAACCGTCATTAATTTGAAAAATTCGGCAAGAGCGGTCGTTTGTCAATTCTTAAAGTATGATATATGTGTTTAAAAGAAATTGTATTGTGGGCCAAAGTATGAAATGGAAACTTGAATTATGCCAATGTCTAAATAGAAGAGAAGTTAAGGATCAAGGTGGATAATTTACAAAAAATCTTATTTTTGACCAATAAGAGGGAGAGATGTGTTTCATTATAGGCCACAAATGCATGTGAATATAAAGGAAAGGGGAAGGAGCACGGCCGACCAATTTTTTGGTTGAAAAGCTCAATATTTCCTCTCTTTTTTCTTCTCTTAATTTGTGCATCAAGGTGGAGAGTGAGGGAGGTGGTAGCTCAAGTGGAGTTTGATGAGAATTTTTTGAAGAGAAAGGTATGATTTAAGCTTTCTTTGTAGCTACTTTCTCTTATTCTATTTAAGAGAGTTGAACATATGCATTTGAATACAACTTTGATGTGAGAATTTTGATGTTAATGGTTGAGGAATATCCAACCAAGCAAAGAGGAGGTGTAAATGAAAGTGAAGTTTGAAGGCAACAAAAAGCAAGAAGAAAGGTTGATTGGTTATTGGTAAGTGTGTATATGGGTATATAGAATGAATAAGGGGAAATTTTGTCAAATTTTCATTAGACCCCGTGGGACTACTTTGGCCATAAATGGGTTCTATAACTCTAAATTGTATTAAATTAGTGCCACTGGAAAGCTAAGACACAAATATATAAATGTATTAGAAATAGCCATGAGCTAATTTTAGCTGTAAGTGGCATAAAATTTGTCAAAACATAAGGCTATCTTATCTGGCCGGGTTCATGGAATAGTTTGTATTTCTAATGCTATGACTCCTAGAATTTAACTCCAATTGATCTAAAATTTTACCAGTATAACTTTAAGATATAGAGTAACAAAAGTCTAGAAGACACTTTTGTTAAATCTGTCTTTTGGCAGTTCGAATAGGCTACACAAAGTGAGGCTTAGAATCTCCCCTGTGCAGAGTGGGCCAGAATGGGTTTACACAGCGGTAAGGGATTCTTGACCACCGTGTAAAAGTATTCTACCACTTAAAAACCCATTTTTGTCGCCCCACATAGCAGGCAAGAATTTCAGACCATCGTGTCTGCCTAAATTGTAATTTTATCTTCCTGAATTGAACCCAAACCTCACCGGAACTTACCCGACACATTTCTAAGGCTACGTAAAGAGTATATGAATGGTTGTCACTTGGAACTACAAGTGACTAGGGTTATGAACATGAATAATTAATGGGCTATTTAAATGTATAACTAGATAGAAAGTACCGAATAAAGTTAAAAATAATTTAGCATATTAGTTTATGGATTTGTGAGTAGAACAATTGCGTTGGAATTATTTATTGACAAGCTAGGAATTTATTATTAATATTGACCAGAGAATAGTAAATACACATATAAATTATTAAATGTGACATATTTGTTGATGAAGTAAAATGTATGTGTACAAACTAATGACATGATAATTTTATTGAAATATGTAATTATGTGATTAATAAGATTGTGACAGTTACTTGGTGTTAAGTATTGTTGAATGCTCTCTGTTAATTGTATATGTATAATTAATGTGTGATTTCGTATGAACTTAAGGATGATGATGTGAATACTTAACAAATGATTAAGCGAATATGTAATCAAAAGAAGTGAAGGATTTAATAATAATATGGAACGATTCTTCATCCGACCAGTGAACATTGAAAGTGTAATGATCATTATATGATCACTATGTGGTCATAGCAGATATGTGTAAATGCGATGAATTCAATAATGATACGAATAACATAAGAATGGAACAATTATGAGTTTTAGCATGTGTTAACCTAGTCATATATAAGTAGGCATGCCTATATGGACCATTGTTGCTGCAGCCTATACGTCATTTGGGTCCCTATACATTCTTGGATCCCGTTTGGATCCCTATGTGTTCTGGATCCCATTTGGATCCCTCTGTGTTTTGGATCCCTATGTGTTATTGTACCCACGGGTACCTATGCATTTTCTCTCCCGTTATCCACTACCTTGGATATACAAGCAACTATTGAAGAAAATAATACTAAGTGAATAACACAGAGAATGTTAATGAACGAATATACTTTTATGTATCAACTTTAAATGCATATTATGATAATTGTTTATGAAATTCGTAAATGAATGAACTCGAAAGGTGTGAGACAATAAATGCTCAAGTGATTTGCTAATCGAGATTAACTCTTTAATGAGTGTATTATTTATGTTTGGAAAGTTAATATGAAAATAAGCATTCCATATGTAAGTGATAGCATTGGTTAATTGTTAACTCTCTTATTTGATATATTAAGAATGTTTGTGAATAAATATACTAGGTGTTGTATCTTTAATATGTTAAAATTGGATTATGAATTAAATTAGACATTCTAACTTAGTAACGAGGCAAGAGGTGTATATTGACACTACTATGTATAGCTTAAATGGGTGACTTTGTAGTGTTATTTATAGCCATATACTTTGTCAATGTGAAATGTACACGTATGCTTTTGATTGCATGAAATTTGTAATAAGTTAATACGATTATTAATATGAATATGCTTTGAGGGGAAACCCATATACAATAAATATGTAGGAATATTCTTATACTATCATTAAGTGAATGTGATGAAAGGCTAAGGATATAAGTTTGTAAACATGAAAAGTAAATTAAGGTAAAGATAGGAAATGAACTGTGAATGAAGAATGTAAATAAGAAGAGTATTGGGGTTTAATAAATGTCTTTGATGAATTATATGTATGTTTTGCATAGATAAAGGTATAAGGTAAATAATAATGTTGAGAGATACATGACAAATAAATAACATGGCACTTCTCATTATATTGAAATAATTGTGTGCATATGTATGTGTACTGTAGTAAACGCCTATACCATTAATTGGAAGTGTATGATTATGGAACTGTTAAATTGTATATATAAATTTAATGTCTACTTTTACCTTGTTTAAGTAAATGCAATCATTTGAGTGTATTTATCGACAACGTGTAACACCCCAATACCCCTTGTAAGGATATCAGAGCACCACACACACAAAGACCTACACACACATACAAAATGAAGCGAAAGCAGCAAATCAAACATAAGTGATCAAAATTAAACATATATTATAAATGATTAACAATCTACAAGAGCATTCTTCTTATATTTGCATATACATATAACCTCACAAAATTACTTTATACAGAACAAAAGTACTCTATACATATACAAATCTTTAATCATTACAAAAAGATATACAAAAAGACAACACAAAAGAATTCTCAACAGGCTCTAAACTTCTAGTGGCCCAGACCTGTAGATGCACCACTCCAAAACCGAACCTGCAATCTACACAGAAAAACACTCATGCTGAGCGAAGGCTAAGTTGGGAGAAATAGAAACGATAGACTTCCTACAAAGTCACACAAATCAAGAACAATATAATAAAACATGATCATCTTATAATAACATGCATAACCATTCACTTTGCACAATGTTATAATGATCCTATAACAACATAACTTTACATCTCCGATAAATACATGTGCATGTAAGCATATCATAAACAAACATTATTACACAAAGTAACCATAACTCACTACCTCATACAAATCCACTTTAACATATGCATTTACATACTAACATAACTATAATGGTAAAGACATAACATAGCCTGCGTTCATATTAATAGTGGATACGAGTGCTAATGATACTAATTGGACACAGTATCCAACATCTAGAGACTTAAGTCTCAAAACACATATACTCGAAGGTAGGAGAAGAAATCGAAGCCTCAAAAAATATAGACCCAAATAGGGTCAACTTCTAGCAGCTGCAAACATATAGCCCTTAATAAGCATGCTTATCTATCCACTACTATGACTATTCAGGCTTATACATATACACTCTATTTAATAAGTCTCGCTATACATATACCCAAGTATCCGAATAACTAATACATATAGCCAAGTAAGGCACACATCAAAATACTATAACATAGCTCATACCTCAAATTAACTGCCTAATATAAGTGTGAAACCATGCAAAGTGCAACAATTCATATACATTTGAGGGACAGGGAAAGGTCACGCTCACGATGACCCGTCGCACCCATGATAGAGGCGAATCTCACCTAAAGTCACGCCCACGACAAGCTCTGTGCTTGCAAGAGGGGGCAAGCATATCTCTATCGCACTTGCGACAGACGGCGGGTAGTCCCCCATCGCGCTCGCGTGCGCAGGCGTGCTCATGACGAAGAACAGCCCAGCAGAAGCTCGGCTTATCGAGCTCTCCATCGCGCCCGCGACCTTAGTCGCGCTCATGACAGAGAGCATCTCAGCTGGCACTCGCCAAACAAGCACTCTATCGCGCTCGCGACATGAGTCGTGCTTGTGACAGAGTCATAATTCACACTCTGTTGCCAAACCCCTGTAGCCCCTCTCACTCCCATCTACTCCAAAACCAACAATCATGCATACATCTTCAAAGCACTCATCATTTACACTCAAAACATGCTTATAATCATATTGTTATCAATTTTTATTTAATAGAAATAATTAATTTGGCAAGAAAGCATAACTAAAGTAATAAACCCAAAAATTACTCTAAAATCATACAATTCTACTATACAACTTCCATATGCCAAATTAATTCTAACATATCACACAAACATCAAAACTCAACTCAGAGCATACATGTAGACATACTTTTAACTCACATTTCCTGTAAGACTCAACACAAAACTCAAAAGCAACTCAATCAAAATACACAACTCCGAAACCTCTAAAAGCAGCTTCCAAGTCACTCTCCTTCAAGATTAGACCTTCTCTTTGCCCTTATCTTGCCTCTTGTCCGAAGTTTCTTGCATAACCAAACAAATGTACACTCTTAGACCAAACCCAATTCATGCTCAAAACCAAAAACATAGGAAGGAATAAGAAATCAAAATTTCAACTCAACTTACCTTGCTAATAGCCACAAAACCTCCTTAAATCCAACCCAAAAGCTCTTACAAAGACCACCCAAGAAGGAGGAGAAGGAAGCCACGAAATGGAGAAAGAAGAAGAAAGAGGAAGAAGGGAAGCTTATGTAGGAAGATTTTTGCTTCCTCCTCTCTTCCTTTCTTTCTTTTCTTCATTTATTGCTCCCAACCACTCAAGCCTTAGGTGGCACTCTCTAACTGGTTCAACTTATTAAATCCTTGGCTTAATTCTCTTTAATCCTTGGTCAAATATCCTTTTACTCACTTAACTTAATTCTTTCTTCTAAAACTTTAATTCTTTTACAATTAAGTCCTTAATTAATCCACTTACATACTTGTCCAATTACATTTATGCCCTTTTCCATACAATAGCTCTATAATGTCCTTCCAGGGTCCTTTTGGGTTGTTACACGATGGCTGTGAATAGTTATCCATATTTCATTTATTTCCCACTAAGCTATAAGCTTAGCACAGGTGTTTTATCCGTGCAGGTATCGAAGATAGTTGGTTTGCCAAGGACATCCTGCATCAATCAGGGCCAACGAGTCTGTAGGAGTTTATTGTATGGTTTTTGTATTATGATTGCGATGTAAATCAAATGAGTACTATATAAAGAATCAGTTGTGAATTTGTAAAGTTACTTATGAAGAATGTATTATGTATAATGAAATTATGTATTTTGTTAAATGTATTATGCGAAAATAATTTTGTAATAAAAGAAATTTTATAATCCTATCTTTTGTTATCTGTATCTGAGACAAGCATGCTTAGTTCTATAGCTATTGTGTGGCATCCTTCACCTGTTGTGGTAGTTTACTATGTAGTGGGAAGGGGTGTTACATGGCTAACCATAGGAACATTATGCCACGGTGCAAGTCATGGCGACTTGCTTTGCATTAGTAGATTCGCGATGGTCTACCATAGCGATTCAGTGTTTTAAATGCAGTGCTTAATGATAAAGTGAAAAAGTGATAAAGTGTTCAATGAAATGCGGTGAAATGTATGAGTGATCATTTGGGGTTACTCCTCAGTATTTTGGACCTATGGCGTCCACATTTCGTATATCTGGTTCGAAAATTTCCACCGGATTGATACTAGGGGAGAAATAATTAAAATTAACAAATAAGTGTTAATAAGAGAAATGGAATAATAGGGGACTAAATTGTAAAGATGTATAAGAAAAAAGAGTTAAAAAGGTAATTTGATATAAACTTGATATTTAGGGTCTAAATGAAATTTTACATGATATGTAATGAGTTTAATGTGAAAGTGAATAAGAAATAGCATAATTGTAAATACAATGAAAATGAAAGGCAGAATTGTAATTTAAGTAATATTAAAGGTTTAAAATGTAAGAGTAATTTTATATGCTAAAGAATGGATTGAGGGTGAAAAATGATCATATAGTGGCAAAATGGTGATTGATGGACAATTAAAGACATAATTATAAATAAATGAAAGTATAGCTACTAAATGGTAATTTCATAATGTCATAGTTAAAGGAAGGACTTAAAAGAAAATTTGAACATGTATATGGTATTTAATGAAGATAGTAAAATTAAGTATATTTAATAACAATAAGTGAAGTACAATATAAATATATAATAATAATAATAATAATAATAATAATAATAAAAATAATACTTAATGATAGTTTATATTAATGTTAATGTTAATGGTGTATATATATATATATATATATATATATATATATATATATATATATATATATATATATATATATATATATATATATATATATATATATATATATATATATATATATATATATATATATATATATATATATATATATAAGTAATACTAATGTTAAATTTTATATTAATGTTACTGGCAATGGTAATAATAATACTTAATAATAGTAATAACATTTATATTAAGATTGTAAACAAATAATAGTATTGTAATTGATTTAAGGGGAAGATATTATTGTAATGTCAAAGGATTAATGGAAATTGTTAAGGAAAAAAAATATTATGATTATAAATGTAATGGCCCAAAATTCCAATTGACGTGAATAGTAATTTTTGAGTTGTAAATAGTGATATTGGGCAACTGTAATAGCCTAATTATCGGTCAGGCACGAAAATATTTCCCGAGGTTCAATTATACTAGCACAAATACACTAGACTTTATCGGAACTCTAAAGTTAAACGTGCGTACGCTAGAGAAATTCGAGAATGGGTGACCTCCTGGGAATCCAGAAGTGAAAAATATTTTATTAAACCTTTGGAAAGTATATCTTATAAGGAGTTTGGTGGTATAATTTGAATTGAAAATGAGGTCATATAGATCCTTGAAAGTTAAACAGAAGAAAGCCTCTACCTCGGTTCAACAATAACTAGAGTTGATCGAAATTTGACTGAATTTTTAAAAATAGTAAATGACCTCTGAAAATTTATCTGAAGGCATGGATGAACTCAAAATGATGTGTAGAACAATTTGGTGGTAAAAAGGAAATTTTATGGTGGCATTGAAAAAAATTAGTGAATTGGACCGGTTCAATTGAACCGAACTGGATATGGACTCCGTTTGAGATAAAATCAAGGTCAAATGAACTATTAAGAGTAAAAAGAAGGTTAAAAACGAAAAGTGAACCGAACCGATTTAACTAGTGAATAGGACCAATCGGACCGTTTTGACTTTAGTTTGACCGAGATTTGACCAAGGTTTTAAAAATAGCAAATAATCTCCAAAATTTGTAGAAAGTTTGAGAAATGTTATAAGTAATATTTAGAATTTATTTACAGTGAAAAAGGAATTTTATGGTGACACTGAAAATTATCGAATCGGACCGGTTCGAGTGAACTAGACCGAAAACGGACTCTGATTGAGTTAAAAAAACTTATGTAGGCTAATATATATATATATATATTAATAATTATGGAATAAATTTTGGGAGAAATTGAGCTTTGTAAGAGAGAAATAATTTTAGAGAGCAAAATGGGCTTAAAATGGAAATTGGGCTAAAAGTCATTGGATCAATCTGGTTGGGCCAGGTCCAGCCCATCCAGCAACCTATATAAGGCCTAAATATCTGAATCCTCTAGAGAAATCTTCAAAAATCTGCTCTTCTCCCTCAAATCCTTCATGGTTGAATGGTGTTCTTCACCATTTTGCTTTGATTTCTTCATCTCTCTCCTAATTCTCCCTAAATCCAATCCTCTAAAGTAAATTATAGCCTCTCTATTTTATCATGGCAATCGCTAATCCCTATTTGAAGGAATAATGGTGGGAAAAATCAAGGATTGAAGTTTATGTGTCAAACATGGGGTAAGAAAAATCAAGGTTTTTAATTCAATTTTAAGGCATTTATTGATAGATTTAGGTGTGTAGAGTTTATTTCTAGTGTTGGAATTGATTAATGAAGCATGGATTTTATGGAAATTCCATGGGTATATTCGGGTACCTTTGGAGAAATATAGAGATGATGGAATTTTATGGATTTAAGGTGATGGAAATGGAAATTTAAGTGAGGAGAACAAGATTTAATGTATGTGGATACAAAATCCCCTATTTATATTTAATTTAGTTTGATTTATGGTTATATATGTAAAGTATCCATGTGATTAATGTATGTTTAATTGAAATTAATGTTATAAACATGAAATTTAAGGTTTAGTAAGATGTCTTGAATGATTAAATATGAAAGAATAAATTTAAGGGAATAATTATGCCATGGCCGAATTAAAGATTAATAATTTTCTTAATGATATTGTATATTTTTAGGTCATTTATTTATGAATCTATGATAATAAGAATGAAAATTGGTGATGTGAATGATTAATGGTATAAACTAGTTAATGTATGGAAAATAAACTTAATGGCCGAATGGATATATTGGAATTTTTAAGGTATATGTTAAATGTTATTGTATATTAAATATACATTAACATTAATTATCATGATATGAAAAGGAAATAAATGAAAGAATGGAAAATGATCTAATTGGAAAGATAAAGCACTTAGAGGTGAGAAATTAAAATTTTAGGGGCAAAATTGTAATTTTGCAAAATATTGAGGAAAAAAAATAAAGATAAAGAAAAATGGTAATTTAAGTAAAATAAAGGTTAATTAATTTAAATGAATTAATAATTGAGTATTAAATGTGAATTTATGCATGAAAGCAAATTTAGGGACTAAACCGTAATTTTATAAAGGAATAGTGAATTTAATATTGCAAAGTGTATAACTAGTGGCAAATTCGTAAATAAAATGAACCAAAGCGTATTTTAGTTATTTATTAAAAAATGAGGATCAAAAGGTAACTTTATGAGTGAATATTGAATTAATGACATTAATTGAATAAGTAATGGCATTTTTGGTAAATAATTGAATGTAAAGGGCATAATTATAATGTAATGGACTTTAAATGATTAATTGGTAATTAAGTTATCTTAGGGACTAAAATGTAAATTATCACTGATTAAAGTTCAATAATGTAAATGTAATAGGAAAATGGGGATTTAAGAAGGAAATAAGTGAGTAATAAATAAAATAAGTGAATGGGATGATAATATGTAAAATAAAAGTGGAGGGAAAAATAGTAATTTAGAGGATTCTAAAGAACTAAATGATAATTAAACCATGTTAAAGATTAAAATGTAAATTGTTTATGATTAAAGTTTGAAAATGTGAAAATAAAAGCAATATGAATTTAAGACGAAAATATAATGAGAACGGTATAATAATACTGAAATAGAATAGCTGTTAAAGGAAAAGAGATTAGAGACTGAAATAAAATATAAAAGGAAAGGAGAAAGAACAATTAAATGTAGAAAATATTATTAATGTAGAAGTTTTTCTAAATTAATTTAATGTGTAATTTGTTAATCAAAATAAAGTAAGATAATTTATTGAAAAACGTCTAAATTTTAATTGATATGGAAATTGTGTCAAATGTGGTATGAAAATGTTATCACATGTGATGTTGATATGATATAATGACTGAACTGAACTGAAATTGTTACTAAATGAATGAGGGATAAAAACTAGTAAAAGGAAAACTGATGTTTCAATGAGATATTAATGACTAAGTAGGAATATGTTGAAAATGCTAGTAATAATAACAATATATTAATTGAGACGAAAAGTATAATGATCTACTAGAAATGTATACGTATTGTTATAGCCCTTAGTAGTATGTTAGTCACACTAGCTTTGGATATAATTGGCTAGCCATGGGGACACCTATACCATGGTAGTGAGTTATGACTGATCACGTCTGTAAACCAATGACGGTCTACTATTGTACTGAACTGAACTAATATTGTACGTGATACTGCAACTGATTCTGTTTTATTGTCACTGTTACTATAAGGGATTCACGATGGTCCATGTCCCATGTATCCGATTCAGAGTTGCCTACCGGATGAATACTATGGGCAAAATAAGAAAATAAATTGAAATAAGCGAATGATAAATAAAAAGAAATAAAATAAAAAGAGATTGAACTGTTAAGTATTAAAAATATATATTGGTTAAAAAGTATGAAAATATTTAAATCAATAAATAGGACTGAAACAAAATTTGAATAGAAGAATGAATAATAAATATAAACATTAAGATAAATATAGATATAATGATTTAAATTAAAGAAAATTAATAATGTTATTAATAGTACTGATGTGAATAGAGTTAAGGTAGAAAACAAGTTATGCAATTCGCACAAAAATGATTAAATGGAATTAAGAGAACATACTGTACGAAGAAAGTAACTGAACAATAAAGTGAAGGACAAGTGATAAAAACTTAGCTTGATTTGAAATCAAGTATAAATGATGAAAAAAAAACTAATGGTAACTCTTTATATGATCAAGTAAAATTAGAAATGAAAATGTATAAAGTAAAAGGGTTAACCATAAATATTGATAATAAAAACCGAACTGAAGTTAAATAATCATAAATATTGATAATAGGCATCAAACTGAAATTTGACAAAAGTCCAAGGACTAAACCATAACTTGGTATAAATTATAAATACAATGATTGAGATAAACTTAATATAGAATTATAAATAAATGTTAATAAAATTAATAACTATACCGAAAATAAAAGCTCAAGGAAAAGGAAATAATACACAATAAAAGATTTAAGTTAACTGTAAGAACAAAGGTAAATAAAAATGAAAAATACTGTGAATAATAATAACTAAAATAAGAATATCGATAATAGTGGACACTGCTACTGTTAATATTCTTATAAATATATAATGTGTAACTGAAAAAGGATAATAAAATTAACAAATGAGCCTAATGGTAATTAATATAAATGAAGCATTATTAGTCAATACATAACGACAGACCGAGATACAAAGTAAAATAAAAATTAATAATAGAAATAACTAGAACAAAATAAGTATGGTATTTAAAGCAAAAGTTAAACCTGTGAATATAATAATAGTTAATTGTAAATAAAAGACCTGATAATACCGAAGATCTAAAGTGAAAGATAAGCTAAAATACTCAATGAATAAAGATTCACATAATAGAAATAATGTATGTGCTTGTGTGTGAATGATTGTGTTAATGAAAAATTTGGGATATGTATCCACCACTAGGCATTCTAATGCTCAGCACGTAGGTTACGGAAGATAGAAAGATGTGACACAATTAAGGTGGCTGACACAGTGAAAGACAGAGAAGATAGATAAGTGGACATGGCATATATATATATATATATTTGATTTGAAGGAACTGGGTTAAATATAGATAGTTAAATGTCTATATGTAAGTATTAGTGATATATTGTACAGAGTTATGTATGGTTATTTATTATATTGTTAAATGTACTGAATGCCTTTTACATTTATGTGTATATATATATATATATATATATATATATAAATTGTTACAGTTTTCTCTTTTACGTATCTATGTTATTTATACTGGTCTGATTCTTGAGAGAGTCAGTCATTACTGTTTACTGTACGTACCATATAGGGTGTTACAATAAAGTCATAAATATATAGATAAGTTAAAAGGGATAAATCGAGATTAGTTAAATAGTAAAAAAGGATAAAACAATATAATTGGCACAAGCAATATAGAATGGGTTAGAATATACATAATGCAAGATGTAGAACTTAATGATTAAGGCTACTGTACATGTAAATTTGGATAAGTAATGCTAAATAACATAATAGTTAGCAATGAAATGTTAATGTTAAAGATAATAACAGTAATACTATGATATTAATAAAGGAAAAAAATAAGAGACACTTATAGTATTGGACATAGAAAGTACAAATAATAATTGTTAGTAAATATTGGGAAGCACTATAAAAATGCTAATGCAAAAATGAATTAAATTAAGAGGGTTCCACGGAAGTATTAGTGATAGAATTAAATATGTACAAGGAACATAGGTCTGTTAATAAAATGTTAAGAGTTAATAACAAAACATCATTAACAATTAAGATGAAAGTATTGATAATAGAAATAATACAGATATTGCTATTAATAGTGATAATATTAGTGACAAAATCATAAAGTTAATCCTGAAATAGCTAATAGAATAATTAAACTTAAATTTAGACTCATATGCTAAGAGGTGAATGAATGCTATAATATGATGATAGATTAAGAATTTATCATAATTGCATATTATTGGATTGTTGTACCCATGATAGGCTATGATATTGATTGTTTTACAGGAAGGTAGGTAAAGTATATAGCCGTTATACTGCCAAAAATTTATTTAAATGAATAGTAATTTTGACAGTTATAGGTTTATTAGCACAAATTTCAATTAAATGAATAATGAAGTAAGCGTAACGGAATTAGTTATATTAAAGGGTAATAATACAAGTAAACAATGAGAACAGTAATAATGACTAAGAACAGTAATAAAAATATTAATGACATATAGGAAATGAGAAAGTGAACACTATAAATAATGTTTGTAAAAGTATTAATATTAAAGTTGAAGTTAATAGTGTAAATAGTAAATAGTTGGATGACTAAAATTAAGATATTAGAGTATAGTAATAGGAAATAGGTATAAGCAAAGTGATAATTAAATTTAGAAAGAATTTAGTATGTTATGAATTAAGTCATAACTTAAGTAAAGGGTTTAAGGTATTAGTGTTTATTAAGTGCATAGATAAAGGTATGCTTGTGTGTGCATGCTTGTGATTAGTGACGGAAAGCTAAGGATATGTTTCCACCACTGGGTATTTTGATGCTCAGCGTGTAGAATTGTTAATACTCGTAGGTTTTGAAGATAGAAGATTAGAAGTGGCCGAGACTTAACTGATGATTGAAGATAGCGACAGCTGGCAAGAATAGAATCATAGACATGGCATGTATATAATCGAATTTGTTAAAGAGGAAAGGTGTAAGAACAGATTTATAATTTGTATGCATTTTTGGATATATGAGCTTTATAGATCTTCGTATGGCTTGTTACATTGTTATAGTTACTGGTACATAAAAGTTATTGATTTTAGGAAAAAAAAATTGCAGTACTTTCGAATACAATATTCTTTCATGTTTTAGCATTGGTAAGTCGATCAAATTAGTCGAACATCATACATATAGTATAGTGGAATAAGTATAACACCCCGATACCCCCGTTGGAAGGATACCGGTACGCCACGCACACAAATAACACAAAATATGCGGAAAATATATAAATCACTATAATAATCATACAAAGAAGAATAATATATATATATATATATAACATCAAAAATATGCATTACTTACAAAAATTTACAAAAGGATCCCCATAAACATATACATATAAAAAATACGAGAACAAAATACAAAAAGAAAACACTAGCTCCTAGTGGCCGACCTTGCAGATGCCCGACTCCGAAACAAGCCTACCACCTACACGGGGAAACACCCGTGCTAAGCGATAACGCTTAGTGGGGAGGAAAAGAAATAATATACAATAATAACATTAAAACATGAATACATACAATAAGAGTACGCAAAGCTCGACTAATGCCAAAACCATTACACATAACATTTACTTGCAAATACTATACTGCAGGCAGAACTATAAATATATCTCATACATACCCATATATAAATATCGATACAATCATCACAGTACAGAACCCAATGCAGAAACACTAGCCTGAAATTACATATGGAGTGGATACGGGTACACTGGATACTACGAACAGTATCAAACATTAGAGACCAAAGTCTCAAAACATTTTCTTTAAAACTTTTGGATACACGAAGGTATCAAACACTAGACCCTAATAGGGTAAAACACTAGCAGCTGCACTCACTAGCCCTTTATAAGCATGCTGATCTATCAATTACTATGACCATTCAGGCTCAACGTATTCACTCAATAAAATACCAATCGTCACTACCACGATCAAGAGCCAAGACAATATAAGAAGATAATAAATGATACAAGTATAAAAAAAAAAATACTTAAAGACATAAACAAAAGCATCACCCATGCAATAGTGAGAAACCATGCAAAGTGAGACAAGAAAAACATTTCCGAAGCATACGGCAGGATTGCGCTTGCGATAGCCCATAGCGGTCTCGACAGAGGCATAATTTGCCTCACGTCACACACGCAGCAAGGTAGGCACTCGCGAAGGATAGGCAGAAGGGTCTCTGTCGTGCTCGCCACTGAGGGCGGGGTTCCCCGTTGCGCTCGCGATGAAGCATAGCCCAGCAATCACTCGGCTAACCGCGCTCTGTCATGCTCGCGACAGAGGGTGGACACTAGTCTCATCGCGTTCGTGCATGGAGGCACGCTCGAGATGGGGCTCGGCTCAACCGAAGCTCGGCCTATCGAGCTCTCTGTCATGCTTGCGACGAAGGCCGTGCTCGCGATAGAGAGCTCCTCAGCACTCAGTTGGCCATCTCGCACTCTATCACGCTTGCGATAGGAGTCGCGCTCGCGACAGAGTAGAGAAAAAGCCCAGAAATCATCTTCTCTGCACTTCACTTCGAACCCAACATTTTCAAAACCACTCATTCATGCAATAATACTACAATCCATCACTCAAATGCATCTACCACCATGTCAATAATCAATATACACTCAATTTACACTTACATAAACAAGAAAATTAGGTTGAAACACAAAATGCATCTCAAGAACATCAAGAACAAAACTTTCACTAAACTCATGGAATTTCACTTCATAAATCTACTTATAGGCCAACATAACACTTAGCATTTCAAATCCACCATATCCACTTAACCAACACACGCATGAACACATACATAATACTCAAAATTTCCAGAAAATCAAACACAACATCACATGATCTGAAAAGTGAGGGTAAGATAACTCTCAAACCTGTTGAACCTTCACAAAACCAGCCCTTTCTAAACTCCACCAAAACAGACCTTCTCTTTCCCTTTATCAAGCCTCTTGCCTAGAACTTGCAAATAACCAAGTCACTTGAATCAAAAACCCATAATCAACCAAGCCAAAATAGAAAACGGGAAGGAGAAGAACAAGCAAAAACCCAAACTGAAGAACTTACCTTGCAAAAAATCTTGACAATTTAAAACCTAGCTCAAATCTTGACGAACCACCTAAGAAGGAGTAAAGAGCAGAAAAATGGAGTAAAGAGCAGAAAAATTAAATAGAAGGAGAGAAGAAGAACGAAAAGAGAAGGAGTGAGGAGAAGAACCAAAGCTTCCACGAGAAGCAACCAAACTCTTCCCCTTCCCTCTCAATTCCCTCTTCTATTCATTTAATGCTCTCACCAACCTAGACAAGTGTCACACTCCTATAGGCTAGACTTAACAAATCATTGGCAAAAGTCCTCTAAGTCCTTGACTAATTTGCTTTCACTCACTTAAACAATTATTTCTTTCCTTAATTTAACTTTTCTCTTTAATTTAGTCTTTCAATAAATTAATCTTACAACTGACCAATGTCCATAATACCCTTAATTAACCAATATCTCAAGCAAATCCTACTAGGCCTTAATTTGGGATGTTACAATAAGGGTGTTACACGTCCCTCATGGGAGGTGCCCGTCCATCAGGCTACTGATGGCTAGCCCACAGTCTCAAATGGCATTTTTATAATTTTTGATTGCGCCTTTGAGGGACGTCCGTTCATGGTTAAGGGGTGCCCGTCGGTCGTGTTTTACCCAGAATCCTACAAATTTAGTAGCTGGAAATAAAGGGGTTTGGTTTTCATTTTCACCTAATCCTTGGGGTTTAGGTTTTGAAGGTATGGGTTGTTCCCTTAAATCAAGGGAAACCTAGATTTAGATTTGGGTATAAATAGAAATAGAAAAGAAGAATTTAGGGGTTGGCAAATTTAAAGAGAAGGAGGCAGAAGTAGAAAATGAAACAAAAGGACAAGAAGAAAAGAGAAGAGAAAGAAGCCAAAATCTATTTTTTTTGAGAGAAAACCTCAAAGATTTTCTTTAGAAAAACATTCATCTTCTTCTTCCTTTGATTTGAATTTCTATTAGAGTCTTCATCTCTCTCAGAAATCAACAAAAAGATAAAGCTTTAGAGAGAGAAAGAATCTCTCTTAATTTGGAATCCATTTGTGAAAACCAAAAAAAGTACAAAGCACTTTCTGATTCTACAAATATCAAACAAGCAATCTGAGGGTAAATATTCTGGGCCAAATAATTGTTATTCCATGTTTAAATTCAAGTAGATAATATGTGATATGTTTTGATTTCAAATATTTGATTTTGTGTTTTATGTAGTTTTTCTTCATCTAAATCAGTTTCTGAGCCTCTATAGGTGTTTTCATTACATTTTTAGACTTCAATATACATGATCTAGGTTGATTTAAGCATGAGATTTTAGTTGTAAATAGTGTTAATGGAGTTTTAAACCGTTTTATGAGTTTTGGGCTCGACTTTCAGGAAGAAGGCCTCAACCACGCCCGTCCCTCATAGCGAGGGATGGGATGTAGCAGAAGCCTTCCCATCCCGTCCATCACACCCTTGTCTACCCATCCCTCTCATGTTGTGGCCGTCTGTGGCCACTGTTTTGGCCCAATTTTGCTTATTTAATGTGTTTTATTTTGTTCTTTTGATGTCATGTCAATGTATGTTGTTTTAATCTCTTTTTATTATTGCGCTATATTATCTTTTGTATTTTTACATTATCTATGCCTTTATTTTGTTTAAATTTAGAATACTTATTTAAATGTCTTTTTATTATGTCTTTACTAATGAATTATTTCTTTTATTTTTGTTGGCCTAATATGTTCCTTTTGTGAGCATTCCTAACAAATGGAAATTTAGAGGCTAGGATGCCTAGGAGCATCCGTGTGGTTAATTTTCTTTGTACTTTAGTTTACTCTTCTTTATTTTTGATTTGGGATTTGTAATAATAAAGGATTTTTTGCACGTTAATCTAAAAATTCACAAAAAAAAATATTGTACTAATAAAATGGGATTTTTTCTTGATAAACAGGACCAATGTCCTAATTTTTCATCTAATAAAATATCACTTTCAAAGAAGAGTTCCTATTTTTATCAAAATGGAATCACTCATTCTGGTTTCCCAAAATTGCTCAAGGAACTCTTTTCTTTTGTAAATATGCATGCAAGAACCAATGTTCCCATCCAAATGAATTTCCCTTTTAATATATGTATCTTATTCCTTATTTTGGGACAATTGTACTTATTTTTGGGACAATTGTAATTGTAATTATATTTATTGCTTTATTATATGCTTGGAATGCGCCTTAATTTAATTGCATTAATCATGTGAGAAGAGAGGTATTAATTTAATCTTAAAGACACAATTATATGAACTTAACCAACGTATAAATAAGAGTGATGTTCCGAACCTTCTCTAGTTTAGGCTTCATGAGGTAATAATAAATTTTTTCAATTTTTTATTGGGTGGCGACTCCAAAACCTACCTCTTAGTGCCCACATAGACGCCCTCGTAGGTTGATCATCAACAATAGAATAGGGGTGATTCCCAATCTATTGTGAAGTGGCCAGCTTTCATGGGTTAAATGAACCTTGATCCGGTCTCAAGTCCTAAAAGCAAACTTTCGAGAGTGACCTGGATGCCCACGGGGTTCAGCATGCATTACAGTGACGACTCCGCTAGGGACCCATGATACCTTGCTCCTAAAGTACTTTAGTTAAGTTAAATATAAGTGATGTTTTGAAATTAAAATTCTATCTCTTTTCGAAAAATTACATTATATGCATGCTAGAGCCTTAAAGTTATGTTAGGCATCCCTTTTTGCCACGGTGCAGTCCGGAAACACAACTCTATGTTCACTCAATGTAGGGAAGTGTCAAGGATGACCACCAGCCCAAGCTCGGTACCATTTTGGTATATCAAATGATGACCCAATTGGTCGTTATACTCATGATTAGCTAGACCCATTGGCAGGGATCATGCTTGGATAGCCCTAAAGCTCCACTATCTGACTCAAGTCCATGTAATAGCATTAGGTGACATGTACCATAATACTGTACTTGCTATGTGGGCTATCATGTATTGAACAAATTCAACTAAATTAAGTGGCCACTCATCAAAAGCTTGCATGCCCTAGTGGGCCCATTCTAATTCACTTGAAATGTTTGAATACATAATGGGCAAAACTCATATGTATGCACTTTTAATAAAGACAGGTTATGCTACCGATTTTTTCCATGCACCATACCCGCCTATTAAGTTCCCTGATGACCCTTGGGCCAAGCCCATTTAGGAAAGAGACCATGCAACCTGCTATGTGGGAGCAATAAAGTTAGAAGGTTCTATCTGCTTTGTATGTGGTTGTGGGTATTGGACAACATGATCATGCATTACATGTCATTCATGCATACATGTAAAAAAAAAAATTGGAAAAGAGACATATACATTTTATTTTGTGTATAATTTTCACATGTACATTTTATCCTATGCATAATTTTTTTTTTCATGCATCATTCTAACCTCTTGATTTTTCAACCATTATAGGCCATTTTCCTAATTGGTTTAGGGGTTCCAATGGCTACATTATCAGAGGGTCTTTGATTAAGCCACAAGAATTTTTAGAGACTTGGGGGTTTACTGTGTAATTTGTGAATTAATGGACATCTATTGTGAAATGGAATGTGCCAAAGTGTTCATGCTTGTGTTAAGGTTGTTTAGATTGATTTTAGAGAATTGGTTATACCAATTTAGTTAGTTTTAAGCTTGATGAGCTTGTAAGTGTAAGACTGGTTTTTGAGGTCCATTTTGACCTACTTGGATTGTTTATGTTATAAGATGAGTTTTATAATTCGGATTTGTGTGAGGTTAATGGATTAGAATTATAATGTCTATTCCTATAATTGTTATAGAAATAGTCCTTTTGTTCCAAGGACTCTAAGGTCTTTAAAATTGCACATATTCATAGTTAAAAATTCTATAAAAGGGCCTTTGGAGCAGTTATGTCCCCTTTGCCATAACTCCTTGGTTATGAGTCCAACTGAATTGATGGTTATACCATTAGAAAGTTAACATGTAGGTGAACAATTGGTTAGTAGGTCATGTTCGCTAAAAGTGATGTTTTGGTTGGTTTTAGAAGTCATATATATGGAAGTAGGAAAGTGCTTGAAAGAGGTAAGTGAAGTAGGACCTTTGAACATATAGTTCATGCTCTATCATGAGCATGACAGAAGTCTTCTTGTGCCCTATTGCGTGCATGACTTGTGCCGCGAGCGTGATAGAAGGGTAGTTTAGGTCTGTCGCGAGCGCGATACAATATGTGTATGAATGCCTATTGGTTGTCTTATTTTATAAGAACTATTATATTTGGCTTATGAATGATTATGCAAATGGAAACTATAAATGTGTTAATCTATGTGAACATATATAATGAAGTGTGGGCTTGTTTGATAAGCCATATGTGTGTGCATGATATCAAATGATATGATATTGCTTAATGAGGTTATGTGTATGTTATACAATGTGATAATAGGAACATTAAATGGATTAATAATTTAGCCTACAAGTCGAGTCGTGGATAGATAGGCATGCTATAGGGTCAAGTGTTGTAGCAAAAATATTTTGATTCCCGTTTAGAATGCTCAATGCGTTCAGAATCTCGTTTGGATTCACATAAGTATATATATGTATATTCACATAAGTATATATATGTATATGAATAAATCGGTACCCACGGGTACTAATGTGTAAGTGTTGTATCTATGGATACTTATGTGATTTATGGTACTTACAAGTACTAATGCGATATCCCGTTATCCACTTCTAAGAATATGCAGGCAAGGTAAGAAATGAATGATGAATTAATAATAAGTAATGTAAATACTATGCATTATGAGAATGTGATGTGATATCTGAATTTAGGAATATGGTTTATTAATAATGTTAAATATATACATATATGCATAGGAATGGTAATTGATATACTATATGGTGTATTACTGTGAAGTATGTACTTGATGACATTTAATGATTGCCATGAATGGATATTGTGTGTTGTTTCCCCACTAAGAGTTATCGCTTAGCACGGGTGTTAATCCGTGTAGGTTCTAAAGTAAAGCACGTGTGAAAGACGGTCCCGCATCTTCTCTAGTTAACACATTAGGGTCCGCTGTATGTATAGGTTCTATTGTAATATGTATTTTTTAATTCCGAGTTTTTTGCATGTATAAGAGAAGTGATGTAATAGTCGAGCTTTGTAATTATAAATTTACAGTATGAAATATAAGTTAACAGCTAATGATATGTAACTAACATATGAGTTATGGAATGTATCGTATTGCTTTAGAAGAAATTTGTTTGTTCAGGATTTTGTTTATAATTAAGTTGTGCATGTATGCATAATATGATGTGTGTGTGTGTGGCGACCCTCTTTGACTGCCGTAGCGAGGCTATGCGTGTGGTAGGGGAGGGATACCACAATTTATCCTCAAAATTCGGATTCGATGGAGAGAAGAAAATGAATGATTAACTTGTCAAGATCCGCAAAAATTAAATTAGAAAAATAAAAATCTAAACTTTTTCTTTAGAAAGAAAATTGCAAAAAAAGAATTTTCAAAGAAAAATTATGGAAGAAAATCTCAAGAACAAAAAAATTACTTCTCTATCTAAATCGATTTTTGGGTGAAAATGCATTTTCGGTAGCCTGGAGGCGAGGGGCAGTATGGCCTAGTGAGGGGCGGCCTAGGTGCATGTCAGCGCACACAGGGAACCCAGGCAGCACTCGCGTGCATGCTACACTAGTGGCGTGCACGCGCGCACGACGCTGCGCCTAGCGTGAGAGGGGCACAAGCCCTAGCGCTCTAGCAGCCGCAAACCTCCGATTTTTATTTTTTTAAAATTTCTTTTAGAAGCAATTTTGACAAGAACCCTATCACTTCCAACCTTCTTTTTTATTTTTATTTTTTTAATATTTTTTATTTTTAAAAAGCAATTTTTACAAGCAAACTATCACTTCTAACTTTTTTGCCTATGAATAGGCGTTTAATATCATCATTAGGTAACCCTGATTTGGGCTAGCTCGAGACTCGGTGTCTATAGTTGCCCCCAATTTTGGGGAAACTAGTGCATCGGTGCCTAGATGAGCCAAAATTCAGAGAAAAGGAAAGGAGCGCATACTTGAGGCTACCACCTTCCTACTGTGTTGATGGAGTTGTTGCGGGTTTGAAGATTGCCATCGGTGTGGCTTATCATTAATTCCATGGAGTCGTTCAAAAGACTGCTGTTAGTGTGGCTTATTATTAATGCCACTGATTCCTTCTGAAGACTGCCATCGGTGTGGCTTATCATTAACGCCACTAAGTCATTCTGAAGATTGTTGTCTTCTTTGCTGGCGCTCATCCCAAATCTCTTTTCCTACAAAAAAGGGCAAAACAAATGTGCAGGGCATAGGAAAGAGACATGTATCTATGGTAGCACATACCTATTGGGTCGATGTCAGATGGGTGTCCCCTGAAGGACGGTTGGTTGTTTCCTGGCGAACGGTTGTTTGTTCCCTGGATAATAATTGCCCCCTAAAGGATGATTGATCGTGATTTTTATCCTTAAATCACACCAAGTCGTCATCTAGACTTCCAAAGTGTGAAAATCATCCTCTACTGGATTGGACCGAGCTATTTTCTAGACTTTTAAAGTACGGTGCAGACACCGTGCCCTGACGCAGCTCAAACCAAGGTTACTCGGTGATGAAAATGATGCTACTTCACGGGAAAAATGGTTAGAAGTGATGATTTCCTTATCGAAACCTTTCTTTCATTAAAATAGAAAATATTATTAGTTTTTGGGTTTTTTTCTGGGTTTTTGGCGATCTGTCGCCACGCTATTTGCACTGCACGTGCAAAGCAGCACCTGCTGGCAGCGTGCGCTTGTGGGCGGCACCCACGAGCAGTGACGCCTGCGCATAGCATGTGGACCCTATGCGGGGGGCGCATGTCGCGCAGGTGACATGCGGCCCCCCTGCACGAGGCCGCATGTCGCACAGGTGGCATGCGGCACCTACGCGGGGGCACATGTCGCCCCTCTGCGTGACATGCGGCCCCGCTACGCGAGGCCGCAGGTTGTGTCTCCTACCTTCGCCAGAACTCCATTTTTTCTGATTTTCTCTGGTTTTTGAATTTGATTTAAATTCAAACTCTCTTTTCGATTTTAAAAAGGATAAATTTTGATTTTAAAGGATAATTAAGAGTATTTAACCGGATGAAAGTCTTTCAAAAAAGGGAAAAAACCTAATTTTTGAGGGTAATATAAAAGTAAAAGTTAGAACTAAAAAAAAAAAAAGAAACTCTCAAAGAACGGCAGTAAGTTTTCCTAAAGAATTCAAAAGAAAATTATCCCACAATTGTTTATAGATCCAAAGAAATTAATTCTTTGCATTTAGATTCAATTAAACATTAGATTTCTTTAAAAAGTCAGGGTTCTTACTTCAATTTTAAGTCACAAAAAGCTTTGACTCAAAAGTTTTCTTGACTCTATTTCTTGTACAAGCAATCGACAAGGAAAATTATTCCATTTTTTGCTGCCAACTTCAACCTCTATGGGTAAATATCTGGGTTAGAGTCAAATCTTTCGTTTTCCTATTTTCTGTCGTTCTTTGTTCTCTCAATTGTAGGTTGTTGTAAACTATAATTAGTGCTTTTTGTTGTTGTTTGTTGTAACTGGCGTCAATTCATAATAACCTAGATTGATTTATTTGCATGATGCATACAACATAGTTTATTAACTAATTAATACCAGTAGTTTTTATTTGATTCGGACTTTTTATTATTAATTTATTTTACTAATTTTCAATGTTTACTCAATTTATTTTCTTATTGCAACTATTATTATTCATTTTGTTTATTGTGTTTATTTTATTTCATTTAATGGCTTATTTCCACTATAATGTATTTTGTCGTTTAATTTATTTAATTTATTTAACTGATGGTTTAATTGATTGTTTAATTTGCTTAACTTATTTATTGCTTGTTTAGATTATTTAATTGCTTGTTTGTGTATTTGATTTAACCCACTAACATTTTTATTTTATTCTTTGTTTTGTTCTCCATAAAATTTATTCCCTTCTACCTTGAGTAATATTTATAAGCGAGCCGGAGGATCAAGGGATTAAAGACCTTCAGAATTTGGGTTTGCATTTTTAATTGTTTTATTTTCTTTACTTTATTATTTTATGTTATATGTAAAATATATTCTAAATTTGTCTATATTATAGGAAATCATGTATTTACAATAATTAAAATTGGGATTTTTATTAATAAAATGGAACCAATGTTCTAATTTTATCCAATAAAATGTCACTTCCAAATGGGGAGTTACTTTTCATAAAATGGGATCACTCATCCCGGTTTTCTCAATAAATGTTCAAAAATAATTCTCTAATTTTTTAGCTAATAAAAGGAACCAATGTTCCTAAACTCTAATAAATGTCCTGATTTATGTATGATGTATTTTCATTCCCTTCGCGTATGTATTCCTTTTTTTATTTTGGGCCCTTGTAATTAATTTTGGGACAAAGTTTTATTCATTTTATTTATTTGTGCTTTTTATTTTGGGGGATTGATATGTCCCATCTTTTCACTTGTAATTTTTTATCACTTTCTTTATTGCTTTGAAAAATGCTTGAAATGCGCTTTAATTTTGTTGCATGATCGCGTGAGATGAGAGATGGAATTTCAGTTGTTAAAAACTCATTTATAACTTAACTCAAGGCATTAATAAGATTGAAGTTCTGAACACCTTCTCTAGTTTAAGCTAGACTAGCGAGGTTAGATGACCTTTCCCAGTTTCTTGTAAATTGGGTGGCGACTCCAGGATATCCTCAAAGGTGCCTAAAGGTTTCATGAGGTTAGATGAACTTCCTAATGTTCTATTGGGTAAGGAATTCCAAAATATCTCATGTTATCCAAAATCTAGACGCTAACCCTTCTAGGGCCCTTAAAACGGGCTGGGTTCGGATCGCGTGCATCGCGTACGGATATCATCCTCTTGGATTGTACCGAGTCATTTATAGACTTTCAAAGTTCGGATATCATCCTCTTGGATTGCACCAAGTCATTGGATTTTGTTTTTGTTTGCCTCTTAAGAGGTCTTTGGATGTTTTGCCTCTTAAGAGGTCTTTGGATGTTTTGCCGCTTAAAAGGTCTTTGGATGTTTTTGCCTCTTCAGAGGTCTTTGGATGTTTTGTCGCTTAAGAGGTCTTTGGATGTTTTGCCTCTTAAGATGTCTTTGGATGTTTTTGCCTCTTAAGAGGTCTTTGGATGTTTTGCCTCTTTACAAGTCTTTGGGTGTTTTGCCTCTTAAGTGGTGTTTGGATGTTTTTGCCTCTTAAGAGGTCTTTGGGTGTTTTTAACCTGTCTAGACTTCATCTTGACCTAGTTGTCCAACATGGGCCGGGTTCGGATCGCACGCGTTACAGTGGTGACTCCACTGAGGATGATCGAAACTTTGCTTCGAAAGTGGATTACGTTAAAATTATAATTGAGCTGTTAAGAATCAAAAATTCCATTTCTATTTAAAATTTGCATTGCATCCGTTAGAGCATTAGAACTGTGCTAGTTGGTCCTTTATTTTACCCCGGTGCATTCCTAAAACACGACCCTACTTTTGCTCATTATAAGGAAGTGCTTAGGATAATCGCCAGCCCAATCCTTATACCATCAAAGGTATATCAAATGGAGACCCGATTGGTCATTATGCTCGCAATGAGCTAGACCCATTGGCAGGGACCATGCTCAGGTAGACCTAAAGTAACACCACCCTTGACCAAAGGTCATGTAATAGCAATAAAAACTTCCACTAGGTAATACGCTCCTTAATACGATGCTTGTTACGTGGGCCCTTATATATCGAACCAATTCAAATATATTAATTAGACACTTATCAAAGGCTCTCATGCCCCAGTGGGCCCATTTCTAGTCTGTTTGAAAGGTCCAAATATATGATGGCCAAAACCCATACGTATGTGCTTTTAAATTAAGTGTATTATGCTGTTGGTTTCTCACCACACATTATACGCGCCCATTGGGTTCCCCGCTGACCCATGGGTCAAGCCCACCTAGGAAAGAGACTGCATGACCTCCTATGTAGGAGTAACAAGTTTGGAAGGATCTATTTGGTTGCATGTGGTTGTCTATACTGCATCAACACGACTATGCATCCTTAATGTCATTCACGCATCATGCTAACAATTTGAGTCTTTTAGCCATCATAGGTACGAATCAGTGGTCTAGGGGTCCTGATGGCCGATTGGTAAGGAGAAACCCATTCTTCGAGTCACTACAGTAAGATTCGCATTGGGATTCAGAGTCACTTTTAGATAGCACCGAATCCTTACCTTTAGAATTATCATTGGACATGGCCAACCCAGAATCAAATGCCACCCGAGCTATGGTCACCGAAGAGATGGACCGAAGGGCCTAAGAAATGGAGCGTGGATTTAAGGAGTTTGAACGTAGAATGATGGAAATGATGGGGAACTTAATTGCTACTCTAGCAATGCCAGCGGGCCAATAACCTACATCTCCTGTTGGAGGACAGGCCGAATAGATTTCGATTAGGGAGGCACCCCCGACAGCAGTTATAGAGCCACCTCCTGCTGTTGAGCATAGACCTCTTGCAGATGTTGAGCCTAGAAGAACTGGGGAGCATAGGCTTGAAGAGGATTTTGTAGAGGATAAGCATGAGGAATCCATGTCAGTAAGAGCTAGACCTCCTAAGGAGGATGCCGCCCTAAGAAAGATAGAAGAGAGGGTTGAGGCGATGGCCCGTTTATTATCTATCAGAAAGGGGATAAGCCCCAAATATAGGGATTTGGATCACGAAGAGATGCTTTCTCAGAGGTTTAAAATGCCCAACCTACCCAAGTTTAATGGCCCCTCAGATTCGTCTGCTCACATCAAGCAGTATACGCTTGTGATGAAGGGATTATGCTTACCAAAAGGCAAAAGGTGGAATATTTCTGCCTCAGCTTGATTGGACCTGCTGTAGACTGGTACCACAGTTTAGATAGGAGGGCAAGAGAAGATTAGGACCTGTTAACTAAAGAGTTCCTTAAACAATATGATTGTAGCACCCGGATGGAGGTTACTTTAAAAGATTTGGAGCTACTTCAACAGAGGCCTAATGTGTCATTCCACGAGTATCTTACTCGGTGGAGAAACCAGGTAATGGAGATGAGGAGGAAGCCAGATACCCCAGATCAAATTCGATTATTCATCCGAAATGCGAGTTTATATCTAAAAGAGGGGTTAAAGATGAAGGGGTTCAAAGATTGGGAATCTCTAAAGGATATACCTATTGAAGCAGAAGGGGAGTATTTAGCGAAGAAGGCAAGCCAAGATAGCTTTGTTAAGAAAAAATTTTGGAACAAATCGGGGAATAGACCGGCCAGCGCTGGGAGTAGTAGTAATAGCAAGGGTGGCAGAACAGCTGAGGTCTCAGCCATAGAATCTAACTAAGGCCAAAGGTATTACTCAAATTTGGGCCGGCCCCTATCTTGGGTTTTGGAGAGGTTAACGAAGGAAGGGCAGCTAAGACCTTTAGAGCCGAGGCCAACTAGAAACCAGGGTCAACCAGGACACAAGGGGGATCAATTTTGTGCTTATCGTCAACAGACAGGGCATCTGACTGACTTCTGTAGAACTTTAAGAAATAAGATCCAGGATCTCATTGACAATAAGCAGATCACAGATCTGGAGAAAAGGGAGAAAAAGAAAAAGTCTGGTAACCATATGGTTCCCCTACTAGTGTACATGATTGGGACTAGCTTGCCCGAATGGTACGTGTTGCAAGATTTATATGGAAATGAGTATGTCGCTATCACCCGTAAAATGAGTGTAGAAGGGATTTCCATGGTGGCAATAGACTGTTGTTCCACTAGTGAGAGTGGAGAAGATGATGAAGATTGTGAAGAAATTACAAACCCTTGGGATTCAAAGGATGAAGAAAAGAGAAAGGTTGGGGCTGTGACCCAAAGTGGTAGGGTAGTTCCAGAGGTAGAAAGGCCTCAAGATCCAGCACCTATACTTGCAGGAAAGGAGCACGAGGAGGATGAGTTAATGAAACAGTTGAAGAAAACAATAGCTCAGATATCCATTTGGGACTTGCTGAGGTAATCCCCATCACATAGGCAGAAGTTAGTAGAAGCCTTATGTGAGTCCACTGTCGCTACCACTATCTCGTTGCTTGAGTTATTGGAGCTAGTAAAAGGGGTTCAGGGGAAATTTTGGTTTATTTTGATGCAGATTTACCAGTTGAAGGCCGCAAGCACAATCGCTCATTGTATATCAGAGCACAGATTAATGGCAAGCACACTGCTTGCATAATGGTTGATGACGGCTCTTCTATCAATGTATGCCCTTTGGTCGCACTTCTGGCTTTTGGCCTGAATGAAAACATGTTGAGTGGATCGAATCTAACTATCACGGCTTATAATAACTCCCGAAGATAGGCCTTGGGGACATTTAAGGCAATAGTCAAAAGTGGAACCATTGAAACAGAAGCGGAGTTTGTAGTCTTATCAATCCCTGCTAATTTCTCAGCTTTACTAGGAAGACCTTGGTTTCACAAGTTGGGAGGAGTACCATCTACCCTACATCAGATCATCAAAATACCGGATGAGGGGGACGTGGTAACCATCAGAGCCGCTAGAGAAAATCAGGTATCTGCACTAGAAATCTCCAAACAGCCGTTCAATGGTTTCCATGTGTCAGTAATCAATAAAGAAGGGGGTTCAGATGGTAGCCCCCGAGTGGTAAATATGATGAAGCGGATGCACTTTCTTCCAGTAGCCGGTCTGGCTAGGAATTCACAAGGGCCACAGTCACCCGTCACAACAAAAGTTCAAAAAGACCGAAGGGGGTTAGGCTATAAAGGTGTGAGTGGTAAAGGAAGAGAGAATTTAGCAGATGTTCCTCATATTCTGAAAACTTTCGTGCCAGCAATGCCTCTTTGTGCTTATTGTGGAGAGGCTGAACCTCAGATTATCAATAAACGGGTTATCCCAGGTGTAGACACCGGGTCCCGAGTAGCCTTGATCAGGATTACCCGATGATGAAAATTAGCTATGCCGGCTTATAGGCAAAAAGATTGGAGCTAGAAAGTGATTTTCCTTGTCTTTTCGGTGAAAAAAAAAAGTGTATTTTAAAAATATTTTAAAAATAATTTTTTTAAAAAAATATATATTTTGGAGAAGAAAAAGTGTGTTTTAGGTTGAGGGTATTTTATATAAAATTAAAAAAAAAAGGTGAAAAAATGATTAAAAAATGAAAAATGATGGAAAAAATGTTGAAAAAATCGTGAAAAAAAAATAACGACGGAAGGGCGACGGCTTACGTGCGCGGAGCGCGCGCTCCGCGCGACAGACGCCCCGGGCATCCGTCGTTCTGCGCGAGCGACGCCTTAGGCGTCGCTCACTCCGCGCACAGAACGTGCGCGGAACGTACACAGTCCGCGCGGAGTGACGCCGTTTCTCGACGTGGGGCGCCGATTTCGCCCCCACTTCGCCCATTTCGCCCATTTTCGACCCCCACTCGATTTTTAACGGTTTTTGGACGGTTTTGGGTGGTTTTTGGGTGGTTTTTGAGGGTTAAAACACTGGAAAAAATTCAGAAACAGGGGGGAACGGATTAAGAACATTTTAGAGCAAAAAACTGAATTTTTTGGGTTTTTACTTAGAGAAAAAAAATCAATCTTTACATACTTGTTTTTTAGAGTTTTTCTTCAAGTTTCCAAGCATTTTCCAAGCATTTTCACAAGGAAGAGACAAGGAATTCAAGACTTCTACCTTCCATTCTTCAAAACTGAATTTTAGGGTAATTATTCTTGGTTTTACTCATTAATTCTCTTGTTAATTTCATTTATTTTTGCTTCCAATTAACACATTAAACATGTAAATTCTCTTAGTCTCCATATTCTTCTTCTTATTTTTATCTTTAACAAGTAAATTCTTTTAAATTTTATTATATTATTTTCATGTCAAATTATTTTTTGTCCATGTTATTATGCATGTTTAATCTAGTTTGTCAATATCTTTGATTTCTTTATGTTATATCATGATTATTATTATGTTTGCATGTGTTAAATATCATTAAAGTTTTTATTAGACTGGTTTATTGTTATCATTAGGTGCTAGTATCATTATTATCATTAATGTTATTGTTCATATTTTGCATGTATGTTAAATTTCAAATTTATTTTCTTATGCCTTTATGATAGATATTACTTTAAACTTTATTATGCATGTTAAGTTTTATTGTTCTTATGTTACACATTCATGCACATTTTATGAGTAATAAAATTGATTGTCATTAATTTTTCATGCATGTTAACCTTTATTATTAATAAATTGCATTTGCCATGATGTTATCTCATTTTATGCATGTTAAATTGCATCATAATTATTTTTATGCATGTTATAGTATCTTATGCATGTTATATGGTCATTGTACATATTATCTTTTATGTCATATTATTTCGTTGGCTTAATCACTAACATTAATTTCTTTTATTTTTATTTTTGGTTGCAAATCATTGCTTTATTCTCATTTGAGCCCATGCACGTGAAGGAGGAGTTGCGGGGTTTGGTATTTTCTTTATACATTTTTAATTTTCATTTTATTTTAATTTCCTTGTATATATTCATTGAATAAAATGTTTTCTTATGCGCACCTAAATAAATATCACAAAAATAGTTTTACTAAATTAATTTAGATTTTTCATAATAAAATGGGACCAATGTCCTAGTCTTCATCCCAAATAAAATTATCACATCCAAAATATTTTCTTTAATTGTGCATGCGGGGACCAAAGTCCTCATAATTAATAAATTCCCCGGTTTTATGTATGTTTGCACTTTTAACTGGGAGTTGTATTCCGCTCCTGGTATTATTGTAATTTACCTTTGATGTTATTTTTGATATGTTTATCTTATCGCGTTCAATGTGAATATTTGCGCTTTTAAATTAAAATTGCATCGTGTGGAGAGAGAGCGAATTAATGATAATTAAAATTTGATCATAAATTAATCGAGGTAGAAATAGATGAGAAATCCCGAACCCAGCTCTGGTCTTTGGGCTCAAAGAGGCTAGAGGTCTACCCTCCAAGACACATTTTTGTGCCACGAGACTTTAGCGCTAATCCTAGGCTCCTTAGGGCAAGAGGTTTACCTTCCAAGACCCCTCTGGTTGGCCCAAAATGGATACAACGCGCAGTCTTAGGCTCTCCGAGGCGAGAGTAACTTTCCCAATGTTCTATTGGGTGGCGACTCCATGAAACCTCCCTGTTGCCCAACATAGACGCACTTGCGATTTATTGCAAGCTATCAACGGACCCACAAATGCCCCGATCGCCCTCAAGCGGGCGGTCCCATGGGCGGCCGCGGGGATCCGGCGCGCGTCACAGTGGCGACTCCACTGGGGACGATATGGTTCGAGATTTCTATTTGAAAATACCTCGTTTAACATTTATGGTTAAAATTTAATTCATAAATTCGCTTTATCTCAAAATTGCATATCATCTCATTAGAGCTTTAGATTAAGTTAGTTTGGTCCCTTTTCAAGCCCCGGTGCGTTCCCGAAGCACGACCTCATTTTCACTCAATTTGGGGAAGTGTTAAGGATAATCACCAGCCCAAGCCACGTACCTCAATGGTATATCGAAATGATGACCCGATCGGTCGCTATGCTTGTGATGAGCTAGACCCGTCGGCAGGGATCATGCTTGGGTAGCCTTAAAGTAACATCTCCTTTGTCCAAAGCTCATGTAATGGCAATAGATACTTCCACTAGGTGAAATGTACCGTAATACTATGCTTGCTATATGGGCCATCATATATTAAACGAAATCAATTTAATTAAATGGTCTTCATCAAAGGCTTTCATGCCCCGGTGGGCCCATCTTAGTTAAGTTTAATTGTTTAAATACATAATTGCCAAACACCCATACGTATGTACATTAGATAGGAGCTGTTATGCTGCCGGTTTTTCACCGCGCACCATACGTGTCCATTGGGTTCCACGTTAATCCATGGATCAAGCCCACCTAGGAAAGAGACCGCATTACCACGTGTGTGGGAGATATAAGGTTGGAAGGATCTATCTGCTTGCATGTGTTTGTCTATGTTGCATCAGCACGAGCATGCATAGCATTTTAATCATGCATCATCTTAACAATTTTTACACTTCAACCATCATAGATTCCCCTGGGTGGTTTAGAGGTCCCAACGGACGGTTAAGAAGGACGCCGCTTTTGGGGTTAACAGAGTTAGTGTCGGATCAGAGTTCAGAGTCAGTCTTAGAAGGAAGTGTGGGGTTTTCTTCCGAATCATCAATAGAAGTAAGCATGGCTAATCCATCAAATGAGTCTGATGCAACCCGAGCAATAATCACCGAGGAGGTAGGAAAGAGAATGGAGGAATTTGAAGCCCGAATGATTGCAATGATGGGCAATCTTGCCACCACCATAGCTGGGCAACAAGCTGCTGCTGCCCCTATCCGAGTACCAGCTGAACAAGAGGTTGTAAGAGAAGAACGTCCTGTTGCAATTAACCAACCAGTGGTTGACCCACCTGTTGTTGAGCAAAGAGTGTTTGCACCTATTGAGCGCAGAGAGGGCCCCAGGTCTGAAGCTAAATTTGGGGAAGATGAGCTAGAGGAGCATAAAGTAGCTAAAGAGAAGTCGCCAAAACTGGATGAGGCAATGTGGAGGAAAATGGAAGAAAGATTTGAGGCCATGGCAAGGATGATGACCGTGGGAAAAGGAATGAACCCGAAAGACCGAGAGCTGGATGGGGATGACCTGATTCCCCAGAATTTTAAGATGCCGGACATTCCCAAATTTGATGGCACCTCTGACCCTGCCGCACACATCAAGAAATACTCGCTGGTCATGAAGGGAATGACCTTAACCAGAAAGCAAAAGATAGAGTATTTCTGCTTGAGTCTCACAGGAGCTGCTATTGATTGGTACCATGGGCTTGAGAGGAGGTCCAAGGAGGATTGGGACTTGCTAACTGAAGAGTTCCTTAAGCAGTACGATTGCAGTACCCGGATGGAGGTCACTTTGAAAGATCTCGAGTTGCTACAACAAAAGGCTGGGGAGTCCTTCCACGAGTACCTTACTCGGTGGAGAAACCGGGTTATGGAGATGAAACGCAAACCGGACACTTCTGATCAGATCAGGCTATTCATTCGAAATGCCAGCCCTTACTTGAGAGATGGACTGAAAATGAAGGGACTCAAGGATTGGGAGTCCTTGAAGGACATTGCCATAGAAGCAGAAGGAGAATATCTAGCCAAGAGGGCAAATAGTGAGTCCTATGCCAGGAGGGGATACAGCAATCAGGGGACAGCCAAACCAGTAAGTTCAAGCACTGGTAACAGAGTTGGGAAGACTGCCGAGGTGTCTGCAACCGGCGTAAGTCAGAGGTATTTCTCCAACTTGGGTAAGCCTTTATCATGGGTGCTGAAGAGGCTAATAAAAGAAGGAAAACTGCGGCCCCTATCACCTAGGTCGGCCAAGACCCAAGGACAGCCAGGGCACAAAGAGAATGAATACTGCGCATTCCACCAACATACCGGCCATTTGACGGATGATTGTATAACGCTAATGTCACACCCCAAAATAGCCCTGGTCGGATTATGCATGCTAAGTCGGGATCGGAAGGGTATTTTAGTAATTTGTGCTTGAGAAGGTTGGAGTGTTAAGGACTTAATGGTAATTAACTAATTACGTGTGTTAAGAAGAGAAGTGCTAGTGTGTGCTTGGGGTGTATGGAAGTAGGATATAAGTGGGTTATTGGAAATGTTTGGGTATGACTCAAGTATGGTAACATGGATGGATAGTTTGAGTGGATTTTGTGGTCCAATTAGATGTTGCCCAGTGGCTTGTTAGGTAGGCTTTGAAAGAAGAAAAGAAGAAAAGAAAGAGAGAGAGAGAGGGAATACAGATTGCTTTCTCGTCCCCTCCTCTCACGTTCCTTCTTCTTCTTCTCTTCTCCTTTCTCTGCTTTTTCCTTTCTTTCTCATTTGGCTTGGGTTGTGTTTGGCTTGGATTCTTCTGTGTTTGAAGAGGTAAGTTGGTTTAAGGTTTTCTACGTGCTCCTGTTCTTCTTCATCTTCCTGGTTTTGTCTTCAATTAGGGTTTGAACTAAGGATTTGTGGTTTTCTTGTTTGTGCAAGTTTTGGATGGTAAGAAGAAGCTAAGTAAAGGCAAGGAAAGGATTGAGGACTGATCTTGAAGCTGATTTTGGATCTTCGATTCCAGGTTTGGGAGTGTTTTGGATTGCATGCAATGTTTGAACTTCTGTGTTCTTCAATCTCAGTAGAATGTCTCTGCCCTATTTCTCACCAAGGTTATAAATGAGTTGCATTGTCTAATTCCTGGAATTTGGTGTGTTTTGGAATGTGTATATGCATGATTATGTGTTAGCAATGCGTGAACATGATTGAATGGGAAGTTCTGAGTTTGGGTTCTTAACTTACTGTAACTTTTAGGGTTCATGTTCTTGAATGGATTAAATGTGTTTATGCATGATTTTGGTTGATTTGATTGTTGAATTAAGTTGCAATTATCTTGCTTATGCTGTTTGGGACATCGATTGAAAGGTAAGATGAGTTTGGATGTGTTTTGAATCAGATTGGAAATGATTATTATCGAGTTCTTGATTTCTGGGTAAACTGGGAATGGAAAATCGCGTCTCTCTAGAATTTCCATTTCCAGTATGTGTCGGGACTTTCTGAGAGAGAGAAGTCACGAGGCGTGACTCCCAGTCACGCCACGTGACTCCGTCTCCTAGTCACGACGTGTGATTTCTCGGCGGGCTGGATGTGATCGCGCGGCGAGACTCCCAGTTGCGAAGCGTGACTGCCTTGAGGGAGGCAAGTCACGTCTCGTGACTTAGAGTCACGACGTGACTCTTGTGAAGGGCAAAGCGTGACTCCAGTCTCGAAGCGTGACTATCTCTCTCTGTGAGAGGAAAGTCACGTCTCGTGACTTAGAGTCACGGCGTGACTCTTGTGAGGCCAGGCGTGACATAGAGTCACGTCCCGTGACTCTCTAGCAGGTCACGAGACGTGACACTAGGTCACGTCTCGTGACCCCTTTGAGGTCAGTCACGAGTCGTGACACGACTCGTGACCGACCCCTCTTCAGCTCCTTTTTCCGATTTCGCCCAGTTTTAACCAAAATGAATTTCCTATTTCTTCTGTATGGGTCTTCACTGCGGTATAAATTATGTCATACTGTTATATGCTCCTGTATGGCTTTTCTGTTTTGCTTTGTTCACCGTGACTAGTTTTATTATTAAATGACTTTCAAATGCTTTTATGGCTTTTTCCTCTATTGTGTGCTATCTTATTTTGCTCATCTGATTGGTTAGCCTATTTCAGTTATGATTAGCAATATGTTATGCATATCTTTGATTGAATTCTTCTCTAAGAATAATCTGCCATGCTTAGAAATATATAGTATCATTTCATGATTTAGATTTACGCGTTTTTGATCACTAGCATAATATGACTCCACATGTGTTCCTGACATGCTTTAATTTGATGAGTATTGTTAAAATGTGATTAAGGGAATTATTGCATGCTTCTGAATATGACTGGTATGAGCTTTGATTGATAGTATGCTTTAGCCTTTGAACTCGATGTGTGAGGTTAAATGTAATTTGGACTATGCTTGATTTATATTTAGTTATCGTCACCTAATGCATGATTAGGTTTTGTATTGACAGTGTTTGGTATGTTAGTGCTTTTATACCTGATTCTTGGTATGCTTTAGAACAGTGTTTAAATGTTAAAGTATATTGACTGTATTATGTTTTGCAATGGGAATTGAATGATATATGACCAACTGTATGGGCATATTTATATGTCTATTGTACTCTGATTTATGCATGATGTATATATTTATGCGTTATGCGATTCGAAGCGTGAATTGTTTTATGCATGACCTGCGAGAGTCAGTCTAGTGGATAGTTAGGCATGCCTAATAGATTCTGTTGCTGCAGCCCATCATTCTGTTTGGACCCCGATCAGGTCCCCGTTTGGTTCCTCACGAACCCTTTTCTGTATTGGATCTTGTTTAAGGTCCCTTTTTAAAATATCTGTGAAAGTTAAAGTATAATGGTTTAATCGGTTCGTACCCGTAACGTACTGTCTGTAATCGGCTCGTACCCGGAAAGTACTGTCTGTACACTCGTTATCCACTACCTAGAGTCAGCAGGTGTTCTTTGAATGTTTATTTGAACTGCTCTGATCTGATTTGGCTATAAATGGATTATCTGAATGAGTATATCGATGTAATGTATATCGAATTATTTCTGAATGAATATGATTATGAAATACGGATTGTATGGCTTTATTATATGAGCATGTTTATATGAATTATGTTTTAACCTTTGAATGAGATATCCGTTTGAGCTTGATAAGGATTTCAGGAATCAATTTATATGTATATGGATGTGACTATGAGCTTCAGAATGTATGTCTGTATTAAGTAAGCATGATTTTATATTTAACATGATTATCCGTACTTGTCATGTGATTTGTTATAAGTTTCTGAATGCTTTGAAATGACTCGATTGATGTATTTAAGTATATGACTTAAGCATAGTTTTGTTACATATATTAGCATGTGAACCGAAGCAGTTGTGATGGTAAGTATGTGTTGATTACTGTACTTTCTGCATGTTGATGATATGAATGTAATGTTATGTGATTATGCTTTTAGCCTCCGCTATTAGAGTGCTTTCGCTTGATACTTTATATATTAGAGTTGCGCAGCGGTATTGTGATGCTCTAAATGTTATCCTTTGGATATTTGACTAGTGTGTGTGTTAAGCATTCTTAACATGATGGTTTGATTGTCAGTTCATGCATGGGTACTTAGTTATGTCAATTGCATGTGTATAGCTCATGTGACTCCGCACGGTAAGATGTTGATATTTGCTACCCATGTAGGTTTATGCATGTGATATAGTATGCAGTTCAGCATGATGATGCTTGTAACGTGTATTGTATTATGTCTGTTTTGGTCTATCCTGGACATGAGTTTATGGTTTGATTGTGAGTATTGAAATGAATGCCTTTATTATGCAAGCCTAATTATTTATATGTTATGAATATCCGCATTTGCCATTTGAATGTGTTATGCCTTGGCGACCATTGTGAATGGCCGTCCATACTCTTGTGTGTTCTCCCCACTAAGCGTTTATCGCTTAGCACGGATTTCCTTTCCGTGCAGGTGGCAGGTTTGGTTCTGTTCGAGTCGTGCTTCTGCAAGGTCGGCCACGTAGGAGTTAGAAGTTTTGTATTTTGTTCAGCTTCTGTACTTCAGCTTTTGTAATCCTGTAGTATTGTATATGTAATTAATTATGTTTTGATTTTGAGTTTTCTTTTGGGAATGTAATCGTTAGTATGTCTTTATGTTAAGTTATTCCTTTGTTTTATTATTTCGCTTATGCTTCCGTTGAATGGTCATATGTATGCTTCTGTGTATGCTTCAGCTTAATGTCTGCGTATGCGTAAGTTATTGCATGATCAATCCGTGCCTGCAGGTAAGGTAAGTTTTTAATTAACCCGTATTTTCGTAAGTATGTTATGTATGAATGTATGCTTCCGCATTGTGCATGTGTATATCTGTATGTGTGAGCGTCGTGTAGCGCGTCCGTCGGCGTCCTTCCAACGGGGACGGCGATGGGGGTGTGACAGCTAAGGCATCGGGTCCAAGATCTAATTGACAACAAGCAGATCACCGATCCTGAGAAGAGAGAAAGCAAGAAGAAGTCCGGTTATAATACGGTGCCACCTCCAGTCTTTATGATTGGATCGAGCCTATCAGAGTGGTACGTGATGCAAGATCTATATGGAAATGAGTATGTCACTATTACTCGCCCTACAGTGAATGAAGAAGGGATTTCCGTGGCAGCGATAGACTGTTGGACCACTAGTGAGAGTGGAGATGATGAAGATGAGAAAAATGGAGAGTTTACGGATCCGTGGGATTCAGAGGAAGAAGAAAGAGTAGAAGCAGTAACAAGAAGTGGGAGGGTCATTCCAGAAGTTGAGAAGCAGCAAGACCCAGCACAAGCAATCGCAGAGAAAGAGCCGGAAGAAAATTCAATAGTGAAGCAACTGAAAAAGACCACGGCTCAGATATCTATTTGGAATCTCTTGAGACAGTCTCCCTCTCACAGACAAAAGTTAGTTGAAGCATTGAGTGTATCAACTGTAGCAACTACAATCTCCCCATCTGAGCTGTTAGACCTTGTAAAGGGGGGATCTGGGGAGAAGTTAGTTTTTTCTGATGCAGATTTACCAGTTGAGGGTCGCAGCCACAACCGACCTTTGTACATCAAGGCACAGATCAATGGTAAACACACTGCTTGCGTCATGGTTGATGACGGGTCGTCGATAAATGTTTGTCCTTTAGTGGTGCTCCAGGCCTTCGGGTTGAATGAGAGTATGTTAAGCAAGTCCGACCTGACTATCACAGCCTATGATAACTCTAGGAGGCAAGCATTGGGAACTTTCAAAGCTTTGGTAAAGACGGGGCCTATTGAGACAGAAATAGATTTTGTGGTTCTGCCGATCCCAGCAAACTTTTCCGCTCTACTTGGTAGACCGTGGTTTCACAAGTTAGGGGGAGTGCCATCCACATTACACCAGATAATTAAGATACCCCATGAAGGAGAGGTAGTGACCATTAAAGCGGCAAGAGAGAACCAAGTGTCTGCCTTGGAGATCTCTAATCAGCCATTCAGTGGCTTTCATGTATCGGTGATCGGAGAAGAGCAAAGCTTAGAAGGTAGCCCTCAAGTGGTGAATATGCTGAAAAAGATGCACTTCCTCCCAGGGGCTGGTTTGGGAAAAGAGTCACAGGGACTGCAAAATGCTATCACTACACGTGGTCAGAAGGATCGAAAAGGGTTGGGCTACAAAGGAGAGTATGGTAAGAAGAAAGTATCAGAGAAGATCCCCCATATCTCGGAGAGCTTCGTGCCATCATCCTCGGTATGTGCTTACACCGGAGAAGAAGAGCCGCAGTGGGTAGATGGGAAGATTACCCCGGGATTTGAAATTTTTAACGATGTCTTTGATTGGGAGATCGGAGTTGTTAAAGCTGTAGAGAACTTTTGGGATGAGAAGATTATGACCCAATGCAGCATCTGGGACAGAGATGAGCCCGAAGAGATTGTAACTGATAAGCTGTTAGCCACCAGACTTAAGGGGAAGGAGAAGATAGTGGAGCCAGAGCCGAAGATTGAAGATCTCAAGATTTCACCAAATCAAGAAGCCAAAGCACAGTCAGCTGCAGCATCGGCGTCGACTGAAATTGATAGTCATTTAGATTCTCTTTTTATACCAGAACTCTTTGAGGACAATGTTAATGTTTCTGATTATGTTAATGAGATGAACAACTTTGCTTACTTGTGTGATGTTTCTGATGATTTCATTTCGCATGATCATAAGCATGATGCATTCATTTTTTATATTAATTCAACTGGCACAACTGCATTTAATCTCGGAACTTTGGAAAATCCAAAGGAAATTTTGCTAGCATCAGACATAACTCCTGAAGAGAGAATAAAATTTGAGAGAATATTAAAAAAATATGAAAAAGTCTTTGCCTGGACCTATGAGGATATGCCGGGAATAGATCGAGATATTGCCGAACATGCCATCCCAACTTACCCAGAGTTTAAACCAGTCAAGCAAAAGCTTCGGAGGCTTAGGCCAGAATGGGCACAGAAAGTGAAAGAGGAGATCCATAAGCAGATTGAGGCTAAGTTCCTGATAGAGGTTCAATACCCAACATGGTTAGCTAATGTGGTTCCTGTAGCTAAGAAAGACGGTAAGGTTCGAGTATACGTCGACTATCGAGACCTGAACAAAGCTTGCCCTAAAGATGATTTCCCACTGCCTCATATTGATGTGCTAGTAGATAGTGCTGCTGCTTGTATGATGTATAGATTTGTGGATGGGTACGTAGGGTACAATCAAATCCTTAACAAGATAGTGGACCGGATCAAGACAGCCTTTATCACCGAGTGGGGGACATATGCCTACCGGGTTGTGCCTTTTAGGTTGAAGAATGCAGGAGCAACCTATCAGAGGATGGCGACCAAGGTTCTCAATGACTTAATCCACAAAGAAGTGGAGGTGTACGTCGATGACATGATGATTAAGTCGGCTACCAGAGAAGGTCATTTTGAGGCTTTAGAAAAGTTATTTCAAAGAATTAGCAAGTATGATTTGCGCCTCAATCCCAAGAAGTGCATTTTTGGAGTTACATCAGGAAAGTTGTTAGGACATGTAGTAAGCCAGAGGGGAATCGAGGTAGATCCCGATAAAGCCAAAGCCATAAGAGAGATGCCAGTGCCCCAGAAGGAGAAGGACGTCAGAAGTTTCCTAGGAAAGCTTCAGTACATCAGCCGATTTATTGCCAAGCTAGCTTCAGTATGTGAGCCTTTTTTCAAGCTTCTTAGGAAGAATCAGCCGGTGATATGGAACAATGACTGTCAATTGGCCTTTGACACCATTAAGGAGTATTTGTTAAATCCTCCTGTGTTAAGACCACCACGCCATGCCAAACCACTAATCCTGTACCTAGCTGTGGAAGATAACTCAGTGGGTGCTATGATGTCTCAGGAAGATGATTTTGGTGTAGAGTTTGCAGTTTACTATCTTAGCAAGAAATTCATGCCTTATGAAGCCAAATATGTAGAGGTGGAAAAGATTTGTTTAGCAGTTATCTGGGCTTCTAAGAAGTTGCGACACTACTTTCATTCCTTCAAGGTACAAACGGTTGCCAAACATAATCCGCTCAGATACCTCCAAGAAGCACCCTCTCTACTAGGGAAGATGGGAAGATGGTTACTGCTATTGCAGGAATTTGACATTGAGTACATAACCAGGAAAACCATTAAGGGAAGAGCCGTAGCGGAGTTCTTAGCCGAGCATCCTATTGAGGGAGATCAGTTTGAATACAACTTCCCAGATGAAGATGTCACGGCCATAGCAGTACAAGGGTGGCAATTATTCTTTGATGGAGCAGTCAATAATAAGGGAGCAGGCGTAGGAGTTATTCTTACGACCCCAGATGGTGAAAGGCTACCATTGGCTAAGAAGTTGAGGTATAAGGCTACCAATAATGAAGCAGAATATGAAGCTTGCATCTTTGGATTGGAAGCATTACTTGCTCTGGGGGCAAAGACCGCAGAAGTATTCGGAGATTCTTCCTTGGTAATTCATCAGATCAGAAGGGAGTGGTCAGTCAAAGAAGAAAGGCTGCTGCCTTATGTAAAGCACTTGAGAACGTTGAGCAGCCAGTTTGAGATTTGCACTTTTCACTTCATCCCCAGAGACGAAAATCAGTTAGCTGATGCTCTAGCAACATTAGTGTCTATGTGGGATAACCCAACAGGAGTTGCAATGAAACCCGTGCTGATTTATAGTTCGGAAAGACCTTGCTTTGAAGCTGAACAGGTGATGGACATTGAGGCCAATGATGGAAATCCATGGTATTATGACATTCAGAATTATTTAGAGAGATCAGTCTTTCCAGAGGAAGCCAATGAGAAGGACCAAAGAATGATCAGGAAGTTATCCACTCAATTCATCAGTGTTAATGGCACTTTGTACAAAAGGCAAGCTGATGGTATCCAGTTAAGATGTCTGGCAAAGAAAGAAGCTAAAAGAGTTATGGAAGAGGTTCATGCCGGGGTTTGTGGAGCTCACATGAATGGCTTAGCCTTAGCAAAGAAGAACATGCGCCAAGGGTTTTATTGGCTCACAATGGATACAGATTGTTCAAAATTTGTGAAGCAATGCCAGTTATGCCAACAGTACGTGAATTTAAGGCATGTGCCAGTTTCAGAGTTACATAACTTAACATCTCCATGGCCATTTGCAGTGTGGGGAATAGACATCATAGGCGAAATCCATCATACGGCTTCTAATGGGCATAGATTCATCATAGTTGCCATTGACTACTTCACTAAGTGGGTTGAGGCTGAATCTTTCAAGAAGGTTGATGCAAGGGATATGGCTAAATTCATCGAACGGAATCTGATATGCAGATATGGTCTCCCACATCACATTGTGTCTGATAATGGGGTGCAATTCCTGGCAGAGACTAAACAGATGCTCGAGAAATATGGGATCAAACATCACAAGTCTTCTCCTTACCGTCCTCAAGCAAACGGTGCAGTTGAAGCGGCGAATAAGAATGTGAAGAGAATTTTGGCCAAGATGGTTCAGAACTACAAGGATTGGGCAGAAAAGTTACCCTTCACACTTTGGGGATATAGAACAACAGTCAGAACCTCTACAGGGGCAACACCATTCTCTCTGGTATATGGAACTGAAGCAGTCCTGCCGGTTGAAATTGAGCTGAAATCATTGAGGGTAGTCATGGAAGCTGAGATTCCTGAAGCAGAATGGGCACAACAACATTTGTCACAGCTAAATGTGTTGGATGAAAACAGGTTACGAGCCTATTACCACAACCAAGTTTATCAAAAGAGGCTGGCTCGGTCGTTTGGCAAGAAAGTACGAAAGCACCCGTTGAAGGAGGGGGACTTGGTCTTTAAGATGATGAGGCCGGGAGTTCCAGACATACGAGGCAAATTCAGACCAACCTGGGAAGGTCCATTCATTTTGGAAAAGTTGCTAACAAAAGGAGCAGCAATTTTAGCATACAGCGATGGGAATGAGTTCAAGGACCCGGTCAATGTCGATAGACTTAAAAGGTTCCATGGCTAAAGACAAAAAAATAAAAAGAAGAGAATAAATGCCCCGCGGGTCGAAAACCGAAAAGAGGCGGCCTTGCTAAAATTGGGCGCCCTGCCAGGGTGAAAACCGGAAAAAGGCATCCTGGGCAAAAATTAAGGGCCAAGAGAAAATGTTCAATCGAGAAAACCCGAAAGGGCCGATTGATAACAGGAGTTTGAGGCTGACAAAATCCACTCCGAGATTAGGTGTAGTCATATGCTTTTGAATTCTTGTCAAATGAAAATCATGTATGATGAAATCATGTAGAAATGTACACAATTTCGCAATTCTTTCAGTTCTGTCTTAAAAAAAAAGAAATATACCAATTGTTCATCTAATGATTATTGCTCAGTCCCTTCATTGGATATGTGTTTTTTTGCTCTTAACAGAAGCTTTGGTGATAACTTTCTCTAAAAAAAAAAAAAAAAAAAAGAAGAAGGCCGTTAGAGATGAAAACCGTAACTGGCTCTCTAAACAAAAGTTAGGCCAAAGGGCAGGGTGAAAACCTGGAAACAGGCAGTCTTCCCTACAAAAAAAAAATAAAATAAACAAAAGCCGCTGGATTGGGTTGGGTCCATTCCAGGCAAAAATTAGGCAAAGGGTTGTGTGAAAATCCCCTAAGGGACGCATTTCCCGCAAAGAAAAGCTAGTGTGAAAATCCACAAGGGACGCACTACCTTTAAAACAATGACGTTCAATGCCTGGAGCAATAGGGCGACGTTATTTCGGATGATCTTCTTTCAATCATATAACATACAACACAGAACATGAAACAGAATCCCGGGTAAGTGATCATTGACCAGGGGGCAAAGGATGTACACCGGACGTCTCTTTCAGAAAACTTGTCGACGATCCTCAGGATTCAGGGGGCATTGTAGAGCAAACAAGCTACAACCTCAGCAAACCTTGGACCACCTAGGGCACAATCTATACATTTTTGCAAGCATTTGCATTCCATATCATGCACACGTGATTTCTTGTATATTCCTATGCATACAATCTTGCAGGAGAAATCGGCGGGGAACACCAACAAAAGCCGAGTGACGACACCAGTCCAAGCATCTAAAGGAGTATAGCTTAAACATTCACAGAGGTTAGCACGATGGCGGCACTACTCACAAGAGGTTAGCATGACCACGGCACTACCAATTCACAACAGTTAGCACGATGGCGGTACTACCCACAAGAGGTTAGCATGACCACGGCAATACAATTCACAGAGGTTAGCACGATGGCGGCACTACCCACAAGAGGTTAGCACGACCACGGCAATACAATTCACAGAGGTTAGCACGATGGCGGCACTACCCACAAGAGGTTAGCACGACCACGGCAATACAATTCACAGAGGTTAGCACGATGGCGGTACTACCCACAAGAGATTAGCACGACCACGGCATTACCAGTTACAACCAAAAGACAGCAACAGCTACAATCATCAAGCAGGAAGATCGCCGCTTCAGGTACGCGTTTCTTTCCTTTTCCTGAATTTTGGCTCACCCAGGCACCCATGCACTAGCCTCCCCAAAATTGGGGGCAACTGTAGACACCGGGTCCCGAGTAGCCTTGATCAGGATTACCCGATGATGAAATTTAGCTATGCCGGCTTATAGGCAAAAAGATTGGAGCTCGAAAGTGATTTTCCTTGTCTTTTCGGTGAAAAAAAAAAGTGTATTTTAAAAATATTTTAAAAATATTTTTTTTTAAAAAAAAATATTTTGGAGAAGAAAAAATGTGTTTTAGGTTGAGGGTATTTTATATAAAATTTTTTTAAAAAAAAAAGGTGAAAAAATGATTAAAAAAAGAAAAATGATGGAAAAAATGTTGAAAAAATCGTGAAAAAAGAAATAACGACGGAAGGGCGACGGCCAAAGCCGTTGCCAATGTACGTGCGCGGAGCACGCGCTCCGCGCGACAGACGCCCCGGGCGTCCGTCGTTCTACGCGAGCGACGCCTTAGGCGTCGCTCGCTCCGCGCACGTTCCACGCACGCACTCCGCGCGGAAATGCGCTGAGTGACGTCGTTTCTCGACGTGGGGCGCCGATTTCGCCCCCACTTCGCCCATTTCGCCCATTTTCGACCCCCACTCGATTTTTAACGGTTTTTGGACGGTTTTGGGTGGTTTTTGAGGGTTAAAACACTGGAAAAAATTCAGAAACAGGGGGGAACGGATTAAGAACATTTTAGAGCAAAAAACTGAATTTTTTGGGTTTTTACTTAGAGAAAAAAAATCAATCTTTACATACTTGTTTTTTAGAGTTTTTCTTCAAGTTTCCAAGCATTTTCCAAGCATTTTCACAAGGAAGAGACAAGGAATTCAAGACTTCTACCTTCAATTCTTCAAAACTGAATTTGAGGGTAATTATTCTTGGTTTTACTCATTAATTCTCTTGTTAATTTCATTTATTTTTGCTTCCAATTAACACATTAAACATGTAAATTCTCTTAGTCTCCATATTCTTCTTCTTATTTTTATCTTTAACAAGTAAATTCTTTTAAATTTTATTATATTATTTTCATGTCAAATTATTTTTTGTCCATGTTATTATGCATGTTTAATCTAGTTTGTCAATATCTTTGATTTCTTTATGTTATCTCATGATTATTATTATGTTTGCATGTGTTAAATATCATTAAAGTTTTTATTAGACTGGTTTATTGTTATCATTAGGTGCTAGTATCATTATTATCATTAATGTTATTGTTCATATTTTGCATGTATGTTAAATTTCAAATTTATTTTCTTATGCCTTTATGATAGATATTACTTTAAACTTTATTATGCATGTTAAGTTTTATTGTTCTTATGTTACACATTCATGCACATTTTATGAGTAATAAAATTGATTGTCATTAATTTTTCATGCATGTTAACCTTTATTATTAATAAATTGCATTTGCCATGATGTTATCTCATTTTATGCATGTTAAATTGCATCATAATTATTTTTATGCATGTTATAGTATCTTATGCATGTTATATGGTCATTGTACATATTATCTTTTATGTCATATTATTTCGTTGGCTTAATCACTAACATTAATTTCTTTTATTTTTATTTTTGGTTGCAAATCATTGTTTTATTCTCATTTGAGCCCATGCACGTGAAGGAGGAGTTGCGGGGTTTGGTATTTTCTTTATACATTTTTAATTTTCATTTTATTTTAATTTCCTTGTATATATTCATTGAATAAAATATTTTCTTATGCGCACCTAAATAAAAATCACAAAAATAGTTTTACTAAATTAATTTAGATTTTTCATAATAAAATGGGACCAATGTCCTAGTCTTCATCCCAAATAAAATTATCACATCCAAAATATTTTCTTTAATTGTGCATGCGGGGACCAAAGTCCTCATAATTAATAAATTCCCCGGTTTTATGTATGTTTGCACTTTTAAATGGGAGTTGTATTCCGCTCCTGGTATTATTGTAATTTACCTTTGATGTTATTTTTGATATGTTTATCCTATCGCGTTCAATGTGAATATTTGCGCTTTTAAATTAAAATTGCATCGTGTGGAGAGAGAGCGAATTAATGATAATTAAAATTTGATCATAAATTAATCGAGGTAGAAATAGATGAGAAATCCCGGACCCAGCTCTGGTCTTTGGGCTCAAAGAGGCTAGAGGTCTACCCTCCAAGACACCTTTTTGTGCCACGAGACTAAAGGTTTCATGAGGTTAGATGAACTTCCCAATGTTCTATTGGATAAAGAATTCAAAAATATCTTCCCAATGTTCTATTGGATAAAGAATTCAAAAATATCTCATATTACCCAAAATCTAGACGCTAACCCTTCTCGGGCCCTTGAAACGGGCAAGATTCGGATCGCATGCATCACATGCGGATATCATCCTCTTGGATTACACCAAGTCATTGGATTTTTTTGTTTGTTTGCCTTTTAAGTGGTCTTTGGATGTTTTGCTGCTTAAGAGGTCTTTGGATGTTTTGCCTCTTAAGATGTCTTCGGATGTTTTTGCCTCTTAAGAGGTCTTTGGATGTTTTGCCTCTTTAAAAGTCTTTGGGTGTTTTGCCTCTTAAGAGGTCTTTGGATGCTTTTGCCTCTTAAGAGGTGTTTGGGTGTTTTGAACCTGTGTAGACTTCATCTTGACCTAGTTGTCCAACACGGGGTGAGTGCTAATGTTGAGCTGAATTTGTCCTTGACCCGCTTTCAGACATGTGGTCTTTATTTAGACTTTTCCTTGCAAAGTTAGGTGCACATGAATATATACAAGAGATTGTTTGTGAATGTGTGAAAAGTTACATGTAGATGTTTGCAAAATAATTGTATGATATGAAATGCATGCAAAAATGGATAAATCATGTCCTGGGTGGTTAAGGGGTCCGTTGAGGGTATAGCTTGGCTGCTCACATTGTTTAATGCTCCCAAAGATATTGAAAAGTATCGTCTTGGCTTAGGAATTCTGACCTATAATCTTTCAAAGAGAACCGTTCAGTGTGCATCTTTGCCCCCCCCCCCCCCCCCCATGGCAACGAGCAATTTTCTAAAAGTTGTACAGCGTTTTGCCCCTAAGGCTTTAACTCATGTCCTAAATTATGTATTATCTGCCTGAAGGGAGATTATTCGGACCACCTTATCACTCCATGTACCGGTGGTCATTTATTAAAGGAAGTGCATCCCTTTTGGATTTTTACACTAGCTTTTTTTTGCAAGAAATGCATCCTTTTGGGGATTTTCACATAATCTTGTGCCTAACTTTTGCCTGAAATGGACCTAACCCACTCTGGTGGCTATCATTCATTTTATATTTTTTTTTGTAGGGCAGACTGCCTGTTTGCCTGTTTTTAGGTTTTCACTTTACCCTTTGGCCTAACTTTTACTTAGAGAGCCAATCACGATTTTCATCTCTAACAGCCTTTTTTTCTTTCTTTCTTTTTAGCTGGAGAAGTTAAAATTGTTTTACTTTCTTAACAGCAGCTGTATAGATGTCGATTTTCCTCATGAAAGTGCTATATGACTAGCTCAAAGCCGATAATGGGGCAAGTCAGGTGAAACGTTAGGATGATGATAGCAATGGAGGCCATATATAGTCAATTGCGCATATATGAAAAAGAAACAATGTGTTACTTTTTATGCTGGAACTTAGACAATTTTGAGTATGCGAGATAAAATGCTCTGCTTATATTAATATATTATTGTGTAAATGCGTATGTTCTAGTCCGATTTCATCACACATGATCGTCATTTGGCATTAATCTGAAAAATACAAAACCCTATCTAATCTCTAGATGGATCCTGAAAACATTAAACTCCTGTTATCAATCAACACTCTTGAGTTTTCGTGATTGAACATTTTCTCTTTGCCCCTAATTTCTTGCCCAAGATGCCTTTTTATTTTCACCTTGATGGGGTGCCCAATTTTAACGAGGTCGCCTTTTTTTAGTTTTCGACCCGCGAGGTATTTTTACTCTTATTTTTCTTTTTTAACCTTTGCCATGGGACCTCTTTCAGTCCTTCGACACCTATTGGTTCCTTTGAACTTACTTTCATCATTGTTAACCGGGACGATTGTTCCTTCTAACAAGGCTTCACCTTGACCCTTGTGCAAACTAGCAGAGATAGTGAGCTCCCCGTTTGGACCTTGGCCGTAAAAGCCTGTACCTTATTTTTTATTGATTTTGGTGGCTCGATTTATGAAGTAGTCCTTAATGGTTGAGATTGGGTTACAAACTAGCCTCCAAATTTTTTTCTCTTTTTTTTTAAACCTTATTCACTTTGTTAGCATCGCTTTGAATCTTTTCCCATCATTGCTGGCGGGGTTGTCTGCCATTTCCGTTAGTAGCTTTTCTGACTTTAGCTTCTATAACCTAAAGCATTTGATATGAGTTACTTGTATGCTAAGTTATCTTCCTTCCATCAACGGCTCTTGACCCACTTCCAGAAGATTAAGCCAAAACTTCTTTTTTTTTTCAAATAGTGACGAGTTCTCCTCCTAAGTTTAACTAAAAGAGTCCATCCCTTTGCTCCTTTTGGCTCCAGATGATTAAAGGCCAATTTTTTATTGATTTTTAGGCAACCATCACAAATAGTTAAAAGTAATTCTAAGAATTGGTTCTACTGGGCTATATATTTATTTTTTTGCTACCTCGAATGGTCATCTCTTGGCTTATCTTGTAGTCTTTCCTCATGGCATCTTCTGGCCTTCCCAAGTAATTATAAAGCTATTAGTTTCCTTTTAGCTTCCTCAATGTTCATTACTTAGGATGTTCTCTTTACCTTCATTCTAGTCTATTTATATCTTTTAACTTCTTGCAGCGATGTGTCTAAACAATACTTTTATCTATTCCCAGGATATCATTCTCGGTCTAGGCTAAGGCTTCCTTTTTTTCGATCTCTCAGATTTATCTCTATTCAGGAGTAATTTCAAATGCCAACAGGATCTCGAGATTAAATGAGGTAGTATTCATTAAGTTAATATCAAATGTATATGATTTGTGGTTGTGATCAGGCATAATGAAATCTAGAGAGACATAAACAAAAAGTCATTAATATAATTAACATAAACAGTACTGTATACATCAATATTAAAAAGTTCAAATATAAAAAACACATATACTAGAAAGTCTTCTCTCCTTCTTCTTACGGTGTTGTTGTAACACCCCCGCCGCCGCCCCCGTTGGAAGGGCGCCGGCGGGCGCGCTACACGACGCTCACTCACGATGCGACAAAACATACAGCGGAAGCATACATGCGCTAAGCGGAAGCATTCAATAACCATATAATAAAATCTTAGAAAATATAAAAGGAAACATACTTAATTACATAAATAATCAAAATACGAGTTATATACAATGGCCCAAAAAATTACATGTTTAAAATCTTTACAAAATAAAGAAATACATATGCAAAAAGAATTACAGGAGGAGACAAAAATAATTAACTCGACTCCTATGTGGCCTGCCTGCAGATGCATGACTCGAGCATTCCCAAAATCCTTCACGCTACCTGCACGGGATAAAAGCCCGTGCTAAGCGATAACGCTTAGTGGGGAGAAACAAGCACAACAGAACACTATACAAGGAAACATGCACTAATATACCTAAATCATTATGCATCAGAGTACAGAGACAATACTATAATCAGGATTATATAACGCAATGCACTAAACCATTACACTATTCAGAAATCACACTTTGATCAGAACACTCATTTTATCAATGCAAGACCATTCACACAATAGCCTGAAATCAATGGTTGAGGATACGGGAACACGGCACGGGAGACCGAAGCCTCAAAAACACTTTAATACCCGAAGGTAGCGCGAGAGACCGGTGTCTCAAAACATTTTATCACTACACGATTGATGACCATCTCGGAGGTCGACCGCTTCGCCCATACGGGGCGGACAGAACAGCTGAACACTAACCCTTCTTAAGCATGCTTAATTATCCTATACCTTGACACTTCAGGCTCGACAACACAATAACTCACCAGACAATACATAACAAAAACAATATTCAAATTAAGACTCTTATATGATATAAACCATATCAAGAACACCAGTACAATAATATCACGAGTCAAAGGCACACACATATACCATGCACTAGTGAGAAACCGTGCAAAGTGGAACAAACGAAACACATTCAGAACACAAGGCAAGCAGGAAGGGCCTCTGTCGCGATCGCGACAGGTGTCGCGCTCGGTACAGAGCACGGGGTACTTCCTCGCGAGGTCGCGCCAAAGGACCTCCTCGCGACGAAGCACTCGCGGCAGAACTCACGGAGCCGGGCTCTGTCGCGCTCGCGACAAGCGTCGCGATCGCGACAGAGCACGGGGTACTTCCTCGCGAGGTCGCGCCAAAGGACCTCCTCGCGACGAAGCACTCGCGGCCGAACTTCTCGGAACCGAGCTCTGTCGCACTCGCGACTAGTGTCGCGATCGCGACAGTGACCAGTTCCTCCCTCCTCGCGCGCACGCTCGGCAGCACGCCCGCGCGAAGGTTTCCACGACCGAGCTCTCTGTCGCGCTCGCGACTACATCGCGATCGCGACAGAGGGCTCTTCAAGAATAAGGGGCCAAGTCCGCCTTCTGTCGCGATCACGGCACTTGTCGCGATCGCGACAGAACCCAGATTTGCCCAATTCTGCACTTTTTCCTACTCTTTTCACACACAACTCATCATACATGCATACAACAAGCTCAAAACACTTACCTCTCGCCTCCAACACATCACCGTATCACTTTCAAGCTACATAACACATTTAAACAATAATACCACATCGATGTATCAAAAATTCACACACATGGCACAATCACGATCTCATAACACATAACAATTTCACTATATCACAATCACTTCACTATAAATCAATACTCGATTTACATGCATTCATAACACACTCAGGATTACAAATAACATGCAAACACTAGCTAGAGTTGATCCAAGGAGGAAAAAAATAGGGGAAAGACCACAATCTATAACACAGCTCATAACACTTACATGCACCCAAAACACATTCAAGAACACAGCTCCCAAACATCATCAAATAAACTCCCAAACCTGGAAATCGCAGCTTCAACGGAACTCTTCACGAATCCACTTTATCCTTGCCCTTGCTCTTCCTTCTCTCTTCCGATTCTTGCACAAAAACCCAGCCACAAACACTCAAATCAGACCCAAACACAATCAAAACCCGAAATCAAAGAGCAAGAAACCTCTAACCGAACTCAGCCACTTACCTTCCACAAACCCAGCTCAAACCTTCTAGATTACCACTCAAAACACAAAGAAGCACAAGAGAAAATGGATGAGAGCAGTAAAATGGAAGAAGGAGAGAGAGAGGGGACAGAAATTGAAGAAGAAAGGGAAGAAATGAGATAGCTTCCACGGGAAGCTTAACCCAAAAGCTGCCCCTCCCTTTCTCTCTCCTACTTTTCATTAAATGCTCACCAACCCTTGCCACTTGTCACCTTCCAAGAGAATTAATTAATCCATCTTAACTCATCCACTTATGGCACCATACACTAACCACACCAAAGCCTTTCTAACACAAATATCTTCTATACACCATACACTCACTCACACCATATAATTTCCAATAACCCTCTTTACATCCATGGCACCATGCCCACAAACCACACAAAAACAGCCCTTAAACCACTAACACCCTACAACCATACACTACAAACACACTAATAATTCCCTTTACTTCACTTATCACTTAATTAAAGAATTTCTTTAACACAAAGTTCTTAAATGTCCAAAATTCTTCTTACCCAAATTTCGAAAATACCCTCACTTATCCGACTTAAAATACAGATTCCGACCAGGCCCTATTTGGGTTGTTACAATCACTTCCCCTTAAGAAATTTCGTCCTCGAAATTTCCCCGCTAATCACTTAAATCCAAACAACCCAAACACAAACCGAAACTTAACTGAAAACTAATAACATAACTTACCAGAAGGTCCCGCTCGATCAGCTATATCCCCTACTTACATTGCATAAACTCTTGGACGCGAAGGCACTTCTTCTGCAGGTGGCTTCTGCACTGTCTCTGATGGCGCTTGCGAAGGACGCCCACTGGCTCTTCCACTCTGATTCCCTCTCGCTCTCTGACCACTGGCTCTACCCTCTGATCTACCCTGAAGCTCTCTTCGATCCGGACAATTCGCCACCATGTGCTCTTGGCTGCCACATCGAAAGCACGCTCCAGAGATCCTTCTGCACTCGCCCCAGTGGCGCTTATAACAATGCTCACACTCAGGAATCACGCTTCCCTTGCTAGCTACACTCCCAACTTCCGAACGTACCGGAACCAAACTCTTCCCACTTTGACCACTCGGAACTCCCCTCGACTTCTTGCCACTTCCAAACCCATCACTCGGTGTTTTCCTCTTGCTCTCGATCCTCTGCTTGATCACCTCAGACTCCTCTAACTTCATCGCCGCTGCCACAAGCTGATAATACCCCACGGGTTGCAAAACTGACAATGCCGACAACTGACCTCTATACACCTCCCGAAGTCCCTCTAGGAAATGCCGACTTCTAAACTCATCCGTCAACAAAGTCTCAGGCACATACTTACTCAACCGGCTGAATTATCATACTCACTCACGGTCATGCCTCGCTGCCTCAGACTGATAAACTCTCTCCACTTAGCCTCTTGATACGCCTTCGTCACATACTTCTGCTCAAATTCTTGCTTAAAGAAATCCCAAGTCAACTCGGCTGGTCGCTGAGGATTTCGCATCACTAATTCCCACCAATCGTACGCAGGCCCTTGAAGCAACGACACTGCACAAAGCACTCTCTGTTCTGCAGGACATCTAATCTCTTGCAAAATCCGACCCACTCTCTTAAGCCAAAACTCGGCCACATCAGATTGGTCCATAGCAGTCCCATGAAAATCCTCGGCTCCTCTCTTTCTTAACAACTCAGTCGGGGCCTTAGGAGCAGTCAGCCTCTCAACCAACTGAAGCAAACCTTGCACTAATGCCGGGTTCTCTTGACCAAAACCCACACCAGGAATCTCCTCTCGCTGACGCTGCGGAGCAGGCTGCTCACCTCTCACTACACTTGCACTACCAACCGTCTCACCCACATGCTCACTTGGATCAGACTCCATCTAAACACTACACAAGATAAGACACATTTGCATTAGGCCACGACACAAAACAAACTAACATGCTTAGACTCAACACATAACAAACAGAGGCAACCAGAACCGCCTAAACCGGTGCTCTGATACCACTAAATTGTAACACCCCCGCCGCCGCCCCCGTTGGAAGGGCGCCGGCGGGCGCGCTACACGACGCTCACTCACGATGCGACAAAACATACAGCGGAAGCATACATGCGCTAAGCGGAAGCATTCAATAACCATATAATAAAATCTTAGAAAATATAAAAGGAAACATACTTAATTACATAAATAATCAAAATACGAGTTATATACAATGGCCCAAAAAATTACATGTTTAAAATCTTTATAAAATAAAGAAATACATATGCAAAAAGAATTACAGGAGGAGACAAAAATAATTAACTCGACTCCTATGTGGCCTGCCTGCAGATGCACGACTCAAGCATTCCCAAAATCCTTCACGCTACCTGCACGGGATAAAAGCCCGTGCTAAGCGATAACGCTTAGTGGGGAGAAACAAGCACAACAGAACACTATACAAGGAAACATGCACTAATATACCTAAATCATTATGCATCAGAGTACAGAGACAATATTATAATCAGGATTATATAACGCAATGCACTAAACCATTACACTATTCAGAAATCACACTTTGATCAGAACACTCACTTTATCAATGCAAGACCATTCACACAATAGCCTGAAATCAATGGTTGAGGATACGGGAACACGGCACGGGAGACCGAAGCCTCAAAAACACTTTAATACCCGAAGGTAGCGCGAGAGACCGGTGTCTCAAAACATTTTATCACTACACGATTGATGACCATCTCGAAGGTCGACCGCTTCGCCCATACGGGGCGGACAGAACAGCTGAACACTAACCCTTCTTAAGCATGCTTAATTATCCTATACCTTGACACTTCAGGCTCGACAACACAATAACTCACCAGACAATACATAACAAAAACAATATTCAAATTAAGACTCTTATATGATATAAACCATATCAAGAACACCAGTACAATAATATCACAAGTCAAAGGCACACACATATACCATGCACTAGTGAGAAACCGTGCAAAGTGGAACAAACGAAACACATTCAGAACACAAGGCAAGCAGGAAGGGCCTCTGTCGCGATCGCGACAGGTGTCGCGCTCGCGATAGAGCACGGGGTACTTCCTCGCGAGGTCGCGCCAAAGGACCTCCTCGCGACGAAGCACTCGCGGCAGAACTCACGGAGCCGGGCTTTGTCGCGCTCGCGACAAGCGTCGCGATCGCGACAGAGCACGGGGTACTTCCTCGCGAGGTCGCGCCAAAGGACCTCCTCGCGACGAAGCACTCGCGGCCGAACTTCTCGGAACCGAGCTCTGTCGCGCTTGCGACTAGTGTCGCGATCGCGACAGTGACCAGTTCCTCCCTCCTCGCGCGCACGCTCGGCAGCACGGCCGCGCGGAGGTTTCCGTGACCGAACTCTCTGTCACGCTCGCGACTACATCGCGATCGCGACAGAGGGCTCTTCAAGAATAAGGGGCCAAGTCCGCCTTCTGTCGCGATCGTGGCACTTGTCGCGATCGCGACAGAACCCAGATTTGCCCAATTCTGCACTTTTTCCTACTCTTTTCACACACAACTCATCATACATGCATACAACAAGCTCAAAACACTTACCTCTCGCCTCCAACACATCACCGTATCACTTTCAAGCTACATAACACATTTAAACAATAATACCACATCGATGTATCAAAAATTCACACACATGGCACAATCACGATCTCATAACACATAACAATTTCACTATATCACAATCACTTCACTATAAATCAATACTCGATTTACATGCATTCATAACACACTCAGGATTACAAATAACATGCAAACACTAGCTAGATTTGATCCAAGGAGGAAAAAAATAGGGGAAAGACCACAATCTATAACACAGCTCATAACACTTACATGCACCCAAAACACATTCAAGAACATAGCTCCCAAACATCATCAAATAAACTCCCAAACCTGGAAATCGCAGCTTCAACGGAACTCTTCACGAATCCACTTTATCCTTGCCCTTGCTCTTCCTTCTCTCTTCCGATTCTTGCACAAAAACCCAGCCACAAACACTCAAATCAGACCCAAACACAATCAAAACCCGAAATCAAAGAGCAAGAAACCTCTAACCGAACTCAACCACTTACCTTCCACAAACCCAGCTCAAACCTTCTAGATTACCACTCAAAACACAAAGAAGCACAAGAGAAAAGGGATGAGAGCAGTAAAATGGAAGAAGGAGAGAGAGAGGGGACGGAAATTGAAGAAGAAAGGGAAGAAATGAGATAGCTTCCACAGGAAGCTTAACCCAAAAGCTGCCCCTCCCTTCCTCTCTCCTACTTTTCATTAAATGCTCACCAACCCTTGCCACTTGTCACCTTCCAGGAGAATCAATTAATCCATCTTAACTCATCCACTTATGGCACCATACACTAACCACACCAAAGCCTTTCTAACACAAATATCTTCTATACACCATACACTCACTCACACCATATAATTTCCAATAACCCTCTTTACATCCATGGCACCATGCCCACAAACCACACAAAAACAGCTCTTAAACCACTAACACCCTACAACCATACACTACAAACACACTAATAATTCCCTTTACTTCACTTATCACTTAATTAAAGAATTTCTTTAACACAAAGTTCTTAAATGTCCAAAATTCTTCTTACCCAAATTTCGAAAATACCCTCACTTATCCGACTTAAAACACAGATTCCGACCAGGCCCTATTTGGGTTGTTACAGTTGTAGCTACCTTCTGGGACACTATCTCGAATTCCCCTTATAACTCACACTTTCTTCTTTCGATTCTCTGGATCAACAATCTGTTTGCTATCAATGAGGTTCTAAATTTAGTTCATCAGAATTCGACATTCATCAGTATCATGCCATGTATGTTGATGGTAGGCAAAATAGTGATCCGTTCGATAATCGAGACATCTTTCACTTCTGGCGGGCTTAGCAAGCATTGGCTGTAACTTACCTTCTTTCATCAACCTTTTAAGTACCCAAGATAACGATTTGCCTATGTTAGAATAATGCCTTTAGTTTGTTTCAGTAACTACTACATCCACTATGTTTCCAGTTTGATTTCTATTGTCAGGCCCTACTGACTTTCCTGCCCCCTGATTACCGTAATTTCTTCGGGTATAATTGTCATTGTTAGCCTTTCTTGCCAGGTATTCTCTTTCAGCTTCTATAGCTATATCTTTCAGGGACTCCCAGTCCTTTAGCCCCTTTATCTTTAACACCTCTCTCAAGTATGGGCTAGCATTCTTGTAGACACCGGGTCCTGAGGCAACCCAAATCAAGATTACCCAATGAGAAAATTAAATGCCTAGTCATAGGCAAGAAGGTTGGAAGTGATATTTTTCTTATCATGTTTCTTTAAAAAAAAAATTAAGGCACGGCCCTAGAAGGGCGTCCGCCCCTCGTCATCTTCTTTCCCCATCTAGCATTTTGGCCCCCAAAATCAAGGAATTTAATTTTGAATTGGATTCTAACACTGATTTTTAACAATTTTAAGAGATAATTTCGAATTTTTATTTCAAAATAGGAAGTTTGGATTAAATTAACTTAATCTTTTCCTAAAATCTCTAGGTTTAATTTAAGAATAATATAAATAGAATTTTGAGAGAGAAAAAAAGATAGAGCAACATTCTGAGATTTTGATATTTCTTAAGAACAAAGGATTTTCTTTTCTTCTTGATTCAGAAGAATTTCAATCTTTGATCCACGAAACAGTGTTTAAGATAGAGAAATCAATTCTCTTTTCTTAAAAACTGAAGATTGTTCTTTGTTTTTTAAAACAAGTTTTTGAGTTTTTTTAGAGAGAGGGAGACTCAATTTTTTTCTTTTTGATTTGATTTTCGCAAATCTTGACAAGGGAACGTATTGCAATCCACTTTTTTGATTGTTTAACAATCTGATGGTAAATTTCTAGGCCCAATTGCATTATTTCATTAATTCTTTTATTTACTTTATTCACATTCTACCTAAGCACCGTGTCCCGAAGCAGTCCAGATTAGAAATTACCCGATGAAGAGATCGATGTCTATTTTCGAATGAGTGGATGAGGTTCGGAGACTTTGGTCCTCTAGATTCACCAGATATATGTTTTCTTCATTCCCGACAAAAAGAATTGGGAGTTTTAGGGTAAAAAAGGAAGTTTACCTCCACAGGCGGCCAACAGTCGATCACGGAATGACCGTCTCTCGATATAGAGCCCCGACGCCCGTCTGTAGTACTATGACGCTCGCCGGTTAAAATTCGATTTCCTATTGGGATTTGGATTTAACCGATGCCCGTCTGTGGCTTCAGACGTCCGTCGGTATGGCTCAGACGGCCGTCGGTGATTCAAAATCTATATAAAGCTATTTTTCACCCGTTTTTGGGGGTTGGTTGGCTGGTTGGACGATTTTAGCTAGGAGATATCCCTAAAACCCCTTTCTGATTATTTGATTGCAACCATTTTCAACTCATTAAAATTGTTTTATTTTCATTCTCATTTTTTTGGATTTGGAAGAATTTAATTAATTGAAGGGAGCTGAAATCAATTGGTTTCCCGTCAATATTCATAAATTCAACATCTGAATATTTTACAATTATCAAGAAAGATAAATCCAAGTTTCTTTTCTTGATTTTTGCTTATTACTCGTGAAGCGTGTGGGACTCGAACCATCCGAAAATCCATCCTAAAAAATAAAATCCGAGGGTAAATATCCTGGACACACGTTCTGTTTGGTTTATTTTAATTATTTTCATTTATTTTCGGTTCTTGTTTTGAGGAAAATTGCTTGCTTGCGTTTTTACTGTTGTTTTGAGGAAAAGAGGTGACCGACGGGCAACAAGGTCACCGATGCCTATCTCTCTGTCGAGCGACGGCGCATAACGGCGCACCTTATTACCTGCCGGTCAATCCAATGGACGCCCGTCGATAGAGTTTTTTGTGGCCATCCCTGTGTCCTGTTCCCATTTTATTAATCTATTTTATTTCATTTGCAATGTACTCCTTTTCATTATTTTTCCTCTTTTATTATTTAGTTTTCAAAATCTTTTCTTTTCTGTAAAAAGTAGAATATTAATAGTTCTTATTTATTTATTTTTGATTTTTAATCTCTTTTACATTTATTCTAGCTTGTTTGTTAAATACTAATATTGTTGATTATTTTGTGAGATTCTAAGTTTTGGTCATTGAGATGATTTGAGCTTAAGAGGAGCTCGCCATATGCAAATGTGGAAGACTCCAATTGGTTTAGTCCTTCCCCCCTTCCTTTTTGCCATTTATTGATTTAATTTAATTTCGCGCTTTTTTTATTTATTTATTTATCTTTATGCTTGTATAAATTATCTTATTTCGTGTTAAATAAAATGGATAAATGTTTTATATTAATTAATTTGGTGATTTTTGCAAATAAAGGACCAAAGTCCTATTTTAGCCAATGAAAAATGTCACATAAAAAATTTATTTTCATAATAAGTGCATGCGAGGACCAAAGTCCTCGAAATAAATGAATTCCCCGTTTTATGTATACATCACACTTTTATAAATGGGAGTTGTATTTCGCTCCTAGTATTATTGTAATTTATTTTGGAACGTTCATTTTTGCTTTATTTATTTTTATGCTTTTAATCTGAATAATTGCACCTTTAATCAAATTGCATCATGTGAAGAGTGGGCGAACTAATAAACTCAAAAATTAATTGTAAAATAAATCGAGGTAGAAATAGATGAGAAGTTCCGAATCCAACTCTGGTCTTTGGGCTCAACGAGGCGAGAGGTCTATCCGATCACTCATTGGAATAAGATCTCCAAGACACCTCTTGTGTCCCGCCAAAGGACCTAATTAAAAATCCTAGGCTCCAAGGGAGAGAGGTTTATCCTCCAAGACCCCTTTTGGTTTGCCCAAAATGGATACATGCGCTGTCTTAGGCTCTCCGAGGTGAGAGGAACTTTCATGATGTTTTATTGGGTGGCGACTCCATGAAACCTCTTTGTTGCCCAAATTAGACGCACTTGCAATTCGTTGCAAGCTGTCAACGGACCTTCAATTGCCCGATCGCCCTCAAGCGGGTGGTCAGAGGGACGGCCTGCGGGGTCTGGCGCGCATCACAGTGGCGACTTCACTGGGGACTGGTTCGAGACTTTGATTTGAAAATAACTTGATTAAAATTTACAATTAAGTTTTAGTTTATAAATTCGCTTTCTCTCAAATTTGCATTACATCCCATTAGAGCCTTAGATTATGCTAGATTGGTCCCTTCTAAAGCTCGGTGCATTCCCGAAGCACAACCCTACGTTCACTCAATGCAGGGAAGTGTTAAGGATAATCACCAGCCCAAGCCTCATACTATTTGGTGTATAAAATGGAGACCCAATTGGTCGTTATGCTCACGATGAGCTAGACCCGTTGGCAGGGACCATGCTTGGGTAGACCTAAAGTAACACCACCCTCGACCGAAGCTCACGTAATGGCCATAGATACTTCCCCTAGGTGGTATGAACCGTAATACCGTGCCTGCTGTATGGATCCTTATGTATTGGGTGACTCCAAATATCTTGTTTGGTTACCTAGCCAATGGCGTTCATGCCCCGGTAGGCCCATGTTAATGTATTTGGATTACCCATGGGCTAATCCTGCCTAGGGAAGAGACTATGACCACGTGTGCGAAAGTAATAAGGGTGGAAGGACCTATCTGCTTCCATGTGATTTGTAGGTGTTGCACATCAGGATCATGCATTTCATTGCATTCATGCATCATTTTGACTCATTGTCTTTGCAGCCATCATAGATCTGCCTGAGTGGACGAGGTGACCTGCGGGACGTTTGATCCGAAATCCTGTGTCTGAGCTGTCAGAAAGGAAGAATTTCTCAGAGACTCATTCAAAGACCAACTGCGCTGTTTCGGAGATTGCTAACACACCGAGAGAGAATGATACCACCAGGGCTTTGATTGCAGAAGAAGTTAGCCGAAGGTTTGAGGAGCTTGAGGGCCGAATGATAAACATGATGGCCGCGATGGCCCAGCTGTGACGCGCGCCGGATCCCCGCTGCCGCCCCTTCGACCGCCCGCACGTGGGCGATCGGGGCATTTGTGGGTCCGTTGACAGCTTGCAATAAATCGCAAGTGCGTCTATGTTGAGCAACAAGGAGGTTTCATGGAGTCGCCACCCAATAGAACATTGGGAAAGTTTCTCTCGCCTCAGAGAGCCTAAGACTGCGCTTCGTATCCATTTTGGGCCAGCCAAAGGAGCCTAGGATTAACGCTAAAGCCTCGTGACACAAGAAGGTGTCTTGGAGGGTAAACCTCTAGCCTCTTGAGCCCAAAGACCAGAGCTGGTTCAGGACTTCTCATTTATTTATACCTTGATTAATATCATAATTAAGTTTTGAATTCATTGTTTCATCAACTTTCCACACAATGCAATTTTAATTTAAAGGCGCAATCATTCATATCAAAAGCGATAAATGTAAGCAAAATCCAAAATAAAGCATTCAAAAATAAATTACAATAACACTAGGAGCGGAATACAACTCCCATTTATAAAAGTGAAATGCATGCATAAAACGGGTTATTCATTAATAGTGAGAACATTGGTCCTCGCATGCATATTTATTATGAAACAATTTTGATGTGATGATTTATTTGGGTGTGAAAAACTAGGACATTGGTCCCCTTTTATTTAGAAAAAAATGTCAAGTTAATTAATAGAAACGTTTTTGTGATTTTCTTTTTAGCGTGCCTAAATAAAGAATTTTACAAGAAAATTATATGGCAAAATTAAATAAAATATTACAAATAAAGAAAATAAATATATGAACCAAACGAGCCTTTTTGGACCTCCCGATGTGCTCGCAAAAACGCCCAAGCGAAAAATGAGTTTAGACATAAAAACAAAATACAAATAAAACAATGTTAGTGATTAAATCAATTAAATCAATTAAACATACAAAATAATGAATAACAAATTAAAATAACATAAGATGATATGAAAAGAATGATAATGGAATCAAAATGTTAACAAACCAAAATAAATGAGAAACATGCATTATATGTGACAAATGATTAAATAATGTGATGAAAATAAAATAAAACATGTTAATTAATTAGTACATGAAAATATGAACATGATAACAATGATGATGAAGATAAACGAATCAAAGAATATATAAAATGATAAAGAAAAGAATAATAAATGAAAACAATTAAATGAACAATATGATTAATTAAATATGTTCACAAATGATATAAACCATTTACATGGCAAAAAGATCAATTAAAATGAATTTATTAATTACATGTTAGGAATTAAAAGAAAACAATATTCACATGAACAAAAATAAAATCATATATAAACTATTAAATGGAACAAATATAAAATCAATACAACAAATGAATAGATGAAAACAATAAACAAAATCAATAAAAATAATATACATGAATAAATTAAATATAAATAAAAGAAAAGAAAATAGAAATGGAGCCAAGAATATTTACCCTCAGAATATTGGATTTGATGAAGGTAAAAGATGATCGATTTCTTTGTTTGATGATCCACAATATTAGAGTGAAATATGATGAAAATGTTGGAATTTTATTCCAACAAACATAAAAAAAATGATCAAAAATTCTTTAAGAACAAAGAATTGATACCTTTGCCTAAAGAAATGATTTTGATAAAAAAAAAAGCTTTTATTGATTAAAATAAAGAAAAATGAATACAAGAACAATCAATCACTTTGTTCAAAAAAATTGATTGAAGTTTTATTTTAGAAAATCAAATAAAAATTAGACTTTGATGACAAACAATTATTTTATTTGTCTCAAAATCAATTTTTTTATCAAAAAGAGATTCAAAACAAAATCAATGAAAAAGTTTTATTGAACCCAAAATAAAAGATTAAAAAACAATTTTGAGAACAAATAATTATTCTATTTGTCTCAAAAATTGAATCCAACAACAAAACTTCCTCTAAAAAATATGTTTAGAAGAAATTATGTTGGAAAAAGAATGAAACATTTGATTTTTCTTTTTGATTTTTGGTTGGGGAATAAATCTGGAATTTTAGTGGAAGAAGAAGAAGAATTCTGAAAATTTTAGGTCTAAAAAATGTGTGGAGGAGGATTTTTGATTTCATCATAAAGTATTTATAAGATAAAATAGGTTGCCCTAATTTAATTAAGGAAAAAACCTATTTTAACCCAAAATTATTTTATTTTTAATGATAAAATCAAGTTTTATTATTTAATTACCTAAAAAAAATATTTTAGAATTTAATTTGAAGTCAAAAACCCCAAAAAAATGGGATAAAAAACGGATTTTTGGGTGAAAAAATCGGAAAAAAGGCTGAAAAGAGGGATTTTTGGGTATCAGACCCTGTATCGACGGCCAGGAAGCCCGTCGCTACAGAGGGGCGCCGCCCGTCGCTATAGAGCGACGGGGACTCACGCGGCGAGGCGAGCAAAATCCGCGCGGAGTTCGGGCGGGAATCGCCCGCAGAGGCGCGCGGTGCGGCCCGCAGCGCGCAACGCTACGCGTCGCTCTTTAGCGACGCGCAGCATTGGCGACGCTGCGCGTCGCCAAATCTCGCCCAGCGCGCTGGGCGCCAGCGCACTGCCGCAGGCGCGCCGCCGCGCCCGACACTCGCGGTTCGAAATTTTTTTTTTTTTTTTTTCTATTTTTTTTTAAATTTTAAATTGACTAAAAACATCATAATTTTAAGCCACCATTTTTCAAAATTAATTTTTTAAATATTTTTTATTATTTTTCAATTTTTCACTCTAAAATGCAAATTTGACGAGAAAACCATCACTTTTAACCTTTTAAGCCTGTGAAGGCAATTATCATCATTGGGTAACTTCAATCTAGGCTTACTCAGGACCCGGTGTCTACACCAGCACACACAGAACTCGTCTCCTCCTCCTATGAGACAAAATGAATGACAGGAGGATAGAGAAGAGAGGCAAGAAGAGATCCGACCACCGCCTGTGGATTTGAGGTCTGTGGCATCAGGGGTTCAGAGGAGAAGACCAGTTCAGAGGTTGGAGGATGACCGTGGGGATGAAGAGTATGAGGATAGCATCGTGTCAGAAAGGGGAAAAGTCCCCCAGTCAGAAGAAATCATTCGGAAGAAAATGGAAGAGAAATTTAAGGCGATGGCCCGAATGTTAAGTAGGGGTCAAGCAATGAATCCTAAAGATAAAGAGCTGGAAGGAGAGGATCCAATCCCATACAACTTCAAGATGCCAGACATCCCTAAGTTCGATGGCACTACTGACCCAACTGCCCATGTGAAGCAATATTCATTGATTATGAAGGGGACCACCTTGACAAAGAGACAGAAGATGGACTACTTTTGTTTAAGTTTGGCTGGCCCGGCCATAGACTGGTATCACGGCCTTAACCGCAGAAGCAAAGTAGATTGGGATTTGCTGACGGAGGAGTTTTTGAGGCAGTACGATTGTAACACGAGGATGGAAGTGACTCTCAAAGATTTAGAGTTACTACACCAAAAGTCGGATGAGTCATTCCATGAGTATTTGACCCGATGGAGGAACCGAGTAATGGAGATGAGGAGGAGGCCTGATACCTCAGACAAGATCAGGCTATTTATTAGGAATGCCAGCCAATATCTGAAAGATGGGTTAAAGATGAAGGGGCTGAAGGACTGGGAATCCCTGAAGGATATAGCCATTGAAGCTGAGGCTGAACATCTGGATAAAATGGCTAAATCTGCAAACCTGACCTTGAGCAAAAGCGAAGAAAGCAGCAAAGGTAATGGAGGCAATACTGGGACAACAGGGGTCTCAACCACCAAAGCGACTCCTAAACACCTCACCATCGCAGGCAAGCCATTATCTTGGCACTTCACCCGCGTCATCAAGGAAAGGAAGTTGCAACCCTTACCAGCTGGGCCTGCCCCAAGTCAGGGAAAGTCGAGGCACCGAACAAACTGGTATTGTGCGTATCACCAGTACACAGGGCATAGGACAGACTATTGTCGCCCTCTGAGAGATCACATTCAAGAATTGGTGCCGGGCCTGGATGAAGAAAGAAAGGATTAGAGTTGTTATAATGCTTTTCATTTTCTAAAGTGTATTCCTGAATCATACACTTGTTTATCTTTTCTACTTTAATAATATGGGCTTTGCTTATATACGCATTTTTATATTTTATTGCATCAAGCATGAGTGATAACAATGATTAAGGCATTAATAAAAAAAAACGCTGTTTTGTTCAGTTTAAATAATAGTAATCTTGGTTGCATCCAATTTCACTCCTGAAGCGAGACGAAATTTGAGAGAATTAAAATAAAAAAAAAGTCTTTGCCTGGACATATGAAGACGTGCTAAAAGTTATTCACGGAATCACCAAGCACGCCATTCCAAATCTCTCAATCATGGGCCGATCATGCAGAAACTCAGAAGATTGAAGTCAGAAGGGGTAGAAAAGGCCAAAAGGAAGAATCCATAAGTAGGAACGGGGCCAAAACTCTTACTAAAGCGCAACGTCTGATTGGATAACCCAATGATGGTCCCAATAGTTAAGAAGAGGTGCGTGTATGTGCGAACTCCTGGATTTGAGCAAAGCTTGCTAAAAGGGAATGTGTTTGGGGGTCAAACAAAACCAAACAACAAAAAACAAACAAAAAAACAAACAAAAAAACAAAAAAAAAACCAAAAAAACAGAAAAAATATAAAGAAAAAAAAACCGACAAAAAATGGAAAAAATTAGGGGCAAGGAAACGCTGTTCGGGGACAGGCTTTGTTCAAATCCCACTGATTCACACATGCCTGTACTTTGCTTGACTTCCAAAAATGAACACAATAATTACATCTATTTGCAATGGATATGGGTTGCTCGAACTTGAGAATAGACATCATGGAAAGCCGCACCACACAGGGTTCAAGGATGGAAGGACAAACTATGACTTAGTCTAGGGAGTTGCTCCAGTAGCACGCAAGTTTTCTCTATATTAGCCCCAAACCAATAGGGCAGGAGAGACTGCTAATAAAGGAGATCTTCGTCAAGATGGCTTAAAACTACAAAGACGTAGCAGAAAAATTGCCTTTTGTACTTTAATGCTAAAGAGTCATCGTCAGAACTCTACAAGAGTCCCAGGGGGGCAAAAGCAGTATGGCCGATTAGTGTAAAGTTCAAATCTTTAAGGACATCCATGGAAGTCTAGGTTCCAAAAGCTGACTAGGCACAGCAATAGCAGCATCAACCAAATATGTGCGGACAAAAACGGGTCAAGAGTTTACTACCGCAATCGGACCTCTCAGCAAACACTCTACTCAATCATTTAGAAAAGTAGTCAGAAAGTAACCGCTAAAGGGTGGAGTTTTAGCCTTTGGGCAAACAAGTCCAAATGCCCCAGACAAATGAGTCAAGTCCAAGTCAATGTAAGAGGATTCCCTTTTTCTCAAAAAAAAAAAAAGAAAAAACAATTTGCTCTCCGGGATAGCAGCAACAAATAGCAATAAAGATAACTCCAAAGAACCGTTCAATATGGACTGACGTAAGAGGGTCCGTGGCAAAAGACTTAAAAATAAAAAGAAGAAAATAAATGCCCCACGGGTCGAAAACCAAAAATAAGGCGGCCTTGCTAAAATTGGGCGCCTCGTCAGGGTGAAAATCGAAAAAAGGCATCTTGGGCAAAAATTAGGGGCTTGAGAGAAAATATTCAATCAAGAAAACCCGAGAAGGCTGATTGATAACAGGAGTCGGATGCACCAAAGTTGTTACTCATTGAGATTGAATAAAATTAGTGTTTTCGTATCACATGTCTAGTCGTGATCATTCTTATTGCTATATGGTGCATATAAATAGAAATGCGTGCATAAGCTAAGCATAAACATGCAATTAAATGGTTAAGAGAAACCTGTTGCAGACATAAGGATATATGCTGGGGCAATTATCAAGGCATTAATAACGATGTTTCATATGACAAATCCTTCTCCTACCCCTAAAAAAAATATATAAAAAAAAAAACCGCTGGAGTGGGTTGGGTCCATTCCAGGCAAAAGTTAGGCACAGGGTTATGTGAAAATCCCAAAAGGGACGCATTTTCCACTAAGAAAAGCTAGTGTGAAAATCCACAAGGGACGCACTATCTTTAAAAATAATGACTTTTGAAGCCTGGAGCGATAAAGCGACATTACACCGGATGACTTCCCTTTAGTCAGGTGGTGCATAATGTAGAACTTGATTCAAAGTCCTAGGGGGCAAAATCCTCGTTTGACCGTGGGGCAAAATTGCACACAGGATAGTTCTCTTTGAAGAGATTCCGGGTCAGAATCCCTGAAGCCAAGACAATACTTTCCTAGATCATTGGGGGCATCTGACAATAGGACCAGCCAAACAATACCCGCAGCGAACCTCTTAACCACCTGGGATGTGGTCTATCTATTTTTGCATCGCACATGCGTCTGATGTGAATAGATCTTTTGCATATCCTCCAGTATATCACGTGCATTCGATCCTTCATGCGTATAGTTGTGTACACATAATTTTGTACACTAATCATTTATTTGTGATTCATGTATATAGTTTTATGTATACATTTCACGCACATTATGCACACACAATCTTTTGTATATGCCTTCGTGCTAATGATTTGCAGGAAAAAGCCAAACCAAGCGATAGCTTTGACATCATGAAGTCAAAAAGAAACATGCACAGGTTGAAACCATGTGATAACTTGTAAAGTCCTTTATCAGATTCTCTTTAAGACCTTTTTCAAAGGCATTCTCAGTCTCTTCGGAGCATTCTTTTTAAGACCTTTCTCAAAGGCATTATCGGTCTCTTCGGAGCATTCTTTCAAAGTCCTTGTTCAAAAGGCATTCTCAGTCTCTTCGGAGCATTATCTTTAAGACCTTTCTCAAAGGCATTCTCAGTCTCTTCGGAGCATTCTCTTTAAGTCCTTGTTCAGAAGGTGTTCTCAGTCTCTTCGGAGCATTGTCTTTAAGTCCTTGTTCAGAAGGCATTTTCAGTCTCTTCGGAGCATTCTTTCTAAGTCCTTTTTCATAGGCATTCTCAGTCTCTTCGGAGCATTATCTTTAAAACCTTTTTCACAGGCTTTCTCAGTCTCTTCGGGACATCAATTTGTTTTCAAAAGTATTCCGAATCCCTTCAACCTGAAATGATCCGAGAAATGGGTTCAGCTTAACCTTATCAGAAATTGCCCAGAAAAGCAAACACCTTCATTCACGTTATGCTAGGGACAATCAGGCCGGGATAAGGCTAACAGATTAATAACACCAAGATTGTAGTCAGAGAGTGCTACATCTCATAGTTCACGCGATAGTCAGAGAGTACTACGCACCCTGCAGATCGGATGGGGGTCAGCAGGGGAACTTCACAAATCAAAGTCGCAATTAAAGAACACTGCTCTTCACATCGAGGTTGTAGCTAGAGAACGCTACATCTCACCAAAACCTTACAGGTCGAGATGAGACCGATAGGGGCACCTGTATCAAATTCACTCTTCGCTGAGCAGACTGAGACGAGGTCTACCCGGCAAGGAACACGAAAGGTAAGGATTGCTTCAGGTACGCTATTCTTCCTTTTGTTTTCTTTTATTCTCTAAATTTTGGCTCATCTAGGCACTTGTGCACTAGTTTCCCCAAAATTGGGGGCAACTATAAGCACCGTGTCCCGAAGCAGTTCAGATCGGAGATTACCCGATGAAGAGATCGATGTCTATTTCCGAATGAATGGATGAGGTTCGGAGACTTTGGTCCTCTAGATTCACGAGAGATATGTTTTCTTCATTCCCGACAAAAAGAATTGGGAGTTTTAGGGTAAAAAAGGAAGTTTACCTCCACAGGCGGCCAGCCCGTCGGTCACGAAATGACAATCTCTCGACGGAGAGCCCCGATGCCCGTCTGTAGTACTCTGACGCCCGCCGGTTAAAATTTGATTTCCTATTAGGATTTGGATTTAACCGACGCCCGTCTGTGGCTTCAGACGTCCGTCGGTATGGCTCAGACGGCCGTCGGTGATTCAAAATCTATATAAAGCTATTTTTCACCCATTTTTTTGGGGTTGGTTGGCTGGTTGGACGATTTTGGCTAGGAGATATCCCTAAAACCCCTTTCTGCGTATTTGATTCGAACCATTTTCAACTCATTAAAATTGTTTTATTTTCATTCTCATTTTTTTGGATTTGGAAGAATTTAATTAATTGAAGGGAGCTAAAATCAATTGGTTTCCCGTCAATATTCATAAATTCCAACATCTGAATTTTTTACGATTATCAAGAAAGATAAATCCAGGTTTCTTTTCTTGATTTTTGCTTATTTCTCATGAAGCATGCGGGACTCGAACCATCCGAAAATCCATCCTAAAAGGTAAAATCCGAGGGTAAATATCCTGGACACACGTTCTGTTTGGTTTATTTTAATTATTTTCATTTATTTTCGGTTCTTGTTTTGAGGAAAATTGTTTGCTTGCGTTTTTGCTGTTGTTATGAGGAAAAGAGGTGACCGACGGGCAACAAGGTCACCAACGCCTGTCTCTCTGTCGAGCGATGGCGCGTAACGGCGCACCTTATTACCCGCTGGTCACCCTAACGGACGCCCGTCGGTAGAGTTTTTTGTGGCCTTCCCTGTGTCCTGTTCCCATTTTTTTAAGTTATTTTATTTCCTTTGCAATGTACTCCTTTTCATTATTTTTCCTCTTTTATTATTTAGTTTTCAAAATCTTTTCTTTTCTGTAAAAAGTAGAATATTAATAGTTCTTATTTATTTATTTTTGATTTTTAATCTTCTTTTACATTTATTCTAGCTTGTTTGTTAAATACTAATATTGTTGATTATTTTGTGAGATTCTAATTTTTGGTCATTAAGATGATTTGAGCTTGAGAGGAGGTCGCCATGCGCAAATGTGGAAGACTCCAGTTGGTTTAGTCCTTCCCCCCTTCCTTTTTGCCATTTATTTATTTAATTTAATTTCGCGCTTTTTTTATTTATTTATTTATTTATCTTTATGCTTGTATAAATAGTCTTATTTCGTGTTAAATAAAATGGATAAATGTTTTATATTAATTAATTTGGTGATTTTTGCAAATAAAGGACCAAAGTCCTATTTTAGCCAATGAAAAATGTCACATAAAAAATTTGTTTTCATAATAAGTGCATGCGAGGACCAAAGTCCTCGAAATAAATGAATTCCCCATTTTATGTATACATCGCACTTTTATAAATTGGAGTTGTATTTCGCTCCTAGTATTATTGTAATTTATTTTGGAACGTTCATTTTTGCTTTATTTATTTTTACGCTTTTGATATGAATAATTGCGCCTTTAATCAAATTGCATCGTGTGGAGAGAGGGCGAACTAATAAACTCAAAAATTAATTGTAAAATAAATCGAGGTAGAAATAGATGAGAAGTCCCGAATCCAACTATGGTCATTGGGCTCAACGAGGCGAGAGGTCTATCCGATCACTCATTGGAATAAGATCTCTAAGACACCTCTTGTGTCCCGCCAAAGGACCTAATTAAAAATCCTAGGCTCCAAGGGAGAGAGGTTTATCCTCCAAGACCCCTTTTGGTTTGCCCAAAATGGATACATGTGCTATCTTAGGCTCTCCAAGGCGAGAGGAACTTTCCCGATGTTTTATTGGGTGGCGACTCCATGAAACCTCTTTGTTGCCCAAAATAGACGCACTTGCAATTCGTTGCAAGCTGTCAATGGACCTTCAATTGCCCGATCGCCCTCGAGCGGGTGGTCAGAGGGGCGGCCCGCGGGGTCCGTCGCGCGTCACACCACCATTGTTACACATCTTGAGTTTATTATTTCATGTGATCAATCTATTTAATTATTGTTTTTTGCTCATGATTCAAGTTGTTTTAAGTGTTTTTTGGCATCAATATGGCATGAAATCATGTAAAATCACATAAAATTGCAAGTTTTGCATTAAACCATTGAAGAAAAGTTTTTTTTTTTTTTTCATGCCTCATTCTTGCCCTTGAAGGGCAGGAAGGAGGTGAGGGGTGGCCTACCCGCCGCTCGTGGGGTGGCCGCCCCTCACCACTTTTTTGTCCTTTTGTACCTTTTAGCTTATTTTCTCTTATTTTCGATACTTTTCGATCCATATTTGCGTGATGTGTTTCTTGCATGCTTTTAATATTATTTTTCTTGTCATATAATGTTTATTTATTTTCATTATTTTATGTGGTAAGGTTTATTTTTATTATTTTATTTGATATAATCAATTTTTTAGATTTACTTGCTAATATTAATTTTATTTTGTTTTATTTTGTCTACAATTCTTGTTCAATCCTTGTTTGAGCATTCTTCCCACCGAATGAGGAGATCTAGGAGATTTAAGCCTTTTTTTGTTTGATTTATCATTTTTGTTATTTTAATTATTTTTCCATGTAATTATTAATAAACTTATTTTATTTTATACACGTTATATTTTTATTAATAAATTGGATTTTTCTAATAAAATAGGAACAATGTCCTAATTTTTAACCAATAAAATCTCACTTTAAAAAGAAGATTTAATTTTGTTGCCTCGAGCAAAATGAATAATCCTCATTTCTGAATTTTCCATAATTCAATTAATAACTCTAATATTTAAAGGCAAATAAACAACATTCAATAGATTCCACTCAATAAAATTCCTACACCAAAAAGATTCAAAATAAGAACATACAATTTAGCTTCAAATTATGTGTGTGCTAGGCCAAAACTTTTATCTCAAAAATTTTAAAACTAAAACATCCAATACAGTACAACACTCAAACAAAGAAATAAATACACAAATGTACTTGTGGTTTCATGCTCAATACTCAAGATACCCCATAGGCCTCTTCTTTGGTACCAAAACCATAAAAGTCATCTATGCTGAATGACACAAGACATGATAAAAGATCAAAAGGTCTTACACTTCGGTTGTAATGTAAGGCTAAGGTAATTGGACAACAAGAAAAGATCAGGTCTACAAAAAAAGATAAGCCACAATTTAACCACCCTACTTTATAACTACAACCCTGCCTCTCAACTATCCTTACCCACTAAATCAATTCACGAGAAAAGTATGAATTTTTCTATAACAATTGAATATAACCACTGAGCTAAGAGTAAAAAACTGATGGATAAACCAATATACAGCCCCTAAACTTGTCAACAAAAATTATTTGAGCACCTAAACTCTAAGAATGACCACACAAGTACCTGAACTTATTTTTTATGCAACAAATAAACCCAAATTTCTAGCAAATTGAAATCAAAAATGTGCGTGACTTACAGACACGCTGACATGGAAAATGAACCTATTACAAGTTTATAATTTCTACCCTAGATCACATATGTAGCCTTCCTCCTATCTAATTCAAGCTATAGAAGCTAAGGAAGAGTGGAATATTTAAAGAAAATTTAAAGAAGAAATTACACCCAAGTATATTTAAGTTTTTTAGTTAGAATTGGATTGAGAAGGGTAAGTGTGATGCGCGCCGAACCCAGCAAGGGCCCTCGCTTTGAATCCGCCTTTGGAATTCGAGAGACTGGTTCACGTCTTTTGATCATGGACGCCATGAGACATCTTGGATGCTTCCTTCCCAATAGAACATTGAAGAGGAACATCTAGCCCCACGATACCTATAGGCACCTTTGAGGTATCATGGAGTCGCCACCCAATTTATAAGAAATTGGGAAAAGTCTCTAACCTCTTATTGGTCTAGCCAGAGATTGGTGTTCGGAACTTCACTCTTATTTATGCTTTGGTTAATGATAAATGAGTTTTTAACTTCTTAAAGTTCTATCTCTTATCTCACACGATTTATGCGTTTAAATTAAAAGGCACATTTCAAGCATCCAAAAGCGGTAAAAGGAAAGCAATAAATAAAGTGATAAATAAAGCGATAAAAGAAAGCGATAAACACGCAAGCACACAATTACAAGAGAAATGGGGGCGGAATACAACCCTAATAAAAGGAGATTGAAGATGTGAATGGGGACGGAATACAATCCCCCAAAAATAAATAAAGTTGCCCCAAAATTAATTACAAGGGCCCAAAAGGAAATGAACATAAATTTAAAACACTCACACAAGATCAGAATAAAAGGAAATACATAAATCGGGGCATTATTTTAGGAACACTGGTTCCTTCGTACTTATTCGAAATTTAGGAACATTGGTTCCTTCGCATTTATTTAAATAAGGTTCGAAGAGTCGTTTGATGGTTGAGTTGAAAAACCAGGATGAGTGATCCCATTTTTGGAGAAAAATGAACTTTTCGTTTTAATTGTGATATTTTTTATTGTTTGGCTAAATTGAGGAACATTGGTCCCAATTTTATTAGTGGAAATTCCAATTTAATTATAAAAATGTTTTGTGATTTTTTATCTCACGCGTACATGAGTGAAAAGTTAATTTTTACAAACAAGCACAACATAAGAGGGAGAATTAGAGAGATCTCACCAAACCCGATGTGATCGTCTACGCGTCGCGTCCCATCCGGGGAGCCGTGGGGACACTCACACAATGCGACTCAAAGTAAGATCTCAGATAGGAAAAATAATATTAAGAACATTAGTAATAATTCTAGAAATTAATCAAATGAAGATAAAATGAATATTGTGCACAACAATAAATAATGATAACAACAATGATAATAATGATGCAACAAAACAAAAATAATAATAATAATAATAATAATAATAATAATAATAATAATGGGCAATGGTAATAAAAAATAATGAATATGATATAAATAAACATGGTAATAATAATAATAATAATAATAATAATAATGATGATGATGATGGGCAATGGTAATAAACAATAATGAATATGGTATAAATAAACATGGTAATAATAATAATAATAATAATAATAATAATAATAATATGAACAACTAATAGAATAACAATAATAATAACAACATGTGATAGTAATAATAATAACAATAATAAAAACAGTGGAAATGAAGGCACCAAAAAAACCTTAATAGTAGTAATAATAATAAACAATAATAATAATGAAGAAAAAGCCAACGGAAGCCACAAAAATTACCTAACTAAGACAAGCAAATGACATTCCAATGGTGATATTAACACACTAAAATGCTAAAAATGAATAATAGACATAATAATAATAGCAAAAATAATATTAACAACAATAAATAATATACAAAAAATAAATGAGAACGAGTCCAAAAATATTTACCCTCATAATGTTTTAGATCGGAGAAAAGGTGTCTCGATTTGTTTTCCTTGTCGAATTTGTAGTAATAGATGGAAAATAAAAATGTAAAAAATTTATATTTTTGAATAAACTAACTCTAGAAATATTTTTGGTGGGGTGAAAGAGCAAAGAAAATTAATTTTTCTTGCTCAAATCAAACCCAAGATGAAATGTTACTAGAGAAGAAAAGATTAAAACTTGAGAATAAAACTTAAGAATTTTTTTGAAGAATTTTTGAAGAAGAAAAAGTTTCCTGGAGAGCAAAAGGAAAAAGCTAGAGAGCCAAACTCAAAAACCCTTTTTTTGAATAAATGTTGCCATCCACTCTTTTCCAAGGGAAACTCCCTTTAATTTTTGACTCGGCCCAAAAATGGGAAGAGGACAAAGTGCTTTCATTTTTAGTTAATCTAAAATAGCATAAAAGGATGAAACAATGCAGAGAAATTAGACTGGAAAAAAAAAAAGAAATCAAAAAAAGCATAGAAAGGGACAGCATGGGGCAGCGCGGGGCAAAATTGCCCCGCGTGAAGGAGGACCTGCGCGCATGCAGGGGCGGCCTTCCGCGCGGGTGCCCCTTCATGCAGGGGTGGCCTACCGCCCGAGCGCCCCTGCGCGCTACCACAGGTGGCACTCGCGATTATTTTTTTTTATAAAAGCCCTAAGGACACAAAATTAATATTTTCTACCCTGTTTTAGTTTTTAATTTTTAAAATATATATTTTTGATTATTTTTCCAAAAAAACACAATTTTGACAAGGAAACAATCGATTCTCACTTTCTCGCCGAAAATCGGTCTTTTGTTTTCATCATCGGGTAATCCTGATCTCGGGACCCGATGTCTATAGTTGCCCCCAATTTTGGGGAACTTAGAACTCGAGTGCCTAGGTGAGCCAAAATTCAGAAAAGAAGGGAAGAGACACGTACTTGAGGCGTTCGCTTTGCCAAACTAGCGGTACTGTTGGGGTGGTTGTTGCCATGTTGTTGGCGTATTGTCTTTTGTTGATGCGGTAGTGCCGTGATCGTGCAAACCCTTCGTGGAACGGAAGTGCCGTCATCGTGCAAACTTTTCTGATGTGATGGTGCCGTGGTCGTTCAAACCTTCCATAGAATGGTAATACCGCCATCCTGCAAACCCTTCGGAGATTTGGAGCAGTAGTACCGTGATCGTGCAAACATTCTGTAGAATGATAGTGCCGCCATCGTGCAAACCCTTTTGAAGCGGTAGTACCGTGGTCGTGCAAACCTTCCGTAGAATGGTAATGCCGCCATCGTGCAAACCCTTTTGAAGAGGTAGTACCGTGATCGTGCAAACCTTCTGTAGAATGGTAGTGCCGCCATCGTACAAACCCTTTTGAAGAGGTAGTACCGTGATCGTGCAAACCTTCTGTAGAATGGTAGTGCCGTGGTCGTGCAAACCTTCCGTAGAATGGTTGTGCCGCCATCGTGCAAACCCTTTTGAAGCGGTAGTACCGTGGTCATGCAAACTTTATGTAGAATGGTAGTGCCGCCATTGTGCAAACCCTTTTTGAAGCTGTAGCATCGTGGTCGTGCAAACCTTCCATAGAACGGTAGTGCCGCTATCGTGCAAACCCTTCTGAAGCGGTAGTGTCGTGGTCGTGCAAACCTTTCGTAAAATGGTGGTCCCGCCATCATGCAAACCCTTTTGAAGTGGTAGTACTATGGTCGTGCAAACCTTCCGTAGAATGGTAGTGCCGCCATCGTGCAAACCCTTTTTGAAGTGGTAGTACCGTGGTCATGTGAACCTTCCGTAGAATGGTAGTGCCGCCATCGTGCAAACCCTTTTGAAGTGGTAGTACCGTGATTGTGCAAACCTTCCGTAGAATGGTAGTGCCGCCATCGTGCAAACCCTTTTGAAGATTCGAAGCAGTGCCCCCTGGGAGGCCTTTGGCTAATTGTTTGTTTGGACTGAATCAATGTTTTGATTGATGTTGTCGCTTGCCCTTCGTTGGTGTTGGCATTAATTCTCTTTTCTGCAAGACTTAGAAAGAAAAATATGCAAGAAAAGGGTGTGAGCATGCACGTGAGATGCATATGTATGCAGGATGAGAATTCGTCTAACTGGATTTTGGAGGCGACTGCTGATTTGGTCGTAATTTGCAGTAGGATCGGTGCCCTCTGGAATTGCTTTTGAGTTTCATGCCTCTGGGGGATTATGAGGTTCTCCTCTGATACCTGTAGTCATTTTTTGAAGGTAGTGCATCCCTCGTGGATTTTTACACTAGCTTTTCTTAGCGGGAGATGCGTCCTTGTCGAATTTTCACATAACCTTGTGACTTTTTTTTTGCCTGAAATGGACCCAACCCAATCCAGCGGTTTTTATTCATTTTATTATTTTTTTTATAGGACAGACCGCCTGTTCCTAGGCTTTCACCCTGCCCTTTGCCTAACTTTTGCTTAGAGCGCCAGTCACGGTTTTCATCTCTAACAGCCGTTTTTTTTTTTTTGTGTGAGAGAAGTTGGAGTTGTTGCGAAAGATCTTTTTTGTATGATTGGCATGTGCTTATGCCTCAGATTATGGTTGTATGAGCTTGGTTCTTTATTAGGAAGGTGTTGTGGGGTTGGCTTCATAGTGGGTAGCAAGATGAGTTAACTGAAGTGCCTAAGTGGCGAGAGTGGCAGAGGGTAGTTGGTAACAATGTGCTAGTTTTATGCTGGACTCAGACAACTTTGAGTGTGCAAGATGAACTGCTCTGGTCATACCAATAAATCTTTGCATAAATGCATATATTTCAATCTGATTTCATAACACATGATCACTATTTGGCATTAAATTGAAAAATATGAGACCTCATCTAATCCCGGGATAGATCTTGAGAGCATCAAACTCCTATTATCAATCAGCCCTCGCGGGTTTTCTTGATTGAATATTTTCTCTCTCTTTTTTTTTATTCTTTATTTAGCCTCTGGCATGGACCCTCCTTTAGTTCGTCAGTATTGGTTGAATTCGCTTTCATCTTCATTAGCCGGAGAGACAGCTGCTTTCGAGAGTGGTTCTTCTTGGTATCAAAGTCTTGGTCTTAGCCCTTGTGCAGACTGGTTAAGGTGATGGGTTCCTTATTTGGGGCTTGAATGTGAAATCTCACACTTGGCCTTTATTGGCTTTGGCATTTCAAACCCTGGAATGGCCTTTCAATGGCTGAGATAGGGTGACAGGTTGGGCTTGGATGATCTGGGGTGCTTTTATCGGTTTTGGTGGTTTAAGCTCCGAAATGGCTTTCGACGGCTGGGATTGGATGGATGGTTTGTGAATTAGTCTTTTAGGTCCTTTTCAGTGGCAGAAGAAGAGCGGCAAATACGGGTGTCTGTAGGTCAGCGGGATTTGAACAAAACTTGCCCCCAAATAGCATTCTCTTGCCCCCTGATCAATTCTCTCTTTTCTTCTCTCTTTTTTTATTTGTTTTTTTTTTATTTTGATTTTGATTTTTTTTTGTTTTTTTTTAATCCCCAATTTTCTTGCTCTTAACAAGTTTTGCTCAAATCCTGAAGTTTACATATATGCGCACTTTTCTTCTTAACCATTGGGACCATCGTTGCTCAATCTAGTCGGGCATTGAGATTTAGCAAGAATTTTGGCTATAAGGATTTTGGATGGTTAAAAGTCGATCATAATTGGTTTTGGGGTACACATTTCACATGGTTGGGAGGAAAGGGTTCACGTTGTTCGGTTCTGATGAGTTATATTTTCCTCGTGAAGGTCTTGAGTTTCATTCGCTTAACTCCTGATGTAGCTTTCAAAGTTTGATTTTATTCGGCAGCACCATATGTAGCTCAGATGTTGTGGACGCAAAGAAATGGCTTTCAAAATTCGGTTCGTCGTCATGTTGGCACGTGGAAGTAGTACTTATCTCAAGAACATCCTTGTCAATTTTTAGCATATCACACCAGGTCCAGGCAAAGGCTCTTTTTTCTATTATCTCTCAAAATTATTATCTCTCAAAATTATCCTCTCTTCAAGAGTTATATCAGATGCTATCAAGATTTTGTTTGGATTCCCCAAAGGTTCGAGACTAGATGGAGTCGTATTAATTGGGTTAATGTCAAAATAAATGGATGCATCGTGATTATAAGGAATGAAATGATTAGAAACATCATACAAATAAGCAAAAATCGTCCATCATATTGAAATAACCAAATTGTCATAAAGAGTTCTTAGAATAAAGCAATAAAGCATCTAAAAAACATAGTCTTCTTGTAGCTCTGGCAAAATATGTTACTCAGGTGGATTAGGCCCGATCACATCTCCGGTGGAGGGACTGCATTGTAGTTTTTCTTCTTCTTCTTCTCTCTCTTTTTAGGGTCCGTGATCTGCTTCGAGTCGATGAGGTCCTGGATCTTATTCCTCAAAGTTCGACAGTAATCCGTCAGGTGCCCAGTGTGCTGATGATAGGCACAGTATTGGTCATCCCTATGTCCCGGCTGTCCTTGGGTCGCAGCTAATCTAGGTGTCAGTGATCTGTTTGGTTTCAGCCTGGAATTGTACCCCGTTATCCAACATTTTGTGGTGTGAGAGACCATATATGCATACCAAATGCCATTCAATAAACCTGGCCATTTCTCGAGCACCTAGTTCTTAAAAGATTCAACTTTTACCCATTTGGTGAAGTAATCAATAGCTACCACAATATACTGATGTCCATTTGAAGCTATTGGATGTATTTCTCCCATAATGGAGATTCTCTAAGATGCGAATGGCAATGGAGATGTAAGGTTACACAATTCTAAAATTGGCAGATGTCTTAGGTCTGCATACTGTTGACATAGGTGACACTACTTTACATAACTAAAACAATCTATATCCATTGTGAGGCAAAGAACTCTTGATGCATGATTTTCTTTGCGAGTGTTAACCCATTCATGTGAGCACCACAGACCCTTGAATGTGTTTCTTCCATCACCTTTTGAACCTCTTTCTCATCTAAGCACCTCAACTGAATCCCATCAAGTTGTCTTTTATACATTATTCCATTTATGCTAATTAATTGAGCAAACAACTTGCAAATCATTCTTTGGTCTTTCTCAGTGGCTTCCTCAGGAAATTCTAACCTTTCCAAATAACTTTGAACATCATAAAAGCATGGCTTTCCATCGGTGGCCTCAACATCCATCACTTATTTGGTTTCAAAGCATGGACTACTTGAACTAGCGATCAGTACCAGCTTCATGACTACTCCTTCTGGATTATCCCATATAGATACTAAAGTGGCGAGGGCATTGGCAAGTTGGTTTTGCCCCCAAAGCTAACAGTGCTTCTAACCCGAAAACACAAGCTTCATACTCAGCTTCATTGTTAGTGGCCTTGTATCTAAACGTTTTAGCTAAAGGAAGCTTTACACTATCTGGAGTTGTGAGAATCACCCCTACTCCAGCTCCTCTACTATTAACTGCACCGTTAAAATACATCTGCCATCCTTGCACTAAAATAGCAGCGATGTCCTCATCAGGAAATTCGTAATCAACCTGACCGCCTTTGAGAGGATGTTCAGCTAGAAATTCTGCTATAGCTCATCCCTTAATAGTTTTCCTAGTGATGTACTCTATGTCGAACTCCTGTACCAGAATCAACCATCTTCCCATTTTCCCCAACAAAGAAGGTGCTTCTTAAAGGTATCTAAGGGGATTCTATTTAGCAACCGTTTGTACCTTATAAGAGTGAAAATAGTGTCCTAACTTCTTAGAAGCCCATATTACCGCTAAACAGATATTTTCCACTTCAACATACTTGGCTTCATATGGAAGAAATTTCTTATTAAGGTAGTAAACTGTAAACTTGACCCTTTATCCTCTTAAGCTAACATAATACCTACCGAACTCTCTTCGGTTGCTAAGTAAAGAATCAACGGCCTCATCGGTTGTGGTGGTCGCAGGATTGGAGGGTTAAAAGGTATTCTTTGATGGTATCAAAGGCTTTTTGGCAGTCATCATTCCACTTAACAGGCTAATTTTTCCTAAGAAGATTGAAAACTGGCTCATAAATCAAAGTGAGCTTAGTAATAAATTGTCTAATGTATTGTAACCTGCCTATAATCCTCTAACCTTCTCTAATAGCTTTGACCTTATCAGGATTTATTTCAATTCCTTTTTGGCTTACCACATGACCCAATAACTTACCTGAAATAACCCTAAATATGCACTTTTGGGATTAAGGCAAAGATTGTATTTGTCGATCCTCCAAAAGAACTTTTCTATAGCCTCAAAATAAACCTCTCGAGTAGCTAACTTGATCATCATGTCATCGACGTAAACCTCTACCTCCTTATGCATCAAATCGTCAAGGATCTTGGTAGCCATCCTCTGATAGGTTGCCCCGGCATGCTTTAATCTGAAAGGCATCACTCTATAAGCAAAGGTCCCCATTCAGTAATGAAAGCTGTCTTAATTTGATCCACCATCTTATTGAGAATCTGATTGTTCCCGGCATACTCTTCAACAAAACTATACATGCAACAAGCAGCGTCACTATAAATCAAAACTTCTATATGAGGAAAAGGAAAGTCATCTTTCGGACAAGCCTTATTTAAATATGCATACATGAACTTCCTCGTTCTTTTTGGCCACAGGAAAAACATTCACTAACCAAGTCGGATATTGAATCTCTACAAGGAATTTAGCCTCAATCTATTTGTGAACCTCTTCTTTGTCCTTTTTTGCCCATTCTGGCCTGAGTCTTCTGAGCTTTTGCTTAACTGGTTTGTGATCAAGGCATGTGGATATGGCATGTTTGGTGATTTCACAATTAATTCCTAGCATGTCTTCATAGGTCTAGGCAAAGAAATTTTTTATATTTTTTTAATATTCTCTCAAAATTTTCTCTCTTTTCAAGAGTTATGTCTGATGCTATCAAGATTTTCTTTGGGTTTTCCAAAGTTCCAAGATTAAATAGAGTTGTATTAGTTGAGTTAATATCAAATATGAATGAGTCATGATCATGATTATGCGAAATAAAATCATACAAAATATCATACAAGTAAGCAAAGTTGTTCATATTATTAAGATAACCATTGCAACATACATCGTCATTAAAGAGTTTGGGGAATAAAAAGAACATCTGAAAAGCTATTGTCTTCTACTTTTGCCATCGCAAGCACTGTGGTCGATATTTTAGCCATCTCACTGTGGGGCAGAGACTTCTTAACTTCTTTCGGTGAAATCTTCAGGTCTTCGATGTTCAGCTCTGGCTTTGACTCTTCAGCTTCCATCTTCTTCTTCCCCTTCATTTTGGTAGCTAGTAAGTTATCCATGACATCCTCCTCTGAAACCTCTGGATCCTAAATAGTGCTCTGAGTTATAACCTCCTCATCCCAAAAGCCCTCAACTGTCTTGACCATTCCACTAGACCAGTTGAATACATCATTGAAAACTTCAAAACCTGGGATAATCTTACCTTTAACCCATTGAAGCTCAACCTCTCCACTATAAGAACATTTTGATGTGGGCACAAAGCTTTCTATGATATGGGGTATCTCACCAAACTTCTTATTAGATGAACTCTTAACATTCGTAGCTGCATAACCCAGACCCTTCTTATCTTTTTTGCCTCTTGTGGCTGTAGCTGCTTGTGGCCCTTGTGGCTCCTCACCTAAACCTACACTTGGAAAGAAATTCATCCTCTTCATCATATTGACAACTGGAGGGCTTTCAACTAAACCATTTTCTTCATGAATCATGGCTACATGGAAACCATTGAAGGGTTGTTTTGAGATTTCCAGAACAAATACTTGATTTTCTATAGGAGCCTTAATCATCACTATCTATCCTTCACTTAGAATCTTAATCATCTGATGAAGTGTAGACAGAACCCTACCTAACTTATGAAACCATGGCCTACTAAGTAACATAAAGAAATTTGCCAAAATTGGTAGGACCAAAAACTCAACCTCAGATTCTATTGGCCCTGTCTTTATGACTATCATGAGAGTTCTGCAGCTTGCCTTCTTGAATTGTCATAGGCTATAATAGTCATATCGGATTTACTTAACATCAATTCATTCATACCGAAGGTAGGTAATGCAATTAATGGATAAACATTGATGGAGGATACATCATCCACTATGACACAAGCTAGCCCTTATGTAAAGAGGACAGTTGTGGTTATGTCCCTCGATAGGCAAATTCACATCTATATAAACCACCTTCTCTCTTGAGCCTCCTTTCACTAAATCCAACAATTTTGAAGGTGAGATGGTTGTGGCCATAGTGGACTCACATAAAGCTTCAACTAGCCTTTTTCTATGGATGGGGATTACCTCAACAAATCCTATATAGAAATCGGTACGAGTGTTTTCTCCAGCTGTTTCATTATCAGTTCTTCTTCCTTTTCTTTTTCTTTTTCTTTATCTGTGAGTGATAGTATAGGAATCTTCTCTTTCTCCATTTTTGGCGCTACTCTTCCACTCCTTGTATATGCTTTTACCTTCTCCTCCTCTTCTGACCCCCACAAATCTATTTTCTCACTGACCTGTTCACTTTCACTTTCGCTGGACGTCTCCCAGCAATCGATCATACTAAAATGGCTCTCTATATTCTTCTCTCCTTCCTTCTCGGTTGGCTGAGTAATCGCCACATATTCATTTCCATATAAATACTAAGTATGAAACATTCAGGTAAACTCTACCTAATCATGAACAGCGGCAATGGGAAAGCATTATAACCAGCTTTTTTTCCTTTCTCCCTTTTCTCTGGGTCAGAGATCTATTTATTATCAATATGATCTTAGATCTTATCTCTCAAATGTCTGCACTGGTCTATCAAATTCCTAATGTGTTGATGAAAGGAACAGTATTGGTCTGCACAGTGGTTAGACCCTTGAGTCCTAACTGGCCTAGGTGGTAACGGTTGTAGCTTTCCTTATTCAACCAATCTTTCTAATACGCATGACAAAGAGTTACCTAGGTTGGAGTACTATCTTTGATGTGTCTCTTAGCCGATACTTCTACTTTCTTCCCTATTCTAGTACCACTGCTACCCGAAGCTGACTTGTTCCCACCCTAATAGCCATGGCTCTTCTGAGTGTAACTGTCACTGTGTGCTTTCTTGGCCAAGTATTCACCTTCTACTTCAATGGCTATATCCTTCAGTGCCTCCCAATCCTTTAACCCTTTCATCTTCAATTCATCTCTCAAATAGGGGCTCGCATTTCGAATAAAGAGCCATATTTGATCCAAGGTGTCAGGTTTCCTTTTCATTTCCATAACCCTATTCCTCACCGGGTGAAATGATTCCTTGGGCTTTTGTTGTGATAGCTTTAGATCCTTCAGGTTGACTTCCATACGGGGTGCTACAATCATATTATTTTAAAAATTCTTCAACCAATAGGTCCCAATCCTCCTTAGTCCTTCTGTCTAATCTATGGTACCAGTCAATAGCAAGGCCTACCAAATTGATACAGAAGTATTCAACTTTTTATTTCTTGGTCAACGTAGTCCCTTTCATCACTAAAGTATGATATTTAACATGCGCAGATGGATCGGATGTACCATTGAACTTAGGTAGCTCTGGCATCTTGAATCTTTAAGGAAGCAGTTCGTCACCGTCTAAATCCCTGTCTTCTGGGTTCATCACTCTTCCCACTAATAACAAATGAGCAATGGCTTCAATTCTCTCTTCCATCTTCTTCAGTGCTGCATCCTCTACTTTGGATGCTTTATCCTTCACAAAATGAGTGACTTTAACCTCATCCCCGTCTTCTCTATGAAATCATTCTTAGGTCCCAAATCCTACTCTTTATTTATTGTACATGCACTATAGCTGTTGTTGGGGAGCCTTCCCAACTAAGCTTGGTTCGGTTTGCCCCATGATAGGAGTGGCAGGTTATTGTCCCATAAGGGGTGTGACTACAGCGGCAAAGTTCCTCATCATAACCATTATTTTCCTTTCGAACTCCTCAAACTTCCTATCCATTTCTTGAGTGATCAGAGAATGAGTCTCGTTGGTTTCTTATGGTAGGTTAGCCATGTTTGAATCAAATGAGTATTTATAAGAAATATGAGATCCACTATCAATCGAAGCTGTCTCTGAACCTAACTTATTACCAATTCTAATGCTAAAATAAAGGGCGGATAAAATGACCGTATGATCATCTAAACCACTTAAATGAATCTATGATGGCTGCAAGATCAAAATTGTTAAGATGATGCATGTATGACATGTGATGCATGATCGTGTTTGTGTAGCATTCACAACCACATACAAGTAAATAGACCCTTCCAACCTTATCACTCCCACACAGGAGGTCGTGCGGTCTCTTTCTTAGGTGGGACTAGCCCAAGGGTTAACAGGGAACCTAATGGACACATATGATGCACGGTGAAAAACCGGTAGTATAACCTTTCTTATCTAATGTGCATACACATGAGTTTTTGGCCATTGTGTATTTAGGCATTTCAAACAAATTAAAATGGGCCTATCGGGGGCATAAAAGCCTTTGATGAGTGACCACCTAATTTGATTGAACTTGCTTAATATATAACGGCCTACATAGCAAGCACATTATTATGGTATACATCACCTAAGGGAAGTATCTATTTGTCATTACATAGGCTTTAGTTCGGTAATAGAACTTTAAGGCCATCCAAGCATGATCCTTACCAACGGGTCTAGCTCATCACGAGCATAGTGACCAATCGGGTCATCATTTAATATACCAAATGGTACAAGGCTTGAGATAGTGATTATTCTTAACACTTTCCTATATTAAGTGAATGTAGGGTCATGTTTAAGGAACATGCCGGGGTCAATAAAGGGATGCCTAACATAATTCTAAGGTTCCAGCATGAATGCAATGCAATTTTCGAAAAAAAAATAAAATTTTAATTTCAAAAACTCAACTATGTATTATTTTAACCATGGCACTTTAGGAGCAAAGCCTCAAGTCCCCAGTAGAGTCGCCACTGTGACGCACGCCAAACCCGCATTTCATCCCGGAGGCCCACTTTTATGTTTCAAGATCATTAAACTTATGAAGAATGGTCACTTCGCAATATACATGGGAATCTCCCTTATTCGATTGCTAATAATCAAACTACGAGTGCGTCTATTTTGTTAACAAGAGATATTTTGGAGTCGCCGCCCAATAGAACATTGGGAAAGTTTGTCTAATCTCATAAAGCCTAAGACCAGAGAGAGTTTGAGACATCACTCTTACTTGTACCTTGGTTAAGGTTTATAAATAAGTTTTTCAATTAAATTCTTATGTCACTTCTCACTCGATTATGCAATTAAATTAAAGCTCATTTAAACCATCCAAGGAAAGCGGTAAATAAAGCAAATAAACTAATTTATAAATGAATGGGACAAAATACAATCCCCCCAAAATAAAATGAAATATATCATAGATCAAACGGGGAGTTTGTTTAAGGCAGGAACATTGGTTCCTGCATGCATGTTTACAAAAATTGAAGAGTTCTTTTGGTGTTATTAAGAAAATCGGGATAAATGATCCCATCTTGACAAAAAGGCAACTCTCCATTTAAGCGACATTTTATTAGATAGAAAATTAGGACATTGGTCCTATTTTGTTGAGAAAATTCCATTTTATTCGTAGAAATCTTTTTATGAATTCTTATGTTAACGTACAAAACATTTATTACATAGAGTATCCAAAATAGGGTAATGTAAATAAACTAAAGAAATGTAAAGAAATTTTACTATTCTCCATATGCAAAAGCACCCCAATCACCAAATCTCTATTCGTATGGAAAGAACACACCCATGAATACTCGGGCCAAGTATGAGACAAAGGAAATAAATAAACTGGCATGCTAAAAAAAATAAATTAAATACTTGAATAACAAAAATGAAATGGAAAACATAAATATATACAAATGCACAAATTCATTTTCAAATCAATTAATGCATGCAAGGTGTAAAAGGATGAAATAAACTGTATTAGAAAAGTCAAAAATCAATCAAAAAGGCCACGGATGGGCCAAAGAACAGTACAGACGGGCGAAAGAAGGGCAAGTGGCCAGCATCGCTCATCTCTTCTTCCCGTCTGTCGTGCCCAGAAATTGGTAAACTCCATTAAAACCCACCTTTCAAACTATTTTTTATACCAAAACCAAAAATCATGCATAAATCAACTAAAAACTATATCGGAATCACTTTTAAAGCCCTAAAAATAGTTCTAAAGCTAATGATCATAAAAAATCATAAAGAAACACATATTTCAAGTCCAATTAAGCAAGATATTTTAAACTTTCAAAATGAGAATGAAATGACAGATTAAGCCCATAAATATCACCCTTCAATTAAGTTTAATATTTGAGAACAGAAATGATTCATATCCTCCTTGATTTCCATAATCAATTCCAATGCAAATTTCAAAAAGAAGAAAACTTTCTCTCTCTAAAAAAAATTCTATTTTCCTATGAATTTTCTAGTAAAAATCGGTGAAAAAATGAGAGTTTTCTAAGAATCGAGAATTAATTTCTCTTCCTTAATCAACTGAATTTTCATTTTTGATTAAAAACTGGTGTTTGATTTCAAGAAAATAATTTTCTCTCTCTAGAAAATCTCTTTGTGTTTTTCTTCCAAAAATCCTTTCTTTTCTTTTCCCCCCCAAAAAACCTTCCTTTTCCTCTTTAACTGATCCCTTTTTCAAAGGAAGAGTGGATCATTTAATGGGAAAAGTGGGAAGTTTTTGGTTAACTTCCTACTATCCCATGTTTAGGAGCAGTTTTCTTCCCTACCAAGTATGCCATCGAAAGGCGTCTGTAAAAAAAATACAGTCAAATTACAAACTTGCCATTTGACCGTGACTCGTCTAGCTATGCCCATGACTCGGTGAGTCATGGGCGCCAATCAGCGAGTCGTGGCCTCTCAAAGATGGGTGCATGTCTCATCAATGACAAGAGGGTTAGGAAAAAAAGTGATGGCTGTCGGTCGACCCAAATTTTGGAAATTTATATTTTTAGGACCTTTTCCCCATTTTGACCTACGCGAAAGGGGTTAAAATCACAGAGAAAGCTTTATAATTGTGAGAATCAAGGATGGAAACTAACATTTTTCATTTTCTACTTATGATACAAGTATCAATATCTTCATCAGAGTAACTGTGATCTGGGTTGCCTCAGGACCCGGTGTCTACAGTACCCTTAAGGCGATTTATGATAAATGGTTAAATATATGATTATAATATAAAAATGTGTACTGTTATAGGTGTTAGGGACTAATCTTGAATAAAATCTATTACACAAATGGGTTCTATGGTTTATAGATAACTTGTGAATGTGATAAATGTATGTAATGAAAACGGTCTAATTGTAAGAATGTACTAATATAATATACACCTAATGGCATGTGTTATTATATATGTATAAATATGGAATATGTACTAATACATAAAGTGAGGTTTAACAATAAGTGAAATATATTATGTGGAATTGTAACACCCCTCCGCCGCCCCCGTTGGAAAGGGCGACGGCGGGCACGCTACCCGATGCTCACTCACTATAAACGTACATACATGCACTAAGCAGAAGCATTCACTAACAATAATAACGGAAACTATATATATAACATAGTTAAAATTCTTTATATACAAAAATCCAAGAGATTACATCTTAAATCCTTTACAAAAATTAATACATATACAAAAAGAATTACAAGAGGAGATAACAAAAAAATAAAGACTCTACTCCTATGTGGTCGACCTGCAGATGTGCACACGAGCAAGATCCCAAAACCTGTCACCTACAAGAGACAAGAACCCGTGCTAAGCGATAACGCTTAGTGGGGAGGAACAAACACAACAAAACACTATACAATAATATCATGCACTAATACTTAAATGCAAACATGCATCGACAATACAGCAACTACTAAAAAACCAGAGGACAGAAATATTCATATATATATATATATATATATATATATATATATATATATATATATATATATATATATATATATCACGAATCACTGTATGAGATCAGAATTGAAAACAGAAATCACGAAGCAATTACTATTAATCACAATCACGCAATAAACAAACACTTCACTAAACCAATACCAAACTCTTCACACAATACCCTGAATTTCAATGGTGGAGGATACGGGAACACAGCACGGGAGACCGAAGCCTCAAAAACAGTTTTAATACCCAAAGGTAGCGCGAGAGACCGATGTCTCAAAACATTTTATCACTACACGAAAAATGACCATCTCGGAGGTCGACCACTTCGGCCAAACGGGGCGGATACGAGCAGTTGCACTCAAAAACCCTTCTTAAGCATGCTTAATTATCCACTACCTTGACACTTCAGGCTTGACAACTCATACTCAATCACAACACTTACTACACCCGTCTCGAATCAAAACTCCAATATCAAATTATAATTCACTACATCGACACTAGTACAATAATGTCAGCAAGACAAAACGCGAACATGTACCATGCAATAGTGAGAAACCGTGCAAAGTGGGGCAAAAGAATCACATTCAAAAAACAGGGCAGGCAGGAAGGGCTTCTGTCGCGATCGCAACAGAACATAGGGTACCTCATCGCGGGCTCGCGCTCGCGACGAAGCACGCTCGGCAGACTCACACAAATCGAGCTCTGTCGCGCTCGTGACAGAGACCGGCCACTTCCTCCTCGTACGCATGCTCGGCCGCATGCTCGCGTTGAGGACTCGGCCAACCGAGCTCTCTGTCGTGCTCGCCCGAAATCGTTTTTTTTTCGATTTTTCACCCAAAATTCCGTTTTTTATCCCATTTTTTCAGGTTTTTTAAGTATTTATTCAATTTTTAAAATTTAAAATGGTTAATATCTGATTTTATTAAGTTTTATCCCTTTAATTAATTTTTTTTTCCTATTTTTTTCATATAAAAAGAATAAGAAGAAAACCTAAAAGGGGGAATTTTTCTTAGGATTTTTTTTTCATCTTTTTCTTTTCTTTTTCCTTTCAAACTCTCTCTAAAATTTCAGATTTTCCCCACCAAAAAGAAAAAAGAATTTAGTTCATCTTTTTCATCTTTTTTTTTCAATAGAATTTCTTCTAAACATATATTTGGAAGGAGTTTTTGTTGTTGAATTTAATTTGGAGACAAATACAACAATTATTTGCTCTCAAAATTCCTTTTTTTCTTCTTTATTTGTGTTCAATAAAACTTTTTCCATTGATTTTCTTTTGAATCTCTTTTTGATGAAAAATTAATTTTGAGACAAACAAAATAATTGTTTGTTATCAAAACCTAATTTTTTCATTTGATTTTCTAAAATAAGACTTTTAATCATTTTTTTTCTTGATACAGACAAAGTGATTGTTTGTTCTTGAAATCATTTTTCTTTATTTTAATCAATAAAAATCTTTTTTTTTTTATCAAAATCATTTCTTTAGGCAAAAAAATCAATTCTTTGTTCTTAAAGAATTTTTTATCATTTTTTCATCCTATTTTTTTCTTGGAATAAAATTCCAACATTTTCATCATATTACACTCTAATGCTGCAAATCATCAAATAAAAAAATCGATCATCATTTTACCTTTATCGAATTCGAAACTCTGAGGGTAAATATTCTGGGCTTATTCTTTCTTTTTATTATTTTTGTTCATGTTTAATTTATTCATGTATATTTTTATTAACTTCATTTATTTATTTATTTATTCTATTGTTGTTATATTTGTTTTGTTATGTATATATATTTTTACATTTTTATTCATGTGAATATTGATCTCTTTTAATTCCTAACATGTAAATAATTTATTTTGCTTTGATTTCTCATTATTTTTAACATGTAATTAATAAATTAATTTTAATTGATATTTTTTGCCATGTAAATGGTTTATATCATTTCTGAACTTATTTAATTAATCATATTGTTAATTTAATTGTTTTCATCATTCTTTAATTCATTCATTTGTATTATTCTTTTCTTTATTATTTTATATATTCATTGATTTGTTTATCTTCATCATTATTATTATCATGTTCATATTTTTACATATTAACTCATTAACATAATTTATTTATTCTAGCTAAATTATTCAATTCTTTCATCATTTAACATTTTAATTCAATTATCATGCTTTCACATCACCTTGTTTTATTTTAATTCGTCATTTATTTTACATTTAATTGATTTTAATTGATTCAATTACTAACATTATTCTATTTGTGTTTTATTTTTATTTCACATCTCATTTTCCTTCTTGGGCATTTTTGCGAGCACACGGGGAGATTCAGAAGGCTCGTTTGGGATCAAGTATTTATTTGCTTTATTTGTAATATTTATTCATTTTGCTTTTTCATTTATTTTGCTATGTAATTTTCCTATAAATTTGTTTATTTTAGGCGCTAGAAAGAAAATCACAAAGCATTTTTATTAATTAATTTGGAATTTTTCCTAAATAAAAATGGGACCAATGTCTCAAATTTCTCTATCCAAAATAAAATCATCACATCAAAATTGTTTTATAATAAATATGCATGCGAGGACCAATGTCCTCATCATTAATTAATATCCCGATTTATGCATAATTTTCATTTTATTTACAATGGGGGTTGTATTCCGCCCCTAGTTTTGTTGTAATATTTTCACATATGCTTTATTTTATTTACGCTTTTATTTATCGCTTCCACTACGTGATTGATATGTGCTTTAATTAATTGCATTAAAATGAATGAGAAATGGGATGAAATGATAAATTCAAAACTCGATTATAAAATTAACCAAGGTATAAATAAATGGGAAGTCCCGAACTCACTCTGGCCTTGGGCTTAATGAGGCGAGAGGGCCACCTCGGCATTGTGTTGGGGTGGAAACCTCTAAGACACCTCTTGTGTCCCGTAAAAGGATCAAATTTACACAGTCCTAGGCGCCACGAGGCGAGAGGGCCATCTTAATGTTCTATTAAGCTGGATACCTCCAAGACACCTCTGGTTTGCCCAAGCATGAGGCTAGAGGACCATTTTGTCGTTAGGGTGGATACCTCCAAGACACTTTCGGCTTGCCTATGATGGATATAGCAGTGCTGTCTTAGGCTCACTGAGGCTAGATGACTTTTCCCAATGTTCTATTGGGTGGCGACTCCAAGAAACCTCCTTGTTGCCAAACATAGATGCATTTGTAAATACCTTATAAGTTTTCATGAACCTATATAAGCGGGCCTTCGGGGAGCCCCGGGGTTCGGCGCGCGTCACAGTGGCGACTCCACTGGGGACGTACTCGAGACTTCACTTTGAAAGTACCTTGGGTAAAATTTATAATTGAGTTTTAATTTAAAAATTTCATCCTTTTTTGAAATTGCATTGCATCACATTAGAGCCTTAGATCTATGCTAGTTTGGTCCCTCTATCAGCCCCGGTGCGTTCCCGAAGCACGACCCTACGTTCACTCAATGTAGGGAAGTGTTAAGGATAATCACCAGCCCAAGCCTCGCACCATCATGGTATATTAAATGGAGACCCGATCGGTCATTACGCTCGTGATGAGCTAGACCCGTTGGCAAGGACCATGCTTGGGTAGACCTAAAGTAACATCACCTTGACCAAAGCTCATGTAATGGAAATAGTTACTTCCCCTAAGTGTTGTGAACCTTAATACTACGCTTGCTATATGGATCATTATGTATTGGACAAACTCAGATAATTTGATTTGGTCACCTAATCAAAGGCTTTCATGCCCCGATAGGCCCATGTCAACTTATTCGGATTGCCTAAATACATGATGGTCAAAACCCATGCGCATGAACATTAGCTAAGAGAGGTTATACTGCCGATTTTTCACTGAGCACCGTGCGCGTCCATCGGGTTCCCTATTAACCCATGGATCAAGCCCACCTAGGACAGAGACCACACGACCTCGTGTGTGGGGGCAATTAGGTTGGAAGGATCTATCTGCTTGCATGTTGTTGTGGATGATGCATTGCATATTCATGTCATTCATGAACAAATAAAATTTTTTATTTCCTCCTTATGTATACATCTTATTCTTTGTATATAATTATTACATGTACATATTATCCTGTGTATAGTTTTTCAAATGTTTCACATGTACCATTGTAATCTCTTTCAGTCACTGTATATCATTTATTGTACAGCACGATCATGCATTACATATTATTCATACATCATTCTAACTCCTTGATTTTCAACCATTATAGACCATTTGCTTGGGTGGTTAGGGGATCCCAATAGTTTTCTAAGGAACGATCAGAGTTCACGTGGGCTGACAAAGTTTTAGCATTCTTACCAGAGCATCTAAAGGCATTAGAAATGGCTGGCCCTTCACAACAGAATGAAGAGACTCATGCCCTAATTGCCCAGGAGTTGGATAGAAGGTTTGAGGAGCTTGAAACAAAGATACTGGCCATGGTCAAAGAAAGGATGGATGCCATGGCACTTGTTCTGCAAGCTCAGCTTATGGCAATAACTCTCAACCAAGGAAAGCCGGCCACGATCGAGAAGGCTCATACAACGACGGCTCCCGTACCTCCTTTTCCTTCTAAGACTAGAGGTAAGGGATCACTTGATTCCCCGGTTGAGCAAGGACGAAATAGGAAGCCTACTTTAGAACATGGCATTATGTCCGAGGAGGATGAAGACCCTGCAATCATGCGTACTCCAAAAGATGAAAGCTCAGGAGGCCTTGACAATAGTAAGGCAAATGCTAAGGCTGCAGAAGTCCTAGCCACTAAAACAACTCAGCCCCACCTCACTATCTCGGGTAGGCCATTATCTTGGCATTTCACCCGTCTCGTTAAGAAAGGGAAGTTACAACCCTTGCCGGCAAGTCAAGGATGCCCTAGACATAGAGCAAATTGGTACTGCGCGTATCACCAATATTCGGGGCATAGAACGGACTACTGTCGTACCTTGAAAGATCGCATTCAAGAGCTGATGCCAAGCCTAGAAAAGGAAGAGATTATAGAAGTGCTAACCGCGGAAGTAAAGCAAAGGCATTTTTCTAATTTGGGCAGATCTTTGTCCTGGGTCCTCAAGAGGTTGATGAAGGAGGGGATATTGTAGCCATTGCGAGCTAGGCCCGCCAAAAGCCAGGGACAGCCCAATCATAAAGGGGATGAGTATTACGCCTTCCACCAGTACACCGGGCATACCACAGATTATTGCAAGGCCTTAAGACATGCCATTCAAGATTTAATTAACTCCAAGCAGATCTCTGACCCAGAAAAGCGAGAGGGAAAGAATAAGATGGACTAAGCGCCTAAGAAGGAAGGAATGATGGGCCCTGAAGTTAATTATGGACCGTCGGCAACAACACCTGCGTCAGCGGAGAGAGGAAGATGATAGTTTAGACTTTCCTTCTTAGTTCTGAACTTTTTTAATAATGTTAGTGACATTTTTTAGTGTTATTAATAAATCGAACAATTTCCTTCACTTGTGCGATGTTTTTTTTAACGATTTCATTATGCATGATCATAATCCATTTATATTTGACATTAGCTCGATTGATGCTACTCTATTTATTCTTGGAACCTTTAAAATCTTGATGGCATCTGACATAACTCCTGAAGAGCGAGAAATATTTGAGAGAATATTAAAAAAATATGAAACAGTCTTTGCCTGGACCTACAAAGATATGCCAGGAATTGATCGGGAAATCGCAGAGAACGCTATTCCTACATATCCAGATCATAAACCTGTTAAACAAAAACTGAGAAGGCTTAGGCCGGAATGGGCAGATAAAGTAAAAGAGGAGATTTGCCAGTAAATCAAAGCCAAATTTCTAGTTGAGGTGCAGTATCCAACTTGGTTGGCCAATGTTGTCCCCGTAGCCAAAAAGAATGGCAAAGAAAGGATATGCGTACATTATCAGGATTTGAATAAGGCTTGTCCGAAAGATAACTTTTCATTGCCCCAAATAGATGAGTTGATAGACAGTGCCGCTACTTGTAAGATGTATAGCTTTGGAGATGGTTATGCGGGCTACAATCAAATTCTCAATAAAATAATTGACCGAATTAAGACGGCTTTCATCACGGAGTGGGGGACATATGCTTATCTGGTAATACCTTTTGGCCTAAAAAATGCAGGAGCCACTTTTCAGAGGATGGCGATAAAAATCTTAAGAAAAAATTAACCTGTAGTGTGGAACAAAGATTGTCAGAGAGCTTTCGATACTATTAGAGAATACTTGCTGAAACCACCGGTGTTGAGACCACCATATCAGTCAAACCAATGATTTTGTATTTAGCTATAGAAGATGGTTTTGTATGCGCCATGATGGCCCAAGAGGACGAATTTATAGTGGAATTTGCTATTTACTACCATAGTAAGAAGTTCCCGGCTTATGAGATTAAGTATGCAGAACTAGAAAAAATCTGTCTTGCAGTAATTTGGGCCTCTAAGAAGTTGACACGCTACTTTCACTCCTACAAGGTATGGGCGGTAGCAAAGCAGAACCCTTTGAGATACTTGCAAGAAGCTCCATCTTTACTTAGAAAGATGGGCAGGTGGTTGTTATTGTTACAAGAGTTGATGTAGAGTACGTTACTCAAAAGACTATCAAAGGGCGTGCAATGGCAGAATTCCTAGCAGAACACCCAATTCAAGGAGACTCATATGAGTTTAACTTTTCGAATGAGGATGTAGCAGATATAATAGTTCAGGGTTGGCAATTACACTTTGATGGAGCTGTGAACAGCAAGGGGGCAGGAGTACGAGTTATTTTGACAACCCCGGATGAGGAGAAGCTTCCCTTGGCGAAGAAGTTGAGACTCAGGGCCACCAACAACGAGGCCGAATATGAAGCATGTACTTTTGGGTTGGAAGCATTAATAGCCTTGGGGGCAAAGAATGTGGAAGTATTCGGAGATTCATCCCTGGTGATTAACCAAATTTGAGGCGAATGGTCTGTTAAAGAAGAAAGGCTAATGCCGTACATCGAGTACTTAAGAGACCTGAGCAATCAGTTTGAAGTGTGTACATTCCATTTCGTTCCAAGAGACGAAAATCAGTTGGCCGATGCGCTCGCCACTTTAGTGTCAATGTGGGACAATCCAGAAGGGGTAGTTATGAGGCCGATTTTGATTTCTAGCTCCAAGATACCTAGCTTTGAATCCAAGTCAGTAATGGAATTAGAAGTAGCAGATGGGAAGCCGTGGTATCACGACATTATGCACTACCTAAAAAATGCGACCTTTCCAGAGGAAGCTACAGGAAAAGATCAGAGAATGATTCGCAAGTTGTCTACTCAGTTCATATGCATGGATAGAATGTTATACAAACAACAGGCTGATGGTATCCAGTTGAGATGTTTGGATGAGAAAGATGCCAAGAAGGTAATAGAAGAAACGCACATCGGCATATGCGGAGCCCATATGAACAGGCTAACATTGGTCAAAAAGATTTTGAGACAAGGGTTCTTTTAGCTTACCATGGATAATGATTGCTCGAAGTATGTAAAGCAGTGTCAGTTATGCCAATAGTATGCAGATTTAAGGCACATGCCCATTTCAGAATTGCATAATTTGACGTCGCCTTGGCCGTTCGCAGCTTGGGGGATTGACATTATTGGGGAGATACGCCCCATGGCCTCCAATGGGCATAGATACATCATCGTCGCCATCAACTACTTTACCAAGTGGGTTGAAGCTGAGTCCTTCAAGAAGTTGATGCTCGAGATATGGCGAAATTCATCGAGAAAAATTTGATATGTAGGTATGGCCTTCCACACCATGTGGTATCTGATAACGGAGTCCAGTTCATGGCCGAAACGAAGAAGTTACTCCAGAAATATGGTATTGAGCACCACAAGTCTTCTCCGTATCGTCCTTAAGCCAACGGAGCAGTCGAAGCCGCCAACAAGAATGTCAAGAGAATCCTGGCTAAGATGGTCCAGAATTATAAAGATTGGGCGAAAAAGTTGACTTTTGCACTCTCGAGTTACAGAACGACCATCAGAACTTCAACAGGAGTAACTCCATATTCCTTGGTCTACGGGACAGAGGCAGTATTGCCGATCAAGGTCAAACTCAAGTCACTGAGGGTGATAATGGAAGCAGAGATTCTAAAAGCTGAATGGGCACAGCAGCGGCTGCAACACTTGAACATGTTGGATGAGAACTGGCTGAAAGCCTACTATCATAACCAAATCTACCAAAAGAGGCTAGCCAGGTCCTTTGAAAAGAAAGTCAAGAAGCACCCATTGAAAGAGGGAGACTTGGTATTCAAACAGATGAGACCAGGTGCACCGGACATAAGGGGGAAGTTCAGGCCCACGTGGGAAGGTCCATTCATCCTCAAGAGGTTGCTATCAAAGGGTGCAGCGATCTTATCAGATAGCGATGGCAATGAGTTTAAAGAACCGGTCAACATCGATAGACTCAAGAGCTTTCATGGCTAAAGACAATAAAATCAAAAGAAGAGAATAAAAGCCCCGCGGGTCGAAAACCGAAAAAAGGCGGCCTTGCTAAAATTAGGCGCCTCATCAGGGTGAAAACAGAAAAAAGGCATCTTGGGCAAAAATTAGAGGCATGAGAGAAAATATCCAATCAAGAAAACCCGAGAGGGCTGATTGGTAACAGTAGTTGATGCTATCAAGATTTGGCTCTGTGAATGAATGTAGTTTGGCATTTTTCAATTAGTGTTAAATGGTGATCATGTATATTGAAATCGTACTGAAACGGGCACAATGTTGTGAAATGAAATAAAACTAAATTCATTCATTGATATTATTTCCTAGTTCTGTTCTAAAAAGGAACATATTGCTTAAAATCCATACAAATCTGAACTAGACCTTACTATTGCTCTCACCGGCCGGGTGCCTTAGTGGCCAGGTCTTGTTATCAACTGCGGGGCTAGGTGTCCATCCTCTATATGTGCTGGTAGAAGTTACAAAATGATTCCCAGAAAAGGGTATAGCAGTTTCTCTGGTAGTTCAGTCCAAAGATCATGAAACTGAGAAGCAAAGGTTGAAGACAAGACCCCACCTCAAAAGGGTAGGGAATGTCTCACTACATCGTTAATCCCTCTAAATTATCAAGCACAATAGGTGGTAGTGTAAAAGGCAGCCTCATGAGGCCTTCAAAGAACCAGATCCTCATCTGCTACCTCACCCAATCTAGCAACACATTCATCCAGAAAGTCAAAGGAATGCAACTGATGCCTAAAGGGAAATACCTCGGAGAATAACTGCTGATTACCTAGGAAGGGACTTTGATAGTAGCTCCAACTTTTCTTACAGCCGTACCGAAAAGGCAAGAGAGTCTAAAAAAAAGGACGTTAGAGATGAAAACCGTGACTAGCTCTCTAAGCAAAAGTTAGGCCAAAGGGCAGGGTGAAAACTTGGGAACAGGCAGTCTATCCTTCAAAAAAATGAAATGAATAAAAGCCGCTGGATTGGGTTGGGTCCAATCCAGGCAAAAAATTAGGCACAGGGTTATGTGAAAATCCCTAAAGGGACGTATTTTTCGCTAAAAAAAGCTAGTGTGAAAATCCACGAGGGACGCACTACCTTTAAAACAATGACTTTTGAAGCCTAAAGCGATAAGGCAGCATTACTCTGAATGACTTTCCTTTAGGCAGAGCTTGATTCAGAGTCAAGGGGGCAAAATGCTCGTTGACCGGGGGGCAAAGATGCGCACGAGTCAGTTCTCTTTGAAAAGATTATGGGACAAAGTCCGTAAAGCCAAGACAACGCTTTTCTAGATCCTTGGAAGCATCAAACAATGTGAGCAACCAAGCAGTATCCTCAATGAATCCCTTAACCACCTGGGATGTGATCTATTCATTTTTGCATGTTACGTGCATTCAGTCTTTTACATGTATAGATATGCACACACAATTCTAGTACATTAATCCTTTGCACGTGTTTCTTATATATAGTTTTGTATGTATACTTCACACACATTATTCCATATGCACACACAATCTTTTGTATATGTTGTTGTGTACATGACTCAGATGGAAGGATCCGAATAGACCTCATGATTAAGGATGATCCAAGTTATAGGTTCAGCTCAACATTATCGACCACTATATCCAGCATAAAATCACGTGCATATGTGAGGGGGTGGAATGCCCAGAAGGACAAGCCTATTCGGAAACACATGCTCAGGTTAATCCGAAATCAGACAAATCTATAGCAAATAAGATCCTTTGAGAAGCCGAACTATCCACACATAGTCGGAGGCAAATCAGACGCAAAAGTGAGCCAAGGTATAGTTTTGACTCTACATCGACGCTCATCCATGCTGAACAATCAAGCCAACATGAAGTCCTCACCAGAATGGAATCTCAAGGACCTGCTCCTAGAAAGACATTTAAGGGAGTAAGCCGACTCATGCGCACCATGTCAGGAGCAGCAAGGTAAGTTTCTGTACCATGAGATGTATGCTTGTATAATAATCAAGATGAAGTCCTCACGAGGGAAGAATTTCAAGGATCTGCTCCCTAGAGGGAAAAGAATAAGCCTCTCCATGCACACCATGCCGAGAGCGAACAGGTAAGTTTCTCTATCATAAGATGTACGCTCACAAACCTCACACAAAGCGTACAAAATTCGGATTCAAATATATGTATATTGCACACACATGATTCCATACACGCGCACAATGTTTTGTATATGTACATGGCTCAGATGAGGGGTCCGAATAGACCTCATGCTAAAAGATGATCAAAGAGTTGAGTTCAGCTTAACATTGTCAAAGTCATGCACGCCATGCCGAGGGCAGCCAGGTAAGTCTCTCTATCACAGGACATACGCTCACACACATCACACAATAAGTGTACAAAATCCAAATTCAAATGTACAAAATCTCAAGCAAAAATAAATTCTCGAGCAACAACAACAACAAAGACCAACAAAACAAAACAAAAAGAAGAAGATATTTTCAAGGCCTTGAAAATCCAACATACGATAAAAATTCGAATGCATCCAAAGTGTAAAAATTCCAAGAAAGAAAATCCCGAAAGAAAAACAAAAACAGAAAAATTACCAAAGACATGGAAACCTATCTGCCTACGGGCAAGCAACCAAAACCTCAAATATAATTTTCCTCTGAGGAGGCTCAAACATAATTCCCTCTCTGGAGGCTCGACATCAAAGTCTCCCAGTGAGCATCAAAGTCTCTTTGGAGCATTATCTTTAAGGCCTTTTTTAAAGCATTCTCAGTCTCTTCGAAGCGTTATCTTTAAGACCTTTTTAAGGCATTCTCAGTCTCTTCGGAGCATTATCTTTGAGTCCTTTTTAGGCATTCTTAGTCTCTTTGGAGCATTATCTTTAAGACCTTTTTTATAAGGCATTCTCGATCTCTTTGGAGCATTATCTTTAAGACCTATTTTTTAAGGCACTCTCAGTCTCTTTGGAGCATTATCTTTAAGACCTTTTTTTTAAGGCATTCTCAGTCTCTCTAGAGCACTATCTTTAAGACCTTTTCTTAAAGCTTTCTCAGTCTCTTCGGAACGTCAAGTTATTTTCAAAAATATTCCAAATCCCTTCAATCTGAAGTGATCCGAGAGGCCAAGACGAGGCCAGCAGGACAGATCAGCCATCGTGCAGGCCGGGACGAGGCTAACGGATCACCAATGGTAGAACAGATCGCAAACAGAGGTTGTAGTCAGAGAGTACTGTATCTCACAGACACCGTGCAGGCCGGGACGGGGCTAGCAAATCACCAGCGATAGAACAGATCACAACAGAGGATGCGGTTTAGACAGCACTTCACCTCACACCGTGCAGGCCAGGACGAGGCTAGCGGGACACTAGCGATAGAACAGATCGCAACAGAGGATGCAGTTAGACAACACCTCACCTCACACCGCGCAGACCGAGATGAGGTTAGCGGGGGACAGCGATAGAACGGATTGCAACAGAGGATGCAATTAGACAACACTTCACCTCACACCGCGCAGGCTGAGATGAGGCTAGTGGGATAGACCAGCTACCGTGCAGACCAAGATGAGGTTAGCGGGGGACAGCGATAGAACAGATTGCAACAGAGGATGCAGTTAGACAACATTTCACCTCACACCGTGCAGGCCGGGATGAGGCTAGTGGGACACCAGCGATAAAATAGATCGCAACAGAGGATGCAGTTAGACAACACTTCACCTCACACTGCGCAGGCTGAGATGACGCTAGCGGGACAGACCAGCCGCCGTGCAGACCAAGATGAGGTTAGCAGGGGACAGCGATAGAATAGATTGCAACAGAGGATGCAGTTAGACAACACTTCACCTCACGCCGTGCAAACTGACCGAAGGCGAGCGGGACAATGTGATAGAAAAGATTGCAAATGAGCCACAGTCTGATAGCGCTACAGCTCAACGGCAACAAGTCGCAACATTCCACACAGCAAAAAGGTAAGGGCTACCTCAGGTACGCATCTCTTTTCTTTCTTCTCTGAATTTTGGCTGATCTAGGCACTAGTGCACTGGTTTCCCCAAAATTGGGGGCAACTGTAGACACTAGGTCCCGAGACAGCCCATATCAGAGTTACCCAATGATGATAAGATGCCTTCTTACAGGCAAAAAGGTTAAAAGTGGTGATTTTCTTGTGAAATTTGCATTTTAGAGTGAAAAATAAAAAAATAATAAAAAAATGTTTTGAAAAATGGGGCTTATAAATTATAGTATTTTTGTTAATTTTAAAAATTTTTAAAAAAATATTGGAGTGTCGGCAGCACGCAGCGCAACGTGAACGCGAAGATACGCACTGGGTGAGCGCGCTACCGATGCCCCATCGGTTGCCTCCGACAGGGCGTCAGTCCCCCAACCTCGCCCGTTGCTGCCGATTTTGGCCCGAAATCGTTTTCTTTCGATTTTTCACCCAAAATTCCATTTTTTTTATCCCATTTTTTCAAGTTTTTTAAGTATTTATTCAATTTTCAAATTTTAAAATGGTTAATATCTGATTTTATTAAGTTTTATCCCTTTAATTAATATTTTTTTCCTATTTTCTTCATATAAAAAGAATAAGAAGAAAACCTAAAATGGGGAATTTTTCTTAGAGTTTTTTTTTCATCTTTTTCTCTTATTTTTCCTTTCAAACTCTCTCTAAAATTCCAGATTTTCCCCACCAAAAAGAAAAAAGAATTCAGTTCATCTTTTTCATCTTTTTTTCAATAGAATTTCTTCTAAACATATATTTGGAAGGAGTTTTTGTTGTTGAATTTAATTTAGAGACAAATACAAGAATTATTTGCTCTCAAAATTCCTTTATTATTTTATATATTCATTAATTTGTTTATCTTCATCTTTATTATTATCATGTTCATATTTTTACATATTAACTCATTAACATAATTTATTTATTCCAATTAAATCATTCAATTCTTTTATCATTTAATGTATATTTTCATTTATTTTGATTTGTAAACATTTTAATTCAATTATGATTCTTTCACATCACCTTGTTTTATTTTACATTTAATTGATTTTAATTGATTCAATTACTAACATTATTCTATTTGTGTTTTATTTTTATTTCACATCTCATTTTTCTTCTTGGGCATTTTTGCGAGCACACGGGGAGGTTCAGAAGGCTCGTTTGGGATCAAGTATTTATTTGCTTTATTTGTAATATTTTATTCATTTTGCTTTTTCATTTATTTTGCTATGTAATTTTCCTATAAATTTGTTTATTTTAGGCGCTAGAAAGAAAATCACAAAGCATTTTTATTAATTAATTTGGAATTTTTCCTAAATGAAAATGGGACCAATGTCTCAATTTTCTCTATCAAAAATAAAATCATCACATCAAAATTTTTTTATAATAAATATGCATGCGAGGACCAATGTCCTCATCATTAATGAATATCCCGATTTATGCATGATTTGCATTTTATTTACAATGGGGGTTGTATTCCGCCCCTAGTTTTGTTGTAATATTTTCACATATGCTTTATTTTATTTATGCTTTTATTTATCGCTTCCACTACGTGATCGACATGAGCTTTAATTAATTGCATTAAAATGAATGAGAAATGGGATGAAATGATAAATTTAAAACTCAATTATAAAATTAACCAAGGTATGAATAAATTGGAAGTCCCGAACTCACTCTGGTCTTGGGCTTAATGAGGCGAGAAGGCCACCTCAACATTTTGTTGGGGTGGAAACCTCCAAGACACCTCTTGTGTCCCGTAAAAGGATCAAATTTGCATAGTCCTAGGCACCACGAGGCGAGAGGGCCATCTTAATGTTCTATTAAGGTGGATACCTCCAAGACACCTCTGGTTTGCCCAAGCATGAGGCTAGAGGACCATTCTGTCGTTAGGGTGGTGTGACGCGCGCCGGATCCCCGCGACCGCCCCTTCGACCTCCCGCACGTGGGCGATCGGGCAATTGTGGGTCCGTTGACAGCTTGCAATAAATCGCAAGTGCGTCTATGTTGAGCAACAAGGAGGTTTCATGGAGTCGCCACCCAATAGAACATTGAGAAAGTTTCTCTCGCCTCGGAGAGCCTAAGACTGCGCTTAGTATCCATTTTTGGCCAGCCAAAGGAGCCTAGGATTAACGCTAAAGCCTCGTGACACAAGAAGTATCTTGGAGGATAACCTCTAACCTCTTGAGCCCAAAGACCAGAGCTGGTTCGGGACTTCTCATTTATTTATACCTTGATTAATATCATAATTAAGTTTTGAATTCATTGTTTCATCAACTTTCCACACAATGCAATTTTAATTTAAAGGCGCAATCATTCATATCAAAAGCGGTAAATGTAAGCAAAATCCAAAATAAAGCATTAAAAAAATAAATTACAATAACACTAGGAGCGGAATACAACTCCCATTTATAAAAGTGAAATACATGCATAAAACGGGTTATTCATTAATAGTGAGAACATTGGTCCTCGCATGCATATTTATTATGAAAAAGTTTTGATGTGATGATTTATTTGGGTATGAAAAACTAGGACATTGGTCCCCTTTTATTTAGAAAAAGAATGTCAAGTTAATTAATAGAAATGTTTTTGTGATTTTCTTTTTAGCGTGCCTAAATAAAGAATTTTACAAGAAAATTATATGACAAAATTAAATAAAATATTACAAATAAAGAAAATAAATATATGAACCAAAAGAGCCTTTTTGGACCTCCCGATGTGCTCGCAAAAACGCCCAAGCGAAAAAAAATGAGTTTAGACATAAAAACAAAATACAATTAAAACAATGTTAGTGATTAAATCAATTAAATCAATTAAACATACAAGATAATGAATAACAAATTAAAATAAAAAAAGATGATATGAAAAGAATGATAATGGAATCAAAATGTTAACAAACCAAAATAAATGAGAAACATGCATTATATGTGATAAATGATTAAATGATGTGATGAAAATAAAATAAAACATGTTAATTAATTAGTACATGAAAATATGAACATGATGAAAATAATGATGATAAGTGAAAAATAATGAATGAATAAATAAACAAATGATAATAAAATCATGTAACAATGATAAAAATTAGTAAACAAAGGAATGATGAAAATAATAATGATATATAACAAGGTTAATTGATGTGTTCATAATTAATTAAAACTATTGACATTGCAAAAAGATTAATTTAAGTTAAATAATTATTTACATGTTAAAAATAATGAGGAATCAAAATAAATTATTTACATGTTAGGAATTAAAAAAAACAATATTCACATGAATAAAAATCAAATCATATATAAACAATTAAATGGAACAATTATAACATCAATACAACAAATGAATAGATGAAAACAATAAATAAATCAATAAAACAATAAAATATACATGAATAAATTAAATAAAAATAAAATAGAAATTGAAATTGAGCCTAGAATATTTACCCTCAGAGTATTGGATTTGATGAAGGAAAAGTGATGATTTTCCGGAAAATTGCTTGAAAGAATAATTTTAGCAATAAAATTAATTCTCTTTGTTTATGGAGAAAAACAAAGGAATTGATTTGTATGCTTAAGATTAAAAAGAAATTGATGTCAAAATGATGATTAATCTCTTGTGTTTATGAAGAAAAAAAACCAAGAAATTAATTGGAATAATTAAGAATTGAAAATTGATCTTTCAATTTCAATTAAACCTTTTTAATTAAAAGAAAAATCTGAAAATGTTTAGAAGAAAAATCAAAGAGGAAGAGAAATGCTGGAAATTCTGATGTAAAAAAATAGTAGTGGAGGCCCCCATTTTTGATTCATCATAAAGTATTTAAAGAATAGAAAATGTTGCCCTAATTTAATTAAGGAAAACAAACCTAATTTTATTCAAATTCCTTTATTTTTGGGGATAAAATCAAGTTTTATTAATTAATAATCTATAAAAAATATTTTGGAATTTTATTTGAAGTCAAAAACCCTTAATTTTGGGATAAAAACGGATTTTTGGGTGAAAAAATCGGAAAAAATGCTGAAAAAATGGAAAATAGGGTAACAGACCCTATACCGACGGCCAGAATGCCCGTCGCTATAGAGGGGCGGGCGTCGGAGCGGCAACCAGGCGAGATTCGCGCGAAATCTGCGCGCTGGCGCTCGCGCACGAGCGCTCCGTGCGGCGCTCAGTGTGCGCGATGCTGCGCGCGCCTTTAGCGACGCGCAGCATCGGCGACGCTGAGCGTCGCCTTTGCGCCCGCAGCGCGATGGGCGCCCAGGCGCCTGCGAGCTGGGCACGAGCGCGCTGCCGCAGGCGCGCCGCCGCGCCCGGCACTCGTGATCCGACTTTTTTTTTTTTTTAATTTTTAAATTATAAATTGACTAAAAACACTATAATTTTAAGCCCCCATTTTTCAAAATTAATTTTTTAAATATTTTTTATCATTTTCTAATTTTTCACTCTAAAATGCAAATTTGACGAGAAAATCATCACTTTTAACCTTTTAACCCTGTGAAGGCAATTATCATCATTGGGTAATCCTGATCAAGGCTACTCGGGACCCGGTGTCTACAGGTGGATACCTCCAAGACACCTCCGACTTTCTTATGATGGACATAGCAGCGCTGTCTTAGGCTCACTGAGGCTAGACGACCTTTCCCAATATTTTATTGGGTGGCGACTCCAAGAAACCTCCTTGTTGCCCAACATAGACGCACTTGTAAATACCTTACAAGTTTTCATGAACCTCCACCCGATCGCCCTATAAGCGGGCCTTCGGGGAGCCCCGAGTTTCGGCGCGCGTCACAAAATCAAAGTGAGAATGATCAATTAAACCCAAGCCAACAAGTTTTCTTAAATACACCTAAAACCTAATACCTTTTATTAACAATGATTGTGCCATGAAAAACATCATCGATCAAAATGGAAGAAATAAATGGGGAACAAGACTCCCAAACAAAGAGTCTGCATGTAATAAGGGTATCTGTTCGAAAGAGTGAGCTGCCTTATTGGTATTCTAACTTGTCCAATGAAAGACCTGTAAAGCCCTAACTTGTACCCTAGTTGTTTCTAGACACATTTAGGGTGTAAATGTGGCCAAATGTGTTTAGTTTGGAAAGTAAAGCAATGGGGCATAGTTGGTATTAATTGAAAAGTTTATGGACTAAATTGTATAAATTATTAAGTATTGTATGTCAATGTATGATTTAGAATTGATTGTAGGGTAAATGCATGATTAAAGGAGAGATTAAGGATTAAAAGAGAAAAAGCAGAGATGAACCAATCATCAATTGGCACCTAACCTTAGTCTAGAAGATGGAAAAATTTTACATGGCTTATAAAAGCCATGTATGTCAACTGAAATGGGGTTGGAGAAGCCGGCCATCTCTTCCTTAATAACACAACTATTTCATCACTCAAATCACACGCTAAAAACTCCATTGACAATCTGCTCAAACGAATTCATAAGTAGAAAAGTAAATTTTAAGTGCAATCCTAAGTTAAACAAGGTAAGTGTAAGTTGAGTTCATCTTCTTCTTCACTTTTAATTTAATAAAGATGGAAGATTATGGTTTGTATGGTTGTTAATGATTTTGTGATGAATTTTAGAAGAAGAAGGAGCTAGAGATAGGGGAAAAGAGAAAGAACAAGCAAAAAATGTAAAAGTGAAGGAAGGAAGAAGAAAGAGTTGAGGTTTGGGAACTTTACTCTCTATGTGCATATTTTGATAATGTATTGTAATGGTTTGAGTGTATGTTGATGTTGAATTAAGTTTATTTGTGGTTGATTAATTGGTTGAAGTAGTGTAAAATGGCATGTAAATTTTATGGGGGAAAACTTTGTCAAAGTTTCATCAAACCTAGTGTGGATATTTTGGCTATAAGTTAAGTTATAGAACTCCAAGTTGGGTGATTCTAGTTAGAGGTGAAATTTAAGATCTATATCTATAAAAGTATAGAGAATTCGAGACCAAAAATTAGCTCTAAGCTCCTTAAATTTTGAACTAAAAGTAAGAAATGAATTTTGCCTAGGCAATAGGAGCAGTTCCTATTCCTAAGGCCATATCTCTTTGAATTTGAGTCCAATTTGTATTATTTTTGTGTCATTATAAACTTAACTCATAGATGAACATTTGATTGGAAGAGACTTTAGGCTGCAAATGATGTTTTCTAGGTAATAAAACTCATAAAATTTGATCTATAGAGGTTGACCTGTTATGCCCTGTTTTAGAAAGCAATTTAACAGGGCTATACGGCGGTCAAGAATTCCTACCCTCTATGCAAACCACTTTTGGACAGCTTTAAAATGCCTAAAATTTGAGTTACACAACAATCAAGGAATCCTGCCCGCCGCGTAACCTTTCCTGCCCGCCCTATGGGAAAGCCTGCCCACCATGTAAAAACATTATGGAATTCAAACTTTGCTTGTCAATTGGTTTTACACTACAGTCAAGTTTTTCTACTCATCGTGTAACCCCTTCTTCCCACAGTGTAGAAGTATTCTGGATTCAAATTTTTGTATGCCAATTGGTCTACACGACTGGCAAGAATTCCTGCCCATCGTGTAACCTTCAAATCTTCTTTAATAATTTATGATTTCTACTTCATTTTGAATTGTTATTTGGATTGAATCTTCTAAAACTTATTAAACACTCATTTAATGACCCAAAAATAGTAATTATACATATAAGATATTAAATTATGACACGTTTATAATTGAAAAAAAAAATTATATATGTATAAACTTAAGTTATGAATTAACATTGAAATAATGGAATACATGTTACCATGACATGAATTGTTAGCATTTATTCTAAATTAATGAATATATGATAATTAAACATTAATTGTACTCAAATGTGAATATAATTGTTCTAATTTAATTATTAGCTTGCTTTAATTAGGAGGTAGATAGATAGGCATGCCTATAGGGACCATAAATGCTATAGCCTACCATTTTATTCTGTCAACCCCATTTGGGTCGTTATTCATGCCCCATTTGGGTCATTATATTAGACCTCATTTGGGTCACCATCTGATATTGATATGTTAATATGTTAAAAGTGTAATGTACCTATGGGTACCATCTGTTCTATATTTTCCCCATTATCCAGTTCTTTGGGATTGTAGGCAATCTTTTAAAGGGCACATGTTAAATGAATTTTCCCCGATATCCTTTTGCTACCAACAAAAGATGTTAAAGTGAAACCAAATGCTCCGAAGCATAACTAAAACTCGAACCCTGACTAAGTGATTGGTGGCATAAAGAAGCTGATTAATAAAATCTTGAACAATAGGAGCTATAATATAACATTCTTATAACACTATACCACACATATGGTGACCGAATGTCTCAACTGTCGCATTGCACTAATGTCACCATGATATATTACAGTACATAGTTCAGTAAAAATTTTTCACATTTAAACTTTCAACGATACAATAAGATAATTAATCATAATACAATAGTTAATACCTAGGTCTATTACAAACTCATACTTATCATACATAAAACATAAATCCATACCAATCCGATATGACCATATACATGCCATGTCTATGCTACTGTCTACGTTACCTGCCAATTCTTCCCAGTCAACATTCATAAGTCGGCCACTTCATGCTTCCTGTTTCTCATAACCTGCACGCAGTTATAACACTACGTGCTGATCATTAAAATGCCCAGTGGTGGATACATATCCTAAACTTTCCATCTAAACCCACACATGCATGCATACACACTTCAGATTACTTTTTAACTATTTTGTTTATATCCATAATTGTCTGTATTTACTTCAGTTTCTTACCTTTTTACCGCTATTGCTACAATTTTAACTATCATAAATACTTTTATTATTATTATTATAGTTATTACGACAGTTGACGTTATAATTATTAAGTTGTTATTTCTTTTTCTATTTTTTTTATCTTTACCTTTTTATTCAAACATTTTCATTTTAACTATGGATTAACTTTTAAATTTATTTACTTGTAATATTTGATCGCTATTCATCCTTAGATTACTATTTCTATTACTTTAATTTTTCCTTAATCATTATACTTGTGTAATTTCTAATAATTTTCATTATTTCGTTTCCCCCTTTTATCACTGTCAACTCTATCGTAATTTATTTACTTTCCGTTGACTATATTCTTCTATGTTCATTATTTCATTATAGTTATTAATGTAAAATATACTTATAAGTTTATTTGCATTACAACTACTAGTATAATCAATATTCATATTTCATTAATTATGATTATTAACTTGCTTCCAATATTTTCTATTACAATTATTCTTTCTGTATTTATTCATATTTTCTATTCCCATGCTCATTTCACTCTCTTAAAAATTAATTCAATTTCAATCGCTATCTTTATTACTTCTATTAACATCGGTACCATATTTCTGTTAAGTTACTTAATTTAATTTATTATACATTTATAATCACTTCACATCATTATTAACATTTACATTATTACTTTTTATTACTATTATTATGATTACAAATGCTAACATTTATATTATATATGTTATTGTATATATATCACATTAATTAATTAATATTATTATTATTATTCTTACATTTTACAGTACCTTAATTCACAGTGTAATATAAGCAATTGATATTGTTATTATTATCGTTGCTCTTATTAACATTGTTATACATATTTACATGAGTATAACTATTAATACTAGCATTATTTTCATTATTATTAGACTATTAATTCCCCCAATAATATTTTATTACCAATCTAATACTTATTTAACTTGTAAATTACACTTAATTCTTTAATTCACATTCATGTTATTCTTCTACAGTATAATCTGTAGACTTTTATTAAATCTACAATATTACTACTTATTTAGCTAATTAGTATACATTTGTTCATTCTATCTTTTAATTCTTTTATGAATACTAACATAGTTAATTTTACATTTTAATTTCTTCAATTATACATTTACATTTTAACTTTTATCCTGTTCATTTTCATTTTATTTTTACCTTATCATTTTTCATTCCCCGTCCAATTTTTTTGACATACAAATTATCATTTAATCTAAACTATCAATTTATCATAAAATTCAATTTAAATTCTTCTTTTATCAACTTTTACATATTTTATTAATACTGCCACTACTATTACTATTATTTTTATTATTATACTCTACGTCATTAATTTCTTCACTTTTAATTATTTATTCAATTAACATTCATAATACTTTGCAATTATATTTTAACTTTTTTTAAAATATATTATTATTTTCAATTTACCATTTAATTTCTAATTTTTCACTAAATTACAATAATACCCCTTTTCTTACCACTTATTTATAATCATGCCATTAAATAACTTTATTGTTACATTTATTTCACTATTTAGCATGCAAATTACCAATTAGTTTTTTACAATATTATTCTAAAAGTAAATTACTCTTAAGTCCTTTTTTATTTTATTCAAATTATAATCTTACTCTTTAATTACCATATATTTACAAGTATACCATTAAGATTATTTCTTTCTTACCTTTCACATTAATTCCATTTCCTAAATGTAAAATTTCCATTTAATCCCTAAACGTCATTTTGGTATCAATTTATCTTTTGGTCCTTAATTCATTAATATTCTTACTTAATTTAATGTTTAAACACATATAACTCTATATTTCCCTTTTTAATTCATTCTTTTATATAATTACTATTTTGCCCCTATTACTTTAAAATCTTTACATTTTAGTCCTTCTTTACTCTATATTCCTTTATTTATATTCATTTACTTATTTTAATTTTTTTTCTATTATTTTGACATACAATTTATTGTTTAATCCTTAAATACTATTCTTGTGTCATTTTTACATTTTAGTCCTTGTACCAATATCAATTTACTTGCTTTATTAATTCATTTTCTATTTTCCCTTTTTAATCTTATTAATTATTAAATTTACACTTTTCCCCCTTTTTATCATTTAATTCCTCGATATTACCTATTATTTACAAATAAGTCCTTTATTACTCTATTTCTCATTTTAATTTCCATTCACTTACTTCAATTCATTTCTTTAGCATTTTAAAATCCATTTTCATAATTTTGCCCCTAGTGTCAATCTGGTAGAAATCTCCAAACTGGATACATGGGACGTGTGCCCCATAGATCCACTACATACATTTTAGAGTGATCCCGAGGAATCACCCATACATTCCATTTTACATTCCATTTCATTTCATTTTTCATTTTAACATTTGAACATTCCAACATTTAGTAGACCGTCATTGGCCTACTTAAGCGAGTCGCCACGACTCGTACCGCGGTGTGAAATTCCTATGGCTAGCCAACTATATCCAGAACTATTACTACCAGACTACTACTAAAGGCAATTAATCATTCATTCACTTCAATTTCCATTATAACAATCACTTAAAATAAATTATACTATTAGTTAACAACATAACCAAACCTTATAATATTCGTTATTTCCTTACTAAATCATATTTTTTTCCACCATTTATTTAATAACATGATCATTCCAACCATAATTTCATTAAAACTACTAATTTAATTTCATTTCCATTATGAACATAATGTACTACTTTATTCTAAAATATTCATTTTTTTAATTAATAAATTCTAATTAAATTACTATATTCTCAATTTTTATTCTTTATTCATTTTATGCCATATTATCAACTATATTACACAATTAACTTAATTTTTAATATAAACATAATATACTAATTAATTCTAAAATATTCATTTATACATAATAAATTCCAAATAAATTATCATACACCCAATTAATGTCCTATATTCATTTTATGATTTTAAACTTAGTAAATTAACCAATTTGACTATAATTTCTCCATGTTAACCACTCGGCCAACTCATAATTTTACCATTAAAAATTCTATTCCACCCACTTATTCTTATTTAAACCAATTAACATGTATACTTTGTCAATTTACAAATATACCTAAAATATACCCTAATGTTCTTAGGTATACTATTCGACCACCCTTTAATTTCCACCCTAGAATTTATTTCTTTTTCAATTAACTCTCCAATTCATCATTTCTAACACCATAAATCATTATTATCACATTTATTTCAATTATACATGCATAAATCATACACACACCATATAAACATAAACTAAAAATATACAAAATAAATGGAAAGGATGGGATATTGTATCCACTAACCTTAGATTCACTTTCTCCACTCCTTAATCCCTTTTTGCTTTACCTTAGAAACACCACCATCTCTTCATACTTTCTTTAGTAGCCGAATTCTTACATCAAATAAACACCAATTATTTCACTTTATTTATTCAATATAACTACATAAATATCCTCTATATACCCTAAAATACCTATTTGAACCATTAAATTAAATTATGGACCTCAAAAACTTTTACCTCATTTTAGGACATAAACTTGAACACTTGATTTTTTTTTCCCACGTATTTCACTCCAAATGAGCTTTTGAGACCACTATTAATGAAAAGAGGGGCTGAAAATTATTTGGGATGGTTTAATTTGATTGAATTTATTTAGAAAGTGGAAGAGAATTCAAGGTTTCTTTGGGTGGAAATGGGGAAGAGAAATGAAGAAACTTCAAGAAAACTGCAGATTTTCCCATTATATATAGACATTCTAGATGGGCTGGACTTGGTCCAACCAATTGGGCCAACCCAATTAGGCCCATTTAGTTATTCAGCCCATTTTTCACTCCAAAAATTATTTTCTTCACTTCTTAAGTTTAATTCCTCCCCAAATCAATTCCATAATTCATGAAATATATTTATTAAGCTCCATATAAAATTTTAACCCAATCGAAAACCGTTTCCCGGTCCAGTAATTTCCTACCATTCCGATAATTCAGTTTTTTATCTCACCGTAAAATTTATTTTTCAATATCATTTGATTCTTCATAATTTTTCAAGTAAATCAATACTGTCAGATAATTTTTCTGAGCTCTGCAATACCAATTAGAGCTCAGTCAACTTTTAGTCAAACCGGTCAACTGCTGTAAAACTGGTCCGACCGGTTCGATTCCTTGGTTGGGCCGATTCGATTTACTTTTCATTTTTAACTTCCTTTTACTCTTAATAATTCATTTGGCTTTGATTTCACCTCAATCATGTCCCACTACTGATCTGATTCAATTAAACCGGTTCGATTCACTCATTTTTCAGCGTCATCATAAAATTTACTTTTTATTATCAAATTGTTCTACTTATCATTCTGAGTCCATCCATGCCTTCAAATAATTTTTCAGAGGTCGTTTATTATCTTAAAAGTCCAAAAGTCAAACCAAAAGTCAACTCTTTTACTATTTAAAATGGGCCGGGTTTTTTTCTTATTTTTTACTTTTGGAGACGTATTTGACCTCATTTTTAGTCCAAATTTTACCACCAGACTCCTTATAACTTATATTTTCTATTGGTGCAATAAAATATTTTTCACCGTCAGGTGGCACTATTCACCCTGTTGTCACTATTCACGGCCCAAAATCACTATTCATGAAAGTAGCTATTTTGGGCCATTACATGTAATATGAATATCAACTTTCAACCAAATTTTAGCAGCCCTTATAAACAATTAAAAGGAACATGCTATAACTCCTCCAAAATGCCGCACCTGACACAACTAGAGTCAAGAAAAAATACCTTTACACAATAGCCTAGCTTTATAAGGTATAAAATCATAAAGACGTTTCCAAACGAAATCTTTAATGTTCCATAATTTTTGCCAATTACTTTGCAAAAAATTATTAGGAATATCAGAGAGAGAGTTCAAAGCTACTCTACAGCCTAATTTCACACTGTAACAACCATTTGTATTATGATGCCAAATGATCTTATCAGCAACTCTGATGTTGCATGTAACACCCCAAATTTTGAGTTAGTTAACTGTACCTTTTAGACTGAAAAATAATGTTTTCACCACAAGTTTTGAAGGATTTAATTGTTAAGAATGCATTATGGAGGTTATAAATTGAATTAATATTTCTAACTAAAAGGTTATAAATTGAATTAATATTTCTAACTAAATGAATCATTTACACACAAATAATTAAAATAAAAAGTAAATATATGTAAGTAAATAATAAATAAAAAAATCTTAATTAGGGTCCTAGAATTTTCTAGGAAAAAAAAAGAAGAGAAACAGAATTGTGATATAGGAAAAGAATAGAACAAAAAATGGAAGAGGGAGAGAGAATATGGGAAAAGAGAGCAACGAAGAGGCAGGAATGGGTCCTCATCAGCGTTGGTGACAACCCAATGTTCCCCTGCCTCAACGACCAGCCATGCCCTCATCTCCCCTCTGTCCAGCCACCATTCTCGCTGTCTCTACTCTATTTTAAAAAAAAAAATAAAGAAAGAAATAAAGGCTGCTCCCTCAATTTTTGGCCACCTCCGGCGTTGGGTGGCAACATGAATAGCACTGAAGGACTGCTAATAGGGATGCAAACCTTTTGATGCCATCCTATCCTTCTCACTCACTGTAACACCCCGAAATAGCCCTAGAAGAATGACAAAATTTTTGTTCAAGAAAGATTAGTGTTGTGCGTGTGAGTCCTGTCGCGAGCGCGGCAAGCGTCGCGGGCGCGACAGAACCACTCCGATGATAGGGTATTTAAATTGGCCTTTGTAAATTGTAGCTTTGTAGGAGAATGACACATGGCTTTGTAGGGAAGTGACAAGTGGCAATAGATTAACTTATGTTAAGAGAGATTAAGAGTTAAAAAGAGGATGAGGATGTAATTATTTGGGTAGATGGCATTTATTACTATAGTTAATTGTTGGATTGACTTGGACTATCTATTTCTTTCTTCTCCTTTCACGTGAGTTTCTTTCTTTTCCATTATTCTGCTCTTTCTTTCATTCCTTCTTCTCCTTCATTTTGAGCTCCTAGTTTGCATGGGTCAACCCCTCGCCTTTCCCCTCAACTAAATTGTATATTTTCTTGATGTTTTACTCCCCGGAATGAACCCGTATTATCCCGGAATGTTTCCGTGATTTATACCCTACATGTTTAGGGTTATCAAGTGATTATAGGATTAGTTATCTATGTAACCAATGCTACGGCATAAGAGTTAGCGTTGACCATGTTATGCCATGTGATATGAATTATTATATGATGCATTTGGTATAGAGTATAGAACCCTTATGTAATCTGTCTTCTGTCGCGAGCGCGACCTCTTGTCGCGATCGCGACAGAGAACCTCTTCTCGCCATGTTCCACTTGTTTTGAAGAGTGTTTCCTTTTGTCTTGCTTTGCATGATGTATATGTATATGTAATGAAATTTGAATGTTACATGCTTTAATTTATTGAACATGATTAATAAAGACTGTATGTGAATTAAATGCCTCTAAAGCTGATGAGTTGTTATTGAGCCTGATTACCGTTATAGTGGATAGATAAGCATGCTTATAAAGGGCTAGAGTGCAGTTGCTAGGAAAACTTAAAATGAGTTGTTCTGTCGCGAGGTTGCGACATCTGTCGCGCTCACGACAGAAGACTCGCCTTTGGTGCCTCACGGCACCACTTTTTACCCTAAACTTGAATCGTAAAAACCACCATCTAAACCACCTTTTTAGGAAAAGTGGTCTTCATAAGCATTGTTCACTAGGATGTTAGCTTTCAAATGGGACAATTCTGAGGTCATTTGGACATCTACAACTTAATATATGACCTAAATAACCTCTACTATTCCAGTGAACCCGCCAGAACAGGGTCACCTACGTTTTAACTACTTTTTGGCATACGTAGAGTCAGAATTAGCTCAAGCACCCTCTTAGACATTTTTAGCTACGGATCTTATGTTTCAGATGCAATTTGAATCAACTCAATTTAAGTCTTGTAACTCAATTTGAGCCTGATTACCGTTATAGTGGATAGATAAGCATGCTTATAAAGGGCTAGAGTGCAGCTGCTAGAGTTGGCCTTAATTGTGCCTAGAGTTCGAATACCTCGTGTATTCCATAGAGTTTTGAGTTAATTCTCCACATGTAAGATACTGTAAACAGTATCCAGAGTTACCCGTATCCACCATGAAAGGAATTCAGGCTTGTCTTATTAATGTTGTGTAGTGAACTTGAGATGATTAAAGTGTTGCTTTGAATAAAGCTATAATACATGAGAGTAATGTTTAAATACATGACAGTTTTGTATACAAGTGTATGATTACATGAGTATGTTTACATGTATGTGAACACATGATAGCGTATATTTGAATAAATGAGATGTACAAGTTATAGTGTGCATGAGACAGTGAAAGAGTAAATGTTACTTATATGTGAGCTCAGAGTACTTGATAATCGAGCATGCTACCTATACACGTATAAGAGTTATATGCATGAGATATATGATTGTGTGATTTATCTATGACTTCGTAAAGAAGTCCTTTGTAGTATTTTCATCCCCACTAAGCGTTATCGCTTAGCACGGATGTTTATTTCCGTGTAGGTTACAGGTTCGGATCAGTGAGCGGACATCTGCAGGTCAAGGCCACTAGGAAGTTTTGCTATACCTTTTTGTATAAGTTAGAACTAAAGTTTATGATGTTTTGAGTAACATCATTATGTAATAAAGAGTATAGTTGTTCTATGTAATCGTTAAAAGTATATGTATATGAATCGAAAAATGAACAAGTATAAGTATAAAGCTTTTGGTAATATGTACAGTTTACATGTATAGTAAAAGTAATTTTGTTTGGGCCCAACTTATTTCTAATTTATTGTTACCGCTTCCGCTAATGCATGTACATGTATACGTAAGTGTCCGCGTAGCGCCCCGATATTCCTTACTGGGGGGTATGGGGGTGTTACATTTAGTGGTATCAGAGCTCTAGGTTAATTGGTTCAGGACTATAAGATGATAGAGTATAGTACTAGTGTATATGTTTGAGTTGTCTAGAATGTGGCCTAATGCAGATGCTGGTTTTGTAGGGTCTAGATGGAGTCCGACCCGAGTGAGCATGTACGAGAGACTACAGGCAGTGTGAATCCGGTTCGAGTGGATCCACATGTACAAGCACAAGATAGAGAGGAAAGAGCAAGAGTTGTTTAGGACAACCCGGAGTTGATGCATGGGTTGGTACAGATCCTAGATAGACTGACAGCTCCTAAAGCTCCAACAGATTTGATAAGAAAGAGAGGAGCTGAAGAGTTCCATGGAACATCCCTAGATCAATCCGAGATAGCAGAATTCTGGTTAGAGAAAATAGAAAGAATTTTACAAGAGATCAGTTGCCCTCAGAACCAGAAAGTAGTTTGTGCCGTGTCATTGCTGCAGGGTGCAGCATATGACTGGTGGAAGTTGGTGTTGCAGCATCCTCAGAGACCCATGGAGTTAACCTGGGATTTCTTTATTCAAGAGTTTAAGGACAAGTTTGTAACCAAAGCATATAGAGATGCTAGATGGAAAGAATTTGTGACTTTCAAGCAAAGTAATATGACGGTGGGGAGTATGAAAAAGAGTTTACTCGTTTGAGTAAATATGTACCGGAAGGTATGTTAACTGATGACTTCAGATGTAGGCAATTTGAAGATGGATTAAGAGAGAGCATAAGAGGACCGTTAGCTGCCATGGTTGCTTTACAACCGGTGGGTTATTATCCATTGGTGTTGGCAGCGATGAAAATGGAGGAATCTGAGTTGATAAAGCAAAAGAGAGAGCAGAAAAGAAGATTTCCAAGAGAAGATGAGAATGTTGGTAGAGGAGCTAGAGCAGAAAAAAAAAGGAAGAGATGGGCAAGCATCGGTACAAGTACCAACTTCGGTTGGAAGTGTGAGACCGCCTACTAGTAGAGGGAGTATGGCCCCAGAATGTGAGCACTGTAATAGACGTCACTGGGGCGAATGTAGAAAGCTCACTGGAGCTTGCTTTAAATGCGGTAGTACCGAGCATCTCCTTGCTCAGTGCCCTAAAACAAGAGAGAATATGGCATCACAAGTAAATAGAGAGAAAGGCAATGCTTCTGGAAACGTTAGAAGTGGAAGAGGACGAGGTAGAGCTGAAAGACCGCCATCGGAAACGGTTGAGGGGCCATTCCCTACTGAGGATCAGCCACATGTATATGCCATGACGGCTGAAGAGGTGGAGGCATTGATCGGAACTTCTAGTAAGTCCTCTTATTAGTTTATACAGTATATAGTTTGAGTTAGTTGTTCGGTAGCGGGGGAAATTTCGAGGACGAAATTTCTTAAGGGGGAGAGATTTGTAACACCCCGAAATAGCCCTAGAAGAATGACAGAATTTTTGTTCAAGAAAGATTAGTGTTGTGCGTGTGAGTCCTGTCGCGAGCGCAACAAGCGTCGCGGGCGCGACAGAACCACTCCGGTGATAGGGTATTTAAATTGGCCTTTGTAAATTGTAGCTTTGTAGGAGAATGACACATGGCTTTGTAGGGAAGTGACAAGTGGCAATAGATTAACTTATGTTAAGAGAGATTAAGAGTTAAAAAGAGGATGAGGATGTAATTATTTGGGTAGATGGCATTTATTACTATAGTTAATTGTTGGATTAACTTGGACTATCTATTTCTTTCTTCTCCTTTCACGTGAGTTTCTTTCTTTTCCATTATTCTGCTCTTTCTTTCATTCCTTCTTCTCCTTCATTTTGAGCTCCTAGTTGGCATGGGTCAACCCCTCGCCTTTCCCCTCAACTAAATTGTATATTTTCTTGATGTTTTACTCCCCGGAATGAACCCGTATTATCCCGGAATGTTTCCATGATTTATACCCTACATGTTTAGGGTTATCAAGTGATTATAGGATTAGTTATCTATGTAACCAATGCTACGGTATAAGAGTTAGCGTTGACCATGTTATGCCATGTGATATGAATTATTATATGATGCATTTGGTATAGAGTATAAAACCCTTATGTAATTTGTCTTCTGTCGCGATCGCGACAGAGAACCTCTTCTCGCCATGTTCCACTTGTTTTGAAGAGTGTTTCCTTTTGTCTTGCTTTGAATGATGTATATGTATATGTAATGAAATTTGAATGTTACATGCTTTTAATTATTGAACATGATTAATAAAGACTGTATGTGAATTAAATGCCTCTAAAGTTGATGAGTTGTTATTGAGCCTGATTACCGTTATAGTGGATAGATAAGCATGCTTATAAAGGGCTAGAGTGCAGCTGCTAGAGTTGGCCTTAATTGTGCCCGCAGTTCGAATACCTCGTGTATTCCATAGAGTTTTGAGTTAATTCTCCACATGTAAGATACTGTAAACAGTATCCAGAGTTACCCGTATCCACCATGAAAGGAATTCAGGCTTGTCTTATTAATGTTGTGTAGTGAACTTGAGATGATTAAAGTGTTGCTTTGAATAAAGCTATAGTACATGAGAGTAATGTTTAAATACATGACAGTTTTGTATACAAGTGTATGATTACATGAGTATGTTTACATGTATGTGAACACATGATAGCGTATATTTGAATAAATGAGATGTACAAGTTATAGTGTGCATGAGACAGTGAAAGAGTAAATGTTACTTATATGTGAGCTCAGAGTACTTGATAATCGAGCATGCTACCTATACACGTCATGTGGACTAGGTAGGTGAGAGCATTAAATGTGAAGTGAGTAAAGGAGAGAGGGAAGCAAGAAAAGTAGAATTTGAGCTTCTTATTCACGTTTCCCTCCTTCTTCATCTTCCTTTCTTTCTTGCTCTCCCTTGCTTTGCCCTAACATGATTCTTCAAGTTTGAGTGGGTTCTTCTGAGTTTTTGGAGCTGGGTTTGAAGAGGTAAGTGCTTGGGTTTGACTTGGGTTTCTTCTTCATCTATCTCTATTTTATTTTCTAGTTTGGAAGGGTTATTATTGGGTTTGATTTAGTATTGATTTGGCTGGATTTTTGTGCAAAAAACGGAGGAGAGAAGGAAGAACAAGGGAAAGGAAAAAGTGGGATTTCTGAAGGAATTGGATTGAAGCTTCTTTGTCAGGTTTTGGAGCTCTATTTTGGATGTGTTTATTTGGAAATTGGTTGCCCTGGTTTTCTCTTGGATTATGTGTGAATATGTGTATATGCATGTGTTAGTTTGATGGGATTGTTAGTATGTTAATGATTGAATGAATGTGTATGAGTTTTGTAGTGAAAAGGCATGAGTTTAAGTATATGAGTTGAGATGATAGAGTGAAAATGCTTTGCATGTAAAGCTTGAGAATACGTACATGAACATGAGATAGATTTTCTGCGTTTTTGCAACCTCAATATATGTTGATTTGATTTGTGTAATTATTGTGTAAATTGAGTTGTTATGGTTATAAATACGTTTTGGAGGCACTAGAGGTAAGGTTTTACATGATTTTGCATGATGGGGATAGATGGGATTTTGTTTTACAAGCTCTGTATTTCCAGCATTTTGCTGAGGAAGGGAAAACATGCTTCTGTTGCGATCACGATAGAAGGGAGTCTTCCTTTCCCTCGCGGCATCCGATCGGCTGGCATCCTTCACGACACGTGAAGGATCTTCACGAGTCGTGAAGAATGGCCCAGATTCTTCACAACACATGAAGCATCTTCACGAGTCGTGAAGAATAGCTCGGATTCTTCACGACACGTGAAGCATCTTCACGAGTCGTTAAGCCAGCTCGGTTTCGCCTGCTTGGTAAAAAGAGGCTCGTTCGGCATTTGGCTAATCGTTCGCTCGGCAGGGACACCTGCTCGGCGCTTGATCTTGTGTGCAAGTCGTGCATCTTGGGCATGACTCGTGCCCAAGCTTTGAGGCCAGCACGGTCGTGCACAGTAGCACGACTTGTGCAAGCCCAAATTTCGTTGTCGCGAGTCGTGCATCATGACAAGAGTCGCAACAGCCCTTTTGTTTTGCCTTCGCGCTGCGATTACTATCGCGATCATGATAGTGAGCCTCCTTCTCCTGCCTGTTCTGTTCTGTTTTGCCTAAATGATTTCTACTCTCTCTTTGCATGGCTTTTTCGCACTATGTAAGTTATGTTTTGTATTTTTATACAAGTGTATTGATTTTTTGAGTTGTGATAATAATTAATGACATGCTAGTGTTGGACTTTGGCTTTTAACATTGTCTAGTGATAAATGTTTAGAGTGAGTGTTTTAAGCCTAAAGTGTCAAAGTAGTGGATAGATAAGCATGCTTATAAAGGGATAGTGAGAGCAGCTGCCAGTGTTGGCCCCGCTATGGGGCAAGTGATTTCGGCTGACCTCGGTTAAGGTCTTAGTGAAAATGTTTTAAGACTCCAGTCTCCCTTGCTACCTTCGGGTATAATGTTTTGAGGCTTCGGTCTCCCATGTAGTGTTCCCGTATCCACCACCAGTGAAATTCAGGCTATGGTTTGAAGTGTTTGGGTTTTGCGTAGTGGAGTGTTATGAATATTATGTGATTCCATTTAGTGTATTTTGCTTTGTGCGTGCTGTTATTAAGTTCTACTTTCTTTTAATGATTATTGATTTATATATCTCTATTCTCTGTTACTTAGAAATTTCAGTATATTGATGCATATATATATTTATGTGTTATTGCATGATATTATTGTATAGTGTTCTGTTATCTTTGTTCCTCCCCACTAAGCGTTATCGCTTAGCACGGGTTCTTTTCCCGTGTAGGTTGTAGGTTTTTGGTTTCGCTCGAGTCGCGCATCTGTAGGGTTGACCACTAGGAGTAGAGTCTTGTTTATTTTGTACTCCTCCTGTATTCTTTTTGTATATCATTTTGGTTATTTAATTTTGTATATGTATATGTTAAATGTTTACAAATTCCTTTTTGTAAAACTATATGGTTATATATATGGATTTGTTATCTTTATGATTATATGTATTTGTTTTTAGCATGCTTGAGTATGTAAATGTATTTATGCGCGTAGCGCTCCGGTATCCTTCCAACGGGGATAACGGGGTGTTACAATGCGTACCCTTGTACGAAATTTCATAAGGCCACTAACTATATTACCGCCCGCTGTGTTTGACAGTTTTGAGTGATTCAAAATGTAGTGAGGCATCCCCTATCTCCCAAGGTGGCACCTTACCTTCGGCCTTCACCTCTAGGTACCATAGCCTCTAGACACAGCTTCTATAAGGGCTATTACACCGCAGATTGGAGATTGCACCTTTGCTTTCACAAGTTCATATAAGAGGTGGGTGCCATGTCCCGTAGTTGATAATAGGACCCATCGACTTGGGCATCTGGCCAGTGAGAGCAGTAACAGAGTGTAGTTATTTAGATTAGATGCATTCAATAATGGATGATATTTCTCTTTTTATAAAAGAACTAGAAAATATTGAACACATGAGTTGAAATGCCTTTGTTTTATTTATTTGCAAAGATTGTGTACATTTCAGCATGATTTCTCCATACATGATCACTATTCAACATAGATTCAAAATGCAAAATTGCATCTAATCTCAAAATAAATCTTGCAAGCATCAAACTTTTATTTACAATCAGCCCTCTCGGGTCTTCTTGATTGGACATTTTCTCTCGAGCCTCTAATTTTTGACTAGGGTGCCTTTTTTCAGTTTTCACTCTAGCAAGGTGCCCATTTTTAACAAGGCTGCCTTTTTCCGATTTTCAACCCGCGGGGTTATTATTCTCTTCTTTTAATTTTTAGTCTTTAGCCATGGAATCTCTTGAGTCTGTCAATGTCAACTAGTTATTTTAACTCATTTCCATCGTTGTCTATTAGAATCACTGCTCCCTTGGACAACCACTTCTTAAGAACAAATGGGCTTTCCCATGTTGGCTTGAATTTACCTCGTATGTCCGGAACACCTAGTCTCATTTGCTTGAAAACCAAATCTCCTTCTTTCAGTGGTTGCCTTCTAATTTTCTTCTTAAATGACCTAGTAAGCCTTTTTTGATAGATCTAGTTGTGATATTAGGCTCGCAATCTGTTCTTGTCTAGCTTGTTCAGCTGCAGCAATCATTATCAGGCCCAATTGGCTTTCGAAATCTCTGTCTCCATAACTACCCTTAAAGACTTGAGTTCTATCTCAACCGGTAGTACTGCTTCTATCCCAGATGCCAGAGAATAAGGCGTGGCTCCTATAAAGGTTCTGATGGTGTGCTATAACCCTAGAGTGCAAATGGTAGTTTCTCAGCCCAATCCTTATAGTTCTAAACCATCTTGGATAGGATTTTCTTTACATTTTTATTTGATGCTTCAATTGCCCCATTAGCCTGTGGGCAGTATGGAGAAGACTTATGATGCATGCCACATTTCTAAAGTAGCTTCTTCGTTTTAGCCATAAATTACACCCCGATATCAGACACAATGTGGTGTGGGAGACCATATCTGCATATCAAATTATTTTCAATGAACTTGGTCATGTCTACATATCAATTCTTTTCCTTCCCTGGATCTGGAATTTGATAGGTGTCAACCCATTTTTGTATGCACTCTCTCAGAGAGCGGTAATAATATGTTTTATGCCCTGTGTGCTGATGATACTCATAATACCAATCCGTTCTATGTCCTGACCTTCCTTGGCTCATGGCTGGCCTTAGCGGTAGTGGTTGCAATTTCCCTTCTTTGGTGAAATGATCAAGATACCAAGATAATGGTTTACCTGAGTTGGAATCGCAATGCACAGCTGTCTCGGTGACCAATGCTTTAGCCCTCTCGTCACCATCGTTCTCATTATTGTTGCTAGAGCCCCCTTTAAGCTTTATGCCACCATAACCATAGTTGGCAACAATTGCCTTCTTAGCTAAATGCTCCCCTTCTACTTCGATGGCTATATCTTTAAGGGATTCCCAATCTTTTAATCCCTTTAACTTGAGTGCCTCCTTTAAATATGGGCTGGCATTTCTGATAAACAGCCTGATTTGGTCTATAGTATTAGGCTTTCGCTTCATTTCCAAGACCTTATGTCTCTACTTGGTGAGGTACTTATGAAAAGACTCTGCTGGCTTTTGACATAGTAGTTCTAAGTCCTTTAGGGTGACCTCTATTCCGGTATTGTAGTCATATTGCCTAAGGAACTCTTCAGTTAACAAGTCCCAATCATGTTTGGACCTTCTGTGCAACCCATGGTACTAGTTAATCGCCACCCCCATAAGACTCAAGCAGAAGTATTTTATCTTATGCTTCCTAGTTAGGGTTATCCCCTCCATCACCAGTGAATACTGCTTGATGTGTCCTGTAGGGTCAGAAGTGCCATCAAACTTAGGGATGTCAAGCATCTTAAAGTTTAAGGGAATTAGGTAATCACCATCTAACTCTCGATCTTCAGGGTTTATTCCCCGTCCCAAAGTCAACATGCGGGTCGTTGCTTCAAACTTCTCATCCATCTTTCTTCACATCATCTCTTCAAGCTTAAGTGCCTTTCCCCTTATCATCGTTGTCTCTACGTTTTCTTCCTTTACAAAGTCATCTTCAGGCCCATGAGTCCCGCCTCTTCTTTGCCCTGCAGGCATCGTAACTGGTGGGCATACTACTTCTAGGGGATTCTCCCTAATCGCCTCCCACTCATTTTGTCCTACAGGGGGGAGCGACTGGGTTTGGCCAGGCTAGGGGTGCCATGGCTCTTATTAGATTGCCCATCATGGCCATCATCCGATTCTTAAACTCCTCCAGCCTTCTTCCTACCTCTTTGGCAATCATGGTATGGGTTTCCTTGTTAGTCTCTTGTGGCAAATCGGTCATTTTTGAAAATTGTTCTGAATTCCTATTAATTGTACTTGATCTTGATTTTGGTTGCTTAGTCAAAAACTCTCTAATAAGGCAGCCATCGGAACCCCTAATGTAAGACCCCAAAATACACCCTAGTTGGATTAAGATAAGTTTAGGGTGTAGCGGAAACCAAATGTGCTTGAGTTAGGGACGGAAGTGTCAAAAAGGACACAACTGTAATTAATTCGAAAGTTTTGGCAAGTTTCAGTAAATTGGACAATTATGTCGTTATGCCTTAAAAGACATTAAAAGAATTATTTTTTGTGATTAAAAATGTGTAATTGGATGACGGAAGTGGTTAATTGTAGTAAAGGACGTGATCAGTATTATTTGAAAAGGTTAAGGGCAATTTGGTCATTTTACACTTATGGATTAAATAGAATGAATTAGTTAATTATGTGGGCCAATGTATAAAATAGAAAACTTAAATGTCAATTGAAGGAAAGGAAGTAAGATAAGGGATTAAAAGAGAATTTTGGCATAAAAATCTTCATTGGACCAATAAAATGGTGACAAGTGGCTCATTGTAGACCAAGTATGTATAAATATATATAAGGGCAAGAGAGAAATAGGGGATACGGGTTCTTTGGCTAGAAAACCCAGAATTTTGCTTCCCCTTTTCTCTTTGTTCTTCATCTTTTAAATGGGTAAAATAAAGAGAGATGGAAGTTGGGAAAGATTAAGCAAGAGTTGTTAATTTTGAGGTAAGTTTTAGGTCTCTTCTTGTCTTTCTTCCTTTTCTTTGTATAAGATGTTAAGTTATGTGTATTGGAGGAGATAACTCACGTGAGTTGTGATGTTTTTTGACTGAGGGAAACAATTGATGCAATTTGGAATTTGATACAAAGTGAAGGAGAAGGAAATGATAGAAAGTAAAGTGAAGATAGAAGGAGTCATCACATGAGGTTTGGAAACTATGTTGATTTTATGAGTTTTGATGATGAATAATGTGATTTGAGATGTATGTGAATATTATGTGTTGAATCTATGATGATAGTAGTGAGTATTGGCTTTAATTTGTTAAAAATGTGCATGTGATTAGGATTTGGTGGAAAACTATGCTAGGACACTTGACCTCCCTTCAATTATTAGGTTGGAAAGCTAAGACACAGATATAAAAATGTATTAGAAATATCCATAAGCAAATTCTAGCTCTAGGTGCTTCAAAACTGGCCAACACAGAGGTGTCTCCACTTTGGCCAGGTCACTGGAGCAGTTAAGGTTGTTTTGCTCATATATGATGATTTAGATGTACAAATGATCTGAAATTTGTGCCATATGAAAGATAACATCCTAGGAATCATTTGTTAAGAGGACATTTTGCCTTAAAATAAGGTTTAGATGTTGGTTTAGGCGGATCAAGTTTGAAGTGGAAAGCAGTCCTGTTACCCTATTTCGTAGGGCACCTGATGGAGATTTCTATCGCGAGCGCTACAGAACATGCTTAATGAGGGTTTTTATTCTTACTTTGAACCTCATGGTTTCCATGAATCATTTCCCACCGTTACCCTCCTCTAGTTTGTGTATTTTGGTATATTTTTCCTTCCGAAATACACCCAAACTTCACTAAAACTTTCTAAGACTTATCTATCACATGTTTAGAGTTCGTAAAAAAGTAAATAAATGGCTATCACTTAGAAATACAAGTGACTAAGATTATAAATATGAATTATGGCTAAAGTACTTAAAGGCGTAACTAGTCAAATATTTCTGAATGAATCCAAAAGTGGCATGTATTTATATGTTAAGAGATTATAAATGTAAATAATTCAATTTTTCATATTGAATCTTTAGAACTATGGGGTTCTGATTCCCAATCCCTTGGGATACATAGGAAGCTTGGAATACCATCCTAAGTCCGAACCAAAGCATAGAAACTTATTCATACATAAAAGATAATGTATTAACTGAGACTCTGATAATGCCTTGGTACTTGTTAAAAAAATAAATGTGGCATGTATGTGCAGATGTATAAAAAGTTTATTGGGCCATTAATGATTCAAGTCTCGAGTAGGCTTATTTATGCTTTAAAATTGGTATAGGATGTTAAGATTGAATTAAATGATTTTGTTAAGTGTGTCATAAACTGAAAATTAAATGAATCTTTCGTACCTCAAATGGTTTTTAAATGACTGTCTAAATAATGAATAATTCATAATAAATTGAATAATTTGAGATGTTTATGTTGAAGTTCTTGGTTTAAATGCATGAATTTTGGGGAAGTTTTGTTTATAAGGGCTGTATGGAAAAGTGGCGGAGTGTAATGCTTGGCTCTGTCGCGAGCACGACAGAGACTTTCGTAACACGGATTTTGAGAGCGACCCTCCTTTATGCTATAAATGTTTATGTGTTTTATGTACTTTCCATGGTTTCCTTGTCACACCCCATTTGCCCCCTAGTAGAATGAGCCAGTCTGTCTGTCTGACTGTCTGTCTGTATGTGTGGGCATTCGCATGTATTCAGCATTTCATAAGGGTATTTTAGTAAAATATATGATTTTGGGGGTTTTATTATTATGTGGGTGCATACATGGTATTAAGGTGAGAATTAATTGAGTTGCATTTGTGTGCACTTACATATACCATTGTAGGGTACTTTTAATTGAGGTTGCATTTGGTGTGTGTGATGTGTTGAGTTAGGGTGTGAGTGATTAAATTCCACCACCAAGAAATTGACATGTGTATTAGGTTAGGGAAATGAATAAAGAAAAGAAGTTTGGGTGAGGGGAAGATCAATTCACGTTTTTCCCTTTCTAGCTCTACCTTCTTCTTTTTTTCCCTTTCCTAATTGCTACTGGCTGTAAATCAAATTGTGGTAGTGGAAATTAGTCACTCTTGCTTCTAACTTGGTAAGTCACTGCAATTCTCATCTTAGTTTCCCTTTTATTTCATTTTCATCTTCTTCCTTGAGTTAGGTTTAACTTAGGGTTTGTTTTGTTGAATGTTCTTGTTGAATTTGTGATTAGTTGAAGCTCCTCGTGAACCTAAGGGCAAAGAAGTTGCTGGTCCTAGTGGAGCTAAGTGATTGAGGCCTAGAATTCAGGTTTGGGAATGTTTACTTGTGAAATTGTATGATTTTGAAGTTACTGTAATTCTAGGGTTCATGTTCTTCTAAGTTTGAATGTGTATGTTCTTGATTTGATTGGATGAACTATTTGATGAATTGAGTTGTATAATTATTGCCAATGTTGTTTGGGATAATTTCTGGAAGATAAGAACAGGTTTGTATGGACTTAAATCAAATTGGGATTGAATTCTGGAAATTCTGGAAATTCTGGGAAAAACGAATTACTGTAGAAACTCTCTCTGTCGCGTGACTCGCTACGAAGGAAGGCAAGTCACGTCGCGTGACCCTCGGTCACGGCGTGACCTGCCTGCTGAGAAGCCAGTCGCGTGACCAGCTGAAGAGGAAGCAAGTCACGCGACGTGATCTTCGGTCACGTCGTGCGACCTGCGAGGAAGAGGCAGATCACGCAACGTGATCTGCGAGGGAGAAGCAGCGTCACGTCACGTGACCCTCGGTCACGCCGTGACCTGCATGAGCATTGCATGACCCGCGAGGATCACGCAATGCGGTTGGCGAGAAACAAGCAGGTCACGAGACGTGACCCTAGGTCACGCCGTGACCTGCCTGTTGAGAAACAAGCAGGTCACGAGACGTGACCCTAGGTCACGCCGTGACCTGCCTGTTAAGAAGGCCAGTCACGCCAGTGACCAGCCATTCCTCGCCCGATTCTCCGTTCAGCTTGTTTTTCCGAAATTTCCTGGTTTTTAACTCAGAACTGAATTTGGTATTTCTTCTGAATGGACTTTAATATTGTACGATGTATGTCTTACTGTTTAATGCTTCGATATGCGTGATAGCATGATTTTCTGATGAATTATATTCTGTATCCTGAAATGTGATCTGTTTGACGCATAACCTGCTAGAGTCGAGTAAGTGGATAGTTAGGCATGCCTAATAGAGTCTTTAGCTGCAGCCCTCAGTTCAGTTTGGACCCCGATCAGGTCCCCGTTTGGTTCCTCGCGAACCCTTCAGTATAGAATCTTGTTTAAGATTCCCTCAGTATATAAATAACATGTTCTGATAAATGATATAATATTTGACTTGTACCTGTGAGGTACCCTCAGTATTCGATTCGTACCCGTAAGGTACCCTCAGTACACTCGATATCCACTGTCTAGAGTCAGCAGGTATTCTTTAAATGTTAATGGAAATGTTCTGATCTGATATGGCTTTGAATGGAATATCTGAATGAGTTTAATGATGAAATACATGCTGGTATTCTGTAATGAATAAGATGTTGAGATTCTGAAAGTATGGTATTTAAATACGAGCATGCTTATATGGATTATATATTAGACCTTGCATTCTGCCATTGTGAATGTGATATGCCTTGACGACCACTGTGAGTGGCCGTCCATAACTTATGTGTGTTTCCCCACTAAGCGTTTTATCGCTTAGCACGGTATGTTTACCTGTGCAGGTGCGGAAGACGTTTTGCTTTGAGAGAGTCGCCGTCATCAAGCCAACACAGAAGGGATTAGTGTAGGGCTCAGTTTTGTATCAGTTATTGATTCTTTTTGTATAGAACTCTCTGTATCAGCTTCCGCTTTTGTATCTATATTTTGTATATGTAATATTATTTTATATCAGCTTGTTGATCAGATCATTATTGTAATAGTTTAATTATAGTAATGCATGATCAGCTGCTACTTTCTTTTCTATAAAGTTTTTAATTATTCTGTATTTCTGAATGTATGTTATGAATGGATGTATATTTTGCTTTGCTTTTGTTTAGTGACACCTTGTCTCATACGGCATCTCACTCCTTATCGGATGGGATCGCCTACGTATGGGAAGGGGGTGTTACATTCCTACTTATGAATTATATATGAATCAATAATATGAACTATAATATGTGAGACCGTGTAAGCCATATATGCAAGTAAATTACTGAGTGATATGATATTGCCTATTTAGATTAAATGATGTTATACTATGTGACTAACTGAGCAATACTTGGATAAATAATTTAGCCTGCAAGTCGATTAGTGGATAGATAGGCATGACTATAGAGTTCTGCTAGCTATAGCCCCAATGTGTTCTGGACCCTGATCAGGTCACCGTTTGGGTCCTCGCGATCCTTATAAGTTGGATCTTATTTAAGATCCCCAATGTGAAAACGTTTTTGATATGAAAAGAAAATAAATTGTTTTTATACCTATGGGTACCAATATGTTCACTCGTTATTCACTTCATTGAGTTTAGAGGCATAACAATGTGTATGAATATGACATGAAGTAATGCAATTTATGAAAATGATAATACATAAAATGCATAAGATGTATTTTGTTATGGTGTACTAAATGCTTCTCTGATTGGATAAAATAATGTGATAAGGCATCTGTTAAGCAAGGTGTGTGAAGTGAAGGTTGTAAACCATAATGAATGTGAACAAGTGAACAAAGTGATATTCATAAGATGCGAAGAGATGTAAATAATGTATAAGTGATTTGTTAACATCGATATGTGAATAAAAGCATGTATTAATTGAATATATATGTGTTTACACTATTAAAATTTCCCTTGATTTATTGAGATAGTGATGAACTGTATAATTATATTTTAAAGAATGCTTCCATAAATTAATCTGTTTAACGGCTACTCTTAGGGAGCTGTCCATATTTATGTGTTTCCCACTAAGCTTTATGCTTAGCACGCATTTTCATTAAATCCGTGTAGGTGCTAGTGATCAGATCTTTTGAGAGTCATCCGCAGCAGTCTAGGCCAATGCAATTTTATGAAGAGATCTTAGGATAAGATTTGTATAGCCTTAAGAGTGTGTAGACACCGAGTCCCGAGCCAGTACAGATCAGGATTACCCAATGATGAAATTAGATGCCTGTTTATAGGCAAAAAGAATGATGGAAGTGATAGTTTCCTTGTCAAATAGTTTGTTTTTAAAAAATAAATAAAAATTATTTTAAATATATTAAAATAAAAAAGGGAGTTTTGAAATTATAGTGTTTTTGTCAAAATTATTTTTAAAAAAAAATTTCGGCCGTCGGCATGCATCGGTAGCGCCCAGCGCGCCTCGCCCGCGCGCGGGGCATTGCTTGCCTCGTGCTGGGCGTTGCATCGCGCGCGAGCGAGTGCCGACGCCAGTCGCCCCTGCCCAACAGCCCTTTTTGGTCGTTTTTTGTCCAATTTATGGTGTTTTTTCTCATTTTTTGGTGGAATTCAATTTTAAAATTATTTTTTCTTTGGACTCTTAAAATTCTTCAGTTTTTTTTTTTGTGTTTAATGGGAATTAAATTAATTAAATTTTTTCAAAAAAATCTGATTTTTGGGGAGATATAAAAGGGTTTTTGGAGAGAGAATTTGGGGAAAATTTTTTAGACAAAAAATATTTTCTTCTTCTTTTTTCTTTAAGAATAATTTCTCTTAATATTCTAAGGATTTTTCTAAGTTAATTCTTGAGACGAAAAGAATAATTATTTGTTCTTGAGAATTTTCCTCTTTTTTAATTCATTTTCATATATTATATGTTTAATTCATTTTTTATCACTAATATTACTTTTATTTGTGTTTTTATTTCAATACTTTTTTTTGCGTGAGCATTTTGCAATACCAAATGGGAGCTCGTGGAGATTTGAAGACACCATTTTGGGTGGATTTGTCAATTTTAGTATTTTTATCATTTTTTCATCATTTTGACTTTATTTATTTTTATTATGTAATATGTAATAGATTTAGTTTATTTTATGCACACTAATTAAAAAGTCACATAAAAATATTTTATTAACAAATTGAGATTTTTTCTAAAAAAAGGGGACCAATGTCCTAATTTCCACCAATAAAAACTCACTTTAAAAAATAGTTAATTTTGTCAAAATGGGATTACTCATCCCTATTTTCGTAAGTATACCAAAAATAACTCTTCGATTTTCTAAGTGAATATGAAGGAACCAATGTTTCTATCTTAAATAATGTCCCAATTTATGAATATTTATTTATTCATTTGATTTTTTATTTTATTTATTTATGTTTTGCTTTATTTTATTTAGGGGATTGTATTTTTTATCCCAGATTGTAATACCTTGTTATTTTGGGGAATTATATTTTGTCCCAATTTTATCTTTCTTTTATTTTTTGTGGTTTACTTTTATTTTACTGCTTTCTTTACCGCTTTCTTTCGATGCTTGATTTGCACTTTATTTTTAATGCACGACTATCTGAGAAGAGAGGTAGAAATTTAATAATAAAAAAACTCATTTATAATTAACTAAGGCACTAATAAGAGTGAAGTTCCTAATCTTTCTCTGGTTTAGACCCCTATGCTAGACGAACTTTCCCAATTTCTTATAAATTGGGTGGCGACTCCAAAATACCTCAAAGGTACCTAAAGGCTTTCATGGGATTGATGAACTTCCCTAATGTTCTATTGGGTAGGGATTCCAAAATATCTCATGATCGCCTAAGATTAAAAGACACGAACCCTCTCGGGCCCTAAAAGCGAGTTTTCGGGAAGCGATCGAGTCTGACGCGTGTCACAGTCGCTACTCCACTGGGGACTTTGAAACTTTCCTCTGAAACTGTCTTAGTTAATAATATGATTAGGTTTTTATAAATTAAAATTCTATCTCCTTTCGAAAATTGCATTGCATACATGCTAGAGCCTTAGAATTATACTAGCTTGCACCCTTTTTAAACCCCGGTGCATTCCCGAAGCACGACCCTACGTTCACTCAATGTAGAGAAGTGTTAAGGATAATTATCAGCCCAAACCTCGTACCTTATGGTATATCAAATGGAGATCCAGTTGGTCGTTATGCTCGTGATGAGCTAGATCGGTTGGCAGGGACCATGCTTAGGTAGCCTTAAAGTATCACCACCATTGACCAAAGCTCATGTAATGGCAATAGATACTTCCACTAGGTGAAATGTACCGTAATACCATGCTTGGTATGTGGGTTGTCATATATTAGACAAAGTCAACTAAATTGAATGGACTTTTATCAAAGGCTTTCATGCCCCAGTGGGCCCATTTTGATTTAATTGAAATGTTTAAATACATAATGACTAAAAACCCATATGTATGTACATTAGGCAAGAGATGTTATGCTATCGGTTTTCCACCGTACACCATACACATCCAATGGGTTCCCCGCTAACCCTTGAATAAATCCCACCTAAGAAAGAGATCGAACTACCTCGTGTGTGGGAGAGACAAGGTTAGAATGACCTATTTGTTTGCATGGGTTTGTCTATGCTGCATCAGCACGGCCATGCATGGCATTTCAATAATGCAACAGCCTAACAAGGTGTATTCTGAGGCCATCATAGATTTGTCCAGGTGGTTTAGATGTCCCAACGGTCGGCTAAGAAGGATTCCACTCTTTGGACTACTGAAACTAGTGTCAGATCAGAGTTTAGATTCGCTCTTAGAAGATAGTGATGTATTTTCTTCAAAATCATCAACAGAGACAAGTATGGCTAACTCATCAGGTGAGTCTAATGCAACCCGTGCAATGATTGTCGAGGAGGTGGGTAGGAGAATGGAAGAACTTGAGGTCAAAATGATGGCAATGATGGGAAATCTTGATGCCATATTAGCTAGGCAACAACTCGCTACTCCGACTAGGGGGTAAGATGAACAAGGGCCTGATAGAGAGGAACCCCCTGCGGTAGTAGATCCACCTGTAGTTAAGCCAAGAGTGCCAGAACCTATAGCGCATAGAGAAGCTCCTAGACCTGATAGTGACTTGGAGGAAGAACGAGAGGAGTCGGTGGTAACAAAGGGAAAGTTGCCCAAGCCAGAGGAGGCAATGTGGAGAAAAATGGAAGAGAGGTTCGAAGTTATGACTCGCTTGATGACAGTGGGAAGAGGCATGAATCCTGAAGTCCAAGAGTTAAATAGTGAAAATCTAGTTCCCTAGAATTTGAAAATGTCCGATATGCCAAAGTTTGATGGTATATCGGACCACTGTGCATATTAAGCAATACTCACTTGTAATGAAGGGAACAACGCTGATAAAAAGGTAGAAGATAGAATATTTCTGCTTGAGCTTGACAGGTCTCGTAGTGGACTGGTATGATAGATTTGACAAAAGGACTAAAGAGGACTGGGATCTATTGACAGAGGAGTTCCTTAGACAATACGACTGCAGTACGAGGATAGAGATAACCTTGAAAGATCTAGAGTTGCTATAGCAAAAATTAGGGGAGTTATTCCATGAATACTGGACCCGATGGAGGAACCGAGTAATGGAGATTAAGAGGAAGCTGGACACTCCAGACCACATTAGGCTATTTATTAGGAACGCCAACCCATATCTGAAAGATGGCTTAAAGATGGAGGGGCTAAAGGACTGGAAGTCCCTGAAAGACATAGCTATAGAAGCTGAAGGAGAATTCCTAGCAAGGAAGGCCAGCAGTGATAATTATGCTAGGAGAAATTATGGAAATCAGGGTGCAGGAAAGTCAGCAGGGCCCAACAATGGGAATTGAGCTAGAAACATGGTTAATATAGCGGCTACCGAAGCAGACCGAAGACATTTCTCCAACCTAGGCAGGTCATTATCTTGGGTGCTTAAAAGGTTGATGATGGAAGGTAAGCTACAGCCAATGCCGGCTAAGCCCACCAAAAGTTAGGGGCATCCCGATCATCGAACGGATCTGTATTGTGCCTACCATCAGCATACAGGGCATGACACGGATGAATGTTGAACTCTGAAGAACCATATTTAGGACCACATTGATAGCAAACAGATTACTGATCTAGAGCGCTGCAAGAAGTAGGAGAGGAAACCTTCTAGTAGATGTGCTTTTTATATTTGAACTCTTTTTCAATCTTGATGTATGCAGTACTGTTTATTTTAATTATATTGATGACTTTTTATTTATGTTTCTCATGATTTCATTATGCATGATCACAATCACAAGTCATTTACATTTGATATTAACTTAATGAATACTGCCTCATTTGATCTCAAGATCCTGTTAGCATCTGATATCACTCCTGAAGCGAGATAAACTTGAGAAAAGAAAAAAAGTATGAAAAAGTCTTTGCCTAGACCTATGAAGACATGCCGGGAGATTATTGCGAAGTCGCTGAACATGCTATGCTGACATACCCAAATCATGGACCAATCAAGCAGAAATTCAAAAAACTCAGGCTAGAATGGGCAGAAAAGGTTAAAAGGGGAGATCTACAGACAGAAATGAGGTCAAATTTCTTATCGAAGCTCACCACCTGACTTGATTGGTCAACGTCGCCCCCAACAGTTAAAAAGAGAAGTGCGCGTATGTGTAAACTATCAGGATTTGAACAAAGCTTGTCCACAAAAAAAAAAACAAAAAAAAGGGAGGAAAAGAATTGATATGTGGAGATGGCCGAGTTCATTGAGAAGAATTTGATATAGGTTTCTGCATCATGTTGTTTCTAATAATAGAGTGCAGTTTATGGCTAAAACTAGGAAGCGACTTTCGAAGTATGGTATCGAGCATCGCATGTCCTCTCCGTATCACCCTCAAGCCAATGAGGCAATGGGGGTTGCTAACAAGAATGTCAAGAAGATCTTGGCCAAGATGGTTCAAAACTACAAGAATTGGGCAGAGAAATGGCCTTTTGCACTTTGGGGCTAGAGAATCACCGTCAGAACCTCTGAGGAGCCATGCCTTATTCCTTGGTATATGGGGTAAAAGCAGCACTGCCGGTTAAGGTAGAGCTCAAATATTTAAGGGTAGTCATGGAAGCTCAGATTCTAGAAGCTGACTAGGCACAGCAACAATTGCAGCAGTTGAACATATTAGATGAGGACAAGTTGCGGGCTTATTATCACAGCCAGATCTATCGAAGAAGACTTACTCGATCATTCAGGAGGAAAGTCAGAAAGCACCTGCTAAAAAAGGGAGATTTAGTCCTTAAGTAAATGAGTCCGAGTGTTCCAGATGTAAGAGGTAAATTCAAGCCGACATGGGAAGGCCCATTTGTTCTTGAGAAGTTGTTGCCCAAGGGAACAGCATTTCCAATAGATAGTGATAGAAATGAGTTCGAAAAACCAGTCAGTATTGACAGACTCGAGAGTTTCTATGGCTAAAGACAAAAAATCAAATGAAGAGAATAAAAACCCCGCGGGTCGAAAATCAAAAAAAGGCAGCCTTGCTAAAATTAGGTTCCCCATCAAGGTGAAAATCGAAAAAAGGCACCTTGGACAAAAATTAGGGGTAGGGAGAAAATATTCAATCATGAAAATCCGAGAGGGCCGATTGATAACAGGAGTTCGATGCTTTCAGGATCCATCTCGAGATTAGGTAGGGTCTTGTATTTTCAAGATTAATGCCAAATGATGATCATGTGTGATGAAATCGGATTGGAACACACGCATTTACGGAATAATATTTTAATGTAAGCATAGCACTTTATCTTGCATACTCAAAATGATTTAAGTTCCAGCATAAAAAGTAGTGCATTGTTTCTTCTTTGCATATGTGCAATTTACTATGTATGGCCTCCATTGCTATTATCATCTTGATGCTTCAGCAGAGTCGCCCCGTTATCAGCTTTGATCTATTAAAAAAAAATAGAGGCCATTAGAGATGAAAATCGTGATTGGCTCTCTAAGCAAAAGTTAGGCCAAAGGGCAAGGTGAAAACCTGAAAACAGGTAGTCTGTCCTATAAAAAAATAAATGAATAAAAGCCGCTGGATTGGATTGAGTCCATTCCAGGCAAAAATTAGGCACAGGGTTATGTGAAAATCCCCAAAGGGACGCATTTCCCACAAAAAAAAGCTAGTGTGAAAATCCCCAAAGGGACGCATTTCCCACAAAAAAAAGCTAGTGTGAAAATTCACAAGGGACACACTACATTTAAAATAATGACTTCCGACGCCTAGAGCGATAAGGCGACATTACTTCAGATGATTTCCCTTTAGAAAGATAATGCAAAATTCAGGGCATAAGTCAGAATTCTGGGGGCAAAATGCTGTACAGTGCCTAGCAAAAGGCGTATGATCATTGACTAAGGGGGCAAACGATGCACACCGGATGGGTCCCTCAGAAAAGGTTATGGGTCAGAGTCCCTAAGCTAAGATGACACTATTATAGATCCTTAGAGGCACAATGCGAGCAGCCAAGCCATATCCTCAACAGACCCTTAACCACCTAAGATATGGTCTATCTATTTTTGCATGCATTTCATACAATTCTTTAGCAAACATTTTCATATGACCTTTTACTCATGCATGCACAATCTATTGTATATATTATTATGTACACAGCTTTGCAGGAAAAGTCCAAATGAAGGCCACGCGTGCAAAAGCGGGTCAAGGACAGCTTCAACTCAACATTAGCACTCACCTGTGCTGGATGACTAGGTCAAGATGAAGTCTACATAGGTTCAAATCCTTCAAAGTACTCTGAAGAGGAAAATTTCCAAGTCCTCTTAAAAGGCAAATTATTCAAAGTCCTCTTAAGAGGCATACAGATCTTTTCAACGAGAAGGCACCATTAAATGGCTCTTCATTAACTCAGTCCATGAGGACAACCCCCAATTTTTGTAAGTCTGGAGCAGACTTGGCGCATCACCATTTGAGGATGGTACCCCGCACTTTGTAAGTCTGGAGCAGGCTCGTGCAGTCCAGGAGGACAACCCCCGCGTTTTGTAAGTCTTGAGCAGACTCGACACATTGCCATTTAAGGATGGTACCCCGCACTTTGTAAGTCAATTTAGAAGAATAACCCCGCATTTTCTAAGTACAGAGCGGACTCAGCGCATCACCATTTGAGGATGGCACTCCGCACTTTGTAAGTCTGGAGCAGGCTCAGTGCAGTTCAGAAGAATAACCCCGCATTTTGTAAGACCGGAGCAGACTCGGCGCATCGCCATTTGAGGATGGCACCCACCCTTTGTAAGTTTAGAGCAGACTCGGTGCAGTTCAGGAGAACAAGCCCCACTTTTTGTAAGTCTGGAGCAGAATCGGCGCATCGCCATTTGAGGATGGCACTTGCACTTTGTAGTCTATTTAACAGCTCGGTGCAATCCAAAAGGATGACAATCACTTTGTAGTGTATTTAATGGCTCGGTGAAATTCTAGAATGTTTGCATTTCGTAGTTTCGTCAGCGACTCGGTGCAATCTAAGAGGATGACAATCACTTTGTGGTCTATTTAACGGCTCGTTGAAATTCTAGCATGTCTGCATTTTGTAGTCTATTTAACGGCTCGGTGCAATCCAGGAGGATGACAATCGCTTTATAGCGTATTTAATGGCTCAGTGATATTCAAGAATAACCGCACTTCGTAGTCTTATCAATGATTGTAAACACCGGGTCCTGAGGCAGCTCAGACCGAAGTTACCCAATGACGAAAATGACGCCTGTTCACGAGCAAGAGGACAAATGGAAGTGATGGTTTCCTCAAAAAATATGTTTTTTGTTTTTAGTTTTAAAAAATAAAATAATAAAAAATAGAAAATTTTGGTTTGGAGGCTTGCTGGGGGCCTGTCGGGGTGAGGCCCATCTCACGTTGGTGAGATGTAGCCTCACAACTTAAGGCCCATTTCACAGGTGAGATGAAAGTCTCACCTGCCTCACGTACCCCATGCTCCAACACGTCGCTTCTCCTATTTTTCGTGGGAATTTGGTTTGAAAAGTATGGCTTATGCTTGGATTTGGTGGAAAAAATGAACTGATCCTATCTGAGACATTAAAAGAGAAGTGAAAGCTGAAGAAAAATGAGAGAGGTGGAGAGGCCGAACAAAAAAAAAGAAAACACAGAGAGAAAAGAAAATTTTGAGAGCAAGAAAATAATTCTTGTTTCATAAAAAGCTTCGGAGATTGTCTCTTAAAGCCAGGAAATCCATTCCTGGTGTTTGGGGGATTCGATCACCTTTTGTTTTCATTTTAACGTAAACTTTCACCAAAAGATTTTTAGACTCTATTTTAATCTTCTTTTCAAGAAAAGCAAAGAGGAAACCAGAAATCTTTCATTTGCAGATCAAAGATCAATATCTGAGGGTAAATACTAAATAGACATCTCTCTATTCCTTTTCTTTCTTCTTTCTTTCTTTCTCTTTACTTTTTTTCTTCATTTTGCTGAGCCAGTAAGTTCTGTTCATTGTACATATTGTATATATCATTTTTTTAGTTGTTGTTTGATTTTATTAACTTGTTTATTGCATGTTTGTTGCTGTTATGATTAAATAAGTGTTCGCATGAAATTTCGCATGTTTTGATCACCTGATATTGCATTTGTTGGTCTGTTGTCTTTTTCCTCTGTTCATCTCTGTTTTTTTTTTTTTGTTCAAGTCGTGATTTGTTTTTGGTTGCCGATCAGATTTTTACCTTTGATTTTGCTTGAATTATGATTCTCCGGTCGGATTTTGTTCTTTCCTGATCGAATAGTGCCTTTATTTTCCTTCTCTCGTTCGATAGTCGAAGAGGACTCCTGTTGCCCGATCGGACTGCACGACTCGTGCAAGGCATGCACGAGTCGTGCATGCCTTGCATGACCCGTGCAAGGATGCACGAGTCGTGCGCTTCCCTCTTCTTCCTTGTTCGTTTCTTCTCTTCTCCATTCTGTACGTAAATGCATGAATATAATTTGCTCTATGTAATTTCTGTCTTAATTATTAATGCTATGTATTATTTGTCAAAATTAAATGATCTTTGCTGACTTATTTAAGTTGTTTATCGTTTGTAATGCATGCCATGTGGTTTGGATTTATGGATTTTGGCTTTTTAAAATTAAAACCAGTGTGTTTTCCTGTGAGATGGAGCTATTTTGCGTGACAGAGCAAAAACACAGGTGTGTTTCTACGCTGCACGCGACGCTCGTTGAAAAACACAGCTGTGTTCATTAAGAAAACACAGCTGTGTTTTTCTTCACTGTTTCGTTCTTCAGGTTTTCTGTTATTCCCTGTGTGCTATCTTTGCTTTATCCCTCTTTGATTTATTTTATTTTATTTAATGCAACTATTTTATGTTTATTTCTATTTATTTAATTGTTTATATTTAATTAGTTTAATTGACTATTATTTGATTGATCTATTAATTGTTTTGATTAATTATTTTATTCAACTAATTTATGTGTTCATTAATTATTTAATTATCTTCACTAACATTTTATTCATTTTATTTTATTTGTCTCGAAAATTATTTATCTTCACGAGTTACATTCATTCTCGGGTCGGAGGATCGGAGATAAAGGACCTTTGATTTTAGGGTTTGCATTTTAAATTTCGCATTTTCTTTTATTATATTATTTTTATGTGTTGTATGAAAAATCTATTCTTTTTATTATCCACATTATAGAAAATTACATTTTTTAATAGCTAATAACTTGGGACTTTTCTTAATAAATTAGACCAATGTCCTATTTTAGCCAATAAAATCTCACTTTCAAATGAAAAACTAAATTTTCATAAAATGGGATCACTCATCCCGATTTTTTCAGTCAATGCCCAAAAAATAGTTCTCTAATTTTTAAGTTAATAAAAATGGAACTAATGTTTCTAAGAATAATAAATGACCCGATTTATGTATGATTCATTTTAATTACTTTGATACATCTTTAATTATTTATTTTAAATGTGTTTTTTTCCTTTTCATGGGCCCTTGTATTTTATTTTGGGGCAAATTTTATTATTTATGCCTTCTTATTTTATTTTGGGGGATTGTTCTGTCCCATCTTCTATTCATTTTTGGGGAATTGTACTGTCCCATTTTTTTATTTTTGTAATTTATTTATTTATCGCTTTATTTTATCGCCTTCAAAATGCTTGCAAATGCACTTTAAATTGAATGCACAATCGCATGAGACGAGAGATGGAATTTTGATTTTTTAAAAACTCATTTATAGACTTCAGTCATTAATAAAAGTGAAGTTCCGAACACCATCTCTGATTTAGACCAATAGAGGTTAAAGACCTTTCCCAATTTTTCGTAAATTGGGTGGCGACTCCAAAATACCTCAAAGGTGCCCAAAGGCATCGTGAGACTAGATGATCCTTTCCAATGTTCTATTGGGAAGACTCATGATGCCCAAGATCAAAAAGATGCGAACCAATCCCTCGAGTCCCAAAAGGCGGGCTCAGCGAGGGCCTTTTCTAGGTTCGGTGCGCGTCACAGTGGCGATTCCGCTGGGGAGTGATCGAAACTTCGTTTTGAAAGTGACTTAAGTTAAAATTATAATTGAGTTGTTAAGAATCAAAAATTTCATTTCTAATCAAAATTGCATTGCATCCATTAGAATCTTAGAATTATGTTAGTTGGTCCCCTATATACCCCGGTGCGTTCATAAAACATGACCTTACTTTCACTCATTGTAGGGAAGTGCTCGGGATAATCACCAGCCCAAGCCTCATACCATAAATGGTATATCAAATGGAGACCCGATTGGTCGCTATGCTCGTGATGAGCTAGACCCGTTGGCAGGGACCATGCTTAGGTAGACCTTAAGTAACACCACCTTTGACCGGAGTCCATATAATGGCAATAGATACTCCCACTAGGTAAAATGTACCATAATATCGTGCTTGCTATTTGGGTCATCATATATTGAACAAAATCAATTAAATTAAATAGTCTTCATTAAAGGCTTTCATGCCCCGGTGGGCCCATCTTAATTTAGTTGAATTGTTTAAATACATAATGGCCAAACACCCATACGAATGTACATTTGGCAAGAGTTGTTATGCTGTCGATTTTTTGCCGTGCACTATACGTGTCCAATGGGTTCCCTGTTAACCCTTGGATAAAGCCCACCTAGGAAAGAGACCGCACGACCGCATGTGTGGGAGAAATAAGGTTAGAATGATCTATCTGCTTGCATGTGTTTATTTATGCTACACCAGCATGACCATGCATTGCACTTCAAGTCATGCATCATCCTAACAAAGGTATGTTTTGCAGCCATCATAGATTCGTCCAGGTGGTTTAGAGGTCCCGACGGTCGGTTAAAAAAGATTTCACTCTTGGGGTTGTCAGAGCTAGTTTCAAATCAAAGCTCGGATTCCTTTTCAAAGGGTTGTGAGATTTTTTCTTCTGAATCATCAGCTGAGGCAAGCATGTCTAATCCAGCAAGTGGTTCTAATGTAACTAGGGCAATGATTGCCGAAGAAGTAGGAAAGAGAATGGAAGAGTTTGATGCCAGGATGATGGCGATGATGGGCAACCTTGCCACTACCCTAGCCCTATTTTCCGCACAACCGGCAGTTGGGGGCAAAAAGAACAAGGGGTTGCTAGAGAGGATCCACCAGCAGCAGTTGATCCACCTGTGGCTAAGCTAAAAGCGCCAACGTCTATTGAATATCGAGAAGGCCCTGAATCTGAGATTAACTTATGGGAGGAGCAAGAGGAACAGATGGTAGTAAAGGGGAAGTCACCCAAGCTGGAGGATGCGATGTGGAGAAAAATGGAAGAAAGGTTTAAAGCCATGACGAGGGTGTTGACGGTAGGACGAGGAATGGACCCTGAGGATCGGGAGCTGGATAGTGATAATTTGATCCCTCAAAACTTCAAGATGCTCGATATCCCCAAGTTTGACGGCACTTCTGACCCTGCCGCACACATCAAGCAGTATTCACTGGTCATGAAAGGAATTACTTTGACAAGGAAGCAGAAGATAGAGTACTTTTGCTTGAGTCTCACAGGGGCTGCCATTTACTGGTACCACGGGTTGGATAGAAGGCCCAAAGAAGATTGGGACTTGTTAACTAAGAGTTTCTAAAGCAATATGATTGCAGTACTAGGATGGAGGTCACATTGAAGGATTTAGAGCTGCTGTAGCAGAAGGGTGGGGAGTCTTTTCACGAGTATCTGACCCGATGGAGGAACCGAGTTATGGAGATGAAACGCAAACTTGATACTCCTGATCAGATTCAATTGTTCATTCGGAATGCTGGCCCTTACCTGAGAGATGGACTAAGAATGAAAGGGTTGAAGGACTGGGAGTCTTTAAAGGACATCGCTATAGAGGCAGAGGGTGAATATATGGTGTCACACCCCAAATCGGGCCTAGTCGGAATCGGCAAGCTAAGTCGGATAAGTGAAGGGTATTTCGATAATTTGTGCATGAGTGAATTTAATGATAAGGACTTAATTGCAAAGTAATTAATTAAATAAGTTAAGTGGGAAAAATTTTGGTGTGCATGTGGTGTAGGGTGTAGGGTATTTGTGGTGGTTTAATCTAGTGAAGTGTGTGTATTGTACCCAAGGATTTAAAGTATTTTTGAGCAATTATTTGGTGTGTGTTGTGTTTTGGTACCAAATATTTCAAAGCATTGATTTAAGGGATCATTTAGTGTGAGTGGTGTATGGTACATTGGAGGATGAAAGTCAATAAGTGGAATGTTCGGTCCATTAGTAGCTTGCCATATGGATGGGGTAGATGGAAGCAATTAATGTAAAGAAAAGAGGGAGAGAGAGAGAGAGAAGCAAAAGGGCAGATTTCTGCTACTCCCTCACGTTTCCTCCCCTCATTTCCTTTCTTTCCATTTTCTTTGCTCTTTCTACTCTCTTGAGTGTGTGCTTAACGTGGATTCTCAAGGATTGAAGTTGAATTTCTGAGTTGGAGCTGGAATTGTAAGGTAAGTGCTTGAGTTGCATGGGTTTTCTCCTTCATCTTTTCTCTGTTTTCTGGGTGTGATTTTCTGGGTTTTGGATGAGGTTTTTCATGGTTGATTTTGTGGTTTTGGCTGGTTCTTGTTCAAGAATCAGAGGAGAGAAGGAGGAGTGAAGGGAAAGAAAAGGTGGGCTTTTAAAGAGAAGATTGAAGCTGCATGTTATCCAGGTTTGGGAGCTGTGTTTTTGAGTGTGTGTGTTTGGGAAAATTTCTATTATGTATATGAATTTTAGTATATTCATGTGTGATATAAGTTTCTTGAATGTGTTGTTGATGATATATGATCATGGTAGTAAGTGTTGGTTTAAATTGTTCATTTGTGCATGTGAATAGGATTTTGGGTGAAAAATTGGGTTAGAATGCACTTGACCTTTCTTTGGTTATTCAGCTGTATTGGGAGTTGTAGAACTTTAAATGGTATGAAACTAGTACCGTTGGAAAGCTAAGATATATTCCTACAAATGTGTTAGAAATAAGTTTGAGCTAATTTGGACTCTAAAATTCCCCAAAGTGGTCATGAAGTAGAGCTATCTTCTCTAGCCGGGTTCAGGGGAGCAGTATAGGTTGTTTTGATCATATCTGAAGCAGTAGATGTCCAATTGATCTGAAATTTGTTGCATTTGGAAGTTAACATCTTAGGAAACAAATGTTAAGAGGAAGTTTTGCCTAAAAATGTCGTTTAGATGCCCATTTAGGCTGAACAAAAAAGAGTTGTGAGGCAGACCTGAATTCTAGCTTCTGTTTTGCAAACTTTTGGTAGGTCACGATGGTAACCAAATTCATTACCACCATGACATATGAAAATGCTGGGCAGAATGCTTAGTTTTGGACGTCACGGTGGCAACCAAATTCATTATCACCGTGACCCCTTCTATCTTGACCATTTTATGTGTTTTTCTTCCCGAATTGAACCCGCATTACACCGAAACTTTCTAGGATCCATCCGATGCATGTTTAGGACTATTAAATGAGTATAAGAATAGTTATCACTTGGAAAATAAGCATGAATAGGATTAAGATTAATAGCAAACTAATGAAGTAATGATGTGTACAAATAGTTGGTATGAATGATATGATAAAGTGTGAGGAATATCATTCTGTTTGGGGGTGTGGGTATATCATGGTGGCAACCTAAAGGGTTACCACCGTGAGGTACCCCAGACTTGCATTCTGTTGAGATCCTTGGTATGTCACGGTGGCAACCAATCTGATTACCACGGTGACCTACCCTATTTTTGTGATAGAATCTTATTTATGTCACATGATTTAGGGATGTTAAATTATGGATTTTTGTACACATTGTCACTTAATATGAACTGTATACTAGTAAGATGGATGATATTTGCATGTACTGATTTATCAAAGAATGTGAATTCTTTACTTGTTATAATTGAACTATGGACGTTAACTATGTAATTTAGCCTGCGAGTCAACTAAGTGGATAGTTAGGCATGCCTAATAGAGTCTCTTAGCTACAGTCCTCAGTTACATTTGGACCCTGATCAGGTCCCCTGTTTGGTTCCTTGCGAACCATTTAAAGTATTCGATTCGCACCCGTAAGGTGATGTCAATATTCGATTCGCACCCGTAAGGTGATGTCAATATTCAATTCGCACCCGTAAGGTGATGTCAGTATTCGATTCGTACCCGTAAGGTACTGTCAGTTAACTCGTTATCCACTATTTTGGGCCAGCAGGTATTCCGTTTATTTGATTGATATGATTAAGAGAATGTGATATCCGAATGATCGTAATTCTAGGCATATGAATCAGTTATGTATTCGAATGTGATTATGAATCTCTGAACAGGTTGAATGTCACTCAAGCATGTGTATTGTGCATGGTTACCCACATGTATCATTTTGTGAATGTGTTTGTATACAGTCAATTATGGATATAAGTATGTGAACTAAAATGTGTATGACTATGAACATGATCTCTCGAATGCCATGAATGTAGTTTTTATGTTATGCTTATGAGAACGTGAATCTGACTAGTTAGGTTATAGGCTTATGAATTAAAGTGTATAAGAATCTGACTTTGAATTAGTGTATGCTCTGAATGTAATAGTTTGCTACATGTTCCTTGTTCTCAACTATTGTGGTGTATTTGGCATATTGTCATGTGTCTTCATTCATGGCATGATAATTTATGTGATAGAGTTGTGCAGTGGGAGTGTGGTGTTTGATGTCTTCCCTTGGGTTCGGCTAATGTGTGTTATAACATGACAATTGTATGTTTAGATAACTAGTGTTCTTAGCATGATAGTTGGGTACGTTATTATATGGTAATTGTGTAGCAAGTGAATGGGTTTATCCGTTAATGTATAGGTACTTTGGCACGATAATTGCATGCGTAATATCTCTTGTGACTGTACACGGTAAGGTTCTGATACTTGATACCTCGATAAGTATATGGATGTGAGTTTTCGAATGAATGCTTTTACTATGCAAGCCTGACTTTATATGTGTTATGAATGTCCGCTTTTGCCATTTGCATGTATTATGCCTTGACGACCATTGTGAATGGTTGTCCATATCGATTGTGTGTTTTCCCCACTAAGCGTTATCGCTTAGCACGGATTCTTTTCCCGTGCAGGTGGTAGGGTTGGTTCCGTTCAAGTCACGCATCTGCAAGGTCGGCCACATAGGAGTTAGAAGTTTTGTATTTTGCTCAACCTCTGTATTTTTTTTTTGGCTTTTGTTTTTCTCTAGTCTCATGTATATGTAGTTATATGTAAGGATCTTTTTGTAATTAATTTTTTAGTTATTTCTCTGTTTTATCTTTTGCCTTATGCTTCCGCTGAATGATTATATGTATGTAAGTGAGTTAATGTATGTTCAGCTATTGTTCCTTAAAGTTTTAATTTCCGTTGTATCTCCGTATGTTTTTATGTATGAGTGTATGCTTCCGCTTAGTGCATGTGAGCATGTGTGTGAGTGAGCATCGGGTAGCGTGCCCACCGGCGCCCTTCCATCGGGGGTGACGGTGGGGGTGTTACAGTTAGTGATATCAGAGCACCGATTTGGCGGTTCTTGTTGTCTTGTTTGTTATGTGTCGTGTCTTTGCATGCGAGTCAGTTTTGTGATGTGGCCGAATGCAGATGTGTCTTGTCTGGTGTTGTGTCTAGATGGAGTCTGATTCTAGTGAGATGTGGGCGAGACAATAGAAAGTGTGAACCCAATTAGTGCTGACCAGAGTGTTTCTGAGCATCCTTCGGTTGGAAATTTCGGTCCTGATTCCGATAATAGGAAAGTGTTCTGTATTTGGCTAAAGTTGAGCAGAAAGATTTTTTTGGAATCTTATATAAGTAAATGTAAAAAGGATTTTGGAGTTTGACAGAAGTGTTATTGGTAAGGAGAAACGTAGATATAACGGACATCTTTTAAGTATTGAAGGATTTATGTAGCAATCGGCAAAAGTAAGTTGGTTTATGTGTAAAGTGTTTGGGCTTTGATTTCAGTCAGGCAGTTGAGTAATGATCATTCTGATGAATGTGTCTGACTCGAATATAAGAAATTTATTTAAGAGTACAATGATGGCAATAAGTGTAAGCGAGTGAGTAGTTTGAGAGTGAAGTGTATGAGTTTGTTGGTGACATGGAATGTAATGTGGAGAATTCTTTCCGATGTAAATGAATTTTAAGGACAAAATTCTGTTAGGAGAAAGAGTTATCACACCCCAAATCGGGCCTAGTCGGATAAGTGAAGGGTATTTCGGTAATTTGTGCATGAGTGAATTTGATGATAAGGACTTAATTGCAAAGTAATTAATTAAATAAGTTAAGTGGGAAAAATTTTGGTGTGCATGTGGTGTAGGGTGTAGGGTATTTGTGGTGGTTTAATCTAGTGAAGTGTGTGTATTGTACCCAAGGATGTAAAGTGTTTTTGAGCAATTAATTGGTGTGTGTTGTGTTTTGGTACCAAATATTTCAAAGCATTGATTTAAGGGATCATTTAGTGTGTGAGTGGTATATGGTACATTGGAGCATGAAAGTCAATAAGTGGAATGTTGGGTCCATTAGTAGCTTGCCACATGGATGGGGTAGATGGAAGCAATTAATGTAAAGAAAAGAGTGAGAGAGAGAGAGAGAAGCAAAAGGGCAGATTTCTGCTTCTCCCTCACGTTTCCTCCCCTCCTTTCTTTTCTTTCCATTTTCTTTGCTCTTTCTACTCTCTTGAGTGTGTGCTTAACATGGATTCTCAAGGATTGAAGTTGAATTTCTGAGTTGGAGCTGGAATTGGTAAGGTAAGTGCTTGAGTTGCATGGGTTTTCTCCTTCATCTTTTCTCTATTTTCTGGGTGTGATTTTCTGGGTTTTGGATGAGTTTTTTCATGGTTGATTTTGTGGTTTTGGCTGGTTCTTGTGCAAGAATAGGAGGAGAGAAGGAGGAGTGAAGGGAAAGAAAAGGTGGGCTTTTAAAGAGAAGATTGAAGCTGCATGTTATCTAGGTTTGGGAGCTGTGTTTTTGAGTGTGTGTGTTTGGGAAACTTTCTATTATGTATATGAATTTTAGTATATTCATGTGTGATATAAGTTTCTTGAATGTGTTGTTGATGATATATGATCATAGTAGTGAGTGTTGGTTTAAATTGTTCATTTGTGCATGTGAATAGGATTTTGGGTGAAAAACTGGATTAGAATGCACTTGACCTTTCTTCGGTTATTAAGCTGTATTTTGAGTTTTAGAACTTTAAATGGTATGAAACTAGTACCGTTGGAAAGCTAATATATATTCCTACAAATGTGTTAGAAATATGTTTGAGCTAATTTTGACTCCAAGTGTCCCAAAAGTGGTCATGAAGTAGAGCTATCTTCTCTAGCCGGGTTCAGGGGAGCAGTATAGGTTTTCTTGATCATATCTGAAGCAGTATATTTCCAATTGATCTGAAATTTGTTGCATTTGGAAGTTAACATATTAGGGAACAAATGTTAAGAGTAAGTTTTGCCTAAAAATGTCGTTTAGATGCCCGTTTAGGCTGAACAAAAAAGAGTTGTGAGGCTGACCTGAATTCTAGCTTCTGTTTTGCAAACTTTTGGTAGGTCACGGTGGTAACCAAATTCATTACAACCATGACATATGAAAATGCTGGGCAGAATGCTTAGTTTTGGACCTCACGGTGGCAACCAAATTCATTACCACCGTGACCCCTTCGGTCTTGACCGTTTTATGTGTTTTTCTTCCCGAATTGAACCCGCATTACACCGAAACTTTCTAGGATCCATCCGATGCATGTTTAGGACTATTAAATGAGTATAAGAATAGTTATCACTTGGAAAATAAGCATGAATAGGATTAAGATTAATAGCAAACTAATGAAGTAATGATGTGTAATTGTATGTATTAGAATCAAGACAAGTTTAATGACATTATTGAGCATTATAATACTTTAATCTATATAAACGTGTATGATATGAACAAGTATGCATGGGTATGAATTAAGATCTAAGTTATATACACATGAAAGACATATAATGATATGAGTTTGATTGATGAAATATATATATATGGGATATGAACAGTGAATGTGTGATTGAAGTAATTGCCTAACAATATTATATGATGCATGCATTGATAATAAATGTTACTGGAATGTATTAGTATGCAAGATATCTATGATGCTATTATGGTTCATATGGATATTTGAGTGATAATGATAAATGTGATTTAATGCTTTTAGCTTATGAATTCCTCTTTTAAATGGAGACCCATAATGTGGCAAACCGGGTAAGTAAGTATTTATATAAATGTACAAATAGTTGGTATGAATGATATGATAAAGTGTGAGGAATATCATTCTGTTTGGGGGTATGGGTATGTCACGGTGGCAACCTAATGGGTTACCACCGTCAGGTACCCCAGACTTGCATTCTGTTGAGATCCTTGGTATGTCACGGTGGCAACCAATCTGATTACCACCGTGACCTACCCTGTTTTTGCAATAGAATCTTATTTATGTCACATGATTTAGGGATGTTAAATTATGGATTTTTGTACACATTGTCACTTAATATGAACTGTATACTAGTAAGATGGATGATATTTGCATGTACTGATTTATCAAAGTATGTGAATTCTTTACTTGTTATAATTGAACTATGGACGTTAACTATGTAATTTAGCCTGCGAGGCAACTAAGTGGATAGTTAGGCATGCCTAATAGAGTCTCTTAGCTACAGTCCTCAGTTACATTTAGACCCTGATCAGGTCCCCTGTTTGGTTCCTCGTGAACCCTTTAAAGTATTCGATTCGCACCCGTAAGGTGATGTCAGTATTCGATTTGCACCCGTAAGGTGATGTCAGTATTCGATTCGCACCCGTAAGGTGATGTTAGTATTCGATTCATACCCGTAAGGTACTGTCAGTTCACTCGTTATCCACTATTTTGGGTCAGCAGGTATTCCGTTTGTTTGATTGATATAATTAAGAGTGTAACACCCCTTACCCGTATGTAGTAAACCGTACCGTGAACCGGTGGTTCACGACAACGGTCAAGGGCATTACCGAACAACCATGTAAAACTTATAAACCTTTAAGCTAAAATATGAATTATAAAATTTCTTTCGTTTTCAATAACACATTATGGCTAACTTTAAATTCCTTATACATTCACATTCCAAAGTAAACTTCTTCAGAATTCACTAGAGATAGATCTTTTACATAACCAATATTACTTTTACAAAACTCATAATTTAGAATTACAAATCTGACATACATTCTGAAGACTATATAAATCCTATCCTAAAACCACTTCATAGTTCTTGCATTGGCCTGGACTGCTGCGGAAAACTCTCGAACAACTTGATCAATAGTACCTACACGGATTAAGAGAAAATCCGTACTAAGCATAAAGCTTAGTGGGAAAAACATAAATATGGACGACCATTAAGAATGGCTGTCAAAAGAGTTCAAAGGAAAGCATAATATAAAAGATATAATTATCTCAATTATAACAAATAGATACTTTCAAAGAGGTCATCAAAATAACCATTTACTTCGTATATCAATGTTACAAATCAATTATACAAATACACACCTTTTCCACATTTTATACATGTCACTTTGTGCACTTATTCACTTTCTTTTCGGTTTCCACAATTCATTTCACGCATCTTACTTAACAGATGCCTCAGTATGTAATTATTCAATCAATAAGACATTTAGATTGCAATAATAAAATGCATACTTTCACACCAGTATTCACATATGTATTCATCAATTCATAACATATTGTATGATTCACATGTTCGTGTTCATTTAATGCCTGCTAAGTCAAAAAGGGTGGATAACGAGTACTGAATGGTACCTTACGGGTACGAATCGAACACATAATAGAATGTACCTTACAGGTACAAGTCGGAAAGCAACATTTCACTGAACAGGACCTTAAACAAGATCCATACACATACACATAATAGGGGTTCGCGAGGAACCATTCGGGGACCTGATCAGGGTCCAAATCGTTCAAAGGGCGCTGCAGCTACACATACATAGACTCTATTAGGCATGCCTAACTATCCACGATTCGACTAATGCAGGCTAATACATACTTGTTTCTTTTAATGATGTACATATTATAGTTTCATATTTTTCATAAATAGATACACTTATTATTGTCATATAACAATCTTACATGGTATATCATATTTTATCTGAAACAATATGTCATATGTAAATTACAGTCAAGGCTCATGTTCAAAAGCTCAAACGACATATATTTATAATATAGGAAGGAGTCGCGCTCGTGACCGTAGTCACGATCGCGACAGACACTAAAGGGCCCCTGTCGCGCTCGCGATCGCGACAGAAAACTAAAAGGCCTCAATCGCGCTCGCGACAGACACTAAATGGCCTCTATCGCGCTCGCGACATATGTTGCGCTCGCGACAGAGTCAAGCATCGCACTCATATTATTCTTAATTAAATGATCTTTACATAAAACATATTTATTCTTATATTGTCCACAAATAATTTTATAAACATTACTTTTTCAACCACGTATATTAACCTCAAAAACTCCAATACAAATAACTCATACTATTCCATTTATTAAGGATTATTTATTAATTAGCCAATCATATAAGACCGGTTAATATTTGATATGCGAAGTATTCATTTTAACTTTAGTTAAGACATATATAAAACATTCATTTACTTCCATGTCAACATCACATACAAATTCTACACTGTCAATTATCTTACTCAAATTGGAGTCATAGATAGCTCTATAAACTTATAAATTGACGCATACCTATAACATTTTTTTTTAACAAATATCCAGGTGTTTAACAGAATTCAATTAAAACACTAGCTTATGTCTAACTAAATCTAGACGCTTTGGTTCGGACTTGGAAGAATATCCCAAGCTTCCTACATATCCCAAAGGATTGGGAATCAGAACCCTATAATTCTACAAGACCAAAGTACAGTTTATAGAGTTTGGCCTCCAATTTCCTAACAGAATTTAGATCAGATTAATGTTGAATGAATTCAAAGGTGTTTGACTCATTAAACTTGAAATACCTTAGTCATTATTCTTGTATACAACCTTAGTCTCTTACATTCCTAAGTAATATCTACTTATTTACTCTTTTCCAACCACTAAACATATAACAAATAGGTCTCCTGAAGTTCCGATGAAGTTCGGGAGTGTTCCAGAAGAGAAAACATCATAAAATATACAAACTAGAAGAGGGTAAAGGTAGGCAAGGGTTCCTACCAACCAAAAGGTTCAAAAGAAGGAGAAAAACACATTTCAAGCAGATTCTGTCGCGCTCGCGACCATGGTCGCGCTCGCGACAGAAGCTCGCTTCAGGTTTCTCACAAGAGCAAATCACAAGACTGCTTTCCACTTCGAACTTTGACCGCCTAAACAGACCTCTAAAACTCATATTTAGGCAAATTATCCTTCTTAACAAATAATCTTTAGGATGTTAGCTTTAATATAGAACAAGTTTCATGTCGTTTGGATACTAAAATCATCATATATGATCAAAACAACCTCTACTGCTCCCCTGAACCCGGCCAGAGGAGATACCTTTAATTCCGGACCACTTTTGAGACACTTAGAACTAAAATTAGCTCAAGCTTATTTCTATGAAATTTGTAGTAATACGTATTAAATTTCAGACGGAATTGGTTTCATATCATTTGGAGTCCTAAAACTCCCAAAATATCCTAATAACCGAAGAAGGGTCAAGTGTTTTCTAACATAGTTTTCACCCAAAACTCCTATTCACATGCACAACTTAACAATCTAAAGCAACACTCACTACCATCATCATATAACATTATAACAACATTCAAATAACTCATAAAACACATAAACATAGTCAAATTCACATATATAACTAAAGAGTTTCCAAACCTCTTTTCCTTTGCTCCCAAACTGTTTAAATAGCCGCACAGTCTCCTTTTCTTCCTTACTCCATCTTTAGCTTCTCTTGTTCCCTCCAAACAAAACAATCAAAATTCAAAGTTACACATATCCTTACTTATCTTTTAAGCAGAAGAGGAGAGGAAGAGAGACAAACCCACCACTTACCTTTTTCCTAACCCAAATCTTGCATCTAATTTCTTAGAATTTGAACAAATCCATCTTGGCTTGAATTGCTTGAATGGGCATGAGGTAGGAGGAGAAGAGCCTCTTTCTTTTCTTTCCCCTTCTTGTTTCCCGTCCAACCTTGGCCTTAGAATAGTCAAAGGCTAAATTAATCCATCCTAATCCTCTAAATGCCACATGTCACCACTTCATTGGTCCAAAGTTGATATTTATGTCAAACATCTCTTTTAATCCCTTTCCTTACTTCCTTTCCCTCAATTGGCATTCCACTTTTCTATTACATACATTGGCCCACATGATTTAACTAATTTATTCAATTTAATCCATAATTACAAAATGACCGAAATACCCTTACCTTACACAAATAAAACCGGTCACATCCTTTGCCGCAATTAATCATTTCCATCATCCCATTACACATTTTTAATCACCAAATAGTTATTTTCACGTCATTTAAGGCACGACGATATAACTGTCCAATTTATCGAAACTTGCCGAAACTTTCAAATTAATGACGATTATATCCTTTTTGACACTTCCGTCCCTAGCTCTTGCATATTCGGTTTCTGTTACACCCTGAACTTACCCTAATCCGACTAGGGTGTATTCGGGGTGTTACAAAGAGAATGTGATATCCGAATGATCGTAATTCTGGGCATATGAATCAGTTATGTATTCGAATGTGATTATGAATCTCTGAACAGGTTGAATGTGACTCAAGCATGTGTATTGTGCATGGTTACCCATTTGTATCATTTTGTGAATGTGTTTATATACAGTCAATTATGGATATAAGTATGTGAACTAAAATGTGTATGACTATGAACATGATCTCTCGAATGCCATGAATGTAGTTCTTATGTTATGCTTATGAGAACGTGAATCTGACTAGTTAGGTTATAAGCTTATGAATTAAAGTGTATAAGAATCTGACTTTGAATTGGTGTATGCTCTGAATGTAATAGTTTGCTACATGTTCCTTGTTCTCGACTATTGTGGTGTATTCGGCATGTTATCATGTGTCTTCATTCATGGCATGATAATTTATGTGATAGAATTGTGCAGTGGGAGTGTGGTGTTTGACGTCTTCCCTTGGGTTCGGCTAATTTGTATTATAACATGACAATTGTATGTTTAGATAACTAGTGTTCTTAGCATGATAGCTGGGTACGTTATTATATGGTAATTGTGTTGCAAGTGAATGGGTTTATCCGTTAATGCATGGGTACTTTGGCACGATAATTGCATGCGAAATATCTCTTGTGACTGTACACGGTAAGGTTCTGATACTTGATACCTCGGTAAGTATATGGATGTGAGTTTTCGAATTAATGCTTTTACTATGCAAGCCTGACTTTATATGTGTTATGAATGTCCGCTTTTGCCATTTGCATGTATTATGCCTTGATGACCATTGTGAATGGTTATCCATATCACTTGTGTGTTTTCCCCACTAAGCGTTATCACTTAGCACGGATTCTTTTCCCATGCAGGTGGCAGGGTTGGTTCCGTTCAAGTCACGCATCTGCAAGGTCGGCCACATAGGAGTTAGAAGTTTTGTATTTTGCTCAACCTCTGTATTTTTTTTTGGCTTTTGTTTTTCTCTAGTCTCATGTATATGTAGTTATATGTAAGGATCTTATTGTAATTAAGTTTTCAGTTATTTCTCCGTTTTATCTTTTGCCTTATGCTTCCGCTGAATGATTATATGTATGTAAGTGAGTTAATGTATGTTCAGTTATTGTTCCTTAAAGTTTTAATTTCTGATGTATCTCCGTATGTTTTTATGTATGAGTGTATGCTTCCGCTTAGTGCATGTGAGCATGTGTGTGAGTGAGCATCGGGTAGCGCGCTCGCCGGCGCCCTTCCATCGGGGGCGACGGTGGGGGTGTTACATATGGCCAGAAGGGCAAGTAGTGAGGCTTATGCCGAAAAGGGCTATACCAATCAAGAGGCAAACAAGTTGGCAAGTTCCAGCAGTGGTAATGGAAGTGGGAAGACGGGTAAGGTATCGACAACGGGCATGAGTCAGAGGTACTTCTCGAATTTAGGTCGGCCTTTGTCATGGGTATTGAAAAGATTGTTGAAGGAGGGGAAGCTACAACCACTGCCACCCAGGCCAACTAGAAACCAGGGACAGTCGGGGCATAAAGAGAATGAATATTGTGCCTTTTACCAACATACTGGGCATTTGACAGATAATTGCATAAGGCTGAGGCACCAGATTCAGGATCTGATCGACAGTAAGTAGATCACCAATCCTAAATGGAGAGAGAGCAAAAAGAAATCCATCTATAATGCTGTGCCTCCACCTGTCTTAATGATTGAGTCAAGTCTACCTGAATGGTATGTCTTACAGGACTTATACGGTAATGATTATATAGCTATCACTCGTCCAGAGAAAAATGGAGGAGGGATTTCCGTAGCGGTGATAGATCATCGATCTACTAGTGAGAGTGGGGAGGAAGAGGAGGAAGGAAAACAAGAGGGATCTAATCAAGATTAAAAGTGGCCAATTCTTCGCAACTGACTAAAGAGACTCGTGCCCTAATTGCCCAGGAGATAGATGGGAGATTCGAAGAGTTTCAAAAGAAGTTATTATCCATGATTAAAGAGAGAATGGATGTCATGGCACTCGTTCTTCAAGCCCAGCTTATGGCGATTACTCCTAACCGAGTTGAGCCGACCACTGACTGGAAGACTCGTGCAATGACGACTGCAGTGCTTCCATTCCCTTTCTAGGCCAGAAGCAAAGAGCCACTTAATTCAACAGTTGGGCAAGGGAGAAATATGAAGCCTACTATAGAATGTAATATTGTGCCTGAAGAGGGCGCAGATCCAGTGAGCTCGCATGCTCCAAAAAATGGAAGCCCAAGTATCCACAACAATAGTAAAGGCAATGTTAAGAGGACGGAAGCGCCAGCCATGAAAATGAATCAAAGGCATTTTTCTAATTTGGGCAGATCCTTATCTTGGGTTCTTAAAAGGTTGATGAAGGAAGGTAAATTACAGCCACTACCTGCTAAGCCCGTCAGAAACCAGGGATAGCTCAATCACAAGGCAGATCAATATTGTACCTTCCATTAGCACACTAGACATACCACAGACGATTGCAAGACCTTGAGACATGCTATTCAAGATTTGATTGATTCCAAACATATCTCCGACCCAGAAAGGCTTATGATTAAGAGCCTGAATGAGAAAAGAAGATGATTCTCAAGGAAGACAATGAACCATTGGCCACAACATCTGTGTTGGTGGGAGCAAAAAGAAAATAGCTATTTAGATGTTCTCTTTTTATTTTTGAACTATTTGACAATGACATTTTTAATTCTAGTTTTTATTAAATGAAATGAATGGTTTTCGCTTATTTGTGGGATATTTTCTTGTGATTTCATTATACATGATCATGACACATTCATATTTAATAATGATTCAAATAATGCCATTTCATTTAATTTCAGAACTTTGGGGAACCCAAAGAAAATCTTGATAGCATCTGTTATAACTCTTGAAGAGAGATTAAAATTTGAGAGAATGAAAAAAAAATGATAAAATAAAAAGGTCTTTGCCTGGACCTATGAAGACATGCCAAGAGATGATTATGAAGCCGCCGAACACGCTATGCCAATGTATCCCGATCATGGACCAGTCAAGCAGAAGCTCAGAAGAGTCAAGCCAGAAGGGACAGAAAAGGTTAAAAGGGGAGATCTACAAGCGAAACCGGGGCCAAATCTCTTATTGAAGCGCAATACCGAACTGGGTTAACCTACGACATCCCCAATGGTTAAGAAGAGAAGTGCGCATATGTGTAAACTATCAGGATTTGGACGAAGCTTGTTGAAAAAAAAATCAAATCAATATGTAGATCCGGCCGAAAACTGTTGATATAGGGGCAAAGGAAAGTAATCCTAGGGGCAAGCTTTGTTCAAATCCCGTTGATTTACACGTACCTATACCTTACCATTCTTTTTGACTATTGAAAAGTACCAAAAGACTGATTCACAAGCCATCCATCCAGTCCATCAGTATAGAGGGTGTGCAGTACGAGAGGTGAGATGATAACATATGGCTGAGGTGCTTAGGCGAGAAGAAGGCCAAGAAGGTTATAGAGGAGACCCATGCTGGGGTCTATGGTCGGAACCCTTACAAGAGTCATACTTTACTCCTCGATGCATGAGGCAAAAGCATTATAGCCTGTCGAAACATGCCAAATCTTTAAGGGCAGTCACAGAAGCAATGGCTACAGCAGCTAAGCATACAGGCTATGAGATTACTATCGCAATCAGATCTATCAGAAAACACCTTATTCGATCGTTTAGGAAGAGAGTCAGGAAGCACTCACTGAAAGAAGGAGACTTAGTCTGTCAAACCCCATTTGCCCCCTAGTAGAATGAGCCTATCAGTCTGTCTGTCTGTCTATCTGTCTGTCTGTATGTGTAAGCATTCGCATGTGTACAGTATTTCATAAGGGTATTTCAGTAAAATGCATGATTTTGGGGTTTTATTATTGTGTGGGTACATACATGGCATTAGTGTGTGAATTAATTAGGAATTACTTGTGTACACTTGAGCATACCATATTAGGGTGTTTTTAGTTGGGAATCAATTGCGTGCATTTGCTTATACCATTGTAGAATACATTTAATTGAGGTTGCATTTGGTGTGTGTGATGTGTTGAGTTAGGGTGTGAGTGATTAAATTCCACCACCAAGAAATTGACATGTGTATTAGGTTAGGGAAATGAATAAAGAAAAGAAGTATGAGTGAGGGGAAGATCAATTCACGTTTTTCCCTTTCTAGCTCCATCTTCTTCTTCTTTTCCCTTTCCTAATTGCTACTTGCTGTAGATCAAATTGTGGTAGTGGAAATTAGTCACTCTTGCTTCTAACTTGGTAAGTCACTGCAATTCTCATCTTAGTTTTCCTTTATGTCATTTGCATCTTCTTCCTTGAGTTTAGATTTAACTTAGGGTTTTCTTTGTGGATTTTCTTGCTGTGATTGTGTTTAGCTGAAGCTCCACGTGATCCTAAGGGCAAAGAAGTTGCTGGTCCTAGTGGAGCTAAGTGATAGAAGTTAGAATCCAGGTTTGGGAATGTTTACTTGTGAAATTGTATGATTTTGAAGTTACTGTAATTCTAGGGTTCATGTTCTTCTAAGTTTGAATGTGTATGTTCTTGATTTGATTGGATGAACTATTTGATGAATTGAGTTGTATAATTATTGCCGATGTTGTTTGGGATAATTTCTGGAAGGTAAGAACAGGTTTGTATGGACTTAAATCAAATTGGGATTGAATTCTGGAAATTCTGGAACTTCTGGGAAAAACGAATTACTGTAGAAACTCTCTTTGTCGCATGACTTGCTACGAAGGAAGGCACGTCACGTCGCGTGACCCTCGGTCATGGCGTGACCTGCCTGCTGAGAAGCCAGTCGCGTGACCAGCTGAAGAGGAAGCAAGTCACGCGACGTGATCTTCGGTCACGTCGTGCGACCTGCGAGGAAGAGGCAGATCACGCAGCGTGATCTGCGAGGGAGAAGCAGCGTCACTACGCGTGACCCTCGGTCACGCCGTGACCTGCATAAGCATTGCGTGACCCGCGAGGATCACGCAACGCGATAAGCGAGAAACAAGCAGGTCACGAGACGTGACCCTAGGTCACGCCGTGACCTGCCTGTTGAGAAGGCCAGTCACGCCAGTGACCAGCCATTCCTCGCCCGTTTCCCCGTTCAGCTCATTTTTTCCGAAATTTCCTGGTTCTTAACTCAGAACTGAATTTGGTATTTCTTCTGAATGGACTTTAATATTGTACGATGCATGTCTTACTGTTTAATGCTTCGATATGCGTGATAGCATGATTTTCTGATGAATTATATTCTGTATCCTGAAATGTGATCTGTTTGACGCATAACCTGCTAGAGTCGAGTAAGTGGATAGTTAGGCATGCCTAATAGAGTCTTTAGCTGCAGCCCTCAGTTCAGTTTGGACTCCGATCAGGTCCCCGTCTGGTTCCTCGCGAACCCTTCAGTATAGAATCTTGTTTAAGATTCCCTCAGTATATAAATAACATGTTTTGATAAATGATATAATATTTGACTTGTACCTGTGAGGTACCCTCAGTATTCGATTCGTACCCGTAAGGTACCCTCAGTACACTCGTTATCCACTGTCTAGAGTCAGCAGGTGTTCTTTAAATGTTAATGGAATTGTTCTGATCTGATATGGCTTTGAATGGAATATCTGAATGAGTTTAATGATGAAATATATGCTGGTTTATTCTGTAATGCATATGATGATGAAATTCTGAAAGTATGGTATTTAAATACGAGCATGCTTATATGGATTATGTATTAGTCCTTGCATTCTGCCATTGTGAATGTGTTATGCCTCGACGACCACTGTGAGTGGCCGTCCATAAATTATGTGTGTTTCCCCACTAAGCGTTTTATCGCTTAGCACGGTGTTTTTACCTGTGCAGGTGCGGAAGACGTTTTGCTTTGAGAGAGTCGCCGTCATCAAGCCAACACAGAAGGGATTAGTGTAGGGCTCAATTTTGTATCAGTTATTGATTCTTTTTGTATAGAACTCTCTGTATCAGCTTCCGCTTTTGTATCCATATTTTGTATATGTAATATTATTTTGTTCAGCTAGTTGATCAGATCATTATTGTAATAGTTTAATTATAGTAATGCATGATCAGCTTTTGCTTTCTGCATGTAAAGTTTTTAATTATTCTGTATTTCTGAATGTATGTTATGAATGGATGTATATTTTGCTTTGCTTTTGTTTGGTGACACCTTGTCTCATACGGCATCTCACTCCTTATCGGATGGGATCGCCTATGTATGGGAAGGGGGTGTTACATAGTCCTCAGGCAAATAAGACTTGACTTTCAAAACGGGCAAAGTAAATTCGGTCCGACATGCGAAGACCCATTTGCTCTTAAGAAACTTTTGTCCAAGGGGGGAGAGGTTCTAATAAATAAACAATGAAGATGAGCTCAGATAATAGGTCAACATCAATAGACCTAAGGAGGTCCATGGCTAAAGACTAAAAATCAAAAGAAGAGAATAAAAACCCCGCGGGTCGAAAATCGAAAAAGGCGGCCTTGCTAAAAATGGGTGCCTCGTTAGGGTGAAAACCGAAAAAAGGCATCCTGGGCAAAAATTAGAGGCTTGAGAGAAAATATCCAATCAAAAAAACCCGAGAGAGATGATTGGAGACAGGAGTTTGATGCTTACAAGATATACTCTGAGATTAGATGTAGTTTTGCATTTTGAATCGATGTTAGATAATGATCATGTATAGAGAAATCATACCGAAATGTACACAATCTTTGCAAATACACGTGTCATTATTTTCTAGTTCATTAATAAAAAGAGAAACATCATTCATTACTGAATTTGTGAAATCTAAATGGCTATACTTTGCTTCTGCTCTCACCGACCAGGTGCCTAAGCCGATGGGTCCTATTATCTACTGCAGGGCTAAGTACCTTTCTCTCGCATGCACTTATGGAAGCGAGGGTGTAGTCTTTGACCTACAGTATGATAGTTTCGGGAAGCAGCTATGTCCAGGAGGCTATGGTACTTAGGGGTGGAGGCCGAGGATAAGACGCCACCCTAGAAAGAAAGAGGGAGCCTCACAGCATCTTAAATCCCTTCAAACTGTCGAACATAACTAGAGCCAGGGGCATAGCAAATTGATCTTATTTGCCACCTCACCTGATTAAACAACACCTTCGCCAAAGAAGTCGAGGGGATATAACTATTGCTTAGGAGAAGATATCTTAGCGAATAATTGCCGATTGCTATGGTAGGAGGCTCTGATAGTAGCTTCATTTTTCTTGTAGCCACGCCAAAAAAAAAATGCCGTTGGATTGGGTTGGATCTATTTCAGGCAAAAGTTAGGCACAGGGTTATGTGAAAATCCCTAAAGGGATGCATTTCCCACAAAGAAAAGCTTATAACACCCCCATACCCCCTGGAAGGATATCGGGGCGCCACGCGGACAACTGCATATACATGTACATATACATACACTAACAGAAACTATAGCATTGTACACATCCATATAAGAATAGTAAAATAAGAACAATACTACACTAGGGCCCAACATATAATTCATATTAACTACACATATATATACATATTTATCTTTATACATGTTCATATTACAACTTGTTTTCTTTTAACTTTACATATACATCTACATGTGACTACTATACTCATTCTGTACACATACATTTCATAATGATGTTACTCAAAACATCATAAACTCTATTTCTATCTTATGCAAAAAGGTGTAACAAAAGCTCTTAATGGCCTTGACCTGCAGATGCACGCTCTCGAGGATCCGAACCTGTAACCTACACGGAAATAAACATCCGTGCTAAGAGATAACGCTTAGTGGGGATGAAAATAATGCAAAGGACTTCTTTTCGAAGTTACACATAAACCACACATTTCATATAACAATAATCAAATAGCTCATGCATATAACCTTCTCACTTGTACAGATCATTTATTCATATATATTCAATAATTGTGTGTCCACATTCATGTAAATATGTACTTGTATTTAAAAATGTCATATACTTTACACATTATTCTCATGTACTATAACATTTATTCAGAGCAATACTTTTAATCATCTCAAATTCACTACATAGCATTAATAAGCCTGAATTCCTTTCATGGTGGATACGGGTAACTCTGGATACTGTTTATAGTATCTTACATGTGGAGAATTAACTCAAAACTCTACTGAATACCCAAGGTGTTCAAAACTCTAGGCATAATTAAGGCCAACTCTAGCAGCTGCACTCTAACCCTTTATAAGCATGTTTATTAATCCACTATAACGGTAATCAGGCTCAATAAACAACTCACATATACTCTATACGGATACTAATTCATCACGATAATTCAAATGCATTCATCAAATTCAGAGGCATTTAATTCATGTACAACTTTTATTAGTCATGTTCATTTAACTAATATTAACTATATAGGAGGTTTAAAAGATAATTTTAAACCAAACACGGACCAAAAGGTGATATACAAAACTCACATAGACATATATCAACTCAAAACAGAAGCAACAGATCAAAACAGAAACAACAGAGAAGGAGAGGGCATGAGCACTACTCGTGCTCCTTGAGCACGACTCGTGCTCACTTTCTCCTCTTCTTCCTCTCCTGGAGCACATCTCGTGCTCCCTCTTCTTTTCTCTCTGGTTGAGCATGACTCGTGCTCCTGCTCCCTCTTCTTTCTCTCCTGGAGCATGTCTCGTGCTCCCTCTCCCTTTTCTCTCTGGTTAAGCACGACTCGTGCTCCTCCTTCCTTTTCTCTCCAAGATGTGCTACTCAACATGACTAGGACATCACCAAACTTTCTAAGAATGTGTTTCTATCGCGATCGCGACCACTGTCGCGCTCGCGACAGAAGGCTCCGTCAGGAACCTTTACGAGACTGCTTCTTACCTCAAACTTGTATCATCTAAACTTACCTCTAAACATCATTTTCAGGCAACACTTTCATCTTAGAAATTATTTCCTAGGATATTAAATTTCAAATGGGACAAATTTCAGGTCATTTGGACATCTATAACAAAAGATATGAACTAAATAACCTATAATGCTCCAGTAACCCGACTCAAACAGGGACGCTACGATTTTGGCCCATTTTTGGGGTCTTAGAGCAAAAATTTACTCAAGGTCATTTCTGGGACTTTTGTAGGAATAGAAGTCATGGTTCTAATGGATCAATAATCACTCCATTTAGAGGTCTGAACCTCTACCTATGACAAAAACACTTCACAAAGGTCAGATGCAAAATAAACAGAATTTGCCAAAACCAAACTTTATCATCACAACTACATGGTAACCCGTGTAACAACATCAACACACACTCAAATGATCAAGTTACATACTTATAAACATATATACACATATTATAAGCACTGCAAGCAATCAAATTGAACATCTAACAAATATACTCTAAAAGAGCAGTTAAGCTAATTAAAGCTCAACAAGCATCTCTCTATTCAAACATGTCTCTATTCAAACATATTTCATGTAAACAAATGCAAGAATAATAAAATCACACTCGATTCCTACCTCTAGGAGCTTGATCACAGCTCTCTACTTGTTTCGATCTTCTCTTTGCCTTTGTCCAACTTCTTGTCCACAGCTTCCATGCATAAATCAACCCAAGGAACACTTAAACCAAACTCTTAACTTTAAATCAAAACATGAATATGGAGAGAAAAAGGAGGTCAGATCGGAAGACTAATTAAACTAACCTTATCAAGGACCAACTCTACCCTTCACAGCTCTCTCTTCAACTAACCCAAAAAGGCTCACTCAAAGAGCAAAATAAATGAAAAGGGAAAGAGCACGATAGAAAACCAAGAGCAAAGAAAGAAAAGAAGAACAACTAGCCAAAGGTAAGATCAATGTTGGAAAAGAAAAGGAAGAAAGTGAGCAAGTGGTCAATCCTCATCCAAACCATTAACTATACTCATAAATGCCACTTACCAAATTAATTACATGCATATCTCTTTACATAACATAAGCTTAACTCATGCTATGTGTCCAAACCCTACAATGCCACTTGTCAACCTCCTACGCCGCCACGTGTCCGATACACATCAAATAATCCAACTTAAGTAGGCTTCACATGAGGCATTCTGTCGCGCCCGCGATAGAACCCACACACAAGCCACTTGCTCAAATACACTCTCTTATACACACAAACTCTTGAATTCCCGAACAAAGATTCCGAAATTCTACTAGGGCCAAATCGGGTTGTTACAAAGCTGGTGTGAAAATCCACAAGAGACGCACTACCTTTAAAACAATAACTTCCTATACTTGGACCGATAACGCGGCATTACTTCGGATGACCTTCCTTCAGTCAGATAATGTATAATTCAGGACGTGAGTCAGAGTCCAGGACGGATGCTCATTGACCAAGAGGCAAAGACGCACACCTAACGGTTCTCTATGAAGAGTTTACAGGTTAGAGTCCCTAAGCCAAGATGACATTTGCTTAGATCCTCAGGAGGTATCATACAACGCGAGCGGCCAAGCCATATCCTCAACGGATCCTTAACCACTCAGGACATAGTCTATCCGTTGCTGCATGCATTTCATGCCATTCTTTAGCAAACATCTGTACATGGCCATTTACACTTGCATGCACAGTCCCTTGCATATTTTCCTATGCACACAGTTTTACAGGAAAGGTCCAAAAGAAGGCTACACATGCAAAAACCAGTCAAAGACAGTTTCAACTCAACATTAATATTCATCTGAACAAAATAAATAAAGTCTACTCTGGTTGTTTCTTTCGATTTCTCTTGAGAGGCAAATCGCTATTTCCTGAACTTTTGTAGTCTTGTCAGCACTCGGTGCAGTCCTCTACGGAGGATATTTCCTGCACATTTTGTAGTCTTGTCAGCGGCTCGGTGCAGTCCTCTATGGAGGATATCTCCTGCACTTTTTGTAGTCTTATCAATAGCTCGGTGCAGCCCTCTGCGGAGGATATCTCTTGTACTTTTTGTAGTCTTGTCAGCGGCTCGGTGCAGTCCTCTACGGAGGATATCTCCTGCACTTTTTGTAGTCTTGTCAATAGCTCGGTGCAGCCCTCAGCGGAGGATATCTCTTGTACTTTTTGTAGTCTTGTCAGCGGCTCGGTGCAATCCTCCGCAGAGGATATTTCCTGCATTTTTGTAGTCTTGTCAGCGGCTCTGTGCAGTCCTCTGTGGAGGATATCTCCTGCACTTTTTGTAGTCTCGTCAGTGGCTCGGTGTAGTCCTCTCGGAGGATATCTCTTGCACTTTTTGTAGTCTTATCAGCAGCTCGGTGCAGTCCTCTACAGAGGATATTTCCTGCACTTTTTGTAGTCTTGTCAGCAGCTTGGTGCAGTCCTCTACAGAGGATATCTCCTTCACTTTTTGTAGTCTTGTCAGCGGCTCGATACAGTCCTACGCGGAGGATATTTCCTACACTTTTTGTAGTCTTGTCAGCGGCTCGGTGCAGTTCTCTGCGGAGGATATTTTCTGCACTTTTTGTAGTCTTGTCAGTGGCTCGGTGCAGTCCTCTGCAGAGGATATTTAAATCACTTTTTGTAATCTTGTCAGCTGCTCGATGCAGTCCTCTGCGGAGGATATTTCCTGCACTTTTGTAGCCTTGTCAGTGGCTCGGTGCAGTCCTCTGCGGAGGATATTTCCTGCACTTTTTATAGTCTTGTCAGCGGCTCGGTGCAGCCCTCTGCGGAGGACATTTCCTGCATTTTGTAAGTCTGGAGCAGACTCGGTGCATCACCATCAGAAGATGAAACCCTCGCACTTTGTAAGTCTAGAGCAGACTCGGTGCAGTTTAGAAGAGCAATTCTCGCATTTTGTACGTCTGGAGCAGACTCGGCGCATTATCGTGACCAGGAAGACAGCTGCCTCAGGTATGCACTTCTTCTTGCCTTCTTTGAGTTTTAGCTCACCCAGGCACTACGTTTCCCAAAACTGGGGGCAACTATAGACACCAGGTCCTGAGACAGCTCAGACCGAAGTTATCCAATGATGAAAATTATGCCTGTTCACGGGCAAGAGGACAAATGGAAGTGGTGGTTTCCTCGAAAAATATGTTTTTTATTTTTAATTTTAAAAAATAAAATAATAAAAAATAGAAAATTTTAGTTTGGAGGCTTGCTGGGGGCCTATTGGGGTGAGGCCCATCTCACCCATGTGAGATTAAGCCTCACGTTGTGAGGCCCATCTCACATTGGTGAGATGTAGCCTCACAATGTGAGGCCCATTTCACGGGTGAGATGAAAGTCTCACCTGCCTCACGTGCCCCACGCTCCAGCACGTTGCTTCTCCCGTTTTTTGTGGGAATTTGGTATGAAAAGTATGGCTTATGCTTGGATTTGGTGGAAAAAATGAACTGATCCTGTCTGAGACATTTAAAGAGAAGTGAAAGCTGAAGAAAAAGGAGAGAGGTGGAAAGGTAGAACAAAAAAAAGAAAACACATAGAGAAAAGAAAATTTTGAGAGCAAGAAAATAATTCTCGTTTCTCAAATAGCTTCGAAGATTGTCTGTTAAAGCCAGGAAATCCATTCCTGGTGTTTGGGGGATTCAATCACCTTTTGTTTTCTTTTTAACGTAAACTTTCACCAAAAGCTTTTTAGACTCTGTTTTGATCTTCTTTTCAAGAAAAGCAAAGAGGAAACCAGAAATCTTTCATTTGCAGATCAAAGATCAATATCTGAGGGTAAATACTGAATAGCCATCTCTCTATTCCTTTTCTTTCTTCTTTCTTTCTTTCTTTCTTTCTTTCTACTTCTTTTCTTCGTTTTTGTAACACCCCTTACCCACGTATAGCATACTGTATGGTAACATAGGCAGTACGCTACGAAGAGTGAGGAATGCTACACACGATAACACACAGGACACCATAATACAAGCAAAACTATATAATTTTTTTTCAAACATAAACATTCGCATAATACAAAAGACATTCATATACTTAGCATTACTTTACTCATTAACATTTTATTACATTTCAATCGCTTATTACAATAATAATTAAGAATTACATAAAAAGGTAGACTACAATACTTAAACACTAGTTACTACTACGGACTGGATGGCCAGACTGTTGCGGATTGTCCTCGGCGACATGACTAAATCCACCTGCATGGATAAACACCCATGCTAAGCACAAAGCTTAGTGGGGAAAAGCACATAGTATGGACGACCATTCACAATGGCCGCTAGTCACAACACACAATAAATATCTGAAATCAAATCATTTAAATATAACTACAGGTTTTCACAAACTTAACATCTCATTTAATAAATACATATAATTGGTCATAAACAAAATATTCTAATCATAATCAATCATAAGGTCAAACAGGGTGTCAACCTTAATCAATACATGTTTTTCATGTTTCCTTATTCATATGTCTCATGTCACACATATCATTATGTTTAACTTATATTCAGATCTTAAATTACAATAATTCTCACATATCAAGGGCCATGATTAAGCCGCTAATAACCTAACTTCATGTTCAAAACATGTAAATGTATTTCATATATATAATCACTTTCGTTTAATTAATTCATTCCAATTGTTGCATTACCTTCGTGTCATTAACTCATGTTAATATTACAAAGAAAATAATCAAGCTGAAGCATATGAACCTTTAAAGACGTTACCACATTTACGCATAAGGATCCCACAGGATCCAAAACACATATAGGTGCATAAATTTACACAAAGCTTCACATATCTTTATCAATTCACACTTATTATTCAGTTCACATATTTATGCTCATTTAATGCCTGCTAAGTCAAAATGGTGGATAACGAGTACGCGTGGATACCCGAAGGTATCAATGATATCTCATAGTACACATGGATACCCGAAGGTATCGAAAACTTTTCTTTTCTTTTTATTCAAAAACATTTTCGAGTGGGATCTTGAGGGATCACGAAGATCCATTCGGGGGACCTGATTAGGGTCCAAATCATACATTGGCTGCAGCTACACTAACTCTATTAGGCATGCCTAACTATCCACGACTCGACTAAGGTAGGCTAACACATACTTGTTTCCTTTAATAATGCTCATGCCATAAATTTAATACCTTTTTCAAAAGTACATACTCTTATTATAATTGCATAATTATCCTATGCATAATTTGTTCATAATTTAAAACAGTGGTTCGTATAAAGTGTAACAATCCATAACCTTTAAATTATGGTCTTATTTTAATTTAACACATGCTCAGTAAATTTACTTCAACTATAATTTGCATGATATAGTATATTTTAGTTTATATACTATGTTATATGTGAATCACAAATCAAAATCCATGTCAAATAGCTTAACACACATACATTCATGGCATAAGAAAGAGTCGCGCCCGCGACCTTAGTCGCGATCGCGACAGGAACTAGATGGTCTCTATCACGCTCGCGACACCCGTCGCGCTCGTGATAGAGCCAAGTATCACACTAAGAGTCGCGTTCGGGACCATAGTCGCGATCGCGACAGAAAACTAGGCAGCCCCTGTCGCCTGCTCGACGCCCTAACAGCCCTTTTTGGGCGTTTTTTGGCCAATTTATGGTGTTTTTTCTCATTTTTTTTAGTGGAATTCAATTTTAAAATTATTTCTTCTTTGGACCCTTAAAATTATTCAGTTTTTTTGTGTTTAATGAGAATTAAATTAATTAAATTTCTTCAAAAATTTTGATTTTTGGGGAGATATGAAAGGGTTTTTTGAGAGAATTTGGGGGAATTTTTTTAGACAAAAAATATTTTCTTCTTCTTTCTTCTTCAAGAACAATTTCTCCTAATATTCTAAAGATTTTCCTAAGTCAATTCTTGAGACAAAAGAGAACAATTTTTTGTTCTTGGGAATTTTCTTCTTCTTTTTAACAAATTTTTTCCTTGAAACAAAAAAATTAATTCTTTGTTCTTGAGATAAATATTTTCTTCTATATTTTATTTTTTAATCTTATTTTTTTGCAAAATCAAGATAAGAAAATTGATCATTTGCCTTCATTCATCAAATCCAAATCTGAGGATAAGTATTCTGGGTTCAATTTTGAATTTAATTTTTTTATAATTTTTGTTTATAATTAATTAGCAACCATATATATTTTTAATCTATTATTGTTTTTTTTTTTTGTGGTTTTGTTCATAGATTTAACATGTTTTATTTATTTTATTTCTTTTCCTTCTTATTTACTTGATTGTTCATCTTTTATTATTATTATTATTATTATTATTATTATTATTATTATTATTATTATTATTATTATTTATGTTTTTATGTATGTTGAATTGTTAATATATTAAGTTACTTATTTTATTATGTCATTTAATTAGTTTGTCACTCATGATGCGTTTTATTTTATTTATTTTAATTCATTTTCATATGTTATATGTTTAATTCATTTTTTATTACTAACATTGTTTTTATTTCAATACTTTTTTTTGTGTGTGACCATTTTTCAATACCAAATGGGAGCCCATGGAAATTTAAAGACACCATTTTGCGTGGATTTGTCACTTTTAGCATTTTTATCATTTTTTCATCATTTTAACTTTATTTGTTTTTATTATGTATTATGTAATAGATTTAGTTTATTTTATGCACGTTTTATTATGTAATATGTAATAGATTTAGTTTATTTTATGCACATTAATTAAAAAGTCACATAAAAATATTTATTTGCAAATTAAAATTTTTTCTAATAAAATGGGACCAATGTCCTAATTTTCACCAATAAAAACTCACTTTAAAAAGAAGAGTTAATTTTCTAAAAATGGGATCACTCATCTCGATTTTTCTAAGTATACCAAAAATAACTCTTCGATTTTCTAAGTGAATATGAAGGAACCAATATTCTTATCTTAAATAATGTCCCGATTTATGAATTTTTATTTATTCATTTGATTTTTTATTTTATTTATTTATGTTTTGCTTGATTTTATTTGGGGGATTGTATTTTTTATCACAGATTTTAATACCTTCTTATTTTGGGGAATTGTATTCTATTCCAATTTTATGTTTCTTTTATTTTTTTGTGGTTTGCTTTTTATTTTACTGCTTTCTGTACCACTTTCTTTCGGTGCTTTATTTGCACTTTATTTTTAATGCATGACCGTGCGAGAAGAGAGATAGAAATTTAATAATCGAAAAAATTTATTTATAATTAACCAAGGCACTAATAAGAGTGAAGTTTTGAATCTTTCTCTAGTTTAGACCCCAAGATTAGATGAACTTTTTCAATTTCTTGTAAATTGGGTGGCGACTCCAAAATACCTCAAAGGTGCCTAAAGACTTTCATGGGATTAGATGAACTTTCCCAATGTTCTATTGGGTAGGGATTCCAAAATATCTCATGATCGCCCAAGATCAAAAGACGCGAACCCTCCGGGCCCTAAAAGCAAGTTTCTGGGAAGTGATCAGGTCCAGCGCACGTCATAGAGTGTTTGTAAGATTTATAACTATAAAATATAAGTTTGTAAAAGCAATTGAACTATCTGTAATAATTTCTGAATAAGTTTATTTTGTATTGTGCGTGCGTAATAAATTTATAGTTAACTGTGTATTTGTTTTTGTAAATGAAAGAAATTTTTATAACTCAAATTTTAGCTTAAAGCTTTATAAATTTTGCATGGTTGTATCAGTAATGCCCTTGACCGTCGTCGTGAACCCACTGAATCACGGTATGGTTTACTACGTACGGGTAAGGGATGTTACACCTAAACTAACTAGGCAAATGGTCTACGATGGTTGAAAAATTAAGGAGTTAGAATGATGCATGAATCACATGTAATGCATGATCGCGCTATGCAAATGGTCCTCGATGACTAAAAGATTAAGAGATTACAATGATACATGTGATGCATGGAAAAAATTATACACAATATGATATGTACATGTGAAAAACAATATGCACTCAAAAGGATATACACACACACGAAGGAAATTAAAATTTTTCTTTATTTGTTATTTTTTCATTTTATTTTTTATTTTTTTTTATTTTTTATATTTTATGTGCATGAATGACACATAATGGATGAATATGCAATGCAACATCCATAACCACATGTAAGCAGATAAATCCTTCAACCTTATCGCTCCAACACACGAGGTCGTGCGATCTCTTTTTTAGGTGGGCTTGATCCATGGGTTATCGGGGAACCCAATGGACGTATAAGGTGCACGGTAGAAAATTGGCAGCATAACATCTCTTATATAATGCTTATACATATGGTTTTTGACCATTGTGTATTTAGGCAGTCCAAATAAAGCAATATGGGCCCATCGGGGCATGAAAGCCTTTGATTAAGTGACCATCCAATTTATCTTGACCTACCCAATACATAATGGTCCACATAACAAGCATAGTATTATGGTTCATACCACTTAGGGGAATTATCTACTTTCATTACATGAGTTTCGGCAATGTGATACTTTAGGTCTACCCAAGCATGGTCCCTACCGATAGGTCTAGCTCATTACGAGCATAACGACTAATCGGATCTCCATTTAATATACCAAATGGTATGAGACTTGGGCTGGTGATTATCCCTAACACTTTCCTACATTCAGTGAACGTAAGGTCGTCCTTCGAAAATGCATCGAGGCTGAGGGAGGGTGCAAACTAGCGTAGATCTAAGGCTCTAATGAAATGCAATGCAATACAATTTCAAAAAGAGATAAAAGTTTTAAATTAAAACTCAATTATATGTTTTAATCAAGGTATTTTTGAAGCAAAGTCTCAAGTGTCCCTAGCAGAGTCGCCACTATGACACATGCCGAACCCCGAAGGCCCCAAAAACCCGCTTTTAGGGTATTCAAGAGAGGTTCATGGTACTTGTAAAAGATTACAAGGGCGTCTATTTTGGCCAACAAGGATGTGTTTTGGAGTCGCCATCCAATAAAATATTGGGAAAGCTCATCTAGGCTCGGTGAACCTAAGATAAGTGTATGCATCTATTTTAGGCAATAAAAAGTATTTTGGAATTTCCATCCCAATAGTACATTGAGATGGTTCATCTAACCCCGTTAAGCCTAAGATGGCATACATCGGTCTATCTAGGGCAGCAAGAGATATTTTGGAGTTTCCACCCCAAGAGAATATTGGGATGGTTCGTCTAACCTCGTTGAGTCTAAGACCAAAGAAGGTTTGGGACTTCCCATTTATTCATACCTTAATTAATTATAATTGAGTTTTAAATTTAAGATTTCATTCCTTTTCTCATTTGTTTAAATGTAGTAATTAAAACACAGATCAATCATGTAATGAAAGCGATAAATAAAGTAAATTAAGCATAAAGTAGATAAAAGCATAATAATTTACAATAAAACTAGGGGTGGAATACAACCCCCAATGTAAATGAAATGTAAATTATAAATAAAACATTGAAAAATCTCATCTAGCCTCAGTGAGTCTAAGACAAGCGCGTGTATTTATTTTGGGCAACAAGCAGTATTTTGGAATTCCCATCCCAATAGTACATTGACATGGTTCATCTAAACCCATTGAGCCTAAGATGACATACATCAGTCTATCTTGGGCAGCAAGAGATATTTTGGAGTTTTCACCCCAATTGAATATTGGGATGGTTTGTCTAACATCATTGAGCCTAAGACCGGAGAAGGTTCGGGACTTCCCATTTATTCTTACCTTCACTAAATTATAATTGAGTTTTAAATTTAAGATTTTATTTTTTTTCTCATTTGTTTAAATGCAATAATCAAAACACAGATCAATCATGTAACGAAAGCGGTAAATAAAGTAAAATAAGCATAAAGTAGATAAAAGTATAATAATTTACAATAAAACTAGGGGCGAAATACAATACCCAATGTAAATAAAATATAAATCATACATAAAACGGGATATTTATTGAAGATGAGGACATTGGTCCTCGCATGCATATTTAAGAGAAAAAATGTTAAATGTGACAGTTTATTTGGATGAAAAACCAAGACATTGGTCCTATTTTATTAGGAAAAAAAACTCAATTTATTAATATAAATATTTTTGTGATTTTCTTTTAAACGTGCACAAAATAAACAATTTTATTAGAAATTACATTAACAAAATAAATAAAAATCCAAAATAAAGCAATAATGCAAATAATAAAAATAATAAGTTAGAACCCAACAAGCCACCTGGATCTTCCCATTTGCTCGCGAAAACACCCAAACAAGGAAAATAAGTATTAGAATCAAAACAAATACAAATGAGATTAATGTTAGTAGTTAAATCAAGAAAATCAATTAAACACATGAAATAATAAATAATAAATCAAAATAAATGAAAAAAAATGAATTATGAATGATAATAAATTAAATGACACGATGAAACAAATAAATTGACATGGTAATAAATTAATACAAAAAAAATGATAATGATGATGATGATGATAATAATAATAACAATAATAATGATGATGATGATGATGATGATGATGATGATAACAATAATAATAATAATAATAATAATAATAATAATAATAATAATAATAATAATAATAATAATTATAATAATAATAATAATAATAATAATAATAATAATAATAATAATAATAATAATAATAAAAAGAATGAACAATTAAGCAAATAAAAAAAGAAAAAAAAAAGTAAAAAATGTTAAATCTATATCTAAGATCATATAAAATAAATGAATGAACAATAAATCTACATATCTACATAATGGCTAATTAAATATGAACAAAATATAAATAAAAGAAAATAAAAAATAATGGATTGAACCCAGAATATTTACCCTCAGAATTCTAATTCGATGGAAGGAAAAATATGATTGATTTCCTTGTTTTGATCTGCAAAATTAGAATTAAAAATAATAAGATTTGAATTTTATTCCATGAAAGAAAATTTGATTAAATAAAATGATGGAAGAAAATAAAAATTTTTAAGAACAAAGAATTATTTTATTTATTTCAAGAATAAAAAAATAATGGAATAAATAAAAATTCTCAAGAATAAAGAATTATTTTCTTTATTTCAAGAATAAAAAAAATGATGGAAGAAGATGAAAACTCTCAAGAACGAAGAATAGTTTTCTTTGTCTGAAAAATAATTATTGATTAAAAAATCAAGTTTAAAACCTTTAGAAATTTATTTGAAGAAGAAAATTCCAAGAGAAAATGTAGAGAAAATTCCCTTGAAGAAGAAAAGAAAAAAAACAAAAAAAAAATAACCTAAAAAGAACTACATGTCTACAAGTATGTGTAGACACCGGGTCTACAAGTATGAACTACATGTCTACAAGTATGTGTAGACACCGGGTCCCGAGTCCGGCATAAAATGAAAATGGTGATTTTTTTATCCTTGATTATTCCCTCCAAAAAAAAATATAAATATGTGTGTGTGAAATTAAAAATTAATTAGTTAATGTTGTTAGTTACTTGAGTAATTAATATTATTGTGTGATTAGAGTGTATGTAAAATTAAAGTTTAAAGTGTGTAATTAATTAGATAAAATATATATATATATATGATAATTTAAATTGATTAATTGGTGCAATGTTTAATTAATTAGATAAATTATGTATATGATATATTAATAGGTTGATTATGTTAAGATATAAAATATGTTATGTATTAATATGTAATGTTTATTTATTGTAATGTTTAATTAATGTATTAATGTGTAATGTTTAATTAATATGTGCATGTTTAATTAATTAGTATGTGTGTGTATTAATTTGAATTAAGTGAGATTAATTAAGAAAAGAGAAAAGGAGGGAATTATTGTGAAGATTTGACTTGAGGGGAGTTGGTGACCTAAACCTACCAAATGCATGGGCATGGAGAAAGAGAGCATGGCATAAAAGAAAGGGGAGGAAGCAAGGTAAAGGGGCTCTCTCGGCAAGAAGACACAGACTAAGAACAAAGAGAAAGGAAAAGAAAAAGAAAGAAAAAGAAAAGAAAGAGAGAGCAGGAGGTCGGCTGAGCAAAGACCAAGAAGAAAAAGAAATAGAAAGGAAAAGAGAGCAAGAACAAGAGAATAAAAGAGAGAGTAAGAGAGATCAAAGACAAAGAAAAACCAAAAAATCAAAGTAAAAGAAAAGAAATAGAAAGAGAAAGAAAAGAGGAAGGAGAGGAAGCCATAGAAGAGGAGAGCACAGAGAGAGTAAAAGAAAAGAAGATAGAAAATAGGAAAAGAAAAGGAGAAAAGAAGTAGAAAAGAGGGAGTGAAAGCCAAAAGAAAGGAAAAGAGAGAGCCAGCCAACGACGCCGGAAAAGGGGAGAGAGGAGAGAGAAAATGCCACCGCTTCCGCTGGCCAAACGCCGCCGCATAAGGCGTGTAACACCCCTTACCCATACGTAGGCGATCCCATCCGATATGGAGTAAGACGCAGTAGGAGTAAAGGTGCCACCACACAGATACAGAAATATACATACAACAATACAGGGTAATTTAAAACTTTACAATACCATTCAAAGAAGCTGATCATGCATTAATATAATAGAAGCATTACATTACTGTTCTGATCAACTGAGAGAGACAACAGATAATTACATATCCCAAAATTACAATTACAAAAGCGGAAGCTAATACAAAATCATATGAGAGTTCTATATAAAAAGAATCATAAGCTACAAAAATAAGCCCTACACTAAGACCCTGCTGTGTTGGCTTTGATGGCGACGACTCTCCCAAAATCAACTCCTTCCGCACCTGCACGGGTAAACACACCGTGCTAAGCGATAAACGCTTAGTGGGGAAAACACACAAAGCATAAAGACAACCATTCACAACGGTCGTCAAGGCAATTCACATGCGTAAGTACATATAGCCATTCACCATAAAGATTCATATCAATAATCGTATTCTCATTACAGATTGTACTTTTCATCATTGAATCCATAAGGATAAAACATGTATTTGTTCATATAACAATTCATACAAGTACTTTAAACATTGAAAACCCTGCTGACTCAAGGTAGTGGATAACGAGTGAACAGAAGGTACTTTACGAGTACCGATCGAATACGAAAAACCATTTTAACTTTTCAGTCATAAACATTTCCAGAAGGACCTTAAAGAAGATCCAAACACAATACAGAAGTTCGCGAGGAACGAAACGGGGACCTGATCGGGGTCCAAACGGAAATACAGAAGCTGCAGCGAAGACTCTATTAGGCATGCCTAACTATCCACTGACTAGACTCTAGCAGGTCATATATATATACCATTCAAACCATTTCACAGTTTCCAAAATCATCATCATCAAATGAGCATAATCACATCATGGTTACACTTGCATATTATTTATAGAATACTAAGCATAAATCTCATAACTGCTAAAATAAACTGAAATTCAAGGAACACGCGAAGAAAGAAAACTCATTCAGCATACAAGGGACTGTCGCGCTCGCGACATCTGTCGCGCTCGCGACAGAGACCAAAGTCTCTTTGCTACGCGCGCGACAGATTTCGCGACCGCGGGGAGAACGGAAGAGCCAGGCTCTGTCGCGCTCGCGACGTGCGTCGCGATCGCGACAGAAGACAAAGGGTGCTGTCGCGATCTCGCGACGGATCGCGTGCTCGCGATAGCACCTGGCAACAATACTCTCTGTCGCGATCGCGACAGTTGTCGCGCTCGCGACAGAAGGTATACAACACTTCGACTGTCGCGACTCGCGGCGGATGTCGCGTGCTCGCGACAGCGAAGTTCCCACTACCGCTCTCTGTCGCGATCTCGCGACAGTCGTCGCGATCGCGACAGAGTCGGGATTTTGAAAATCTGCAGAAATTCTGCAGATTTTCCTCTTCCATTACTTCCTCCAAGCACACAATTCTCAATCAAATGTCTCTTACCTCAATTCCAGCCATCCATTAACATCATCAACCATGTCATAACATTTATTCACAATAAACTTCATCCAATCCATCAATTTGAACATTTAATTTCAATAATCATTCACAAACTCCATTTATGCATCAAATTACTTCAAATCCGAATTCATCATGATTAACTCATAATCTTGCAAGTTTCACATTCTAAAACAAGGACCCATAGCATAAACATTAAAATAAAGGACATCTAACAACCTAATTCCATGAAAACATCAAGAACACACTCATGAACATTTTCACATAAAAAGGAAGAAATTCCCAAACCTCAAAATCCTTAGCTCCTAGTGTTTAGTTCCACTTGATCCAGCAACTTCCTTGCCTTTAGGATCCCGGGGAAGCTCAACAATGAACACTAAGAGATGATCAAACCCCACTAGCAAACCTTGAATCTCAACCAAAGTCCAAGAGAAGAAGGAAAGAAGAAGAAAAGAAGAAGGGCGGCGTGAGGAACGGGAAACACCAAGGAGCAAAATCTGAATTCCCCTCTTTCTTTCTTTTCCTTTTCTTTTCTTAACCCTAGACAAGTGTCAAGTTCCTAGTGGAGGGATTTGGTCACTCACACCCTAGCTAAGTGCATCACACACACACACAAAACTCTCCCAACTAACACATACTCTACAATTATATGCACAACACACACAACCATAACCCACTAGTGCATATCCTACTATGGTGCACTCATGCACACACACAACTCTAACCCAATTAATTCACACCAAGGCACCATGCATGTACCCACGTGCTAGCAAAACTCTTAAAACATGCAAAAATTACCAAAATGCCCTTATTATACAAAAATTATGCAAATGCACACACACACGCACACACACACACATACAAAATAGCTCATTCAACTAGGGGGCAGACGGGGTGTGACAAGGCGGCACGCGCCCACCAGTGGAATCGCCACCGCCGTGATGAAATATGTCATGGTATGTGTATGATGATCACGCAGCGGAAAACAAAAAAAATTTGATCATACATGCCAAACTATTCCATGACAAGAATCGGAAACATGCAATTTTAGGGTTTTAATAACTTACAACTTTAGATGCCTTTCAAATTGAATTTGATGATGACCAGCAACTTAGATGATCTTGTCCACCTTAGATGTTCACCACCAATGCTAAGGAACAGCCTTTTTCGCCACTCCTCTCTATTCTCACACACACACTTGCAAAGACGGCTCAAAACCGAAAGTGCTAGCTTACTAAATATGTATTGTGTAATAGAATTAGTTTGAAGCCACAAGACTTGATCTTGTCCTTCTACTATGTGTAAAGAATGCTCAAAGTCACAAGCAAGCAAGGAAGAATCCTTCTCCTTGTGTATTTCGGCCAAGAAGAAAAATGAGAGAGAGAGAGAAGTTTCACGCCTACTTTTTTTTTTTCCTTTAGGGTTTTATTCTTATCTAATATATACCCCCTCCTTATGGCAAGTCTTTAATCCGAATTTGACTACCTTAAGATAGTTAATTCAACCTTAAAAACTTCCTAAAGATCAGTAGTAAATATTAGCTCAATCCCTTTTGAATTTAAAATTCAAATTGATTTGAAATAAAACCTTAAGATGTATTAATCAAACTAATCACTTACCATTTAACATGTGCTGAAATTCCCATGGTATATATCCTTGGAATTTCGGCTAGGTCATCTCATTATTAAGTGATTTAGTTTGACTTAAATATCTTAGGATTTAATACTCAATTAAATTAATTAATACAACATAATTAATTAATTGAAATTAAACCTATGTGGGCCGAATTTCCTCTCTCATGGACCAAGGTCCATTAGCAATTAAATACCCATTACATATACATTAATTTGACTTAAATTAAAAGCCCAAATTAATGCCCAATACTTTATTCAAGTATTTTAAGCCCAATGCTTTGTGTGCGATCCTATAGGTCCATTTAATATTGGCAATGAATTAAGAATTAATTCAAAGGCTATATATATTCTCTAGCAAGATATTATAGCATTCCAAATTAAATGAAAATGCAATTAGCATTTAGTGACCTAATGCAATTTTGTATATTCCCTTACCCATAAATATCAGAATTAACATAAGGCATGGAACAAGTCATCCTCATGTGTAAGTTAATTCCTTTCTTGATATTCCAGTGACACTGAACTCTCAGATAAATAATGATTGCACATTATTACATCTCGGTATGGCCATACACTTCTCAGTTCACTGATCAAGTGGCCGATGATAATTTTTCTCTCTCTTATAGAGAGGGGTAATCCCTTCACTTCTCTCATGCTCTCTAACATGAATCAATGCATACCCAAGCATACCCATACTTGTCACTCAGTTACGAGCACGTTAGGTGTATGTCAAAGTACACAGTAATTCATAAAGAGTTTCATAGAGATTTTAGGTCTAAGAACTCCGATACAAAACTTGCATATGAGGAACACTTATGACTTGTACCATGTAGTGTTCTCATGTGTGGATCGTATCCAAATACCATGTTATAAACATGTATCTATGATCTCTGATTGACACTTTTGTCCTTATGATCCGTAAGACAGAACTCAACTAATCAGAGAGAGCATACTAGTCTTAATTCATTTGTTATTCCCATAACAATGACTGACTAGGGATATTTAGAATGAAGTCTCATTTGTTTCAAGGTCTTACAACCATGTGCCTCACACATGATAACTTAAACTGAAACGACATTCTTGGATAGTTCTATCAATTGACATGCACAGGAATACAATGGATAAAACAAAATGCCTCATTTATTAACTAAAGTGTTTTATTACAATGTATTGGGGCTAGGGCTTACACTAACAATCTCCCACTAGCACTAGTCCCAATTAGGCATAGCCCTAAGACCGAATGATCTCAAATGAGCTTCGTGCAGATTTGGGCGCAACTGTTTCGTCAAAGGATCTGCTACATTGTCTTCACTTGCTATCTTGCTGTCCTTGACGTCCCCACGATCAATGATTTCTCTGATCAGGTGGTACCTCCTGAGTATGTGTTTGGATTTCTGGTGTGACCGGGGCTCTTTGGCCTGTGCAATGGCCCCGTTGTTGTCACAAAAAATTTCTAATGGATCTAGGATGCTTGGGACCACTCCTAATCCAGAAATGAAATTTCTAATCCAAACAGCCTCTTTTGCAGCCTCACTTGCTGCAATATACTCAGATTCTGTAGTTGAGTCGGCAACGGTCTCTTGCTTTGAGCTTCTCCAGCTGACAGCAGCACCGTTTAAAACAAAAACGAATCCAGATCGCGATCTTGAGTCCTGAGTGCTGGTTTGAAAAGCAGCATCGGCATAGCCTTGTATGACGAGCTCTTCCTGACCACCGTACACCAAGAAGTGATCCTTAGTCCTTCGTAGGTACTTTAGAATCCCTTTTACAGCAGACCAGTGCTTTTCACCAGGGTCTTGCTGAAACCTACTGGTTATACTCAGTGCATGAGCAACATCCAACCTAGTACATAACTTAGCGTACATGATAGATCCAATAGCAGATGCATATGGGATTCTACTCATGTTGTCCCTTTCCTCTTTGGTTTTAGGGCACTGTTCTTTAGTTAAAGGAACTCCCAAAGCCAAAGGTATGTACCCTTTCTTTGAGTCTCCCATACTAAAACGCTTTAGTACCTTGTCTATGTACTTTTCTTGACTTAGTCCCAATAGCCGATTCGATCTATCTCTGTAGATCCGAATACCAAGTATTGTCTCAGCTTCACCTAAGTCTTTCATTGAGAAACATTTCCCCAACCATTGCTTAACCTTTTGCAATGTTGGAATGTCATTCCCAATGAGAAGGATGTCGTCCACATACAGGACCAGAAACACTACTATGCTCCCACTAACCTTCTTGTATACACAAGGCTCATCTTCGTTCTTGACGAAGTCAAATTCTTTGACTGCCTCATCAAAACGAAGATTCCAACTTCGGGATGCTTGCTTTAATCCATAAATGGATTTCTGAAGCTTGCAAACCTTCTTAGGATTCTTGGGATTGACAAAACCTTCAGGTTGTGTCATATACACATCCTCAAGTAAATTTCCATTAAGGAAAGCAGTTTTGACATCCATTTGCCATATCTCATAATCATGATATGCAGCTATGGCAAGCAAGATCCTAATGGATTTGAGCATGACTACAGGCGAAAAGGTTTCATCATAGTCTACACCATGTGTTTGTCGAAAACCTTTCGCTACTAGTCTACCTTTGTAGGTCTTATCAGCTTTGAGTTTAAATAGCCACTTGCATTCAATTACTTTAGCACCTTCTGGTGGATCAACCAAGGTCCAAACCTAGTTATCGTACATTGATTGCATCTCGGATTTCATGGCTTCAAGCCAATTTTTCGAGTCTGGGCTTTCAATAGCTTCTCGGTAGGTAGTAGGATCCTCACGATCTACTAACTCAATAGTGTCACTGTCGGTGATTAGAAAACCATATCTCTCAATCCCCTGACGTACCCTACCGGACCTTCTAGGTACTTGTGCAATGGGTTCTTGTTCCACAATTGGTTGTGAACTTGATCCCATTTCCAACTCATCCTATATAGGAGTTTGTGGCATTTGAATTTCTCCAAGTTCTACTTTACTCCCACTGTCTTTCTTGAGAAGGAACTCCTTTTCCAAGAAAACAGCCTTGCGAGCAACAAATACTTTGTTCTCAGTTTGTGAGTAAAAGTAGTATCCCTTTGTTTCTTTGGGATAACCCACAAATAAGCAGACAGTGGATTTGGACTCTAGTTTGTCAGAAGTTAATTTCTTAACATGTGCTTCACAGCCCCAAATCCTGAGAAATGACATATTGGGTTCTTTCCCAGTCCATACCTTGTATGGTGTCTTTTTAACTGCTTTAGTTGGAATACGGTTTAGTAGAAACGCAGCAGTTTCTAATGCATAGCCCCAAAAAGAGACAGGAAGATTTGCTTGACTCATCATAGATCGAACCATGTCCAATAGAGTTCGATTTCTCCTTTCGGACACACCATTCCATTGTGGTGTTCCAGGAGGAGTGAGCTGTGAAATAATACCACACTCCTTTAGATGATAATCAAACTCTTGGCTTAAATATTCGCCACCTCGATCTGACCGAATGGCTTTTATACTTTTGCCAAGTTGGTTTTCTACTTCGTTTTTAAACACTTTGAATTTCTCAAAAGTTTCAGATTTATGCTTCATTAGATAGACATAGCCATATCTACTGAAGTCATCTGTGAATGTCACGAAGTAGCTAAAACCACCTCTGGCTTGTGTACTTAATGGTCCACATACATCGGTATGTATTAGCTCCAATAAGCCATTAGTCCTCTCACCTTTCTTGTTAAAAGGACTCTTTGTCATTTTTCCATGCAAACATGGCTCGCATGTATCATAAGATTCTAAGTCAAATGACCCAAGCACTCCAGTTTTGTGGAGTCTTGAAATGCGTTTTTCGTTTGCATGTCCTAAACGACAATGCCAGAAGTAAGTAGGGTTTAACTCATTTGATTTAACCCTCTTTGTATTAATGTTGTATATGGACTCTTTGTTTGATAGATCAAGGATATAAAGGCCATTTTGCAACATGGCATTGCCATATGAAATGCCTTGGCGACGAATATGAGCATTGCCATTTTTAATAACAAAATCAAATTCATCCAAATCCAATAATGAAACTGAAATAATGTTTCTGCTCATAGCAGGCACATAATAACAATTTTTCAAAATTAAACAAAGTCCGGAAGGTAAAGTGAGTTGATAGTCGCCTATCTCTATGGCAGCAACTCGTGCTCCATTCCCCACGCGGAGGTCCACTTCATTCTTCCCAAGTAACCTCCTATTTCTTAGCCCCTGCACATTTGAACAAATGTGAGAACCACAACCGGTATCTAGTACCCAAGTGTTAGAAATAGAAAGGTTAATTTCAACAACAAAAATACCTGAACTGGACGCCTTGGCTCCATTCTTTTTTTGTTCTTCCTTGAAGAGAGCACAGTTCTTCCTCCAATGCCCTATTTTGTTGCAGTGGAAGCAAGTGCTCTCGCTCTCCTTGAGCTTTTGTGCCTTGGGCTTGGATTGGGCCTGAGGTGCACTCCCATTTGACTTGAGCCGAGTCAGGTCATTCTTGGGTTTTGCCTTTCCCTTTCCCTTTCCCTTAGCGGGTCCCTTTTTGATGCCCCCTTGAACCATCAGTACGGGATTGGTCTTTCGAATGTTTTCTTCAGCATTCTTAAGCATCCCATGAAGCTCAGTAACTGACTTGTTCATCGCATGCATGTTGTAATTCATTACAAATGGATCATAATCATCAGCCAATGATCCTAAAATCAAGTCAGTAGCCAATTCCTTTGGTACTTGTACCTCAAGCTTCTCAAGAGTATCAAGATACCCTTTCATCTTGAGTACATGCGTACTAACAGGAGTACCTGCAGCCATCTTACAGGAAATTAAGGCCTTAGTTGTCACAAACCTCTCGTGACGAGCTTGCTCTTGGAACATCTCCTTTAAGTGCACCATGATCGCATACGCCTCTTGGTCCATAAATTGCTTTTGCAAGTCAGGCACCATAGTGGCTAGCATCAAACAGGTCACATCATTGGAGTCGCTCTTCTTGGTCTCAAAAGTTTCCCTTTGAACCGCAGAGGCGTTCCTTCCAGGTTCTTGAGGCAAGGGTGCATCCAAAACATACGACTTTTTCTCTTGCTTAAGAACTATCCTTAAGTTTCGAGACCAGTCTATGAAATTGGTGCCATTCAATTTGTCCTTTTCAAGGACCGATCGCAATGAGAAATTGTTGTTTGAAGATGCCATTTTTCAATCTACAATAAAATTTAGCAAGATTAAATGAGGTCTTATTAATAATCCCACAAACCGAATTAATATCCCTTTAAATAATTCGCGTTAGTGATTTAATGTGGGCCAAGATCCACTTTTCACAACAACCTTATTAGTCAAGCTGAGCTTGTACACCTAACAAGTTAAGTTACTTAGGTAGGATAACTCCAATCATGACTCGTACATGACTCTTGGATCAAATGGGCTAACATCTTAAGATGTTATAGCACAAACCCATTTATTAGTTGCCTAGGTCCGGGCATCCCTTTCCATGTTAAGTCCAACCTACATTCACAACTCATGCCTCACAAAGATAATCGGGCGCATCTAGGACTCCTAGTCTACGTTACCGATGATCGATGCCTTGACATGTTTCAAATTAGGAAGGCAACTTTGTGACTTACTATTTTAGGGATTCATTTTATTACGGCTTACATGGCATACGCTTTGTCATCCATTCATAGCATGCATATATAAATAATTGCATAAAGTAAAGCGTGACAAACATGGGCCCATAAAACCTACAACTAAGATTCTATACTATTACACAAGAATCTTCGAGTTGGGCTTCACCACTCCGGTGGGCTTCATCTTGATTTACAAAGTCTTCAAGTAAATTCTATTCTAAGAAATAAATGAAACTTTTACAATAATACATAATGGCTCGCAGGCCATAATTAATTACGAAAATCCAGGGCCCATGAATGCACCATGCATATCCATTCATCATACCAAACAAGCAAATAAATATACATAACATTCATGGATTAAACAAAGTCCAATTTTAATTAATTTAGCCAAGCCCATTAATGGAAATTGTGTACTTGAACCTTTAAGAGATGACCCCGTGATGGGCCTGGGCCGAAGCCCAATGGACTAAATCCTCTTATTGAATAAGTTCTCTTAAAAGCCCAAAACACAAACTAGTTAGATTTGTGCCATAAATCAACTCTAGTGTTATTTCCAATTTTGCCATTTTTAATATTATGTCATACTGCCCATAAACATTAAAAATACATATAATATGTACCGACATGAATTAAAAATAAAAAAACATGAAGAACATATATATGATACACGGCATACATATAAAAACAAACAAACAACAAAAACTAGTTGTTTAATGCTTATGTGATGCCAAAAATGCACAAACACTTAAATCAATTTTATGAGTCATTTAATAATCTAAATAAGGTCATAAATATTGATTTAACATTCTGTACCAATCTGATCTAAATGTGTTTTTACCATTTTAATCAAATCAAAACAAACAATGTTGATTAAACATGTAACAAACACAAACTAGTCATGTTTTAAGTGATTTTAAAATTAATCAATTAAATTGTCATGGACCAGAATTAAAACTATATTTAAATAATGTCCAGACCTGATATTTAATATTTTAAAAAACACTTACAAACATGCCAAAACCAATTTTACATTTAATATATAAAACTAGTTGTTAAAATTTCAATTAACATGCCATAATGCACCTAGTTTTAACATTAACATGTACCATCAGGTATACATAATTAAATCCGACCATTAACAGCCCCTAAACAACATTAGGACAGTATATTAACATGTCATATTAATTATAATACCCAGCTAATCAATTAAAATCGTTTTTACACCAAAACAATGCAAAAAATTCAAAACAGAAAATTCCAGCATTGCATGCAATTAAAGCAACGATTTTTAATTAATTATTTCATGCATCTAAAGCACTAAAATAAGCATGTTTAGGCTCTGATACCACTGATGAAATATGTCATGGTATGTGTATGATGATCACGCAGCGGAAAACAAAAAAAATTTGATCATACATGCCAAACTATTCCATGACAAGAATCGGAAACATGCAATTTTAGGGTTTTAATAACTTACAACTTTAGATGCCTTTCAAATTGAATTTGATGATGACCAGCAACTTAGATGATCTTGTCCACCTTAGATGTTCACCACCAATGCCAAGGAACAGCCTTTTTCGCCACTCCTCTCTATTCTCACACACACACTTGCAAAGACGGCTCAAAACCGAAAGTGCTAGCTTACTAAATATGTATTGTGTAATAGAATTAGTTTGAAGCCACAAGACTTGATCTTGTCCTTCTACTATGTGTAAAGAATGCTCAAAGTCACAAGCAAGCAAGGAAGAATCCTTCTCCTTGTGTATTTCGGCCAAGAAGAAAAATGAGAGAGAGAGAGAAGTTTCACGCCTACTTTTTTTTTTTTTTCCTTTAGGGTTTTATTCTTATCTAATATATACCCCCTCCTTATGGCAAGTCTTTAATCCGAATTTGACTACCTTAAGATAGTTAATTCAACCTTAAAAACTTCCTAAAGATCAGTAGTAAATATTAGCTCAATCCCTTTTGAATTTAAAATTCAAATTGATTTGAAATAAAACCTTAAGATGTATTAATCAAACTAATCACTTACCATTTAACATGTGCTGAAATTCCCATGGTATATATCCTTGGAATTTCGGCTAGGTCATCCCATTATTAAGTGATTTAGTTTGACTTAAATATCTTAGGATTTAATACTCAATTAAATTAATTAATACAACATAATTAATTAATTGAAATAAACCTATGTGGGCCGAATTTCCTCTCTCATGGACCAAGGTCCATTAGCAATTAAATACCCATTACATATACATTAATTTGACTTAAATTAAAAGCCCAAATTAATGCCCAATACTTTATTCAAGTATTTTAAGCCCAATGCTTTGTGTGCGATCCTATAGGTCCATTTAATATTGGCAATGAATTAAGAATTAATTCAAAGGCTATATATATTCTCTAGCAAGATATTATAGCATTCCAAATTAAATGAAAATGCAATTGGCATTTAGTGACCTAATGCAATTTTGTATATTCCCTTACCCATAAATATCAGAATTAACATAAGGCATGGAACAAGTCATCCTCATGTGTAAGTTAATTCCTTTCTTGATATTCCAGTGACACTGAACTCTCAGATAAATAATGATTGCACATTATTACATCTCGGTATGGCCATACACTTCTCAGTTCACTGATCAAGTGGCCGATGATAATTTTTCTCTCTCTTATAGAGAGGGGTAATCCCTTCACTTCTCTCATGCTCTCTAACATGAATCAATGCATACCCAAGCATACCCATACTTGTCACTCAGTTACGAGCACGTTAGGTGTATGTCAAAGTACACAGTAATTCATAAAGAGTTTCATAGAGATTTTAGGTCTAAGAACTCCGATACAAAACTTGCATATGAGGAACACTTATGACTTGTACCATGTAGTGTTCTCATGTGTGGATCGTATCCAAATACCATGTTATAAACATGTATCTATGATCTCTGATTGACACTTTTGTCCTTATGATCCGTAAGACAGAACTCAACTAATCAGAGAGAGCATACTAGTCTTAATTCATTTGTTATTCCCATAACAATGACTGACTAGGGATATTTAGAATGAAGTCTCATTTGTTTCAAGGTCTTACAACCATGTGCCTCACACATGATAACTTAAACTGAAACGACATTCTTGGATAGTTCTATCAATTGACATGCACAGGAATACAATGGATAAAACAAAATGCCTCATTTATTAACTAAAGTGTTTTATTATAATGTATTGGGGCTAGGGCTTACACTAACACGCCGGACAAAGCTGCCGTTCCAGCCGCTCCTCCATTGGTTCCCGACAAACGCCGCGTGAGGAAGGAAGACCGAGACCTCGGTGGCGCATTTTCCACCTCCGGCGAAGCTCCTTCCGGCGCGTGAAGCCTTCCGACGTACCTCCGGTGGCCTGACCTCCGATCCGGTGGTGGAGGTGACTGTCAGCGACGCTCCGGCGACAGTAAACTCCACTTCCCCCTATTTTATATTATTATTGTATATATATAATATATATATATATATATATATATATATATATATATATATATATATATATATATATATATATATATATATATATATATATTTTATTTAATTTCTGTTTTTATTATTATTTTTTATTATTATTATAAATTATTTATTTTCTGTTGTTTATATTAATTATAATATTACTATTATTTAATATTGTTATTATTATTATTATATGCTTATTGTTAATTAATTGTCATATTTGTTTATTATTAGTATTTTGTGTTATGTTAATATTATTATCATTATTATTATTATTATTATTTGTTTACCATTATTGCTATATTAATATTATATTATTCATTATTCTTAATGTTATTATTTTATGTTTAATGCATTTCATAATTATTATTGTTGTTAATATATTATTATAATTTGGTTCATATTATTGTTATATTGCATTATTGCTATTATTATTATTATTATTATTATTATTACTAATATTATCATTTTATAATATTTTTGTTTATATTATTATTATTTTCATTGGCTTTCATCACCATAATTGTCATTTACATGCATTAATCTCATTTTTACCACACCAAATTAATTATCAATTTACTTAATTATTTATTTAATTCATTTAATTATTCATTTAACTATTTATTTATTCATTCATTCATTTGTTTATCATTTAATTTAATCAATTATTAATTTTAATTATCTTTTTTAATTTATTTTAATTTATTCAATTATTTGCTTATGCACTTATTTATTGATTCAATTATTCAATTATTTATTACTAACTAATATTATTTCCCGTTACGGTTATAACCGAGAGTGGCAATGTGACTCGTTCGAGGAGCACAGTTGGAACAAATAGATTAGATTTTATTAATTATTTATTTATTTAGAAATATGTAATTATTATTTTATTTTATTTATTTGTGGTCTGTAATAATAAAACGATTTTCGACCGCTCTTAAAAAGAACCACCACACAAATGTTTTCTATTAAATAAAATGTTTGCTAAATAAAATTGGACCAATGTCCTATTTTTGCCCAATAAAACCATCACATAAAAATCGTTTTCCATAATGAATGCATGCGAGGACCAATGTCCTCATTGTTAATAAATAACCCATTTTATGCATGTATCGCACATTTACAAACGAGGGTTGTATTTTGCCCTTAGCATTATTGTAAATATGTTTTATGTTTTAATGCTATTTTATTTTATGCTCTTAAATGGATGATTGCGCCTTTAATTTAAATCGCATCGTGTGGGGAGAGAGCGAACTAATAGACACAAAACCGAATTGTAAAATCAATCAAAGTACGAATAAATGAGAAGTCCCGAACCTATTCTGGTCTTTGGGCTCAAAGAGGCGAGAGGTTTACCCTCCAAAACACCTCTTGTGTCACGAGACTTTGACGTTAATCCTAGGCTCCTTAGGGCGAGAGGTTTACCCTCCAAGACCCCTTTGGTTGGCCCAAAATGGATACTAAGCGCAGTCTTAGGCTCTTCGAGGCGAGAGAAACTTTTCCAATGTTTTATTGGGTGGCGACTCCATGAAATCTCCTTGTTGTCCAACATAGACGCACTTGCAATTTATTGCAAGCTGTCAACGGACCCTCAAATGCCCCGATCGCCCTAGAGCGGGCGGTCCCACGGGCGGCCGCGGGGGATCCGGCTCACGCGCGTCACAGTATGCATGATGTATATGCATATATGTTCGTATCAAAAAGTATATGGAACAATATTAGATGATTCATGAAGTGCAAATAAGAATTTGACTGCTATAATATATTGTAGACACCGGGTCCTGAGACAGCCCAGATCAGAGTTACCCAATGATGATAAGATGCCTTATCACAGGCAAAAAGGTTAAAAGTGGTGATTTCCTATTTAAATTTGCATTTTAGAGTGAAAAGATAAAAAATAATAAAAAATATTTTAAAAATTAGTTTTGAAAAATGGGGGCTTGAAATTATAGTATTTTTAGTCAATTTAAAATTTAAAAAAAAAATCGGATAGCGAGTGTCAGGCGCGCTGGGCGCGAAGAGGCGACGCTGCGTCGCTAAAAGCGCGCGCCGCACTGTGCGCTGGAGCGCGCGATTTCGCGCAGCCTCGCTGCGTGAAGCCCGTCCCTCTATAGCGACGGGCTTCCCTCCTTTCTTGGCCGTCGCTATAGGGTCTAATACCCCTTTTTTCCGATTTTTGGACCTAAAAATCAATTTTTTATCCCTTTTTCAAGGTTTTAAGGGATTTTTTCCATTTTTAAAAATTAAAATAGGTAATATCTGATTTAATTAAATTTTATCCCTTTAATTATTTTATTTTTTCTATTTTCTTCATATAAAAAGAATGAGATGAAAATCTAAAAGGGAAATTCTTTTGGGGGATTTTGCTAGGGTTTTTTCTCTTTATCTTTTTCTCTTTTTCTTCCTCTCAAATTCTAAAAAAATTCCAGATTTTTTCCCCAACCAAAGATCAAAAAGAAAAATCAATCTTTCATTCTTTTTCCAACACAATTTCTTCTAAATATATTTTTGGATGGAATTTTGTTGATGGATTTAATTTTGAGACAAATAAATTGATGATTTGTTCTCAAAATTCAGTTTTTTGTCTTCTCATTTGTTTTCCATTTAACTTTTTCAAGGTTTTTTTTTTTGTGTAATCAATAAAAAGAATTCCTTTGAGAAAGGAAATTAATTTTTTGTTTTCAAATAGTTTTTTTTTTATTAGTTTTTTTTAAGCCTATTTTTTTTTGGAATAAAATTCCAACATTTTTATTATTCAATTCTAATCTTGCAAATCAAGAATAAGGAAATCAATCATCTTTTTACCTTCATCGAATCCGAAACTCTGAGGGTAAACATTCCGGGCTTGTTCTTCTTATTCTTTTTGTTCATAATTAATTAATTCATCATTATTTTTAACATGTAATTAAATTAATTCATTCATCATTATTTTTAACATATAATTAAATTAATTCATTTTGATTGAACTTTTTGCCATGTAAATGGTTTATATCATTTGTGAACATATTTAATTAATCATGTCATTTATTTAATCATTTTTTATTCTTTTCCATTGTCATTATCATATGTTTAATATTTTGTTCACTTATTTATTTTCATTATTATCATGTTCATATTTTTACACATTAATTAATTAACATGTTGTATTTTATTCCAATTACATCTTTTAATCCACTTATTATTCATAACACATTTTTCTCATTTATTTTAAATTGATAACATTTTAATTCATTTATGATTTTGATATCATTTCATTTTATCTCATTTTATTTTATCTTATCATTTATTTTATATTTAATTGATTTTAATTGATTCAATTACTAACATTATTTTTATTTGTGTTTTATTTTATTTCACATCTCATTTTTTGCTTGGGCATTTTTGCAGGCACACAGGGAGATCCAAGAGGCTCGTTCAGGGTACATATTTATTTTTTTCATTTTTAATAATTATTTATTTTGGCTTTTTCATTTATTTTTGCCATGTAATTTTCTTGTAAAATTATTTATTTAGGCCCACTAGAAAGAAAGTCACTAAATATTTTTTTATTAATTAATTTGAAATTTTTCCTAAATAAAAATGGGACCAATGTCTCAATTTTCTCCATCCAAAATAAAACCATCACATCAAAATTGTTTTATAATAAATATGCATGCGAGGACCAATGTCCTCATCATTAATGAATACCCCGATTTATGCATGATTTGGATTTTATTTACAATGGGGATTGTATTCCGCCCCTAGTTTTATTGTAATTTATTTTGAGAATGTTCATTTTAATAATGTTTTACTTATTGCTTTTGACGTGAATGATTACGCCTTAATTAAATGCATTGTATGGAAAGTTGGTGAAACAATGAATTCAAAACTTAATCATAATATTGATCAAGGTATAAATAAATGAGAAGTGCTGAACTCACTCTGGTCTTTGGGGCTCAATGAGGTGAGAGGTCTAGGACTTCCAAGACACCTCTTGAGTCTCACCAAAAGACTTCAATTTACAAATCCTAGGCTCTAGGGGGTAGAGGCTGAGACCTCCAAAATCTCTCTGGCTTGCTCAAGATGGATATGTATGCGCCATCTTAGGCTCGCTGAGGCTAGACGACCCTTCCCAATGTTCTATTGGGTGGCGACTCCAAGAAACCTCATTGTTGCCCAAAATAGATGCACTTGTAAATACCTTACAAGCTTTAATGAATCCCATCCCGATCGCCCTAAAGCGGGCTTTCGGGAGGCCACAGGGTTCGGCGCGCGTCACAGTGGCGACTCCGCTGGGGACTTATTCGAGACTTCGATTCAAAAGTACCTTGATTAAAAATTATAATTGAGTTTTAATTTAAAGATTTCACCTTCTTTCAAAACTGCATTGCATCTCATTAGAGCCTTAGATCTATGCAAGTTTGGTCCCTTTTTCAGCCCCGGTGCGTTCCCGAAGCGCGACCCTACGTTCACTCAATGTAGGAAAGTGTTAAGGATAATCACCAGCCCAAGTCTCGTACCATCATGGTATATTAAATGGTGACCCAATCGGTCGTTACGCTCGTGATGAGCTAGACCCGTTGGCAGGGACCATGCTTGGGTAGCCCTAAAGCAACACCACCTTTGACTAAAACTCATGTAATGGCAACAGATACTTCCCCTAGGTGGTATGAACCGTAATATCTTGCTTGCTATATGGATCATTTTGTATTGGACAAACCCAAATAATTTTTTACGTCACCTAATCAAAGGCTTTCATGCCCCGATAGGCCCATGTCAACTTATTCGGGCTGCCTAAATATATGATGGGCAAAACACATGCGTATGCACATTAGCTAAGAGAGGTTATGCTATCGATTTTTTACTGTGCACCATACGCGTCCATTGGGTTTCCTATTAACCCATGGATCAAGCCCACCTAGGACAGAGACTGCACGACCTCGTATGTGGGGGCAATAAGGTTGGAAGGATCTATCTGCTTGCATGTGGTTATGGATGATGCATTGCATATTCATGTCAGTCATGCACAAGTAAATTTCTGTATTTCTTCTACATGTATACATCTTATTGTTTGCATATAATTATTACATGTACATATTATCCTGTGTATAATTTTTCACATGTCTCACATTTATCATTGTAATCTCTTTTAGCCATTGTATACCATTTTTATTGCACAGCACGACCAGGCATTGCGTATTATTCATGCATCATTCTAACTCTTTGACTTTTCAGCCATCAAAGACCACTTTCCTAGCTGGTTAGGGGTTCTGACAGTCACATTATCAAAGGGTTTTGGTTGAGCAACCACAATCAAGTCAAGTGCAATCAACAGGCATTCAGAGAATCTCCAGAAATGGCCAATTCATCGAGGGAGGCAGATGCTACCAGGGCCTTGATAGCTGAAGAAGTGGGTCGAAGGTTAGAAGAGTTCGAGAACTGAATGATGGCCATGATGGTCGCAATGGCTCAACCAGCTGCACCACAGAACCTGGCGCCTCCTCCCATGAGACAAAATGAACAGGAGGAGGCCAGAGAGGATCAGCCGGAGGATGCACGTCCACCACCAGTGGACCTAGGGACTGCCACGTCAGGAGGGAAAAAGAGAGGAGTAGCCCATAGAATGGAAGAGGACCTAGAAGGGGATGAATATAGAGAACCCCTGTCAGTTAGAAGGAAAGCACCCCAGACAGAAGATACCATCTGGAAGAAGATGGAAGAAAAGTTCGAGGCAATGGCTAAGATGTTGACAAGGGGTCGAGAAATGAACCCCGAAGATAAAGAGCTGGATGGAGAAGATCTAATCCCCTTGAACTTTAAGATGCCTGATGTCCTAAAATTTGATGGCACATCGGACCCCACCGCACACATCAAGCAGTACTCTTTGATAATAAAAGGTACCACACTAACAAGGAGGCAGAAGGTAGAATACTTCTGTTTAAGTTTGACAGGTCCTACGGTGGGCTGGTATCATGGACTGGATCGGAGAACAAAAGAAGACTGGGATCTGCTGACGGAGGAATTCCTCCAGCAATATGACTGTAGTACAAGGATGGAGGTCACCCTGAAAGACCTAGAGTTACTACAACAAAATTCGAATGAGTCATTCCATGAGTACTTGACCCGATAGAGGAACTGGGTAATGGAGATGAAGAAGAGGCCGGACAATCCAGACCAGATCAGGCTGTTTATTAGGAATGCCAACCCATACTTGAAAGATGGGTTAAAGATGAAGAGGTTGAAGGACTGGGAGTCCTTAAAAGATATAGCCATTGAAGCTAAGGCTGAGCATCTGGATAAAATGGCTAAATCTGCAAACCTGGCCTTAGGAAATAGCAGTAGGAATGGGGGAAATACCAAGGCAGCAATGGTCTCAACCACCGAAATGATTCCTAAACACCTCACAATCTCGAGCAAGCCTCTATCTTGGCACTTCACTCGTCTCATCAAGGAAGGGAAGTTGCAACCCTTGCTAGCTAGGCCTGCCCTAAGTCAAGGAAAACCGAGGCACAGAACAGACTGGTATTGTGCGTATCACCATTACACAGGGCATCGGACAGACTATTGTCACCTCTGAGAGATCGCATTCAAGAATTGGTCCTTGGCCTGGATGAAGAAAGAAAGGATTAGAGTTGTTATAATGCTTTTCATTTTCTAAAGTGTATGCCTGAACTATGCACTTGTTTATCTTTTCTGATTTAATAATATGGGCTTTGCTTATATATGCATTTTTATATTTTATTGCATCATTAAGGCATTGGTTTAAAACTCCGTTTCATTTGGTTTCAATAAATAGTAATCTTGGTTGCACCTAATTTGACTCCTGAAGTGAGACAAAATTTAAGAGAATGAAAAAAAAAGTCTGAAGAAGTCTTTGCCTGGACCCATGAAGACATGCCAGGAGATAATCATAAAGGCGTCAAACACACCATTCCAACATATCCCAATCATGGACTAGTCAAGTAGAAGCTCAGAAGACCAGGCCGGAGGGGGCAGAAAAGGTCAAAAGGAAGAATCCACAAGCAGAGATGAAGCTAAAATTTTTGGTCGGAGTTCAAAACCGGACTTATTTGGTCAATGCTATCCCAAGTCAAGAAAAGAAGGGGTACGTGTATGTGTAAACTATCAGGATTAGGGCAAAGCTTATCCTCGGAAAAAGAACAAGGAAAAAGAGAATAAAAAGGAAAAGAACAAAAAGCAAGCACAAACAAACAAAAAAAAAAGAAGAAGAAGGAAACAATAAAAAAGATAGAAGGAAAACATCTTGGGGGCAAGTTTTGCCCAAATCCTGTTGATTTTTACATGTCCGTATCCTACCATTCTTCATGGTTGCCAAAAGGAAAAGGACCAAAACGCTGATCTGCAAACCATCTACCCGTTTTATCTGTATGAAGGGTATACTATACAAGCAACAAGTTGATGAATGAGGAAGGAGCTAAGAGACGGAAGAAATCCAAGCCAAAATTTGCATGACCTATATGAATGGTTTAATGCTGGCAGAAAAGATCATGAAAAAGGATTGAGCAGAGAAATGACCCTTTTGCACTTCGAGGCTAGAGACCCACCATTGGAACCTCTATAAGAGTCATCTATTATTCCTCAACACAAGGGGCAGAAGTAGTATGGCTGATAGATGTGAAGCTCAAATCTTTAAGGGTAGTCATGGCTAAATTTTGGAAGCCAACAGAGCACAACAACGACAGCAGCAATTGCACAAGTCGGACAAGGACAAGTCATGGGATTATCGCCACGGTCAGATCCATCAGAAAACATTCTGCTTGATCATTTGGAAAGACAGCCAGAAAGCATCTGATGAAGGAGGGAGATTCAATTGTCAAACAAATGAGACCAGGTGTTCCAGACATACGAGGTAAATTTGGGTCAGCATGAGAAGGTCCCTTGTCTTCCAGAGATTGTTATCTAAGAGAGCAGTAACGGACAGAACCGATCAATGTTGACAGACTCAAGAGGGTCCAGGGTTAAGGGCTAAAAATCAAAAGAAGAGAATAAAATCCCCGCGGGTCGAAAACCGAAAAAAAAGGCGGCCTTGCTAAAATTGTGTGCCTCGTCAGGGTGAAAACCGAAAAAAGGCATCCTGGGCAAAAATTAGAGGTTTGAGAGAAAATGTTCAACCAAGAAAACCCGAGAGGGCTGATTAATAACAGGAGATCGGGTGCACCTAAGTTGTTACTCATTGAAATTAAGTAAAACTAGTGCTTTTGTATCACATGTCTAGTCATGGTCATTCTTATTGCTATATGGTGCCTATAGATAGAAATGCATGCATAAGCTAGGCATAAATATGCAATTAGATGGTTAAGAGAAACCTGTTGCAGGCATAAAGACATACACTGGAGCAATTATCAAAGCAACAATAATGATTTTTCATGTGACAAATCCTCCTCCTACCCCTTAAATTAAAAAAAAAAAAAAGAGGTTGTTAGAGATGAAAACCGTGATTGGCTCTCTAAGCAAAAGTTAGGCCAAAGGGCAGGGTGAAAACCTGGGAACAGGCAGTCTGTCCTTCAAAAAAAAAGAGAAAAAAGGAAAAAAAAAACCCGCTGGATTGGGTTGGATCTACTCCAGGCAAAAATTAGGCACAGGGTTATGTGAAAATCCCTAAAGGGACGCATTTTCCGCTGAGAAAAGCTAGTGTGAAAATCCACAAGGGACGCACTACCTTTAAAACAATGACTTTTGAAGCCTGGAGCAATAAGGTAGCATTACTCGAAATGACTTCCCTTCAGACAGGTGTCGTATAATGCAGAACTTGAGTCAGAGTCTCGGGGGCAAGATGCTCATTAACCGGGGGGCAAAGGTACATACGGGTCAGTTCTCCTTGAAAAGATTATGGGTCAGGGTCCATAAATCCAAGACAATGCTTTTCTAGATCCTTGGGGGCATCAGACAATGTGAGCAGCTGAGCAGTACCCTCAACGAATCCCTTAACCACCTGGGATGTGGTCTATCCATTTTTGCATCTCACATGCATAAATCTTTTGCATATTGCCCTGCATATCACATGCATTTAGTCCATTACACTTATGGCTGTACACACAATTCTTGTACACTAATCTTTTGCTTATGTCTCGTGTATATAGCTTTATGTGTATATTTCATACTGGTGATTCCATACGCACACACAATTTTTTGTATATGTTATTGTGTACATAACTTAGAGGGAAGGGATTGAATAGACCTCATGAGCATGGATGATCCAAAGGATGGATTCAGCTCGACATGATCGGCCACTGTATCCGACCTAAAATCAAGTAAATATGTACAGAGGTGAAACGCCCAAGAGAACAAGCCTATCCGGGCACACCATGCTAAAGGAAATCAGATGCGAAAGTGAGCCGAGGTATACTTTCAGCTCTGCATCGGCGCTCATTCACGCCAAACAATCAGATCAAGATGAAGTCCTCACAAGAGAAAAATCTCAAGGACCTGCTCCTAAGAGGGAAAAGAATAAGCATTTCCATGCACACCATGCCAGGAGCGAACAGGTAAGTTTTTTTTCTGTCATAAGAGGCACGCTTACATACATCACACAATAAGTGTACAAAATCCAAATTCAAATGTACAAATTCTCAAAGCAAAACAACAAAACAAAAAGAAGAAGATATTTTCGAGGCCTTGAAAATCCAACATGCTGTAAAAATTTGAATGCATCCAAAGTGTAAAAATTCCAGGAAAGAAAATCCCAAAATAAAAACAAAAACAGAAGAATCACCAAAGACATGGAAACCTATCCGCCTGAGGGCATGCAACCAAAACCTCAAATAATAATTTTCTCTCTGGAGGCTCGACATCAAAGTCTCCAAATGAGCATCAAAGTCTCTTTGGAGCATTATCTTTAAGACCTTTTTAAGGCATTCTCAGTCTCTTTGGAGCATCATCTTTAAGACCTTTTTCTAAGCCATTCTTAGTCTCTTTGGAGCATTATATTTAAGACCTTTTTAAGGCATTCTCAGTCTCTTTGGAACATTATCTTTAAGACCTTTTTTTAAGGCATTCTCAGTCTCTTTGGAGCATTATCTTTAAGACCTTTTTTTAAGGCATTCTCCGTCTCTTTGGAGCATTATCTTTAAGACCTTTTTAAGGCATTCTTGGTTTCTTTGGAGCATTATATTTAAGACCTTTTAAGGCTTTCTCAGTCTCTTCGGAACATCAAGTTATTTTCAAAAGTATTCTAAATCCCTTCAATCCTGAGATGATCCGAGTGGTGGGTTCAGCTTAACCTTATCAGAAACTGCCCAGAAAAGCAAACCTCTTCATTCACATTATGTCGGGGGCAATCAAGCCAGGATGAGGCTAACAGATCACAAGCAATAGAATAGATCGCAACGGGTTGTGGTTAGAGAATACTGCATCTCACAGACACCGTGCAGGCCGAGATGAGGTCAGCGGGATAAATCAGACACCTTGCATGCCGAGACGAGGTCAGTGGGGTACACACGATAGATTGGATCGCACTTTGTAAGTCTGGAGCAGACTCGGTGCAGCTCAGGAGAGCAATCCTCGCGTTTTGTAAGTTTGGAGCAGACTCGGCGCATCACCATCCGCATTTTGTAAGTCTGGAGCAAACTCGGTGCAGCTCAGGAGAGCAATCCTCGCATTTTGTAAGTCTGGAACAGACTCGACGCATCGCTACCCCACCAGCAAAAAGGTAAGGGCTGCCTCAGGTACACATCTCTTTCCTTCTTCTCTGAATTTTGGCTCATCTAGACACTAGTGCACTAGTTTCCCCAAAATTGGGGGCAAATGTAGACACCGGGTCCTGAAACAGCCCAGATCAGAGTTACCCAATGATGATAAGATGCCTTATCACAGGCAAAAAGGTTGAAAGTGGTGATTTCCTATTTAAATTTGCATTTTAGAGTGAAAAGATAAAAAATAATAAAAAATATTTTAAAAATTAGTTTTGAAAAATGGGGGCTTAAAATTATAGTATTTTTTGTCAATTTAAAATTTTAAAAAAAACAATCGGATCGCGAGTGTCGGGCGTGGCGGCGCGCCTACGGCAGCGCGCTAGCGCCCAGCTTGGGGGCGCGAAGAGGCGACGCTAAGAGCGCAGCATTGCGCACACTGCGTGCTAGAGTGCGCGATTTCGCGCAGCCTCGCTGCGTGAAGCCCATCCCTCTATAGCGACGGGCTTCCCTCCTTTCCTGGCCGTCGCTATAGGGTCTGATACCCTTTTTTTCCGATTTTTGGACCTAAAAATCAGTTTTTTATCCCTTTTTTCAAGGTTTTAAGGAATTTTTTCCATTTTTAAAAATTAAAATAGGCAATATCTTATTTAATTCAATTTTATCCCTTGAATTATTTTATTTTTTCTATTTTCTTCATATAAAAAGAATAAGATGAAAACCTAAAAGGGAAATTCTTTTGGGGGATTTTGCTAGGGTTTTTTCTCTTCTTCTTCCTCTCAAACTCTAAAAAAGTTCCAGATTTTTTTTCCAACCAAAGATCAAAAAGAAAAATCAATTTTTCATTCTTTTTCCAACACAATTTCTTCTAAATATATTTTTGGATGGAATTTTGTTGATGGATTTAATTTTGAGATAAATAAATTGATGATTTGTTCTCAAAATTCAGTTTTTTGTCTTCTCATTTGTTTTCCATTTAACTTTTTCAAGGTTTTTTTTTTGTGTAATCAATAAAAAGAATTCCTTTGAGCAAGGAAATTAATTTTTTGTTTTCAAAGATTTTTTTTTTATTAGTTTATTTTAAACCTATTTTTTTTTGGAATAAAATTCCAATATTTTTATTATTCAATTCTAATCTTACAAATCAAGAATAAGGAAATCAATCATCTTTATACTTTCATCGAATCCGAAACTCTGAAGGTAAACATTCCGGGCTTGTTATTCTTATTCTTTTTGTTCATATTTAATTTATTCATGTTCATTTTTATTATTTTCAGTTATTCATTTATTTATTTTATTTATGTTTAATTTATTACCATGTATATTTTTATTATTATTCTCATTCATTTATTTTATTCATGTGAATATTGATTTCTTTTATTTTTAACATGTAATTAAATTAATTCATTCATCATTATTTTTAACGTATAATTAAATTAATTCATTTTGATTGATCTTTTTGCCATGTAAATGGTTTATATCATTTGTGAACATATTTAATTAATCATGTCATTTATTTAATCATTTTTTATTCTTTTCCATTGTCATTATCATATGTTTAATATTTTGTTCACTTATTTATTTTCATTATTATCATGTTCATATTTTTACACATTAATTAATTAACATGTTGTATTTTATTCCAATTACATCTTTTAATCCACTTATTATTCATAACACATTTTTCTCATTTATTTTAAATTGATAACATTTTAATTCATTTATGATTTTGATATCATTTCATTTTATCTCATTTTATTTTATCTTATCATTTATTTTATATTTAATTGATTTTAATTGATTCAATTACTAACATTATTTTTATTTGTGTTTTATTTTATTTCACATCTCATTTTTTGCTTGGGCATTTTTGCGTGCACATGGGGAGATCCAAGAGGCTCGTTCGGGTTACATATTTATTTTCTTCGTTTGTAATATTTATTTATTTTGGCTTTTTCATTTATTTTTGCCATGTAATTTTCTTGTAAAATTATTTATTTAGGCCCACTAGAAAGAAAGTCACTAAACGTTTTTTTATTAATTAATTTGAAATTTTTTCTAAATAAAAATGGGACCAATGTCTCAATTTTCTCCATCCAAAATAAAACCATCACATCAAAACTGTTTTATAATAAATATGCATGCGAGGACCAATGTTTTCATCATTAATGAATACCCCGATTTATGCATGATTTGGATTTTATTTACAATGGGTGTTGTATTCCGCCCCTAGTTTTATTGTAATTTATTTTGAGAATGTTCATTTTAATAATGTTTTACTTATTGCTTTTGACGTGAATGATTACGCCTTAATTAAATGCATTGTATGGAAAGTTGGTGAAACAATGAATTCAAAACTTAATCATAATATTGATCAAGGTATAAATAAATGAGAAGTGCTGAACTCACTCTGGTCTTTGGGGCTCAATGAGGCGAGAGGTCTAGGACTTCCAAGACACCTCTTGAGTCTCACCAAAAGACTTCAATTTACAAATCCTAGGCTTCAGGGGGTAGAGGCTGAGACCTCCAAAATCTCTTTGGCTTGCTCAAGATGGATATGTATGCGCCGTCTTAGACTCGCTGAGGCTAGACGATCCTTCCCAATGTTCTATTGGGTGGCGACTACAAGAAACCTCATTGTTGCCCAAAATAGACGCACTTGTAAATACCTTACAAGCTTTAATGAATCCCATCCCGATCGCCCTAAAGCGGGCTTTCGGGAGGCCACAGGGTTCGGCACGCGTCACATATATATTCACATTAAATTGCTTAAGAATTCTATGAAATTAACATAGATATGCATGATAAGTGTGTTGTGTTATGCATGAACAATTATTATTATATATATATATGGTACTTAAAAAAAAAAAAGTATATGTGATCAATATTTAGTAAGTTTTCATACTATTGATTTGGAAACCTGATTACATATGTTTTATTAAGTTTCATTTGTTTGTCTATAAGAATTGAATGTATTGAATGAAATGTTGTCTTACTCCATGTGGTGCATGCATTTGAAATTGATGCGGCAAAATCTGTGTGAAGAAATGATTATAAATATATATGTGTATATATGAATTTTACGAGTAAAGTGGTAAGGGCAATTGAGGTGTATTTTAAGTCCTAATTAATATATTACAAAGTATACGGATAAGGTTTAAAACTGCATTTAATTTTGTTTATTGAATTGAGAAGTTATTGTAGTTGATATAAATAAAATTTTGACTCTTGATTGATTGATTGAAACAATGGAGGAAGGGATAAATCTTTGTGTAAGGAGTTTGGAGTTAGAAATGTGATTTATGGAAGTGTAATAAAAAAATTTACTTTACTGGAGGATAGACAAAATTATGGGGAGGTTCTACCAAAATTCTTGTAAAATAAATAGTAAAATTTGAAGTGTTTCTAAATTTAAAAAGAAATTTAATTATTCGTATGTTATGGATTTTAAGATAGGTTGTAACATTTTTATCCAACTTGCTCTTCGGATTTGATATACTTGCCTTTCGGATTGGATATAGAGTGTTACATGTATCTTTAGTTATAGAAAATAAAAGCTGCTTCTAAAGATTAATATGACAAAAAAATTAGCAAGTAGAAATACGTGGTTTTGATTCTCAATTTTTGAGATACGTAAAAAGCTTGGAATACATATTTCAAGTCCGAACCAAATCACCAAGAATTAATAGGTGCCAAATGTTTAGGGTAACATAATGAATGGAATCTGATATAGGGTTTCTCCTGTCCGAGTATACTGAGATATAATTGACTTATAAAGATATTCAAGTTAAATATAAATTCGATATAAATATATATAGTTATGTGTAAGACTAAATAAGCACCGGATATAATAAGTGTACGCTAAATAATACTAAATAAGATTTTGAATTAGTAATTAAAATGTGATCTTGTATAAATATACAAGAATAGTATATATATTATCATAAATAAATTAATAGTTATGAACTCTCAATAAGCTAGTTATCAAATTGTTTACCTGTGTTAGGTAATACATTGTTAACTATGACTTAGTACAGGAGTTGCCTCTTTGAAACGTAGGTATGAAATTAGAGACCAGTCTGTAGTGAAGGTCGGGACAGTGGAATAACATAAACTATAAAGTTAGATATAAAATACAAATTGCTTAATCGTAACACCTAAGTTGTAAAATGAATATTAAATTGTGTGTTAATTTAAAGCAAATTTTATGCTTTAGCTGTTTAAAGAGAAAAGTGTATTAACGCAAGAAATACATAAACTTTAGAATATGAAGTCAAAATACGATAGCACATAATCTGTGAACAAGTCATTATATGATCAATTATATGTCTACAGTAGCACTCCTATTTCCCTCCTAGGGTACATTGGGGTATTACATTGCACACTAGACCTCCGAAGAATTTTGCTAACATCCCGAGGATCGAAAATACCATTGAGTAAAATAGTTTTACTATTTTAATTTAATTGTTCTTAATTTTTAAAGTCTATAGTTATATTTATATTTATATTTATATTTAAATTTAAATTGTTTTAAAAATGTATTATCAACATGAATAATAATAAAAAAAATTACCACATAATTAGATAAAAACAGCGACCCTATTGAGTTATTAATGGTAAGAAAAATTTATTATTAATTTTTAACTATATTAAAAGGATGTTTGGTTTAACTTTTGGAATGTAGTTGTTAGACTTTTCGCTTGCAATGTTGTTAGGCTTTTCTCTTCCAATAGCTCTCTTAACGTTTTTGGTAAAATTTTTAAAATAACAGCTATTAGCGAATTGATATCAAAACAACTACATTTTGAAAAGTCTAACTTTTTAGAAATTTTTGGAGTTGATTTATTATTATAAAGATAAAATTACCCATTACTTATATATATATATATATTATCTTTTTTATATCTAAATATATTAATTTTTCAAATTTATACATATTTTTATTTTAGGTGAAAGATCAATATATATAATTTATTATAATAATTTGTAAACTCCAAACAAACTTATATTACATGTACTTATGAAAGTTTATATTTATTAATTAACATATTTTTTTATGCTAATTGTTCGAATAATTTATAAATTTTATTATTATATTATTCTTTATTTTATTTATTAATTTTATAAAAATATACGTCTAAAGTAAAAAAAAATATGCATATTTTTGTAATTATAATTAAACAACAGTTTTATATAATTTGATCAAACATTTAAATATTAATTATCAATTAACTGCTAAAAACAAATATTGATTATCAACAATCAATATCAGCTATAATTACATTGATCTGTTAAATCGAACGAAATCTAAATATTAAAATAAAAGCTAAAAAAATTAAATTTTTAAATAAAAAAAATTGGTGTTTCTGTAAGTTCTAATGAAATTTTTAACTGAGAGGCACAATTGAAATGCCTTTAAAACATTATTAGCCCAATTGCTATATTTTTTTATTGGATTTTAGCTAGAATAATCAGAGTTCAAAACATTATAAATGAAAGAGGGCACGGACTCGCGAGCAAGAGTGTGAGAAGCTGTATTCGCTGAGCACCTAACAAAACAACAAAACAAATAGAAACATCGTTGAAAGAAGAAAAAAAAAAACACTACAATTATCAATTCAAAAGCTGTACTATCACGAAACTTTTTAAATCCATAAAATTTTAATTGTGAATTGATTTAAAAGTTAAATTTTTTTTTTCAGTTATCCCATTTTATTTATTAGTGATTATTGCCGAAATTAATGCAGCATACTATATTAAATAGTTTCAGGTATCACCGTGATAGAGTTAATGATGAGAATGCTTAAAAATGGAAACCAATTGAATTACACTTTAATCTAATCCAACTAATTAAAAATTTAATTATAATACAATAATTAACTAATAGTCAACCAAAAGATCAATTGAAACCCTACCTTGGTTACTCATTCTCTCTCTCTCTCTCTCTCTCTTCTTTTTTTTTTTTTTTTTTAACCAAGACTACCACTGTTACTTGTTTAGAATAGGTCATACCAAAATCTATCCTTAAAATTAAACTACCTCAAATCCTTCGGCTAAGATTCCTTGTTAATTTTATCATCAAGGGCCTGAGATTCTTCCTTTAATTTACCGTCACTGCTTCCCTGAAATCTCTTCAGGATCGAAGTTGCCACAGATCTTGAACCCGCTCTAACCGGAGCCGGACGCTCCGTTTCATTTCGCCGCTCTTTCAAAGGCCTCAAGGAGTCAACAGAACTTGCCTCTCCATCGCCGCCATCTCTCTGACTTATCAGCGCCGTGTGACCGCACGTCCGTTGAGAAGATGAACGGTTAATATTCTCCTGTGGTTCCAACAAAGAAAGTAATCCTAACCTTTATTTCATAATTTTCACACGATAATAGCTCATAAATAAGAATAGAAATACACATACTAAAGAATAAAATGAAGTGAACCAACCTGGAGTACTAGAGACTTAAGATCTGCAGAACTCTGACGACGCCGTTTAACAGATTTGATTCTCCCAACACAATCTTGGTTAGAAGAAGAAGAAGAAGAAGGAGAGGAGGAGGAGGAGGAAGAACTGGCGGCCGGGGGTGGAGTCGTAGAAGACCACGGCACCACCTGATTATCGGCATCTACTTCGTCCTCATCATTCACGGCTAGATCAACATCGTTTGGATCATAATCGGAATCTGATTCCACCACCTCACCTTCTTCCTCTGATTCTTTACGATTGACTTCATTTGCACATCTATTGCAGACGGAGAGAGTACGGCATAGTTTAGCGCCGGAGGCTTTCCATGGCGTTAGAGACTGACAGGTCCGGCAGAGAAGAGTACGCGTGTGTCGAGCCACCAGAAAGTTAGCGCCGTGAACTTTGGCATCGCAGTTCCAGCATAGGTTAGCCTCATCTGATTCGCAGTAGATTCTCGCCGGAAATTTGCATAGCTCGCACTTCTTCATTGTTTTTTTCTGATCGCTACAGTAAGCCAAAATTTTGTTGAAGCGGAGAAAAGGAATGATAATAAAACAGAGGCAACCTCCAGTCCTACCCGGCAGAGGTTATGCTTTTGCTTTATATTACCAAATCAACCTTCTTAGGTTCAACTTTTTTCTCTGTTGGTAAAAAATTAATTTACCTAAAACAAATAAATTACAATCACTAGTTTTTTTTGGGCGCTTTTCCAAGCTATACTTTCAGTTTTCGAGCTAAAGGATATTATCATTATTCATTATATATAATTTTTTTAGTAGAATCTCGTTATAATTATAATTTGTAGAGAATTTTCTTTTGATATTATTTTTTGTTTAGATAATATTTATTTAAATAAAGTAATTACATACCATTGGTTATTTATTTTAACGCAATTTTAATAGGAAAATCATTTTTAGAATATTGATCATCAATTATTACAAGTGTTAATAGTTTAAAATAAAATATCCAATAATGAATTTTGTTAGATTTTTTTAAAATCGTCTCATAAAAAATAGAATGCTACCGATTTTGATGGAAAAATATCACAGTTGTTGAGGAAAAAAAGATTAAATTTACCTTTATTAATAAAATAGAAAAAAATACAAAAAAAGGAAGGGGTAAAATTGACTTTTAGGACAGGAAATATAGGGGTTGTGTGATAAGACCGAAGGAAGAAGAGGGAAGGTTGTGGTGTCCGGGAGTGCCAGGTGTCGGGGCGTAAGGGAGCAATTGGTGTGTGTGTGGCTCCTTAACGTTCTCATTGATTTTTTGTTTCCTGGGTTGCTGCAGGGGATATTTGTGTAAGCTTTGATTACGACTTTGTCTGTTGCGGGGCCCTTGATGACGTGTCATTCTCCTGGCTAGAGATGGTAAAAAAGAGATTTTGATTCGCTGACGTGGCAAAATATATGATCAATACAGCTGCACTGTCTTGGGCCCACATTCCACCCCTTTCACCTGATTTTTGGCCTTTCATTTCGACCCCAAATTGTATGCTTGCTTTGACAAAGATAAGAATGAAAAACGGAGATATTTCTTGCGTACTAAAAATTTGTAAATGAATATATCGTAAAAATAAATAAATAAATAAATAAAAAAGCGGATTAATTTGGTAAGTGTGTGCATGCATATATGTCATTAAATCGTATAATTTATCTGTTCGACGATTTAAATATATTCGTAATACATATATGTATATATTGAATTACTATTTATATAAAACGTATAAATAAATATAATTGTATTAAAAAAAACGTATAAACCACAATTTAAGAGATAAATGAAAAATTTACTCATTTCACTCTACAATCGTTTCTTGCATAATTTATAATTTATAATTTATAATTTGTTATTTGCTTGTTTGGACTTTGTTAATTAAGGGCAAATCCAAAGTAAGCTGAGTAGGCCTTAACCCCTCTCAAAGTTTTTAGATTCTCATAAATTTAATAAAAGTTCTATAAAATATTTTTAAAATTGTAGTTTGGCACTTTTAAATTTTTTAATCCTATCTACACAATATTTTTTTTTCTTTTTTCCCATTTTACACCTATCCCTAATTCCAACCATATTTAACTGAGCTTGTCTTTCAAATATGAAGTCTAAGCCTAACTAAATTCAAAAAAGAATTTTAATCATGTACTAAAGCTCAACTTGAAATATGCAAATAAATCTCTAGTTCACCTCAAATATACTTGGCTAGAATAGAAATGAGCTAACATCATTAATTTTTTTAAGCTAAAATTACTTATTAAATTTATACAATTTAAAATAATAAAATAAAAGTATGTTCACACTACAAGAAAAAAACGTTTTCCCGACGAAAAATAAGGAATTTCCGTCGGGAATTCTATTTGCCGACGGAAAAATTTTCCGTCGGTAAATGTCTCGACGGAAATTCAATTTCCGTCGGGAAATGTCCCGACGGAATTTTTTTTCCGTCGGTAAATTTCCTGACGGAAATTGAATTTCCGTCGGAAAATTTTACAAATTAAAAAAAAATTAATAATAATAATATTAATTAACATAAATAAATAATAATAATAACAAATACAAATTAAAATAATAATAATAATAATATTAATTAAGGTACAAATTTTACTGATTTTAATTTAATAATAACTAAAATTAACACAACTTCTTAATAGAAATAATAACAATACTAATAATATATCTACTTAATATACCCATTAAATAATAATAATAATTAACACAACTACTTAAAAAAAATTATAATAATCATAATAATAATTAGGATAAATATTTAATAATACTAATAACAATTCCAATTAGCATACCCAATTAATAATAATAATAATTAAGGTACAAATTTTACTCTTTTTATTTTAATAATAATAACATGTTGAATACTAATAATATGAAAAATTCTATTAATAAATTTAATAACAATAAAGTGTTAAGAATTTATTATTTTCTAATCATACTAATAACATAAATCAATTAAAATAATTCTAACAACAATAAATTAATAATAATAATAATAATAATAATTACCAATGTTCATCTAACATAAATAAATAAATTAATAATAATAATAATAATAAGAATAATAATATTTACTAATTTAACAAAAGAAAAAAAAAAGAGAGGAACCCAGATCTGTGCACCTGACGCCGGAGGAGGAGGAGGAGGAGGGGGGGAGGCGGCCGACGCCGGTGCGCGGGTCGTCAACGCCGGTTGGGAGGAGGCGGCGCGCGGAGGGAGGGAAGGAGGAGGGAAAGGGGAGCGGGAAGAGGGAAGGGAGGGAGGGGAGGAGGAGGCCAGGGGAGCGGGAAAAGGGAAGGGAGGGTGGGGGAGGAGGGGAGGGGAGGGTAGGCGCGCCGATCGGAGCCGGAGGGAGGTGGAGGGGCGGATCCGTGGGGGAAGCACCGGTGGTCGGCGGCGGCTGGGCAGAGGGCCAGAAACGGGGAGAGGAGAGGGAGGAGAGAGAGAGAGAGAGAGAGAAAAGAGAGGGAAAGGAAATTTAATTTCACTTTAGCGACGGAAAAAATATTCCGTCGCTAAAAAAGAGAGGGAAACGAAATTTAATTTCACTTTAGCGACGGAAATAATATTCCGTCGCTAAAAAGAGAGGAAAAGAAAATTTGTTTATCTTTAACGACGGAAAGAATATTCCGTCGCTAAAAATAGCGACGGAATATTCAAACCGTCGCTAATTTTAGCGACGGTTTTTTAATTCCGTCGCAATTTTAGCGACGGATTTTTATTCCGTCGCTAAAAATATAATTAAGGTTTTTTTTTAATTTTTTCAGCGACGGAAAAGAATATCCGTCGCTATTTTTAGCGACGGTTCCTAAGAACCGTCGCAAATATCGGTCGGCAATTTTGGTGGGAAATCTTGGCGCCATTTTTAGCGACGGATTTTATTTTTCGTCGCTAAATTGCGACGGAAGTTAATTTCTGTCGCAATTTAGAGACGGAAATGACTCCGTCGCTAAATTTCTGTCGCTAATTTATCATTTTCTTGTAGTGTCAGAATGATAGAATATAAAAGATATAATAAATGTAACACTCCAAATTTCGAGTTAGTTGATCGTAACTTTTAAATTGAAAAATAATATTTTTCACCACAAGTTTTGAGAGTCAAAATTTAATTGTTATGAATACATCAAGGAAATTATAAATTGAATTAATATTTATAACTAAATGAATTATTTACATAAAAAAAATTATTAAAATAAAAACAAGTAAATATATGTAAGTAAATATTAAGTAAAATTCTTAGTGGGGGTCCTAGAATTTTCTAGAAAAACAAAATTGGGATATAGGGAAGAAGGGAACAGAAAAAAAGAGGGGGAGAGAGAACGGGGCAAAATAAGGGTAAAAAGAGTGACGGGGGGCAATGACAATCCAACGTTTCCCTCGCCTTGACAACCAGCCATGTTGTCATCTTCCCTTCGTCCAATCGCAATTCTCGCCGTCTCTATTCTTTTTTTTTTTTAAAAAAAGAAACGAAAGTTGCTCCCTCAATTTTCGGCCACTTTCGACGTCGGATGATGACATGAATAACATCGGAGGACTGCTAATGGAGAGGCGATCCTTCCAATGCCGTCTTGTCCTCCTTAATCGTTGGAAAATGGGAGATCAAAACTTGGAAGCTGAGATGTTCCAACTTCAATTTCGATTAAACGACACGGCATTTGAGCGTGTGACCATCAGCAGCCGGGCCCAGATGTTCTAAGTTTCACATCGGTAGTAATGGTGCAGTTCCAACAACTGGGGATCGAGGATTGAAAAAGGGGACTTGGCCACGACAGAAATGAGCTGAAATGTTTGCAGAAATTAGACTATTAATGGTATGTGCACTACCAAAAGGATCTCTCCTTAATTTCGTTAAATAAAAGGTGCAGGTTAGGGGAAAAATCTTAAATTATACTGTGTGTTTAGTATAGAGTATTGGTTATAATCCTGGTTGTAGAGCTCAGGATGAGATAATTTAATTATTTTATTTAAGTTTAAACACAAAGTTATAATTTTAACGAAGATTGCATGACTTAATTATGATTTTAGCTTATGCAAAATTCTCCTTAATGTCAGATTAGAAAATATGCTCATTGTTTTTAGAGACTTAAGAGTAGTTTACAAAGGTGTGATTGTAATTTTCTCTCTAGGAATCAAAAATTTTATAAACAAAGAGGACATAGCTAAGAAGAACTTTGATAAAGAGCAATGAACCAAAAATTACTCCTATGCAGCTTGAACTACACCTAGAAACTACTGCAACAAAACTGAAATTTACTAGCTCTGCTGGTATGTACTACTGGCTAGCATAAAATATAAAAGATATTAATATTGGACTGCTTCTTTTGTGGTTCTTCTGCAAACATCCTTTCAGTGTATGACAAAGTTGCTTTGCCTGGAATGCTTCAATCTTCACTTATGGTTTCCTCATTCTCAGTCAATTTTCACAAAGTGCTTTGCAGATCTTTTTTCAGCACGACAGATGGAACATATTAGTTTCCCTACTATTGCCGGACATCAGTGATGGCAGAGACATGGCTTAAGCTTACATAGTTCACTTGGAATGAGAAGTTTTTTTTTTTGAAAACAGAGATTTAATGAAAGTAGATTCCCAAGCATCTTCATACTTCAAGCTTGGAATGGACTGATGATCACAATTTTTCTCTTATGCATGTGTGCCTGCACTCAAATTGAAAGATTTCACTTAGAATTTCCGTAGTATGATTCATGATTACAATCTAATTATAATAATTCATTTCATATCTCAATTTCCCATGTAATCTTTACTCATATTTGCCCTAGTTTTGCCTCTGCTAATGCTGTTATTTATCAAAATTCAAAATCTCTAATTGAACTTGAAGAGTAGGGCATGTTTTGTTTGCACATTGATATAAAATTTGATTGAGTTAATGCTTAATGCTCTAAGAATAAGCATTATTAATGTGAAATATGAGCAAAATAATTTATGACAAATACTTTATTTTAATTGGCATAGAGCAGTTTGAACTTACATGTTATCAGAGTCATGAGAAACTCTGTGAATATGAGGAGTATGTTATTTAATTTGATTATGCATTTAACAAAGTAATGTGATAAATATAATTGCACATAATATAGACTAGAAACAATTAATTTAAGTGATCTAATAGACTATAAAAGAAGAATTAGTTCCTTTTATACCATGGTTTGAGAAGACATCTATTAACAAAATTATTATATTTATGTTGCGTGTAAGAATATTAATTTGTTAAAATGCTCGTAATTTTCTCGAAAATGGAAATACTACTTTTGCACAAAATATGTCAAAGAAGAAAAATGTTAATTTAGTTAGTCTCTCTCATAAATTTATAGCTTGTATTACATAATAATAGTTTTGTTAATTTAGTTAGTCTCTCTCATAAGTAGAAATGATGATGAAATGTAAAGGTTTGAGTAAAAGAATGTATATGTGTGTGTATGCATTGTATAAAGTTAAAATTTATTTGAATTCCTCTAATTTGATAATACCTTAATTAAGTAATAACTTGGTAAATATGTGAGAAGTTGACTAGAAATTAACATGGGCCAATTTATAGATGTGAGCTTATATATTGAATTTTGCTTGGTCCTTTGATAAAAAAAATTATACTGGAAATGTTAGTTTGTATGATGAATGACTATGTATGGATGCATAAAGTAAAATTATAAAAGAAATGAGAATATAACTGCAACACCCCAATACCTCTCGGGAAGATATCGAGGCTCAAACACAGACAAGCATACATATACGAACTAAAGCAAAAGCGGAAGCAATAAATATAATAAAACAGTAATATCATATAATAATTTAATTCTCATAATACAAAAAACATCCTTATACAAAATACGATTAGCTTATACAAAAATTCTATACAAAACCTATATTGAACTAAACAAAAATACAGAAACAAAATACAAGAGAAATAATTCTAACTCTAACTCCCAGTGGCCAACCTGCAGATACCCAACTCCGAACCGAACCTGCCACCTATACAGGAAAAATACCTGTGCTAAACGATAACACTTAGTGGGAACGAACAAAAACACATACATATAATAACATGCCACACAAATACACATAATATGATCAAGAGAAGTTCAAATGCATATGTGACAAGCGCGGACCCGACCCGTTCCTGGAGACCCGCTTTTAGGGCTCGAGAGGGGTTTGCATCTTTTGATTTTGGGCAATCATGAGATATTTTGGACACCTCATTCCAATAGAACATTGAAAAGATCATCTAATCCCATGAAATATTTAGGCACTTTTGAGGTATTTTGTAGTCGCCACCGAATTTACAAGAAATTGGAAAAGTTCGTCTAACCTCGAGCTCTAAATCGTAGAAAGATTTGAAACTTTACGCTTATTAATGCCTTGATTAATTATAAATGGGTTTTTAATTTTAAAAATTTCACCTGTCTTCTCACGCGATCATACAATAAATTTAAAGCGCATTTTAAGTATTTTTGGAAAAGCAGTAAAGAAAATAATAAAAAATACGATAAAAAATTACAAGTGAAAAATGGGACAGAATAATCCCCCCAAAATAAAAAGGCATAAATAAATAAATGAATAGAATTGCCCCAAAATTAATTATAAGGGCCTGAAATAAATACTACACAAGAAAAATAAAATAAAAGACATCATACATAAATCAGGACGTTTATTAGGAAAATTGGTTCCCTCATTTTCACTTAAAAAGTCGAAAAATTATTTTTTAGTATTTATCGATAAAATCGGGATGAGTGATCTCATTTTGACAAAATTAACTTTTCTTTTCAAAAGTGAGTTTTTATGGGTTAAAATTAGGACATTGGTCCCATTTTATTAGAAAAAAATCTCAATTTATTAATTTAAAACTTTTTGTGACTTTTAATTAACGTGCATAAAAAATAAATAAACTTATTACAAATTATATAATAAAATAATGAATAAATACGAAAATGATAAAAAATAATAAACAAGACAAATCCCACCAAGATGGTGTCTTCAAACCTCCATGGACTTCCATTTGGTATTGGAAAGGCTCACACATAAAAAATAATTATTGAAATAAAAAATACAAATAAAAGTTATGTTAGTAATAAAAATGAATTTAAACATGTAACATATGAAGATGAAAAAAATAAATAAAATAAAATGAATCATGTATGACGAATCATGTATGACAAATCAATTAAATGACATAATAAAAATAAATAACTTAACATATTAACAATTCAACATGCATGAAAAACATAAATAATAATAATTATAATGATAAAAATAATAAATAATAATAACATTAAACAAGAATAATAAAAGTAATAATAATAATAATGATAGTAGTAATAATAGATAATAATAATAATAAGTGTAACAATAAAGGTAGTAATAATAATAATAATAATAATAATAATGATGATGATGATGATGATGATGATGATGATGATGTGATGATGATGATGATGATAATAATAAAATAAAAGTAATAATGATATTAACAATAACAATAATAATGATAAACAATAACAATAAATAAGATTAACAATCAAGTAAGAAAAAATAAAAAGAAATAAAATAGACAAAACATGTTAAATAATAATAATAATAATAATAATAATAATAACAAAAGATAAACAATCAAATAAATATACAATAATAAAATAAAATGTGCTAAAATATTAAATTTATGGCTAAATCACATGAACATAAATAAAATAAAATAATAGATAAAAAATCTACATGGTTGCTAATTAATTATAAACAAAAAAATTATAACAAAAATTAAATTAAACATTGAGATTAGAATATTTATCCTCAAATTTTGATGAGATGAATGAAGGTGGATAATCAATTTTCTTATCTTGATTTAGGAAAATAAAATATATAACAAAATTTTATTCCAAAAATAAATAATTAATTTATTTGTCTTAAGTAAAAAATTGTAAAAAAAAAGTAAGAAAATTCACAATAACAAATAATTGTTCTCTTTATCTCAAAAATTAACTTAAAAAAAATAAAAAATACTTGGGGAACTTGTTCTTGAAGAAGAAGAAAAAAGAAGAAGAGAGAAAATAATTTTTTCTTAAGAAAAATCTCCCCTTTATTCTCTCTCTAAAAAATAATTTATACCTCCCAAAAAATCAGATTTTTAATGAAGAAATTAAAATGATTTAATCCCCATTAACACCAAAAAACTGAAGACTTTGAAGGGTTTAAATGAAAAATGGTTTTAAAATTAAATTCTACAAAAACAATCAAGAAAAAAAATACAAATTTGGGCCAAAAACGCACCTGGGGGGCTGCAGGGGACGAGAGATGCGCGAGGCACGCGGGCGAGGGCGCGCTGCCGCAGGCTGACACTTGCAAATTTTTTTTAAAAAATTTTTAATAAAACACTATAATTTCAAAACTCACTTTTTTTATCTTAAAATAATTTTTAAAACATTTTCAAAATATTTTTAAAACACATTTTTATTTATTTTTAATAAATCAATTTGACTAATAAATCATCACTTTTAACTTTCATTTTTTTTCTATAAACAGGCACAATTAATTTCATCATTGGGTAATCTTGATTTGAGCTGTCTCGGGACCCGGTGTCTACAGTTGTCCCCAATTTTGGGGAGGCTAGTGCATGGGTGCCCAGGTGAGCCAAAATTTAGAAAAGGAAAGAGACGTGTACCTGAGGCTGCCTCCTTCCAGCTGCTCTTTGGAGAACAGTTATGTGATTTGAACCACAAATGTTATCCTTCCGGATCACACCGAGTTGTTGACAAATCTACGAAGTGCAGACATTCTTGAATATCACCGAGCCGTTAAATCGGCTACAAATTGATTGCACAGAGTCGCTGACAAGACTACAAAGTGCGGAGGTGCCATCCTCAAATGGCGATGCGTCGAGTTGCTAACAAGACTACAAAGTGCGGGGGTGCTATCCTCAGATGGCGATACGCCGAGTCACTGACAAGACTACAAAACGTGGGAAATGCCCTCCTCAGAGGACTGTACCGAGTTGCTGACAAGACTACATAGTGCGGGGGTGCCATCCTCAGATGGCGATGCGCCGAGTTACTAACAAGACTACAAAACGCGGGAAATGCCCTCCTCAGAGGACTGCATCGAGTCGCTTACAAGACTACAAAGTGCGGGGGTGAATATCACCGAGCCGTTATATAGACTACAAAGTGATTACACCAAGTCGCTGACAAGACTAAAAAGTGCAGGGGTTGAATATCACTGAGCCGTTATACAGGCTAGAAAGCGATTGCACCGAGTCGCTGACAAGACTACAAAAAGTGCAGGAAATGTCCTCCTCAGAGGACTGCACCGAGTCACTGACAAGACTACAAAAAGTGCAGGAAATGTCCTCCTCAGAGGACTGCACCGAGTCGCTGATAAGACTACAAAAAGTGTAGGAAATGTCCTCCTCAGAGGACTGCACCGAGTCGCTGACAAGCCTACAAAAAGTGGTGTAAGAAATGTCCTCCTCAGAGGACTGCACCGAGTCGCTGATAAGACTACAAAAAGTGCAGGAAATGTCCTCCTCAGAGGACTGCATCGAGTCGCTGACAAGACTACAAAAAGTGCAGGAAATGTCCTCCTTAGAGGACTGCACCGAGTCACTGATAAGACTACAAAAAGTACAGGAAATGTCCTCCTCAGAGGACTGCACCGAGTCGCTGACAAGACTACAAAAAGTACAGGAAATGTCCTCCTCAAAGAACTGTACCGAGTCGCTTACAAGACTACAAAAAGTGCTGGAAATGTCCTCCTCAGAGAATTGCACCGAGTCGCTGACATGACTACAAAAAGTGCAGGAAATAAAGATTTGCCTTTTAAAAGGAATCTGAGTACACTTCATCTTGCTCGGGTGAATGTTAATGTTGAGTTGAAACTGTCCTTGACTGGCTTTTGCATGTGTAGCCTTCATTTGGACCTTTCCTGCAAAGCTGTGTGCACAGGGAAATATACAAGAGATTGTTCAAGCAAGTGTAAATGGTCATATGCAGATGTTTGCTAAAGAATGGTATGAAATGCATGCAAAAATGGATAGACCACGTCCTTGGTGATTAGGGGTTCGTTGAGGATATGGCTTGGCCGCTCACATTGTATGATGCCCTTTGAGGATCTAAAAATGTCATCTTGGCTTAGGGACTCTGACCCGTAAACTCTTCAGAGAGAACAGTCAGGTGTGCATCTTTTTCCCCCGGTCAATGAGCATACGTCTTTTGCTATGAGATGTACTGCATTTTGCCCCCAGGATTCTGACTTATGTCCTGAATTATGCATTATCTGACTGCAGGAAGATCATCTGAAGTAATGTAGCCTTATTGCTCCAGGCATCGGAAGTTATTGTTTTAAAGGTAGTGCGCCCCTTGTGGGTTTACACACTAGCTTTTCTTTGTGGAAAATGCATCCTTTTAGGGATTTTCATATAACGCTTTGCCTAATTTTTGCCTGGAATGGACCCAACCCAATCCGGCGGCTTTTATTTATTTTATTTTTTTTTAGGGCAGACTGCCTGTTTTCAGGTTTTCACCCTGCCCTTTGGCCTAACTTTTGCTTAGAGAGCAAGTCACGGTTTTCATCTCTAACGGCCTTTTTTCTCTTTTTTTTTGTCCTTCAAGTGGGGCTATAAGAAAAAGCTGAAGTTACTATTAGGGTCACCTCCTAGGGCAATCAATAATTATCTGTTGAGGCATTTCCTTCCCTAGCAGCGGTTGTATTCGTGTGCATCTCTCAACGAAAGTGCTACTAGATTGAGTGAGGCAGCGATTGAGGATATCAGCCTCATGTACCCCTAGTTCCTCCCTCATGCTGTGACTCTTGGGATTCGTGAGGCTACCTTCTACCTTACCACCCGCTATGTTCGGCAATTCGGAGGGATTTAAGATGTTGTGAGGCATCCTCTATCCTTTCAAAGTGGGCCTTCAACTTTAAGTTTTACCTCCAGGTACCATATCATTCGGATATAGCTGCTTGCAAAGACTGTTATATCACTGATCGGAGATTGCCCCTTTGCTTCTACAAGTGCATACAAGTTATGAGGGCCCAGTCCCTCAGTTGATAACAAGGCCCATTAACCTAGACATCTGGCCGGTGAAAGCAGTAGCAGAGCCTAGTTATTTAGATTAGATGCATTCAATAATGAACGATGTTTCTCTTTTTATAAAAGAACTAGAAAATAATGAGCACGTGAGTTGAATTGCCTTTGTTTTCTACTTTCTGCAAAATTGTGCACATTTCAGTATAATTTCTCTACACATGACCACTATTAAACATAGATTCAAGATGCAAAATTACATTTAATCTCAAAATGGATCTTAAAAGCATCAAAACTCCTATTTCCAATAAACCCTCTCGAGTTTTCTTGAATGAACATTTTCTCTCAAGCCTCTAATTTCTACCCAGGACGGCTTTTTTCGATTTTCATCCTGACGAGGCACCCATTTTTAGCAAGGCCACCTTTTTTTTCAGTTTTTAACCCGCGGGGCATTTATTCTCTTCTTTTGATTTTTAGTCTTTAACCATAGAACCTTTTGAGTCTGTTGATACTAACTGGTTCTTCGAACTCGTTCCCATCACTGTCTATTGGAATCGCTGCTTCCTTGGACAATAGCTTTTTCAGAACAAATGGGATTCCCCATGTTAGCCTGAATTTACCTCGTATGCCTGGAACATCTAGTCTCATTTGCCTGGAGACTAAATCTCTCTCTTTCAGTGACTGCAGTAATTGCTATTGCGCCCAATCAGTTTCGCAAATTCGGGCTTCTATGACTACCCCTAATGGCTTGGGCTCCACTTCAACAGGCAATATTGTTCCCATCTTGTACACTAAGGAATAAGCCGTTGGCTCTCATAGAGGTTCTGATAGTGGCTCTATAGCCCCAATGTGCCAAAGGTAATTTCTCTGCCCAATCCTTGTAGTTTTGAACCATTTTGGCCAAAATCTTTTTGACGTTCTTGTTGGCGGCCCCAACTGCCCATTAGCTTGAGGGCGATATGGAGAGGATCTATGATACTCAGTGCCATACTTCTAGATCACCTTCTTAACTTTAGCCATAAACTGCCCCCCCGTCCTTGGACATAATGTCACACCCCAAAAGTGGCCTAATTGGATTTGGCAATTTTAATTGGAAAATATGGATATTTTGGTAATTGTTACAAGGGTAAGTCAAGGCAATTGGGTAATGTACAAGTGAAAGAGGATTTAATTGCAAGGAAATGAAAGTATTTAAATTGCAGATTTTTAGTTTAGTGAGTAAAGAGTAATTTGACAAGGACTTATTGGAAATAATAAGGAGCAAATGGTAAAAGAGTAATAAATGGATTAGTGAACCGATGCATGTTTGCCAAGTGGAGTTATGAGTGTGTGCATGTGGGTGAGAGAAAAGAGATGTCTGAGAATTTGAGCTTCCTAGAAACGAAAAGTTCTCTCTCTTGCTCTCTCTCTCTCACGTTAACCACTCCATTTCTCTTTTCTCTCTGTTCTTTCTTTTTGTTTGCATGAGTGTTCATCCATTGTTGGCTAGGGTTTTGAGCATTGAAGATTTCAGGAGGTAAGTGACTGTCAGTTTTTGTATGGTTCTTCATCTTCTCCATCTTAAGGAATGTTCATTACTGTCTCTTTGGTTGGATATTGGGTTTTATTTGTCGGTTCATGAAATGCGGTTTTGTCTATTTGCAAGCATCTGAAGATAAGAGGAAAGAGAAGGGAAAAGGAAAGATTGCGGATTGAAGAGTACAGTGGACATTTTGAACTTCAGTAACAGGTTTGGGAGTGTCTGTCCTTTCTCATGTTTGGATCCTGTTTGCTGTACTGATATGAACATGGTTTCTGTGTGTGTTTGAATATCAAAATGCATGAGAAGTGTAATGTGTATATATGATTTCTGTAGAAAAGAATAACTTTGTGTATGTTAATAGGATGAATATGCATGAGTTTGAATGCGGATTCCTGGGAAGTTGATGTGCTGGCATTGCTTCTGTTTTGATTGTAAAAAAGTATAATTTGTATTAAAATTGCTGTAAATGTGCTCTGGAGACTTGAAGGTACGTATTCGAATATTTATTGCATGAAAAATGGTTTTAGACAAATGGGGATTTGAGTTTTGGGTTGTACTCTGTTTTCACGATTTCTCTGGGTTTTTACGTTTTCTGGAATTCTGAGATTTTGAGAAGGAGAATCAGTTTGTGTGAAGAAGTTCACGTGACGTGATGGAGCATCACGCCGTGACCTCCTTCTCTGGGAAGTCACGTGACGTGATGGAGCATCACGCCGTGATCTCCTTCCCTGGGAAGTCACGAGACGTGATGGAGCATCACGCCTCGCGACCTTGCCTTCCATGCGTGTCACGAGATTTTGTCTCGTGACCTTCCCTCTCCTCTCTGGCGTCACGTGGCGTGACAGAGGGTCACGACTCATGACTGCCTCCATTTTGTGTGGCGTTCGCGTGAAGCCAGCGACACGAGGCACCACTGCCTGGGTGACTCGTGACTGGCCTTTCCTCCTTGCTGCCTGTTTTTCTAAAAGCAAAGTTTTTAAGCTTCTATACAAGGGGTTTTCCACTGTTTGAATCTAGATCTAGTTCAAATCTGTTCTTTAATTTAATAAGTGATTAAATATGATTTGTGTTCATGATTAGTAATTAATATACATGATTTAAATGTTTATAATTTACGTGAACATGGATTATTTCAATGTGAGTTATATGTTCTTATTATTTTCTGTATTGATATATATATATTTATATGTTTCCGAATTTGATAAATATACATGTATACATGAGTTATACGTTGTCTTTAATCCTCATGATATGATAATGACATTTGAGTTTTGGAGAAGTGTTTTTAAGCCTGAATAGTCATAGTGGTGGATAAGTAAGCGCTTACTTAGGTCAGGGTGTGTATGCAGCTGCTATATGATAAAATGTTACATGCGGGTCCTGTTTGGATCCTTGTTTCGATCCCGTTTGGGTTTACATGGAAATTAATGCGAGACTTCGGTCTCTATATGAAAATCATTTGTTTGAGACTCATGTCTCTATATGCTTGGGATACTGTGTTCTATCAGTATCCATATGACCGCATCCACTTCTAAAGAGTATTTTCAGACTAATCAGGCTATATGTTAAATTGTATTCCATATGTTGAGATGTATATTGACAGGAATAAAAGTATATGATGCACGTTAATTCTTGCATAACTACATGATATGCACCTTGTATCTGTATACTTAGAATGGTGAGAAGTATATTAATCCTAAGTATGAATTGAGTAGTTAACTGTTTGTAATGAATGTTAATGCATGTCAACTAAGGAACATGGAAATATGCTTATATGTAGTCTGAAGCCTTCGATTGTGAATTATAGCTTTATTGCACGTTTAGATTGCGATGAGATTATTTTATGTTGTAAATGTTATATATGTATATTGTTCGTTTGTTTTGTTCCTTCCCACTAAGCGTTATCGCTTAGCACGGGCTCTTTTCCCGTGCAGGTGGTGAGTTTGGATTTGAGTCAGACATCTGCAGGTCGGCCACTAGAAGTCTGTTTGGATGAAGTTATTTTTGAGTCTTCCGCTGTTATTTTGTACATGGCTTGTTAATAGCAAAGTGAATCTTTTGTAAAGAAACAACTATTTTGGTATATGTATTTGCTTACGAGCCCTTTTTGGTAAAACGCTATTGATTTGATATATGTACAAGGACTTGTTATATTATGTTTAAAGGTTTCTTTACATCTCTTTTGGTTTTATTTACTAGTATGTATTTGGGATTCATTTATGTGTTTAAGTATATACGTTTGTCCGCGTGACATTCCGGTATCCTTCCAACGGGGATAATGGGGCGTTACACATAACATGGTGCGGGTGACCACATCGACATATCAGACTCCTCCCGATGAACTTCTCTTGATGAACTTGTCCATATCCCGAGCATGGACTTTTTTAAAGGGCTCGGCTTCTGCCCACTTGGTGAAGTAGGCGATAGCAACTATGATGAACCAATGTCCGTTAGAGGCTATAGGGCGCATTTCCCTATGATGTCCATTCCCCAAGCTCAAGCAATCCGTATCCATTGTAAGTCCATGGAGTTCTTGTCTCATGATCGTTTTTGCCAGCATTTCATCTTCCATATGGGCTCTACAGATTCCAGCATGAACTTCTTCCATGACCTTCTTAGCTTCTTTCTCATTCACACATCTTAGATTTACGGATCAGTCTTTTGGTCCTTTATGGTACCCAAGAAGAAGGGAAAAGTACGGGCATGTGTAGATTAACGGGATTTGAACAAAACTTGCCCTAAAGATGACTCTCCTTTGCCCCATGTCAACAGTTTTCGGCCATATCTACACATCAATTCTTTTCTTTCTCTCTTTTTTGTATATGTTTTTTCTTTTTTCTTTTTTTTCTTCTTTTTTTTTGGATAAGCTTTGCTCAAATCCCGATAGTTACACATATATGCACTTCTCTTCTTAACTATTGGGGACAACATTGACCAATCTAGATGGGCATTGCACTTTGATAAGAAATTTGGCCCCGTTTCTGCTTGAGGATCTCTCATTTTACCTTTTCTGCCCCTTCAGGCCTGAGTCTTCTGAATATTTGCTTGATTGGTCCATGATTGGGATATGTCGGCATAACGTGTTCTGCGACTTTGCGATCATCTCCTAGCATGTCTTTATAGGTCCAGGCAAAGACTTTTTTCATATATTTTTTTTCTTCTGTCAAACTTTAATCTCTCTTTAGGAGTTACCTTGGATGCTATCAAGATTTTCTTTGGATTTTCCAAAGTTCTGAGATTAGATGGAATGGCATCAATCGAATCAATGTCAAATATGAATGTGTCATGATTATACATAGTAAAATCATAAGAAATATCACACAAATAAGCAAAACTATTCATTTTATAAAACCTAGATTAAAAATGTCATTATCAACTAGTTCCAGAATAAGAAGAACATCTAAATAGCTATTTTCTTTCTGCTTCCACTAGCACAGATGTTTTGGCCAATGGTTCATTATCATCCTCAGGAACCATCTTTTTTTTTCCACTTAGGCCCTTAATCTATCTTATTCTTTGTCTTTCGCCTTTCTGGGTCAGAGATCTAGTTGGAATCAATCAAATTTTGAATAACATATCTCAAGGTCTTGCAATCGTCTGTGGTATGCTCGGTGTGCTGGTGGAAGGCACAATACTGATTCGCCTTGTGATTGAGCTGTCCCTGGTTTCTGGCGGGCTTAGTAGGTAATGGCTGTAGCTTACCTTCCTTTATTAACCTCTTAAGAACCCAAGACAAAGAACTGCCCAAATTAGAATAATGCCTTTAATTCATTTTCATGGTTGGCACTTCTGTCCTCTTAACATTGCTCTTACTGTTGTTGTGGATACTTGAGGTTTCATTTTTCAGAGCATGCGTCTTCACTGGATCTTCACCCACTTTAGGCACAATGTTAGATTCTAGAGTAGGCCTCGTATCTCTTCTTTGCTCAACTGGTGAATCAAGTGGCTCTTTGCCTCTGGCTTCAAAAGAAAATGGAAGCATTACAGCTGTCATTGTACGAGCCTTCCGGACCATGGTAGGTTTAACTTGGTTAAGAGCAGTCGCCATAAGCTGGGCTTGAAGAACGAGCGCCATGGCATCCATTCTTTCCTTAATCATGGCCAACAGCTTCTTTTCAAGCTCTTCGAATCTTCTATCTATCTCTTAGGCAATTAGGGCATGAGTCTCTTTAGTCTGTTGTGAAGAATTGGCCATTTTTGAATATTTAAACTTCTATTAACTGCCCTTGATCCTGGTCCTGGCCTCAGATAAAAGGTCTTCTAATTAGGTGACTGTTGGAACCCCAAAACCACTCAGGCAAATGGTCTACAGTGGCTAAAAAAATAAGGAGCTAAAATGATGCATGAATGGCATGTAATGCATGACCATGCTATGCAAATAATCCTTAATGAGTGAAAGATCAATAAATTACAATGATACAATGTGATGCATGGAAAAAATTATAAACAGGATGGTATGTACATATGGAAAATAATATACAGGCAAGAAGATATACACACACAAAATGAAATGCATATATTTTTTATTTTTTAATTACATGCATGAATGACACATGATGCATGAGCATGCTGTGCAGCATTCACAATCACATGCAAGCAAATAGATCCTTATAACTTTATCACTCCCACACACAAAGTCAATTGGTCTCTTTCCTAGGTAGGCCTTATCTAAGGGTTAACAGGGAACCCATTGGATGCATACAGTGCACGGTGAAAGACTGGCAACATAACATCTCTTGCCTAATGTACATACGTATGTATGTTTGGCCATTATATATTTAAACACTTCAATTAAATCAAGATGAGCCCACCGGGGCATGAAAGCCTTTAATGAAAGACCATTTAATTTAACTGATTTTGTCGAATATATGATGGCCCACGTAGCAAGCATGGTATTACGGTACATTTTACCTAGTGAAAGTATCTATTGCCATTATATGAGCTTTGGTCAAAGGTAGTGATACTTTAGGGCTACCCAAGCATGGTTTCTGCCAACGGGTCTAGCTCATCACGAGCATAACGACCTATTAGGTCTCCATTTGATATACCATAAGGTATGAGGCTTGGGCTGGTGATTATCCTTAATACTTTCCCACATTGAGTGAACGTAGGTGTAGACACCGGGTCCTGAGACAGCCCAGATCAGAGTTATCCAATGATGATAAGATGCCTTTCCACAGGCAAAAAAGTTAAAAGTGATGATCTTCTTTTCAAATTTGCATTTTAGAGTGAAAAGATAAAAAAATAAAAAAATAATAAAAAATATTTTAAAATTTAGTTTTGAAAAATGGGGGCTTAAAATTATAGTATTTTTAGTCAATTTAAAATTAAAAAAAAAAAGTCGGATCGCGAGTGTCGGGCGCGCTGGTGCCCAGCTCGCTGGCGACCGAGCGCCCAGGCGCCCAGCGTGCGCAAGGGCGACTGCGCGTCGCTAAAAGCGCGCGCACTGCGCGCCACATAGCACGCACTGCGCGCCGCCCATCGCGAGGCTGCCGCTCCGACGCCCCTCCCTATATAGCGACGGGCGTCCCTACTCCTGGCCGTCGCTATAGGGTCTGATACCCCTTTTTTTCGATTTTTGGACCTAAAAATCAGTTTTTTATCCCTTTTTTCAAGGTTTTAAGGGATTTTTTCCATTTTTAAAAATTAAAATAGGTAATATCTGATTTAATTAAATTTTATCCCTTTAATTATTTTATTTTTTCCTATTTTTTCATATAAAAGGAATGAGATGAAAACCTAAAAGGGGGATTTTTGGCTAGGGTTTTTTCTCTTAATCTTTTCTCTTCTTCTTCCTCTCAAAATCTAAAAAATTTCATATTTTTTCCCTACCAAAGAAGAACAAAAAATTGAGTTCATCTTTCATTATTTTTTTTCCAACATAATTTCTTCTAAATATATATTTAGAAGGAGTTTTTGTTGTTTGATTAATTTTTGGAGACAAACACAACAATTGTTTGTTCTCAATTTTTTTTAACCTTTTATTTGTGTTCAGTAAAATTTTTTACATTGATTTTGTTTTGAATATCTTTTTGATGGAAAATTAATTTTGACACAAATAAAGTAATTGTTTGTTATCAAAATCTAATTTTTTCCATTTGATTTTTATTTTGATATAAACCAAATCATTTTTTTTCTTTAATTGTATTCAATAAAAATCTTTTTTTAATCAAAATCATGTCTTTAGGCAAAGAAATCAATTCTTTGCTCTTAAAGAATTTTTGATCATTTTTATCCTATTTCTTTCTTGGAATGAAATTCCAACATTTTTATTATTACAATCTAATATTGCAAATCAAGAATAAAGAAATCGATCATCATTTTACCTTCATCGAATCCGAAACTCTGAGGGTAAACATTTCAGGCTTGTTCTTTTTATTATTTTTGTTCATGTTAATTTATTCATTTATATTTTTATTAACTTCATTTATTTATTTATTTTATTTCAGATTTGTTTTATTTAACTTGTTTATGTATGATTTTATTCTTATTCGTGTATATTATTATTATTTTTATTATTTTCATTTACTTATTCATTTATTCCATTGCTTTTATATTTGTTTTAATTTAATATGTTAATATATTATTTTGTTCATATAAATATTGATTTTCTTATCATTTCTAACATGTAAATATTGTTTTCTTTTAATTCTTAACATGTAATTAATTTATTTCATTTTAACTCATCATTATTTCTAACATGTAATTAATAACTTCATTTTAATAGATATTTTTACCATGTAAACGTTTTATATTAATTGTAACTACATTAATTAATCATGTTGTTCATTTAATTGTTTTTGTCATTCTTTAATTCATTTATTTTATTATTCTTTCCTTTATTATTTTATATATTCATTCATTTGATTATCTTCATCATTATTGTTGTCATGTTCATATTTTTACATATTAATTCATTAACATGTTATATTTTATTCCAATCACTTCATTTAATCCATTTGTTGTTCATAACACATTTTTTATCATTTACTTTAAATTGATAACATTTTAATTCATTTATGATTTTGATATCATTTCATTTTATCTCATTTTATTTTCTTTTATCATTTGTTTTATATTTAATTGATTTTAATTGATTCAATTACTAACATTATTTTTTATTTGTGTTGTATTTTATTTCACATCTCATTTTTTGCTTGGGCATTTTTGCGAGCACACGGGGAGATCCAAGAGGCTCGTTCGGGTTACATGTTTATTTTCTTCGTTTGTAATATTTATTTATTTTGGCTTTTTCATTTATTTTTGCCATGTAATTTTCTTGTAAAATTATTTATTTAGGCCCACTAGAAAGAAAGTCACTAAGCGTTTTTTTTATTAATTAATTTGAAATTTTTTCTAAATAAAAATGGGACCAATGTCTCAATTTTCTCCATCCAAAATAAAACCATTACATCAAAATTATTTTATAATAAATATGCATGCGAGGACCAATGTCCTCATCATTAATGAATGTCCCGCTTTATGCATGTTTTGTATTTTATTTAGAATGGGGGTTGTATTCCGCCCCTAGTTTTGTTGTAATATTTTTACATATGCTTTACTTTATTTACGCTTTATTTATCGCTTCCACTACGTGATTGACATGTACTTTAATTAATTGCATTAAAATGAATGAGAAATGGGATGAAACTCAAAATTCAAAACTCAATTATAAACTTAACCAAGGTATGAATAAATGGAAAGTCCTGAACTCACTCTGGTCTTTTAGGGCTCAATGAGGCGAGAGGTCTAGGACTTCCAAGACACCTCTTGAGTCCCACCAAAAGACTTAAATTACAATCCTAGGCTCCATAGGGTTAGAGGGTGAATGCCTCCAATACCCTTTTGGCTTGCCCAAAATGGATATGTATGCGCCGTTTTAGGCTTGCTGAGGCTAGACGACCTTTCCCAATGTTCTATTGGATGGCGACTCTAAGAAACCTCCTTGTTGCCTAAAATAGACGCACTTGTAAATACCTTACAAGTTTTAATGAATCCCATCCCGATCGCCCTAAAGCGGGCCTTTGGGAGGCCACGGGGTTCGGCGCGCGTCACAGTGGCGACTCCGCTGGAGACATACTCGAGACTTCGATTCGAAAGTACCTTGATTAAAAATTATGATTGATTTTTAGTTTAAAAATTTCACCTTCTTTCAAAACTGCATTGCATCACATTAGAGCCTTAGATCTATGCTAGTTTGGTCCATCTTTTAGTCCCGGTGCGTTCCCGAAGCACGACTCTACGTTCACTCAATGTAGGGAAGTGTTAAGGATAATCACCAGTCCAAGCCTCGTACCATCATGGTATATTAAATGGTGACCCAATCGGTCGTTACGCTCGTGATGAGCTAGACCCGTTGGCAGGGACCATGCTTGGGTAGCCCTAAAGAAACACCACCTTTGACCAAAGCTCATGTAATTTAAATAGTTACTTCCCCTAGGTGGTATGAACCTTAATACTATGCTTGCTATGTGCATTATTATGTATTGGACAAGCCCAGATAATTTGATTGGTCACCTAATCAAAGGCTTTCATGCCCCGATAGGCCTATGTCAACTTGTTCGGGCTGCCTAAATACATAACGATCATAACCCATGCGCTTGTATATTAGTTAGGAGAGGTTATGCTGCCGGTTTTCCACCGTTCACCATGCTCGTCCATCGAGTTCCCTGTTAACCCATGGATCAATCCCACCTAGGAAAGAGACTATGACCTCGTGTGCGGGAGTAACAAGGTTGGAAGGGCCTACCTGCTTGCATGTGTTTGTGAATGATGCATTGCACATTCATGTCAGTCATGCACAAATAAATTTTTGTATTTCTTCTACATGTATACGTCTTTTTCTTTGCATAAAATTATTACATGTACATATTGTCTTGTGTATAATTTTTCACATGTCTTATATGTATCATTGTAATATCTTTTAGCCATTGTATACCGTTTTTGTTGCATAGCACGACCATGCATTGCATATTATTCATGCATCACTCTAACTCTTTAAACTTTTTAGCCATCAAAGACCACTTTCCTAGCTGGTTAGGATTTCTGACAGTCGCATTATCAGAGGGTTTTGATTGAGCAACCACAATCAAGTCAAGTGCAATCAATAGGCATTCAGAGAATCTCCAGAAATGGCCGATTCATTGAGGGATGCCGATGCTACCAGGGCCTTGATAGCTGAAGAAGTGGGTCGAAGGTTAGAAGAATTCAAGAACCGGATGATGGACATGATGGTCGCAATGGCTCAACCAGCTGCACCATTGTGACGTGCGCCGGATCCCCCGGCTGCCCATGGGACCGCCCGCTTGAGGGCGATCGGGGCATTTGTGGGTCCGTTGACAGCTTGCAATAAATCGCAAGTGCGTCTATGTTGGGCAACAAGGAGGTTTCATGGAGTCGCCACCCAATAGAACATTGGAAAAGTTTCTCTCGCCTCGGAGAGCCTAAGACTGCGCTTAGTATCCATTTTGGGCCAACCAGAGGGGTCTTGGAGGGTAAACCTCTTGCCCTAAGGAGCCTAGGATTAACGCCAGAGTCTCGTGACACAAGAGGTGTCTTGGAGGGTAAACCTCTCGCCTCTTTGAGCCCAAAGACCAGAGCTGGGTTCGAAATTTCTCATATATTTCTACCTCGATTATTTTATGATCAAATTTTAATTATCATTAATTCGCTCTCTCTCTACACGATGCAATTGATTAAAAGGCGCATTTATCCATTTAAGAGCGTAAGATAAAATAGAATTAAAGCGTAAAAAGCATAAAATAAAATTACAATAATACTAAGGGCAGAATACAACCCTCATTGCAAAGAGTGCAATACATGCATAAATCGGGATATTCATTTAGATGGGAACGTTGGTTCCGGACTACTTATTATTATAAAAAGATATAAGATTATTGAATAAGTTTAAATCTTTGTTTGAGATGAAAATCAGGACATTGGTCCAGTTTTATCAACCAATATTTTATTTGGTAGAAAACATTTGTGTGGTGGTTCTTTTTAAGAGCGGTCGAAAATCGTTTTATTATTACAGACCACAAATACATAAAATAAAATAAAATAGTGATTACATATTTCTCGAATAAATAAATAAATTCTAAATGAATAAAATTAGAAGAATTAATGGATGCAAAATATGATGACAATTATAATAATCAAATATAAATAATAATGCTTACGATAATATCATAAAATAATAATAAAACAAATAGTATTTGATAATAATAATAATAATAATAGCAATAATGCAAATAATAATAATAATAATATCAATATATAAAATATAACAATAATCACAATAATAATTATAATTAATCATAACAAATAAAGAATAAAATAATAGCAATAAAATAAATAATAATAACAATATATATAAAAACAGAAAATAATAATAAATGAATAAATATAACAATTAATGAATAACACCCAAATAATAATAATAATAATAATAATAATAATAGTAATAATAACAGAAATTAAATAAATATATAATGATAATAATAAAAGAAATTAAATAAATATAATAATAATAATAATAATAATAATAATAATAATAATAATAATAATAATAATAATAGATAAACATAAAATAAATAATATTAACAACAACAATATTAATATAACTCAATAATACTAATAATAAATAAATAAAAAAAAGATAATAATAATATAATATTAATAAACAGAAAATAAATAAATATATAATAATAATAATTAATAATAATAATAATATTAATAAATAACAAATAAACAAATATAATAACAATAATTAACATAATCACAAAAGCAGAATAATAAATATTAAATAAAATAATAAAAATAATAAAAACAGAATTGTAAATAAATAAATAATAATAATAATAATATTAATTAATAATATATTAAAATAAATAAATATAAAATAGACTTACCGGATTTCCCTCGCCGGAGGCTCATCGGAGCGGCCGTTGGTGACACCTCCGCCATCGCCGGGTAGATCGCATAGCCGGGATCTTGCCGCCGTTGGTCACGCGCCGGAAGGAGGCGGCCTGTGGTCAAAAAACGCGTAAAAGCGTCCGGCTCCGATTCCTCCGATCTCCTACACGCCGGCGCCGATGGCTGATCGGAGGCTGCCGTTCGGTGCGTCTGGTGGCGCTCATCCCTTCGGCGAGGCGCGTGCGGTGATCGGCAGCTTCGGCGGAGCCGCCGCCACCTTCCTCTCCTTTTCCCCTTTTTTCTTCTTTTCCCGGCGTCGCTTGGTCCCCTTTCTCCCTCTGTTTGTTTCTTCTTTCTTTCTCTGTAGTTATTCTTTGATTTTGGTTTTTTGTTTGGCTTTTTGGATTTGTCTCTTTTGATCTTTGGTTTTGCTCTCTCTTTTATTTTCTTTCTCTTTCTATTTTCCTTTGGCTTGTTCTTGGTTCTTCGGCTCTGTGTCTCTTTTCTTTTGTTTTTCTTTGCTCTTTGATTTCCTTTTTCTTGCTCTCTCTGTGTTCACCCTCTTGCTCTCTCTTTCTTTTCTTTTCTTTTTCTTTTCTTTTCCTTTCTTTTTCTTTCTTCTTTGATCTGCCGAGAGAGCCCCCTCCTCCTCTTCATTCTTTTCCCTTTATACCCACAATTAGGGTTAATTAGGTGCACAATGGTAATTTCCTCCATTTTTCTATTTTTTGATTTTTTTTTGTTTTTGATTTTAATTGATGTACTTAAACTAACACACTAACTAATTAAATACTCTATTAATTAAATACTCTATATTTTTATACCTACTTAATCTAATTAATCTACCTAAATTATCACATCTAATTAATTATCCTAAAATATTAACTAATTAATTAATTTATCTTACAATATTAACTAATTAAATTAAACTAATCATAATTCTTGATTTATCTAATTAAATTAACCTAATCTCATTTTTTTGTTTTTTTAATTTTATTATTATTTTTTTTTGGAGGAATTTACCAAGTACCCAAAATTGCCATAAAAAATCTGACTCAGACCCCGGTATCTACAACCAAAGAACCTAGCACTTCTTCCCATGAGACAAAATGAACAGGAGGAGGCCAGAGAGGATCAGCCAGAGGATACACGTCCACCACCAGTGGACCTAGGGGCTGCCACGTCAGGAGGACAAAAGAGAGGAGTAGCCCATAGAATGGAAGAGGACCTAGAAGGGGATGAATATGGAGAACCCCTGTCAGTTAGAAGGAAAGCACCCCAGACAGAAGATACCATCTGGAAGAAGATGGAAGAAAAGTTCGAGGCAATGGCTAAGATGTTAACAAGGGGTCAAGGAATGAACCCCGAAGACAAAGAGCTGGATGGAGAAGATCTAATCCCCTTGAACTTTAAGATGCCTGATGTCCCGAAATTTGATGGCACATCGGACCCCACCGCACACATCAAGCAGTACTCTTTGATAATGAAAGGTACCACACTAACAAGGAGGCAGAAGGTAGAATACTTCTGTTTAAGTTTGACAGGTCGTACGGTGGGATGGTATCACGGACTGGATCGGAGAATAAAAAAAGACTGGGATCTGCTGACGGAGGAGTTCCTCCAGCAATATGACTATAGTATAAGGATGGAGGTCACTCTGAAAGATCTAGAGTTACTACAACAAAAGCCGAATGAGTCATTCCATGAGTATTTGACCCGATGGAGGAACCGGGTAATGGAGATGAAGAAGAGGCCGGACACTCCAGACCAGATCAGGCTGTTTATTAAGAATGCCAGCCCATACTTAAAAGATGGGTTAAAGATGAAGGGGCTGAAGGACTGGGAGTCCTTAAAAGATATAGCCATTGAAGCTGAGGCTGAGCATCTAGATAAAATGGCTAAATCTGCAAACCTGGCCTTAGGAAACAGCAGTAGAAATGGGGGAAATACCAAGGAAGCAGAGATCTCAACCACCAGAATGACTCCTAAATACCTCACCATCTCGGGCAAGCCTCTATCTTGGCACTTCACTCGTCTCATCAAGGAAGGGAAGCTGCAAACCTTGCCAGCTAGGCCTGCCCCAAGTCAGGAAAAACCGAGGCACAGAACAGACTGGTATTTTGCGTATCACCAACATACTGGGCATTGGACAGACTATTGTCGCCCTCTGAGAGATCGCATTCAAGAATTGGTCCCTGGCCTGGATGAAGAAAGAAAGGATTAGAGTTGTTATAATGCTTTTCATTTTCTAAAGTGTATTCCTGAACTATGCACTTGTTTATCTTTTCTGCTTTAATAATATGGGCTTTGCTTATATGCATTTTTATATTTTATTACATCAAGCATAAATAATAATCATGATTAAGGCATTGGTTTAAAACACCATTTCATTTGGTTTCAATAAATAGTAATCTTGGTTGTACCTAATTTGACTCCTGAGGTGAGACAAAATTTAAGAGAATGAAAAAAAAGTCTGAAGAAGTCTTTGCCTGGACCCATGAAGACATGCCAGGAGATAATCGTAAAGTCATCAAACACACCATTCCAACATATCCCGATCATGGACCAGTCAAGTAGAAGCTCAGAAGACCAGGCCGGAGGGGCAGAAAAGGTCAAAAGGAAGAATCCACAAGCAGAGATGAAACTAAAATTTTTTGGTCGGAGTTCAAAACCGGACTTTTTTGGTCAATGCTATTCCAAGTCAAGAAGAGAAGGGGTACGTGTATGTGTAAACTATCAGGATTAGGACAAAGCTTATCCTCGGAAAAAGAACAAGGAAAAAGAGGATAAAAAGGAAAAGAACAAAAAGAAAGCACAAACATAAAAAAAAAAAAGAAGAAGAAGAAGAAGGAAATAAAAAAGATAGACGGAAAACATCTTGGGGGCAAGTTTTGCCCAAATCCTGTTGATTTGTACATGTCCATATCCTACCATTCTTCTTGGTTGCCAAAAGGAAAAGGACCAAAACGCTGATCCGCAAACCATCTACCCATTTTATCTGTATGAAGGGTATAAGCAACAAGTTGATGAATGAGGAAGGAGCTAAGAGACGGAAGAAATCCAAGCCAAAATTTGCACGACCTATATGAATGGTTTAATGCTAGCAGAAAAGATCATGAAAAAGGATTGGGCAGAGAAATGACCCTTTTGCACTTCGAGGCTAGAGAGCCACCATTGGAACCTCTACAAGAGTCACCTATTATTCCTCGACACAGGGGGCAGAAGCAGTATGGCCGATAAATGTGAAGCTCAAATCTTTAAGGGCAGTCATAGCTAAATTTTGGAAGCCGATAGAGCACAACAACGACAGCAGCAATTGCACAAGTCGGACAAGGACAAGTCATGGGATTATTGCTATGGTCAAATCCATCAGAAAACACTCTGCTTGATCATTTGGAAAGACGGCCAGAAAGCATCCGATGAAGGAGGGAGATTCAATTATCAAGCAAATGAGACCAGGTGTTCCAGACATACGAGGTAAATTTGGGCCAGTGTGAGAAGGTCCCTTTGTCTTCCAGAGATTGTTATCCAAGAGAGCAGTAACGGACAGAACCGATCGATGTTGACAGACTCAAGAGGGTCCAAGGTTAAGGGCTAAAAATCAAAAGAAGATAAATAAAAGCCCCGCGAGTCGAAAATCGAAAAAAGGCGGCCTTGCTAAAATTGGGTGCCTCGTCAGGGTGAAAACCGAAAAAAGGCATCCTGGGCAAAAATTAGTGGCTTGAGAGAAAATGTTCAATCAAGAAAACCCGAGAGGGCTGATTGATAACAGGAGATCGGGTGCACCTAAGTTGTTACTCATTGAAACAAAGTAAAACTAGTGCTTTTGTATCACATGTCTAGTCATGGTCATTCTTATTGCTATATGGTGCCTATAGATAGAAATACATGCATAAGCTAGGCATAAACATGCAATTAGACGGTTAAGAGAAACCTGCTACAGGCATAAGGACATACGCTGGAGCAATTATCAAAGTAACAATAATGATTTTTCACGTGACAAATCCTCCTCCTATTCCTTAAATGACAAAAAAAAATAGAAAAAAAAAGAAAAAAAAAGAAAGAATAAGGCCGTTAGAGATGAAAACCATGACTGGCTCTCTAAGCAAAAGTTAGGCCAAAGGGCAGGGTGAAAACCTGGGAACAGGCAGTCTGTCCTTCAAAAAAAAAAAAAGAAAAGAGCCGCTGGATTGCGTTGGGTCCACTCCAGGCAAAAATTAGGCATAGGGTTATGTGAAAATCCCTAAAGGGACGCATTTCCCGCTAAGAAAAGTTAGTGCGAAAATCCACAAGGGACGCACTAGCTTTAAAACAATGACTTTTGAAGCCTGGAGCAATAAGGCAGCATTACTTGAAATGACTTCCCTTCAGACAGGTGCCATATAATGCAGAACTTGAGTCAGAGTCTCGGGGGCAAGATGCTCATTGACCGGGGGGCAAAGGTACATACGGGTCAGTTCTCCTTGAAAAGATTAGGGGCCAGAGACCATAAAGCCAAGACAACGCTTTTTTAGATCCTTGGGGGCATCAGACAATATGAGCAGCTGAGCAGTACCCTCAACGAATCTCTTAACCACCTGGGATGTGGTCTATCCATTTTTGCATCTCACGTGCATAAATCTTTTGCATATTGCCCTGCATATCACGTGCATTTAGTCCATTACACTTATGGTTGTACGCACAATTCTTGTACACTAATCCTTTGCTTATGTCTCGTGTATATAGCTTTATGTGTATATTTCATACCCATGATTCCATATGCACACACAATTTTTTGTATATGTTGTTGTGTACATGACTTAGAGGGAAGGGTCCGAATAGACCTCATGAGCAAGGATGATCAAAAGGACGGATTCATCTCGACATGATCAGCCATTGGATCTGGCCTAAAATCAAGTAAATATGTACAGAGGCGAAATGCCCAAGAGAACAAGCCTATCTGGGCACACCATGCTAAAGGAAATCAGATGCGAAAGTGAGCCGAGGTACAGTTTTAGCTCTGTATCGGCACTCATCCATGCCAAACAATCAGATCAAGATGAAGTCCTCACAAGAGAAGAATCTCAAGGACCTGCTCCCAAGAGGGAAAAGAATAAGCCTTTCCATGCACACCATGCCAGGAGCGAAGAAGTAAGTTTTTTTTTTTTTTTTTTTTTTTTTTTTTTTTTTTTTCTGTCATAAGAGGCACGCTTACACACATCACACAATAAGTGTACAAAATCCAAATTCAAATGTACAAATTCTTAAAGCAAAATAACAAAACAAAAAGAAGAAGATATTTTCAAGGCCTTGAAAATCCAACATACTGCAAAAATTCGAATGCATCCAAAGTATAAAAATTCCAGGATAGAAAATTCCAAAACAAAAACAAAAATAGAAGAATCACCAAAGACATGGAAACCTATCCGCCTGAGGGCATGCAACCAAAACCTCAAATAATAATTTTCTCTCTGGAGGCTCGACATCAAAATCTCCTAGTGAGCATCAAAGTCTCTTTGGAGCATTATCTTTATGACCTTTTAAGGCATTCTCAGTCTCTTTGGAGCATTATCTTTAATACCTTTTTTTAGGCATTTTCAGTCTCTTTGGAGCATTATCTTTAAGTCCTTTTTAAGGCATTCTCAGTCTCTTTGGAGCATTATCTTTAAGACCTTTTAAGGCATTCTCAGTCTCTTTGGAGCATTATCTTTAAGACCTTTTTAAGGCATTCTCGGTCTCTTTGGAGCATTATATTTGAGACATTTTCTTAAGGCTTACTCAGTCTCTTCGGAACATCAAGTTATTTTCAAAAGTATTCCAAATCCCTTCAATCCTGAGATGATCCGAGAGGTGGGTTCAACTTAACCTTATCAGAAACTGCCCAGAAAAGCAAACCTCTTCATTCACATTATGCCAAGGGCAATCAAGCCAGGACGAGGCTAACAGATCACAAGTGATAGAACATATCACAAATAGAGGTTGTAGTCAGAGAGTACTGCATCTCGCAGACACCGCGCATGCCGAGACGAGGACAACGGGGCACACGCATCACCATCCGCACTTTGTAAGTTAGAGCAAACTCGGTGCAGCTCAGGAGAGCAATCCTCACGTTTTTGTAAGTCTGGAGCAGGCTCAACGCGTCACCATCCGTACTTTGTAAGTTGGAGCAAACTCGGTGCAGCTCAAGAGAGCAATCCTCGCGTTTTTGTAAGTCTGGAGCAGGCTCAACGCGTTGCCATCCGCACTTTGTAAGTTGGAGCAAACTCGGTGCAGCTCAAGAGAGCAATCCTGGTGTTTTGTAAGTCTAGAGTAGACTCGACGCATCGCTGCTTCCACGGCAAAAAGGCAAGGGCTGCCTCAGGTACGCATCTCTTTCCTTCTTCTCTGAATTTTGGCTCATCTAGGCACTAGTGCACTAGTTTCTCCAAAATTGGGGGCAACTGTAGACACCGGGTCCTGAGACAACCCAGATCAGAGTTACCCAATGATGATAAGACGCCTTTCCACAGGCAAAAAAGTTAAAAGTGATGATCTTCTTTTCAAATTTGCATTTTAGAGTGAAAAGATAAAAAAATAATAAAAAATATTTTAAAATTTAGTTTTGAAAAATGGGGGCTTAAAATTATAGTATTTTTAGTCAATTTAAAATTAAAAAAAAGCAAAAAAAGAAATCGGATCGCGAGTATCGGGCGCGGCGGCGCGCCTGCAGCAGCGCGCAAGCCAATGCTGCGCGTCGCTAAAAGCGCGCGAAGCATTGCGCGCCGCCCATCGCACTGGCGCGCGCGCTTCGTGCGCGAGGCTGCCGCTCCGACGCCCCTCCCTATATAGCGACGGGCGTCCCTACTCCTGGCCGTCGCTATAGGGTCTGATACCCCTTTTTTCCGATTTTTGGACCTAAAAATCAGTTTTTTATCCATTTTTTCAAGGTTTTAAGGGATTTTTTTCATTTTTAAAAATTAAAATAGGTAATATCTGATTTAATTAAATTTTATCCCTTTAATTATTTTATTTTTTCCTATTTTTTCATATAAAAGGAATGAGATGAAAACCTAAAAGGGGGATTTTTGGCTAGGGTTTTTTCTCTTCATCTTTTCTCTTCTTCTTCCTCTCAAACTCTAAAAAATTCCTGATTTTTTCCCTACCAAAGAAGAACAAAAAATTGAATTCATCTTTCATTCTTTTTTTTCCAACATAATTTCTTCTAAATATATATTTAGAAGGAGTTTTTGTTGTTTGATTAATTTTTGGAGACAAACACAACAATCGTTTGTTCTCAATTTTTTTAACCTTTTATTTGTGTTCAATAAAATTTTTTACATTGATTTTAGTTTGAATCTCTTTTTGATGGAAAATTAATTTTGATACAAATAAAGTAATTGTTTGTTATCAAAATCTAATTTTTTCCATTTGATTTTTATTTTGATATAAACCAAATAATTTTTTTTCTTTAATTGTAATCAATAAAAATCTTTTTTTAATCAAAATCATTTCTTTAGGCAAAGAAATCAATTCTTTGCTCTTAAAGAATTTTTGATCATTTTTTATCCTATTTTTTTCTTGGAATGAAATTCCAACATTTTTATTATTACACTCTAATATTGCAAATCAAGAATAAAGAAATCGATCATCATTTTACCTTCATCGAATTCGAAACTCTGAGGGTAAACATTTCAGGCTTGTTCTTTTTATTATTTTTGTTCATGTTAATTTATTCATGTATATTTTTATTAACTTCATTTATTTATTTTATTTCAGATTTGTTTTATTTAACTTGTTTATGTATGATTTTATTCTTATTCGTGTATATTATTATTATTTTTATTATTTTCATTTACTTATTCATTTATTCCATTGCTTTTATATTTGTTTTAATTTAATATGTTAATATATTATTTTGTTCATATAAATATTGATTTTCTTATCATTTCTAACATGTAAATATTGTTTTCTTTTAATTCTTAACATGTAATTAATTTATTTCATTTTAACTCATCATTATTTCTAACATGTAATTAATAAATTCATTTTAATAGATATTTTTACCATGTAAATGTTTTATATTAATTGTAACTACATTAATTAATCATGTTGTTCATTTAATTGTTTTTGTCATTCTTTAATTCATTTATTTTATTATTCTTTCCTTTATTATTTTATATATTCATTGATTTGATTATCTTCATCATTATTGTTGTCATGTTCATATTTTTACATGTTAATTCATTAACATGTTATATTTTATTCCAATCACTTCATTTAATCCATTTGTTGTTCATAACACATTTTTTCTCATTTACTTTAAATTGATAACATTTTAATTCATTTATGATTTTGATATCATTTCATTTTATCTCATTTTATTTTATTTTATCATTTGTTTTAAATTTAATTGATTTTAATTGATTCAATTACTAACATTATTTTTTATTTGTGTTGTATTTTATTTCACATCTCATTTTTTGCTTGGGCATTTTTGCGAGCACACGGGGAGATCCAAGAGGCTCGTTCGGGTTACATGTTTATTTTCTTCATTTGTAATATTTATTTATTTTGGCTTTTTCATTTATTTTTGCCATGTAATTTTCTTGTAAAATTATTTATTTAGTCCCACTAGAAAGAAAGTCACTAAGCATTTTTTTTATTAATTAATTTAAAATTTTTCCTAAATAAAAATGGGACCAATGTCTCAATTTTCTCCATCCAAAATAAAACCATCACATTAAAATTGTTTTATAATAAATATGCATGCGAGGACCAATGTCCTCATCATTAATGAATATCCCGCTTTATGTATGTTTTGTATTTTATTTAGAATGGGGGTTGTATTCCGCCCCTAGTTTTGTTGTAATATTTTTACATATGCCTTACTTTATTTACGCTTATTTATCGCTTCCACTACGTGATTGACATGCGCTTTAATTAATTACATTAAAATGAATGAGAAATGGGATGAAACTCTAAATTCAAAACTTGATTATAAACTTAACCAAGGTATGAATAAATGGGAAGTCCCGAACTCACTCTGGTCTTTTTGGGGCTCAATGAGGTGAGAGGTCTAGGACTTCCAAGACACCTCTTGAGTCCCACCAAAAGACTTAAATTACAATCCTAGGCTCCATAGGGTTAGAGGGTGAATGCCTCCAAGACCCCTTTGGCTTGCCCAAAATGGATATGTATGCGCCGTCTTAGGCTCGCTGAGGCTAGATGACCTTTCCCAATGTTCTATTGGGTGGCGACTCCAAGAAACCTCCTTGTTGCCCAAAATAAATGCACTTGTAAATACCTTACAAGTTTTAATGAATCCCATCCCAATTGCCCTAAAGCGGGCCTTCGGGAGGCCATGGGGTTCGGTGCGCGTCACAGTAGGGTCGTGCTTCGGGAATGTACCGGGGTTAAGAAAGGGACCAAACTGGCATTATTCTAAGGCTCTAGCATGAATGCAATACAATTTTTTGAAAAGAGATAGAATTTTAATTTATAAAAAACTCAATTATATTATTAACCAAGACAGTTTCGGAGCAAAGTTTTAAAGTCTCCAGTGGAATCGCAAATGTGATCCGCGCAGACCGATCCGTTCCCGGAGACCTGCTTTTAGGGCCCGAGAGGGGTTTGCGTCTTTTGATCTTGGGCAATCATGAGATATTTTGGATACCTCCTTCCAATAGAACATTGGAAAGATCATCTAATCCCATAAAGCCTTTAGGCACTTTTGAGGTATTTTGAAGTCGGCACCCAATTTATAAGAAATTGAGAAAGTTTGTCTAACCTCGAAGTCTAAACCAGAGAAAGATTCAGAACTTTACTCTTATTAATGCTTGGTTAATTATAAATGGGTTTTTAATTTTAAATATTTCACATCTCTTCTCACGCGATCATGCAATAAATTTAAAGCGCATTTCAATTATTTTTGGAAAAGCAGTAAAGAAAGCAATAAAGAATGCAATAAAAAAATTACAAGTGAAAAAATGGGACAGAACAATCCCCCCAAAATAAAAAGGCATAAATAAATAAATGAATAGAATTGCTCCAAAATTAATTACAAGGGCACAAAATAAATACTACATAAGAAGAATAAAATAAAAGACATCATACATAAATCGATACATTTATTAGGAACATTGGTTCCCTCATTTTCACTTACAAAGTCAAAAAGTTATTTTTTAGTATTTATCGATAACATCGGGATGAGTGATCCCATTTTGAAAAAATTAACTCTTTTTTTTAAAGTGAGTTTTTATGGGTTAAAATTAGGACATTGGCCCCATTTTATTAGGAAAAAAATCTCAATTTATTAATATAAAACTTTTTGTGACTTTTAATTAACGTGTATAAAAAATAAATAAACTTATTACAAATTACATAATAAAATAATGAATAAATACAAAAATGATAAAAAATAATAAACAAGACAAATCCCACCAAGATGGTGTCTTCAAACCTCCAAGGACTCTCATTTGGCATTGGAAAGGCTCACACATAAAAAATAATTATTGAAATAAAAAACATAAATAAAAGTGATGTTAGTAATAAAAATGAATTTAAAGATATAACATACGAAGATGGAAAAAATAAATAAATAAAATGCATCATGTATGACAAATCAATTAAATGACATAATAAAAATAAGTAATTTAACATATTAACAATTTAACATGCATGAAAAACATAAATAATAATAATGATAATGATAAAAATAATAAATAATAATAACATTAAACAAGAATAATAAAAGTAATAATAATAATAATAATGATAGTAGTAATAATAGATAATAATAATAAGAGTAACAACAAAGTTAATAATGATGATGATGATGATGATGATGATGATGATGATGATGATGATAATAATAATAATAATAATAAAACAAAAGTAATAATGATATTAACAATAACAATAATAATGATAAACAATAACAATAAAGAAGATGAATAATCAAGCAAGCAAAAATAAAAAGAAATAAAATAGACAAAATATGTTAAATCATGTTAAATAATAATACTGCTAATAATAATAATAATGTATGAACAAAAGTAATGATGATAATAATAATAATAATAATAATAATAACAACAACAACAACAACAAAAGATGAACAATCAAATAAATATACAAAAATAATATAAAATGTGGTAAAATATTGAATTTATGGCTAAATCACATGAATATAAATAAAATAAAATAATAGATCAAAAATCTACATGGTTGCTAATTAATTATAAATAAAAAAATTATAACAAAAATTAAATTAAAAATTGAGCCTAAAATATTTACCCTCAAATTTTGATGTGATGAATGAAGGTGGATGATCAATTTCCTTGTCTTGATTTAGAAAAATAAAATATATAACAAAATTTTATCCCAAAAATAAATAATTTATTTATTTATCTTAAGTAAAAAATTGTAAAAAAAGAAGTAAGAAAATTCACAAAAACAAAGAATTGTTCTCAAGAAAATTCACAAAAACAAAGAATTGTTTTCTTTGTCTCAAGAATTAACTTAAGAAAAATCCCCCCTTCATTCTCTCTCTAAAAAACAATTTATACCTCCCAAAAAATCAGATTTTTAATGAAAAAATTAAAATGATTTAATTCCCATTAACACAAAAAACTGAAGAATTAAAGGGTTTAGAAGACAAATGGTTTTAAAATTAAATTCAGCAAAAAAAATCAAGAAAAAAACACAAATTTGGTCCAAAAACGCACCTGGGGGGCTGTAGGGGGCGAGAGACTCCCATTGGCGCGTCCAACGGGCATATCAATGTGCTAGGAGTGCGCGAGCGACGCGAACGAGAGACGTGTGCCAACGGGCGTTGCAACGCGCTAGGCGTAGGCAGGCGACGCCAAGCGCTGCGCGAGGTGCCCGCCTTGCGGGCGAGGGATGCTCACGCGCGCCCAGCGCTCTACCGCAGGCCGACACTTGCAATTTTTTTTTAAATTTTTTTAAATTTTTGTTAAAACACTATAATTTCAAAAGTCACTTTTTTTTTTATCTTAAAATAATTTTTAAAACATTTTCTAAATATTTTTAAAAAATATTTTTATTTATTTTTAATAAATCAATTTGATAAGTATATCATCACTTCCAACTTTTATTTTTGCCTATAAATAGGCACAATTAATTTCATCATTGGGTAATCCTGATCTACACTGCCTCGGGACCCGGTGTCTATAGCATAATATACTACAAACACTCCGATAACAAATCAAGTACCAACATAAATCATATTCGCTATATTAAGACAATTATCAGAAACTACGAACAAAGGCAAAACACTACTATCAGGAAATTTTCATATACATATACACATACTGGTACTTCAATACCAAACTAACCAATACACGAATTTTCATGGTTTGTGGATACAGGTACACTAGATACTGCGAGCAGTATCAAACACTAGAGACCAAAGTTTTGAAACATTTTAAAAACTTTGGATACCTGAAGGTATCAAACACTAGACCCAAATGGGGTCAAATTAGCAGCTGCAATCACTAGCCCTTTATAAGCATGCTTATCTATCAACTACTATAACCATTCAGGCTCAAACTTATACACTCTATACACAAATCAAAAACTTTACACTTAAACGAGTATCCGAATAAATTAACTCATAAGTCAGTAAATACATGTTGGAAATAAGACATTGATACTACACATACCAAGTAAGAGAGAGAAATCATGCAAAATGAAACACTTCAAATGCACTAGAGGAGCAGGGTAGGGTCGCGCCCGCGACAGAGGTGAAGCTCGCCCCATGTCGTGTTCGTGCCAAGCTCCGCGCTCGCGAGAGGCAGGCAGATAACCCTCTGTCATGCTCGCGACAAAGGGCGGGTGGTTCCCCGTCGCAAGCGCGCACGTAGGCGCGGTCACGACGAAGCATGGCTCGATAGAAGCTCGGTTTATCGAGCTCTCTGTCATGCTCGTGACAGAGGGCTTCTCAGCTAGAGTTCGGCTATAACAAGCACGATAGAGTCAAAAATTATGCCCAGAACTTAGTTTTGCAGATCCTCTCAAACCCAACTCTTCCAAGATCATACAATCATGCATAAAACTACAATTCACTATCCAAATACATATAAACATGCGCATAATCATGTTAATAACAATTTACACTAATTAAAAAAAATAATTTGTCATGAATACACAATTCAACACTCAAAACATAAAACTCAAAATTTTGCACTAACCACATGCAAATTCACATCATAACTCATTTTTGCTAATATAACTCTTACATATCATACATTTATCAAAATTCAACTCAATACAAGAATTTACACATAATAAACAACTCAAGTATACCAGAAATTTAAAAGAAGAAACAAGACACACAAAAATAGAGAACTCCCAAACCTCACGGAAGCTTCAAAATTCGGCCCCTCCTCACTCAAACCTTCTCTTTACCTTTCTCTTTACTCTTGTCAGCTACAACTTGCAAGTACCAAACCAGCACAACATTAACTCTAACACAAAAATTGAAGCCAAAATGTAGAATTTAAGGAGAGAAACTAGAGCACCATACATCTAGTACATACCTTCTCAATAAAACCCAAGACCTCCTCTATTCCAGCTTAGAAATCCAAGAACACCACCCAAGAAAGGACCAGTCGGCAGCAAGAAATGGAGAAGACGGAGAAGGGAGAGGGAAATAGGAGAAGGAGACTTACGTGAGAAGAAAGCCAAACCTACTTTCTTCCTTCTCTCTTCCATCTTTTTTATTTATTGCTCCCAACCACCTTGCTTAGGTGTTAACATCTAATTGGTTATACTTATAAAATCCTTGGCTTAAATCACTTTGGTCCTTGGCAAAATACTAATTACTCACTAAACAAATTCTTTTCTTTAAAACTTAAATTCTCATTCAATTTAGTCCTTAATTAATTCCAATTTCACACTCTTCCAATACAATTATGCCCTTAATTACTCAATTAACCATATAATTCCTACTAGGCCCTATTTTGGATGTTACAATTCTCTCTTCCTTAAGAAACTTCGTCCTCGAAATTTCCACACTAGCAAACATACAATCCCAAATACCAAAACTATAACTTAACTCAAATATAATGAATCACAACTTACCGGAAGGACCTATGGGCTCCTCTGTATCTTCTCTTATCATGGCATATACCTGACCAAAACCACCCACAGTAGTTGGCTGCTCCACAGTTTTTGATGGCGCCTGAGGAGCTCTACTCCTACTTCTACCACTTCAAGCTGCTCCCGATCTTTCTCCACTTACTCTACTCCCGGGTTGTTACTGTCTCTCTTTTCATTCTGGACAATTAGCAAGCATGTGTTCCATGCTGCCACACTTAAAGCATGCTCTGGTAAGCTTTTAGCATGGACCCCAATGACACTTTCGACAGTGTTCACACTCGGGCATCAAACTTCCTCTACTAGTGGGCAGTGCTACACTTCCGACCCCTAATGGCACTTGAACCGACCCTCTAGTTCCTTGTCCACTTGGAACACCTCTAGCTTTCTTGCTACCAACAACCCCACTATTCGACACTTTCCATTTTTGCTCTAATATCTACTTTGCCAACTCCGATTCCTCTAACTTCATTGCCGCTACAACTAACTGATAATAGCCCACTAGTTGCATAATTGCCATGGTCGATAAAGGTCCCCTAATCACTTTCCTCAAACCATCTTCAAAATGCCGACACTTGAAATCCTCCGTCAATAACACATCTGGCATGTACTTACTCAACTGGCTAAACTCTTTCTCATATTTGCTGATCAACATATTCCTTTGCCTCAAACTGATAAACTTCGCTTCCCTGTAAGCCTTAGTAACATATTTCTTCTCAAATTCTTGGACAAAGAATTCCCAAGACAACTCGACTGGTCTTAAAGGATTACAGAGCACAAGCTTCCACCAATTGTACGCCGACCCTTGCAATAGTAACACCGCACAGGCTACTCTCTAGTTCAAGGGATACCCAATCTCTTGCAGAATCCTATCAGTCTTCTCTAACCAAAACTCTACCATGTTCGAATGGTCCAAGGAAGTTCCACTAAACTCCTCTGCTCCTCTCTTTCTCAAAAGCTCTGAATGAGCCTTAAGAGCTGTCAATCTATTAACTGGTTGCAATAACCCTTGCACTAATGCCGAATTCTCATATGCAGGATCGGAACCCTCACTTGACATCGCTCTCGCGCTACCCATCATATCCCCTATCTCCTCACTCGGATCAGACTCTATCTAACACTACATAAGGTAGCATCTGCATTAGGCCACGACACTAAAATGACTCACATGCATATACTTTATACTCTGACACTTATAAACTAGAACCGCCTATACCTAGGCTCTGATACCAAATTGTAACACCCTAATTCCCCTCGGGAGGATATTGAGGCGCAAGCACAGACAAGCATACATATACAAATTAAAACAAAAGCGGAAGTAATAAATATAATAAAACAATAATATCATATACTAATTTAATTCTCATAATACAAAAACATCTTTATACAAAATACGATTAGCTTATACAAAAATTATATACAAAACCTATACTGAACTAAACAAAAATATAGAAACAAAATACAAGAGAAATAATTCTAACTCTAACTCCCAGTGGCCAACCTGCAGATGCCCAACTTCGAACTGAACCTGCCACCTACAAGGGAAAAGCACCCATGCTAAGCGATAACGCTTAGTGGGGAGGAACAGAAACACATACATATAATAACATACCACACAAATACACATAATATGATCAAGAGAAGTTCAAATGCATAATATACTATAAACACTCCGATAACAAATCAAGTACCAACATAAATCATATTCACTATATCAATACGATTATCAAAGACTACGAACAAAGGCAAAACACTACTATCAGGAAATTTTCATATACATATACACATATCGGTACTTCAATACCAAAGTAACCAATACACTCGCCTCAATTTTCATGGGTGATGGATGCAGGTACACTAGATACTGCGAGAAGTATCAAACACTAGAGACTAAAGCCTCAAAACATTTTGAAAACTTTAGATACCCGAAGGTATCAAACACTAGACCTAAATGGGCCAACACTCGACCCAAATGGGGTCACACTAGCAGCTGCAATCACTAGCCCTTTATAAGCATGCTTATCTATCCATTACTATGACCATTCAGGCTCAAACTTATACACTCTATACACAAATCACAAACTTTACACTTAAATAAGTATCCGAAAAAATTAACTCATAAGTCAGTAAATACAAGCTGGAAATAAGACATTGAAGCGCATATATTACTACACATACCAAGTAAGAGAGAGAAATCATGCAAAACGAAAAACTTCAAATGCACTAGAGAAGGAGGGCAGGGTCGCACTCGCAACGCCTGTCGCACCCGCGATAGAGGTGAAGCTCGCCCCATGTCATGTTTACGCCAAGCTCTGCACTCGCAAAAGGCAGGCAGATAACCCTCTGTCGCGCTCGCGATAGAGGGTTAGTGGTTCCCCGTCGTGGGCGCGGTCACAATGGAGCACAGCCCGGCAGAAGCTTGCCCTATAGAGCTCTCTATAGCGCTCACGACAACGGTCATGCTTGCAGTAGAGGGCTCCTTAGTTGGAGTTTGGCTATAACATACTCTATCACGCTCGTGACATGGGTCGTGCTCACGACAGAGTTAAAAATTACGGCTAGAACTTAGTTTTGTAGATCCTCTCAAACCCAACTCTTCCAAGATCATACAATCATGCATAAAACTACAATTCACTATCCAAATACATATAAACATACGTATAATCATGTTTATAACAATTTACATTAATTAAAATAAATAATTTGGCATGAATACACAATTGAAAACTCAAAATATAAAACTCAGAATTTTGCACTAACCACATGCAAATTCACATCATAACTCATTTTTACCAATATAACTCTTACATATCATACATTTATCAAAATTCAACTCAACACAAGCATTTACACATAATAAACAACTCAAGTATACCAGAAATTTAAAAGAAGAAACAAGACACACAAAAACAGAGAACTCCCAAACCTCACGGAAGCTTCAAAATTTGGCCTCTCCTCACTCAAACCTTCTCTTTACCTTTCTCTTTACTCTTGTCAGCCACAACTTGTAAGAACCAAACGAGAACAACATTAACTCTAACCCAGAAATTGAAGCCAAAACGCAGAATTTAAGGAGAGAAAATAGAGCACCATACATCTAGTACATAACCTCTCAATAAAACCCAAGACGTCCTCAATTCCAGCTCAAAAATCCAAGAACAACACCCAAGAAAGGACCAGCCGACAACAAGAAATGGAGAAGATGGAGAAGGGAGAGGGAAACGGGAGAAGGAGACTTACATGAGAAGAAAGCCAAATTTGCTTTCTTCCTTCTCTCTTCCCTCTTCTTCATTTATTGCTCCCAACCACCTTGCTTAGATGTCCACATCTAATTGGTTATACTTATAAAATCCTTGGCTTAAATCACTTTGGTCCTTGGCAAAATACCAATTACTCACCAAATAAATTATTTTCTTTAAAACTTAAATTCTCTTTTAATTTAGTCCTTAATTAATTCCAATTTCACACTCTTCCAATACAATTATGCCCTTAATTACTCAATTAACCATACAATTCCTACTAGGCCCTATTTGGGATGTTATAATAACATAATGATGAAGTAAAGAAATGATATGTATGATGCAAAGCATGTTTGATGAATGCGTGAGTTTATGTACATGACGTATATGGTGTGAATTATGAGACAAGAATTATGCCTAATAAACATATGATGTAATAGAAGAATGTATGATATATGATGAATGAGATATATGGTACTTAGATTTGGTACCATTACATAATGTGAAATAATAAGAAAGCATATAGAAATAATGTCATGAAATGAGAAAATAACATGATAAGTATTTTTCCCTTAGTAGCTAGTAGAGAAATCGTGAGTGTAATACCCCTTACCTGTATGTAGTAAATTATACTATAGCATTGCAGGTTCACTATGACAAGTGAAGGGTACCACCAAGCTAAATACATTAACCCTGTTAACATACATTATATATAGCTATAATATTTGTTAAATTCTTGATATGGCATATTCGAAATATCAAAACCAGAATTAAAAAATTTCTCTTTCATTATATAATAATGTTTATATTACATATAACAAAGTTCATATTACTTTTACATGCCAAAAACTATCTTGATTACATGCTAGTTTTAATACATATCTAGAATACATAATTACAACAAAAAGATTACATTTATATCACTTAAACGAACTACAAGACCTACATTGATGTACTTCCTATTGTTGTGTCAGCCTTGTGGGTTTCGTATGTCCTTATCACCGGCTTTAACTTCGATACTGTAACACTCCTTACATGTACATAGTAATCCACACTACCATGCGGTAGGTTACAGTGACAGGTGAAGGGTGTTATGGGCTAGATACGTTAATCTACTTGCATGCATTATGTTATAACTGGAATTATAAAATTTCTTAATATTAATTTAAAACCCCACATTCCCATGTTCACATTCTTATTACATATTATAAGTTCCATAATTAATTTACATCGCAAAAGGGTAATCTCATATAAGTGTTACTCATACCACATATTACCAACCCATCTTTACATCAAAAGATTTCATTTACATTATTACATCAAAATACATAATCTACATATGAGGTTTTTCTTATAGTGTGTTGGCCTTTGAACATGCGGGTTGTCCTTGACAATCAACTTTTCTTCAATACCTGCACGGATGGAACACTCGTGCTAAGCACAAAGGCTTAGTGGGGAACAAACATGATATGGACGACCGGTCATAACAGTCTTCAACAAATTCACGCAAATGATTGCATTGTATAAAGTCACATTCATAATATTCAAATGAGATTAATGCATACGTTAACCATACACATGTACTTACACAATTTAATAATCATACATACACTGAGCTACAATATCAATTATATTCTTAGAACATTTTACAATTCACCACACCTATATTCACGTAACATATTTCATTAAAAATCAGTCTACAACCTACACACTACAAGAAAATGTAGAAATAGTGACTGAAAAATAGCAACGAAAAAATAAATTCCGTCACTAAAATATTCCCTTCATTTTTAGCGAAGTTTTTTAATGATGAAAAAAATAAACCGTCGGTAAATATGGCGGCAAAAAATTGCGGCATTATTTGCTATTGAAATTAGAGACGGATTTTCATTTTTAGCGACAGATTTTATATTTCGTCGCTAAAATTTTTTCAGTGATGGAATTGTTTATCTGTCGCTAAAAAATAATTTTTATTTTTTCAGTGACGGAATTGTATATATATATGTATATATATGTATATATATACATATATACATATATGTATATATATGTATATATATACATATATATACATATATATATGTATGTATGTATATATATGTATATATATATATATATATATATATATATATATATATATATATATATATATATATACATCCCTCACAGATCACACTCCCCCCCGCCTCTATTCCTCTACTCGCCCTCCCTCCGGAGCCATTTTGGCGCTCGATCCTCCCCCCTCTGGCCTGGCGCATGCATTGCACGTGTGACTCCTCTTTTCTTTTCGCCGTGCTCGCTGTTGGTCCCCCCCTTCCAGATCTACTCCTTCGCAGTCGCCGCCTCCTTCGCGCGGCCCCTCCTTTCGCCGTTTGCTCCCTGTTACGCCGAGTCGCCGCCCTTAGATCTGTAAATTGGAAGACAAGGTTCTTCATTCTTTTTTTTTTTCTCATTAATTTCCTTTATTTCTCACTTTATTATTATTTATTTACTAATTAGTTGATTGTTTTAATGTTCTCTGTAGTCATGGTCCTAGAATTTAACTCAAAATATAGTATATCTCGGTATAGTTTTATCTTATTTGTTTTTTAATATTCATATTTATCTTAATTCATTTTCTTTATTAAAGTCATATTTATCTTGGGAGACTGTCTGTTTTTGGTGAATTTGCAAGTGCTTATAGGTGGATTAAGTTGGAATGGGTAGCTTTCATTAAAGTTGAAATTGCCTAGCATCCTTTATAAAATTGGTATTTCATTTTTCTGTATTTTATTTAATTATTCTTACAATCCAAAATCACTATTCAAAGTTCATTTATGTATTATTTGATTGATTTCTTATTTTTAATTGTAATTATGTATAAATAGGTCTAATCACTTTTGAGGTATCTAGTGGCATGCAACTTCTCATTCAAAGGGTCTTATACAAGTTAACCAAGAGAGGGCATGGAGCCACTCATAAATTTGTAGGTTAGTATATGTGTAACACCCTTAACCCATACGTAGTACACTACACCTACACGAGATGAGTTATTACAATGGCTAAAGGATGTTGCACAACTCAAAATATTAATCAGAGTATGTTATGGTCATAATTACAAAATTTCTTTCAACAAATTAAAAACATTTATACACGTACGATTATCCACATGCCACATATGTACATCCATTTACTTATACATAAGTTAAATTCTTATATTACATATTCTTAAGCAAATAGACTAATATTAACATAACACAAAATATATTACATTACTTCTGCAAAACAAAACCTACAAAGAATATGTCCTAATGTGTTGGCCATTGGAGATGCGGGACTGTCCTTCAAATTCACTAATCCTTGGAACCTGCATGGATAAATGCCCATGCTAAGCATAAAACGCTTAGTGGGGAAAAACATGGGATGCATATTCGCATACAGATGAAACATATATATAAATAGGATAGTTAATATACATAATATCCAATAAAATATTTATCAGAATATATATATCAAAAATATACTTATTAAATCATTTCATTGAATTCACATATCATTTATTAATCATCTCATTTTCTTTTATTCACTTATTGCCTGCATTTACAAAGTAGTGGATAATGGGTTGAATGTAACGCCTCATTTTTGCCCTGGTAGTTTGAGCCTTATATATGTGTGATTGTGTGTGTGTTAAATTGTGGTATGTGTTATTTTTGTACGTATATATGCATGATTTAAATTTAGTGTTATGTATTTGTGGGGTTTGCTTGGGTGTGAAAGTGTGCAACGGGTTAGGGTGTATGCAAGTGAGGTTTGGCTTGAGTGTAGGTATGAGGATGGGTTTTGGGTGTGTCTTGGGGTAGTCTTCCAATGGGGGGCTGCCATGTGGCAAGTGGGGGGGGGGGAGTTTATTTGTGTGGAGAGAGGAGAGAGAATCAGCTTTTTGTCCTTCCCTTTTTCCCGTTTCCTTCTTCTTCCCTGTTCTTTCTCTTCCTCTTCTTTTTTTCTTTACTTCCTTGTAATCTTTCCCCTCTAGCTGCAATTTTGGTGAGTTTTGGGTGATTTTAAGTTGATTTAGGTAAGTAAGAGCATATTGTTCTTCCTCACCTTCTTATTCCTTCTAATTTAGTTAATTTGAGTATTTGGGTATTTTTGGGGTTTGAGTTTAAAGCTTGTTGTGATGGATGTTTTTGTTAAGAGATTCCTCCTAGAGAGCCCAAAGGCAAGGAAATCACAAGTGGAAGCGGAGCCCGTGATTAGAGTTCAAGTATTTGAGGTTTGGGAATGTTTGTGATTTTGATATGTTTTGTGTGATTTTGTGTTTTGTGGTTATGGGTGAGACTATTGGGGTGATTTCTGGGTATTTGTGTGTAATTTCTTTGGGTATTGATTATTTTGGATTGGGATGTGTAATTGGTAAAGAATTGGGTTATGGCATGAGTTTGTACAAATTTCTATGAGAAATTACTGGTTTGATTAATTCTAGAATTTGATCTTGTAGATTGGATGATTTGATGATGATAATTAGTTTATAAGTTGAGTTTTAGGTGGTTTAAGGTGTTATGAATGATCTATTTGTGTGGGGTTGTGTTGTGAAGCCAATTGAGGGTTTGGGTGAATTTTGGAAGTGGAATTCTGTAGGTTTTCGCGTAAGGGTTGGAAATCCCGACCCTGTCACGAGCGCGACATTGTTGCGAGATCGTGATATAGCTCGGTGATTGCAGCCTTCGCGCGAGCTGTTGCGTGCTGCTGAGTAGCGCGGCGAGAGCTCTTTGTCGCGAGCGCGACAGAGCACTCAACCGCCGCACGATTTTTGGACAGTATCCTGCCACGAGCGCGATAGAAGCTGCTGGCCTCTCACTATCGCGAACGTGACAGTGAGGTGTGTTTCTGTCCCCATGCAAGTGCGTGGACTGTCGCGACCGCGAGTTGAGGTAGATCTTCGCCTCTGTCGCGAGTGCGATAGTAACACCTCCTGGCTTCAAAAAGTAAATTTCTTTTTATGCTTCTAACGTTTAATTTTCAGTCTTGTTATGCTTTCCTAGTTATAAATAGACAATTTTAAGAATGATATGAATGTAAATTAGTTGAACTATGCTTGACCATCGAAAGTCAATAAGTGGATAAATAGGCATACCTATAGAGTTTAGTTTGCTGCAGCCATGTGTATGCATTTTGGACCCTGATCAGGTCCCTGAATTGGATCCACTCGATCCCCTTTTGACTTGAATCTTGCTTAAGATTCCATGCAAAAATGTTTTGAAATAAAAAGAAAGAATGATTTTGATACCCTCGGGTATCAATGCTTTTCGAATGATTATGCGTTACTCGCTATCCACTACTTTGAATAAGCAGGTCTTCTTATGTGATTATGAGTTTTGATTTGGCAATGTATGCTTGATTTGGTTAACTATAGATATCATTATCTTCAGTATGATGAATTGTTTAAGTATTGATTTAAGTATGTGCTATGTGTATGTGATTTGTATTAGCATCCACTGTAAGTGGTCATTTTTCATTATGCTTTTCCCCACTAAGCATATTCGCTTAGCATGGGTGTTTTATCCGTGCAGGTGTGGAAGATGTGGGAGTCCATGAGCAGAGTGATCCATTTCAGAAGGGCCGACACAAATAGGAGAGAGATTTTGTAGTTTTGAATTGTACTCCTTTTTGCATATGTAATAGTTTAGTGATTTTGTAATGAAAACTATTGATGTAAGTTCTTTTGGTGTAAGTTGGTTTGATACCAAGTTTGTAGGCGATCTTTTGTGCTACAGCACTTTCGTAATATGATATGTAAAGACTATTTTGTACATTAATAATATTATACCTTTTATTCTCAGCCTTGGTCTTTTTGTTTGTGAAATTGCATATTTACTGCTTTGAGTGTATGGTTTATTATTATTGTATATTTGTGCTTAAGGTTTTGCGTGACAACCCTCATCTATCGGGACCCTTCATCCTCATCCAAGGATGAAGCTTCCTACATATAGGTAAGGGGTGTTACATTTTGTGGTATTAGAGCAATAGGTTTAGATGTTTCTGGGTAAGATAAAGTGTACGTCTAGTATTGTGTTGGCCTCATGGGATCATTGTGTATATTTTATAGTTTGATGGAGTCTGTTCGTGGATCACTTAAGGGGTCAGCCGAGAGTGCGAATCCCCGAGAGTAAGATCCATCTGTTTCGGGTCCGGCTCAGCCACCTAGGGTGCAACCTGAGGCCCCTGCGGTCCCTTTTGAGGCTATGCTCAAGATATCCCAGGACATGGCCAAAGTTTTGGAAAGAGTTACTGCCCCAAGAGCTCCAATAGAGAATATGCAAAAGTATGGAGTGGAGGATTTCTTTGGAACCGGTTTAGATGAATCAGATAAAGCTAAATTGTGGATTGAGAAAGTTAGACGAGTGCTAAGGGAGATTCCTTGTCCTCCAGAGAGTGAGGTGGAGTGTGTGATATCTTTGTTGCAGGGCTCAGCTTTTGATTGGTGGACATTGGTGCTTAGGCATCCGCAGCTTCCTGAGCCTGTGATATGGGAGTTCTTTGAAAGGGAGTTTCGAAACAAGTATGTGACTAAGGCATTTAAGGAGGCTAGATGGGCGCAGTTTTTGAGTCTCCATTAGAGAGTGTTGTCTGTAGCGGATTATGAGAAGGAGTTCAATCGACTCAGCAAGTATGCACCGCCAGGAGTTCTCACTGAGGAGTTTCGATGTCAACAGTTTGAGGCGGGTTTGAATGAGTCTTTGAAGGTAATATTGGTTTCATTGATGTCAGTACCGAATGTCAGTTACTATCAGATTGTGCAGGCAGCTTTGAGAGCGGAGCGCTTTGAGAATGTGCTAAGAGAGAAGGCTCAGAAGAAGAAGGCTTCTAGAGGAGGTTCTTCTTCGGGAAAGAGGTCATAGGAATCTCAAGGGAACCCCTCTGGTGAGTCGTATCCTAGTTCGGCTACTAGAGGGAGGAGGCAGGATTCTTTCAGAGGGTCTAGTGTGGGTAGAGGAGCTTTGGGTGGTCGAGGTGATGGTGTGCCCCGATGTTGTCATTACAACAAGCGACATTGGGGTGAGTGTCGGTGGTTGACTGGGGGATGTTTTAGATGTGGTAGTACTGAACATTTTCTTGCCAATTGCCCGAGTCTGTATGAGAATACTCAGGGTCAGCAAGAGGCAAGTTGAGCTGGGTCAAATGTTCCACAAGGCAGTCGTGCTAGAGGTCGTGGATGGGGTCGTGGTGGACGGCCTCGGGAAAGAGATTCTTCTGAGACAGTTGATCATTTCGTGCCTATGGCTGCAAGAGCATATGCGATGCAAGCCCGTGACAACCGGGATGCTCTGGAAGTTATAGCTGGTAAGTTCTTAATTTTCAGTACTGAGATGTATGCTTTGATAGATCCGGGTTCTACCCATTCTTATCTGTGTTCTGATAAGTTGAGTGATGAATTGTCCAATGAGGATAGATTGGATTATGAGATTTGTGTCACTAGTCCGTTAGGGAATAGTGTGAAAAGGAACAGGGTATGTCGGAATTGTCCTCTGATGGTGCAGGATAAGGAATTTCTGGTTGATTTGATTAGGCTACCATTTCATGAGTTTGACCTTATTTTGGGTATGGATTGGTTGTCCAAGCATCGAGCCATAGTGGATTGTCAGAGGAAAATAATTGTGCTCAAGGGTAAGGATCAAATGCCTGTGGTTGTTAGAGGTATAGGGAGTGACTCGCTTCATAATGTGATTTCGGCCATGAAAGCCAAGCTGTTTATGAGGAAGGGATGTGAAGCGTATTTGGCCTTGATTTTGGATTCCCGACGAGAGCAAGTAAAGATACAAGAGATTCTAGTAGTAAGAGACTTTGTGGATGTATTTCCAAAGGAATTACCAGTTTTGCCACTAGAAAGAGAAGTAGAATTGTCTGTGGATGTTGTGCCGGGTGCAGCTCCGATTTCTAAGATTCCGTATAGGATGGCTCTGATGGAATTGAAAGAGTTGAAAAGTCAGTTGCAAGAGCTCTTGGATAAAGGTTTCATGCGATCGAGTGTGTCGCCATGGGGCGCTCCGGTTCTGTTTGTCAAGAAAAAGGATGGCACTTTAAGAATGTGTATTGATTACCGGCAGATCAACAAGGTTACGGTAAAGAATAAGTATCCGTTGCTACGGATTGAGGATCTTTTTGATCAGCTTCGAGAAGCTAGAGTGTTTTCGAAGATAGACTTGAGATCGGGTTATTATCAGTTGAGAGTCAAGCATGCGGATGTGGCAAAGACAGCTTTTTGGACACATTATGGTCACTATGAATTTTTGGTGATGCCATTTGGTTTGACTAACGCGCTTGTAGCTTTCATGGATTTGATGAACAGGGTATTCAGTCAGTATTTAGATCGTTTTTTTGTGGTATTCATCGACGACATCTTGGTATATTCCAAGGATGAAAAGGAACATGAGGAACTTCTGAGATTGGTATTGCAAGTGTTGAGAGACCATCAGTTGTACGCCAAGCTTAGTAAGTGTGAGTTTTGGTTAAAAGAGGTGACATTCCTTGGACATGTGGTTTCGACAGAAGGTATCTGAGTAAATCTGTCCAAGATTGAAGTTATTGTGAACTGGTTTCCACCAAAATCTGTACCAGAAGTGAGGAGTTTTCTAGGGGTATTATAGATGGTTTGTGAAGGGCTTTTCAGTGATAGCTTCGCCTCTGACTCTGCTTCTCAGAAAGGAGGTTAACTTCTTATGGTCTGATAGGTGCCAAGCGAGTTTTGAGCAGTTGAAAGATATGTTGACTAAGGCTCCTGTACTTACTCAACCCATTTCAGGTGTAGGATTAGGTAAAGAGTATATTATGTACAGTGATGCTTCGGGTGTAGGATTGGGTTGTGTTCTTATGCAAGATGGTAAAGTGATCGCCTATGCTTCCAGGAAGTCGAAACCTCATGAGCAACACTATCTGGCGCATGACTTGGAACTAGCAGCGGTAGTGTTTGCTCTTAAGGTGTGGCGGCATTATTTATATGGAGAGACTTGCAGGATCTTTACAGATCACAAGAGTCTGAAGTATCTGCTCACTCAAAAGGAATTGAACTTAAGGCAACGAAGATGGCTAGAGTTATTCAAAGACTACGATTGTATCATTGATTATCATCCAGGCAAGGCTAACATAGTAGCAGATGCTCTAAGTAGGAAATCAGTATCAGATTTATCTCTGAGTAGAGGAAGGTGGAGGTTTGATTCAGAAGGAGCGCTAATAGCTAAGTTAAAGGCTAGACTGAGCTTGAAGTAAGTGATAGTGGATGTGCAGTTGAGTGATCCGATGTTACAGCGTGCCTCTCGCACGGTTAGAGATGGTAAGCAGACTAAATTTTTTGTAGACAGTGAAGGAGTGCTCAGATTTGGGAATCGGTTATGTGTGCCTCATGTGGAGGAAGTAAAAAGAAGGCTTTTGCTAGAAGCTCATTCGTTGGTTTTCATGATGCATCCAGGAGGGAATAAGATGTACAGAGACCTGAAGCAATTTTATTGGTGGCCAAGTATGAAGAGAGATATAGTAGATTTTGTTTCGAAGTGTCTGGTGTGCCAACAAGTGAAAGTTGAACATCAAGTCCCGATGGGATTGTTGCATCCCTTATCCATTCCTCAATGGAAGTGGCATGATGTTACGATGGACTTTGTAGTCGGATTGCCTTTGTCGCAACGCAAGCATGATTTGGTTTGGATAATTGTAACGCCCCAAAATTTTGAGAGTTTATATTAATAATTGGACATGCTAAAAAAATTCATCAAAGGTTAATTTTTGACGTATAAGAGGTGGAATTTTCCTTAAAGTTATATAATTTAATTATTCAAATAATTTTAGATATATGTATATGTATGTATATAATGTATGTTTACATGTAAATGGACAAGAAAATGTTAAACCAAGAATAAAATAATAGAAGTAGATATACAAATAAATAATTTTAGCATGTGATTATATTTCTCTGTGTCGAGAATAATCTAGACAAGTGAGATTTAGCTAGAATTAGTGGAATTAGAGAGGGATATTTCGGGAAAGAGAAGAAACTGGAAAACGGGGGGAAAAAAGAAACCGAGAAGAGAAGAAGGAGAGAGAGCGAGAGAGAGAGAAACGGCGGAGCACGGCGGGAGGGGCTAGTGGCTGGCCACAGTCGACAGCGAGTAGCTGGCTCCTCGCAATGCCGATCACGGTGCCGTCTTCCCCTTGTCACGGCGTCGTCGTTCCAGGAGAACGGGAGGAAGAACCGCGAGCTTCGTCAGCGTTTTTCGATCGGCTCCGACAATGAACGACGACACGAGCAGCACTGTGGGAATCCTGGTGGGCAGACGAACATCACGGTGGCCGTGGATCTCCCTTAATCGTCGGCGATGAGCAGATCGGAGGAGAAGAGAACCGAAGCTTTCGGCGTCGATTCCTGCGAAATGAACGGCCTTCACGGCGCGTGACCACCGGAAAAGAAACCCCGAGGCTTCGAGCTTCCATCCGGTGGGTTCAATGCCTCCGATGGAGCTCCGGCGTGACTCCAGCGACGACAAAGGAGGCCAAAAATGTCAGAAAAACTTGTAAGTGGCTACCAAGTTTACTTTTCCTAGTAATTTCTACATAAATTAAATTGTTAGAGACTATTTCAATAAAATTATAGTATATGAGATTATGTTAGTTAAATTAATTTGTTTGTTATGTTATGTTGTGTTATGACTAGTATAATAACTGAGTTTTGTTGGCTATTGATAAATTTTTAAGCAAAATATGTTAATTTATTGATGGGTAATTAGGAATTTTTGAAAGTGGATGCTATGCAATTAGATAATACGTTTAATCCGAGGGATTTAAAGTGGCCTTTCTAGTTTAAGATCATGATTTAGATATAATAATGTTGTATTATAGAAGACATATTTATAATATGAAATTTATGTAGCATGATGTAGATGGAATGCATAAATAAAATGACTGTATATATATATATATATATACACACACACACATTAGGCATGAAAATGGAGAATGACTACTAAATTTTAGCTATCAGAAGTTTGTTAATGAATGTTGGTTTCCATGTCTTATTGTATTTTTGATTGAGAACTTCTGGAGTGTAAGATTTCAAATTATTTATTTAAAAGTGACATGATTATTGAAAATAAATAGAGGAAAGTGAATTTTATGCTTATGTTATAATACAGTTGGCAAAGTTTTTCTTTATTGGTTTTGATATTCATGTGCCACTAGTGAGTATCTTGGCTTCTTGTTGTTGAAGGAGATGTTTTGGAAATATTACTTATAGGTTTCCTTTTAATTAGTAGTTCTATACTCTACAATTTCTTCTATGAAATTTTGAATGGGATGGTGCTTATGTGTTGAACATAATCAAGCAAAGATGGAGTTCCTGTAATTCCTGTAATATGTTTAATATTAGCTTACGATAAATGGTATTCAGCTTAGGAAAGTGAAAATTTAATATGGATTATGATGTGTTGAAGTTAGATGAATAACTATTCAATGCATGTAGGATTTTTAATATATTAGTGTATGAACTATGACTCCAACGTATGTTATATTAATAGAATAAGGTCGAAGAAATGAATCTAGGGTGAATAAGTAAACAGGACAAGTTTGAGTAAAAGAAATAGATACAAAATAAAAATATGTACATAAAAGTTTATTTTGCTAAATTATACTCAAGGACCAATGGATGAATAAGTTAGAAATGAAAATTTAGGAATAGTATCAGTACTTAGGCCTTAAGGATGTAAATAGATAGTTTAGGTTCAATTTAATTTAATGTCATGATAATACGTATAAAGAATAATATAAAAGTATGCGAATTAAATATGTGAATTTTGGATTTATGCAATGGGTGTAATAGCGTGAACTAAGGCAAGGAAAGGCGTTAACATAATGCTCAAATAAAGGAAACAAGTAGCAAGGTTTAAGGAAGGTGATGTGGGTTAATAAATAGTCGTAAAATTCACATTAGATGATGAATGGATATAAGCAGGAAGTAAGGAAACTAAATGGTATAAATATAGGGAATACCTATATAAACAATAATGTATAATTGGTTTAGTATGGAATAAACTTAATTGGATAAAGTAAAATGAAAGTGTATGGGAATGGAAAGAAAAGTGGTGGCTGAATGCATACTTGTATATATGAGGTGTAATATGATTATTAAGGCATTTTAATTGTATATATATATATATATATATATATATATATATATATATGATTAATGGCATGTTGTGAAGCTAAATTAGTGCAATGTGGTAAGTAAATAGAGTTGTATGAGAAAATGACAATAGGTGATACTGGGGTTATTGTGTGGCATTTTGGATTGAAATGTATACTGATCTTATTTTATGTAAAGATTAAAGTTTTGATTTACTGAAATAACATTCAACGATTTTGCCCTTAGTAGTCTGGTGGTAAAGTCTAGTTCAGGATACAGTTGGCTAGCCATAAGGACGTCCATACTGCGGTGCAAGTCATGGCGACTTGCTTTGTTTTGGTAGATTCACGATGGTCTACCTTAGTGATTAAATGTTTAAAGTGTATTGTTCACAGCAAAAGTGATAAAGTGTTAAAGTGCAAAGTGAAGTGTATTGTAAATGTGCAAGTGATTCTTGGAAATCACTCTAGAGTGTTTTGGTCCCGTGTATCCGGTTCGAAGATTTCTACCGGATTAATACTAGGGGCAAAATAATAAATTAAAAGTGAATTGGTGAATGTAAAAATAAATGTGTGAATCAAGGAATTAAATGATGAATAAATAGAGTGAGGTAAATTAGTGAATCTAAATAATAAATTTGGTAATCTATATTAAATGTATGACCCAAGAAGTTAGAAGGTAAGTATGTAAGTAAATGTGGGTTAAGAAACCATAAAGTAACTTAATGACGGAAGTAAGTTGAAGGATAACATAGTAAAACTAATAAAGAGATGTTAACTAATAGATAAGGGTAAAATTTAAAGTTTTATATATATATATATATATATATATATATATATATATATATATATTTAGCTGAAAAGTTAACAATGCATATTAATATCTTAAATTATGAAATAGATGTTAGTTTTATGATAAAAATTTTAATTAAATAAATGGTATTGGTAAATGATCTTATGAAATTAGTGATATGATGAAGTGGTTTTATGTATTTATATGAACTTTATATTCATCAATGTGTACTACATGAATGTATATATGGTAGTGGATATTATTGGATTAAATGAAAGCTAAAATAATTGTTAACGTAGGAATGACATTAATTGCTATGTTATAAGCATATTGACTGTTTATTAATCCATGGAATTAGTATAGTGATACACAACAAACGTGTTTTACATATGAGCAAAATGCAATGAGATCTCAGTTATGAAGTTGGAAACTTGATTATAAACGTTTTATAAAGTCTCAGTTTTTTGAGAAAATATAGAATGTATTGCATATATGTTGTTTTACTTTATAAAGCAGTTATATTTAACTTGCAGCTAAATATATAATTTATGCTTAAGTGATAATTGATATATATAAATTATGAAACGTGATATATGGAAAGAGATAGTAATTCGCTACCTTAATACAAAAATGTTAATGTATGTATGTTTAAGTTGTATGTGTATATTTAATATTTTATGCTTTGGATAAGTAAATTTGGTAGTCACCACTAAGTGTGAAGCTTAGTGCGTGGTTTACCCTCGCGCAGGTTTAAGATAGTAATCAAGTGAATATCAGCACCGTTCCAAAGGAGTAATGTTTGATGGTAAGCATGACAAGGAAGTGAGAAGAATGAAATTTTTGGGAATTGACAATTTGAATCTTATTTCGAGTTGGCATGTACACTCTATAGGTAAGTAGGATACTATTGTATCGAAGGGTTGTATTAAATAATTATTTATAGATGATAGTTGATGTATTATCATAATATCCTTGTATTTTGTATAATTGATGTACGTAATGAGTGAATGATACTCGTGAATTATTATTATATGAGCGTGTGAATGGACTCAAAATTGGAGGACGGGCAATCCTGTGTTGGAGTTTGAATTGGAGTAGGGTGAATGAGTATGTATGTGATTATTTGAAGTGTAAGGACTTTCTGTTTATAGGGGGATAGGCAATATTATAGGGGAAATTCTACCAAAATTTCGGTAAAATTAAGTGGCATATTTTTGAATTTGATTGAATGAATAGTAAATTTAAATAGTTATGACAGTTGGGCATAATGAGGAAAAAAAAATTTTACCTGAATTTCGCAATAATCTTAAGAGTAGTTTTAAGACAATCAAGTAACCGTGCAGTAACGTTGGAATCGTAGTGTGCATATAGATTAAGGGTGTTACAATAATAGTCGACCGATTGATGAAATCAGTACACTTTTTACTAGTTCGGATAGATTATTCTATGGATAAGCTGGCTGAGATTTATGTGGACAAGATAGTGAGGCTTCACGGAGTTCCAGTCTCTATTGTGTCTGATCGGGATTCGAGGTTTACATCCAAGTTTTGGAAAGAGCTACAGTTGGCTTTGGGTACTCGGTTAAACTTTAGCACTGCATTTCACCACCCTCAGACTGATGGTCAGTCGGAAAGAGTTATTCAGATTGTGGAAGACATGCTTTGGGGATGTGTTTTAGAGTTTTCTAGTAGTTGGGATAGATATGTGTCTTTAATGGAGTTTGCATACAATAATGGTCATCAAGTGAGTATTGGGATGGCTCCTTATGAAGCACTCTATGCACGAAAATGTAGAACCCCAGTGTGTTGGACAAAATTATCGGAAAGATCAGTTGTGGGTCCGAAATTGATTAGAGATACGGAAGAAAAGATACAAGTGGTGCAGCAAAATTTGAAAGCAGCTAAAAATAGGCAACGATCTTATGCTGACTTGAAGCGAAGGGACATTCGTTATGAGATTGGCGATAAAGTATTCTTGAAAGTGTCACCTTGGCGGAAGGTTCTCTGGTTTGGTAAGAAAGGGAAATTAAGTCCTCGGTTTATTGGACCGTATGAGATTTTGGATAAAGTTGGCCTAGTAGCTTATCGGTTAGTGTTGCTAGCGTAGTTAGCTAAGTTACACGATGTTTTTCACGTGTCTATGCTTCGCCTCTACCGATCCGATCCATCCCATGTGCTACATGTGCAAGATATTTGGGTTCAGCCAGATTTCTCGTTTGATGAAGAACCGAAGGAAATTTTGGCTTAGAGAGATCAGACAGCTCCGCAGTAAGCAAATCCCATTGGTTAAGGTACTCTGGAAACATCATGGAATTAAAGAGGCAACTTGGGAACCGGAAGCAGTAATGAGAGCTCAGCATCCTCAGTTATTTGGATCAGGTGAGAATTTCGAGGACGAAATTCTGTTAAGTGGGGGAGCATTGTAATGCCCGGTTTTCACCCTGGTAGTTTGAGACTTATATATGTGTGATTGTGTGTGTGTTAAATTGTGGCATGTGTTATTTTTGTATATATATATGCATGATTTAAATTTAGTGTTATGTATTTGTGGGGTTTGCTTAGGTGTGAGAGTGTGTAGGGTATGTAAGTGAGGTTTGGCTTGAGTGTAGGTATGAGGATGGGTTTTGGGTGTGTCTTGGGGTAGTCTTCCAATGGAGGGCTGCCATGTGGCAAGTGGGGGAGTTTATTTGTGTGGAGAGAGGAGAGAGAATCAGCTTTTTGTCCTTCCCTTTTTCCTGTTTCCTTCTTCTTCCCCGTTCTTTCTCTTCCTCTTCTTTTCTTCTTTACTTCCTTGTAATCTTTCCCCTCTAGCTGCAATTTTGGTGAGTTTTGGGTGATTTTAAGTTGATTTAGGTAAGTAAGAGCTTATTGTTCTTCCTCACCTTCTTATTCCTTCTAATTTAGTTAATTTGACTATATGGGTATTTTTGGGGTTTGAGTTTAAAGTTTGTTGTGATGGATTTTTTTGTTGAGAGATTCCTCCTAGAGAGCCCAAAGGCAAGGAAATCGTAAGTGGAAGCAGAGCCCGTGATTAGAGTTCAAGTATTTGAGGTTTGGGAATGTTTGTGATTTTGATGTGCTTTGTGTGATTTTGTGTTTTGTGGTTGTGAGTGAGATTGTTGGGGTGATTTCTGGGTATTTGTGTGTAATTGCTTTGGGTATTGATTATTTTGGATTGGGATGTGTAATTGGTGAAGAATTGGGTTATGGCATGAGTTTGTACGAAATTATATGAGAAATTGCTGGTTTGATTAATTCTTGAATTTGATCTTGTAGCTTGGATGATTTGATGATGATAATTAGTTTATAAGTTGAGTTTTAGGTGGTTTAAGGTGTTGTGAATGATCTATTTGTGTGGGGTTGTGTTGTGAAGCCAATTGAGGGTTTGGGTGAATTTTGGAAGTGGAATTCTGCAGGTTTTCGCGTAAGGGCTGGAAATCATGACCCTATCACGAGCGTGACATTGTCGCGAGGTCGCGACATAGCTCGGTGATTGTAGCCTTTGCGCGAGCTGTTGCGCACTGCCGAGCGGCGCAGCGAGAGCTCTCTATCGTGAGCGCGATAGAGCGCTTAGCCATCGCACGATTTTTGGACAGTCTCCTGCTGTGAGCGTGCGCCTGCACGCTAGTGTAACAGAAGTTGCTGGCTGCTCACTGTCACGAGCGCGATAGTGAGGTGTGTTTCTGTGCCCGCGCAAGCGCGAGGACTGTCGCGACCCTAACTTGATGTAGATCTTCACCTCTGTCGCGAGCGCGACACCTCCTGGCTTCAAAAAGTAAATTTCTTTTTATGCTTTTAACGTTTAATTTTCAGTCTTGTTATGCTTTCCTAGTTATAAATAGACAATTTTAAGAATGATATGAATGTAAATTAGTTGAACTATGCTTGATATGAGAATGTCAATAAGTGGATAAATAGGCATTCCTATAGAGTTTAGTTTGCTGCAGCCATGCGTATGCGTTTTGGACCCTGATCAGGTCCCTGAATTGGATCCACGCGATCCCCATTTGACTTGAATCTTGCTTAAGATTCCATGCGAAAATGTTTTGAAATAAAAAGAAAGAATGATTTTGATACCCTCGGGTATCCATGCGTTTCGAATGATTATGCGTTACTCGCTATCCACTACTTTGAATAAGCAGGTCTTCTTATGTGATTATGAGTTTTGATTTGGCAATGTATGCTTGATTTGGTTAACTATAGATATCATTATCTTCAGTATGATGAATTGTTTAAGTATTGATTTAAGTATGTGCCATGTGTATGTGATTTGTATCAGCGTCCACTGTGAGTGGTCGTTTTTCATTATGATTTTCCCCACTAAGTGTATTCGCTTAGCACGGGTGTTTCATCCGTGCAGGTGTGGAAGATGTAGGAGTCCGTGAGCAGGGTGATCCATTTCAGAAGGGCCGACACAACTAGGAGAGAGATTTTGGAGTTCTGAATTGTACTCCTTTTTGCATATGTAATAGTTTAGTGATTTTGTAATGAAAACTATTGATGTAAGTTCTTCTAGCGTAAGTTGGTTTGATACCAAGTTTGTAGGTGATCTTTTGTGCTACGGCACTTTCATAATACGATATGTAAAGACTAGTTTGTACATTAATAATATTACACCTTTTGTTCTCAGCCTTGGTCTTTTGGTTTGTGAAATTTCATATTTATTGTTTTGAGTGTATGGTTTATTATTATTATTATATGTTTATGCTTGAGGTTTTGCGTAACAACCCTCATCTATCGGAACCCTTCATCCTCCTCTAAGGATGAAGCTTCCTACGTATAGGTAAGGGGTGTTACATTGAATGCATAGGTACCCGAAGGTATAGTTCAATTACACATAGGGATCCAATTCGGGATCCAAAACACATAATGATCCAAAAACACATAGGGGCCAAACTGCTGTCCAAACACATAGGCTGCAGCAATAGACCCTATAGGCATGTCTATCTATCCACGACCCGGCTTTTGCAGGCTAATAGTCATTTAATCCAATTGTTTACATTAAATAATAGTCGCATTAATTATTTTACAAATTTACTCTATACGCATTGTCCATTTGATAGGCCAAAATAATCGTTATTTAATTCACATAATATTATTCAAAGCATTTAATCAAAAATAGATTGAAATGAACACAAAATACACATTTAGAAGTGAGGTACAGCCGTCGCTCAGCTCCCGTACCCGTCCCTAGCAACCCACGCCTAAGGGACGACCAACCATTCCACACTCAACCATCCTATAAAATGAGGGACGGTCGTCGGTCATCACTGGTGCCTGTCCCTCGCTAAAGGGGTACTTGAGGGATGGTTGCACTCATGTTTGCCCATCTTTGGCGAAATCTCACCTGAGGGACAGTCTTCGGGATGACTGCACCTGACTCTTGCATTTGAAACACAACTCTTTCATTCTTCCCAAAAAAAATATAAACTTTAACTTGTTCAGCTACTATCACTATGCAAACATCATTTTTAGCCAAAGAGATCTCATAATAAATGATTCCCAAGATGTTAAATTTCTAATGGCACAAATTTCAGGTCATTTGGAGCTGTATCCAAAGAGTTATGGTTTTCGAAGCACATACTGCTCAATAAACCCTTCAAAAGAAAAAAAAAAAGGCTATAGTTTTGAGCTTTTTTGAGGACCTTAGAGTTAGAAATAATTTATATATATTTCTAGAACAAATATAGATACAGAAGTCCCAGTTCTAACCCAACTAGAAACATGCAAATTAGAGTTTAAAAACTTAACTTATGATCAAAACAATCACTAAAGGTTAATTCTATCTTCCTAGTTAGAGTTTCCTTTCGAAACTCTTCATGCCTCAACTCAACCAAACCAACATAACTAGACACAATACTCAATTCAAACCAATACAAATCAATTGTAAACATTTCAAAATATGCAAATCATCAATATTCATCCAATAACACACAAATCCCCAAACTTTTTTCTCCTGTGCTTCCTTCTCTTTCTTTCTCATATCCTTTTGATCCATAAGCCTTCTCATGTCCAATTTCTAGAATTGAAATTAGAAATCAAAGTCCCAATTCAAACCATGAGGAGAAGAAGAAGAAAACTATATCAAAACCCTTATCTTTAACTTGGAAAAACACTTAAAGAACACTAACTACATGAAACATCCTTGAGCAAAACTCTAAATTAAGATTTGTGCAATTGAATTGTGAGGAAAAGAAGCAAAAATGCAGAAGCTAATTTCTCATGGATGGCCGGCTAAAGAGAGGTGGGAAAAAGCCAAACTCCACCTCATCCCATCCTTTATATATGCATGCAAATGCATTAGGTGGGTTAGCCATCATTTGACACTTGGCTTCCACTTTCACACACTTACACTCACTTAATCCATTCTTTAATTAATTAATCCCTTTTTAACTTTGATTAATCCATCATTAATAATTAATCATAAAAAAATCCATTTAATGACTTAACTATTTTCTTTCATGCAATTAAATCCCTTTTAACTTTTCAATTTAACCAATTAAATTCCAAACACAAATACTTAACCAATTTTACAACTTGGACCACTCTCGTACCCTAAGAGTATGTAATACAACTAGAATACAAGTTGGGGTAAAATATAATCATTTTTAGTTTTGCTTAGAACAACGATAATGATCGTGTTAAGGTTTGAGAACTAATGTCTTATGCTAGAATGATAGAGGCATTTTATTATTAAGTTTATAGGAGATTATTGCGAAGAATGTTAAAGTTTATGGAACAGGATGTGAGAAAGAGAAAAGAATAAGCAAATTTTGTGATAATTATGTTTTTCCAAGATGAGTAAATCCTAAAAATGGTAAAATAAATGCATGTATAATAGTGTTGTTGACTATATCAGCTCGAATTATCATTATTATTCTCTTTCCTATAATTGATTCTTAATAATATAGTGATTATATTAATTATGAGTTGTTAACCGATGATTTTGAAACACTTTTGTAATGGACATTGTTTTGGCATGCTTGAGGGTCTTGTTAGCCAAAGTTGGTGTTCCATTTTTTTGTTTTTTTTCAATATTACCTTTCTTGTACAGCTCCATTCACATTTCTCCTCAATTTAAAGCTAACATAGGGTGAAATAAATAAATAAAGTGTTTATATAAATAATATGTCTTTTTCTTTGCTGAGATGACAAATAATAATTCATTTAACTATTTGGTTCATTGCTTTACTTTCCTTTATTATGCAAAATTGGGTTTTTTCTTCCATTGAGCCTGAGGGATGTTAGTTTGGGTATATCAGATAGTTTACTGACTTTGGGTAGATTCATCCTTTTTACTCTTTATTGTTTCTTTGTTTTTGGTTTAATAATATTATGAGATATACATACACACACACACACACACACACATAAAGCTTTGTTAATTATTTTTAATAAGTGTAATTTTAGGTAAATTAATGGATAACATGATTTAAATGCTTTGTGATGGTTTGGTTGAATTTGTTGGGTCAATTGCATGAGTTTGGAGAGGTTTGTGTGTGGAAGGGCTCTGTAGAGCGACATCAGCGGTGTGAAGGTTAGCTGAGCTTCCACCAAGGTCTCCTCTGTAGCGAGAGCGACCTCGATCACGAGTGCGACAGAGTGTTCGGTAGTCGAGCCTCTGCTAGGCTGTCCTCTATCACAAGCTTCTTTGCGTGCATGAGCACGACTGAGACCTACCCGCCCACTATTGCGAGCGCAATAGAGATCGGTTAGTTTTCTCTCTCGAGCGCGACTGGTTTTCGTGAGCGCGCCTTCGTACGCTATCCATCTCTGTTGCGAGTGGAACCTTCCCCTGTGCTTCATATATGTATTATTTGTTATACTTTGCATGGTTTCTCACTTAAGGTATGTATATATAATTTAAAGTATGAATTAAAACACATTTTACCATGTGACTAATAATTAAACTATGAGAATTAATCTTCAATCATTGTTTTGCAAATGAATATAAATGAAGAAGTGTGAACTCATTTGATATGTTTAAATGTGTACAAGATAGTTAATAGCATGAAATTGTTTAATATGGTCATATGCATACATGCATGATAACTTCAATTTAGTACTTAGTTTTGTTTTTTTTTCGTGTGATTTTTGGGTTGTTATTTGTGTTTGTTGTTTTGTTTTTGTTACTTTTAGTTAATTTTGTCAAATTTAGTTAAATTACGTTTTTATACACTATTGATAGAATTTTGATAGTGTCTTATGTTGAAATGCAGGATTTACAGGTACCTCACGGTCACAACCAATCTGTTGTGACCGTGACATATTATTTTCTCAAGGCAGAATTGTGGTCACATGTACCTCACAGTCACAACCCTTTTGTTGTGACCATGACATATAGTTTTATATGACAGAATGGAAAGTAGAGGTACCTCACGGTCACAACCAATTGGTTGTGACCATGACATGTGGATTGTCAAAACAAAACTGAAAGTTGAGCTATCTCATCGTGGCAACTGATTTGTTGTCACTGTGATATAAGAAGTCAAGATTGGCAGATTCAAACTTTTAAGAACCTCACGGTGACAACCATTTTAGTTGTCAACGTGACATAGAACCATCCAAGGCAGAATCGAAAATCAAGTATCTCACGGTGACAATCATTTTAGTTGTCACCGTGACCCCCCCTACACATTCAGGATAGAATCGACTGTTCAAGCATCTCACGGTAACAACCATTTATTTTTCACCGTGACCCCCAGTGCCTCATGGTGACAACCATTTAGTTGTCACCTTGACCCCTCTGAAGCTATAAATTGCAGATTCCTGTTTGGCAAAAGGGCTCTTTTTATTTTTCTGGGGTTAAAAATAGGATTTTTAGATCTAGTTTTTTTGGGTTTTTCCTTTGTTCTTAACTTTAGGGTATTAATATTTCCTTTAGATTTAAATTGAAAATAGATAGATTTACAGCAAAAATACATAGATTTAACATAAATACACAGCATAAATACTTAGATTCTCTTAGTTTTGAGCTCATTTTCATTGAAGCTTTGAAGAAGAAGATTGAAGAACTTGGGATTCAGCTGGGTTTTCTTTCTCAATGAATTTCTGGGTTTATTCTCTCCTTTTCCCTTTTATTTTATAATGGATAGTGAGTAGTCATCTAGTTGTTTGGGGGATCTTTGAATCCCCTACCCATGATGTGAATATTGAACATATTTTGAGTTTATATATATATATGAATGGTTTATCTCACTGTTGCTTATTGTTAATTCATGGGATTTCATGTTTGTAAGTTATTTTCCAGCTTGGATGAATGGTTTTTATCATATATCTTTGTTGGTTATTGAGATTGTACGGATTGAATGCTATGACTGATTTTACTCAGTTTTTCTATCATGAATGCTGTATATTTTAGATTGCTCCGGAATGGGACTCTAGATGTGTAGGATTTTGTGGTTTTAGGACTAGAGTGTGGAGTGAGATAGATGAGTTTTAGGTTATTTGGCTCCGAAATGGGAAAACAAATCGAACTTAGGATTATAGACCTATGTATAGGCTAATTGTAAGGCTTGCTTCGGAATGGGATGTTATGTAATTAGAGCAGCTCACTGCAAGGAAAAAATGGTTTCCCGACGAAAAATAAGCAATTTTCGTCGGGAAACAAATTTGCGGACGAAAAAAATTTCTGTCAGGATAGAAAGCGTAGGGAAATTTTCTCGACGAAAATATTTTCGTCGGGAATTTCCCGACGGTAATATAGTTTTCGTCGGGAAAATTCCCGATGGAAATCGATTTTCCATCGGGAAATTTAATAAAAATTTTAAAATAAATTTTTTAATTAGTTATTTAACTTGTAATATTAATTAGTTATTTAACCTGTAATATTAATTGCAAAATAATGAAAATGAAGATAATATCTAAATTTTAATATCGAATACTAATTGAAAATGATAATTGTACTAATCATAAAGTTAATAAGCATTTAATTTAGCAAGATCATAATAGTCACATATATATGTCTGTTTCAAAATCCTAAACTAAGATGATGGTTGTGGTGGCGGCTGATGAGTACGATCAGACTGCTGCGATGATGAGGCGACCATACCTTTCAAATTTGCCATCTCATTGCGTAGCTCAGATATGAAGTAGAGAGATTGTTGCCACCGACTTTCTGAATCTTGCCACTGAGCTTGTGATTGTTGCAATTCAGATCTCAGCTCACTAACAGTATTCAGAAGTTCATGTATTGCCTTGGAGGCAGACCGTCTGTTAGATGCTGCTGTACTTGAGCTTGAGGAATGTGAGGGACAGGACCTAGCCAAAGAACCTAAGCCAAATACCCGTCCTCGCTGGTCTCTACCACCAACCACTTCATAATAAATCTGATTCGCATCAACATTATCGAAATTCTGTGAATGTTGCTGAATTGTGTCTTGAACTTGTTCCTGTCGTAAAACAAATGTTTTATAATAAACAACGATTAATAATAACTAACATTAAATATTTGTAAATTATAATACTTTTGACATACATGTAAAACCCTTGACCGAGAATTGATGAACGTTTGACCATCATGATTTTTGGTGTGGGTGTGTAAAAAGACCTCACCATAGGTAGGCGGTCTACCCATCGATGCTTCCTGCAAAAATAAAAAGAATTATAGGTGTACTATAATTTATTGAGTATTCGTACGAATTTTTATTAAAATTTCAGCAGAGTTTCCCCTATATTTTAACCATACCTCCTGCACACAAAGACAGAAAAACACTTCAAATTTATTGTTATGCTTGCATCCAACATCCAACAACAATGCAAACTCCTCACATAATTAACATTCCCATCCTTCTCTATGTTAATGAGATAAATCTTAAACAGTAATAACATTAATCATAGTAATAACAGTAAATTATAGTAATATCCATCGATCCTTCCTCAAACATAAAAAGAATTATAGGTGAACTATAATCTATTGAGTATTCGTACAAGTTTTTACTAAAATTTTGGCAGAGTTTTTCCTATATTTTAACCATACCTCCTATACAAAAAGACAGAAAAACACTTCAAATTTATTGTTATGCTTGCATCCAGACAATTAACATTCCCATCCTCCTCTATGTTAATGAGATAAATTTTAAATATTAATAATATTAATTATAGTAATAATAATAGTATTTTGTAATACTTACAAGTTTATCTGCATGTTCTCGATGGGATATTGATCCTCCAGTATGCAAGCATGAACTGACTCCCTCAGGTCCTCCCCGTCTATTATTAGTATTCCGCTTTGAGATGGAAAGGGCCTCGGGCGTCGTCCAATACTGTTCCCAGTGTGCCCATGTATCTTCGGTCATGTAACGAGGTCGTACTCCACCAGTGTGTAGCTAAGTCCTTGTAACGTGCTCGAGCACGACTCTCCCATGCATCATACATGATGTCGTCAAACTCTGAATCCCAGTAAAACTGTTTCTTATGAGAATGAACAAAAACAAATTATAAGCAAGTATAAACTATAATTTGAGCTGTAATAAATGTTATCATAATTTATTACCTTGAATTTTTCAAAATAAAATTTTTTTATTTCTTGTGACACCTTCTTCCAGACATAACCATCATATTCAATTCTGTTCTTGAACATGGTGGTCATGTTGCGTGAGCACTTTCCTGAAGGATTCAAACTAATATACAACAATCCTAATAAAGTTAATAAAATTAACAACTATCATTAAAATCAATACAAAATTAAATATTAATCACTTACTCCCCAGCTCTAATGGTGATATATATTCTTCCATCAACTCCAACTGAGCCAGGCATAGGTTATTTCGCTGCATCTGTTCCTGATACCTGAGTTGGCATAGATTCGGTGTGTGCCATAGGAGTCAATTTAGTAGAGGGAGTAGTAGATAGTGCAATAGTAGAGATGGTCGGTGATGCATCAGCCTGAGTGCAGTCATTGAAACCAGGAGATGGGGATGCTCCATCACCAATACTGTCACCTCCATCATGCACCCGGAGACATGGAGGAATCATTTTACTCTTCTTTCGCTTAAACATTTTTTCCAACCTGACATTATGAAAAAGTTGCATATTGAAATGATAATATAAAATAATCACATTATAATAAACATATTAAATAAAAAAATAAAACAGTGCAATATTAATTATTCTCACATGATATAAAATTAGGTAAACAAATTATTCTCTATCATCACTAAGCTGTAAATCGTAATCACAATCATCCTCATTTTTCGATGAAGAAAAATAAAATTCAGGCTCGTCATCGGATCTCTCGCCAACCAAAGTTTCCTCATCATCCTCACAGGAAATTTCAACAAATTCATTGTCTGCATAGTTCAACATTTCATTATCATCATAATTCAGAGATTCATTTATTTTATGAACTTTTGGTTGTTCCTCTTGAAACGCATCGTTATTTTCAGAGCATTCACTTTGTCCGGCGGCTTTCCTTTCAAATATGCCTCTTGGTTTTACTTTGCATATTGCTAACCATTCCGAGTTGTCACGTTTTAAGCTTGGATAAGAGACATAATATACCTGGATCACTTGCATTGCCAATACAAAAGGTTCAAAGTTACAAAATCTTCTACGCTGGTGTGACGCGCGCCGGATCCCAACGGCCGCCCATGGGACCGCCCGCTTAAGGGCGATCGGGGCATTTGTGGGTCCGTTGACAGCTTGCAATAAATCGCAAGTGCGTCTATGTTGGGCAATAAGGAGGTTTCATGGAGTCGCCACCCAATAGAACATTGGGAAAGTTTCTCTCGCCTTGGAGAGCCTAAGACTGCGCTTAGTATCCATTTTGGGCCAACCATAGGGGTCTTGGAGGGTGAACCTCTCGCCCTAAGGAGCCTAGGATTAACGCCAAAGTCTTGTGACACAAGAGGTGTCTTGGAGGGTAAACCTCTCGCCTCTTTGAGCCCAAAGACTAGAGCTGGGTTCGGGATTTCTCATCTATTTCTACCTCCATTATTTTATGATCAAATTTTAATTATCATTGATTCGCTCTCTCTCCACACGATGAAATTAATTGAAGGCGCATTTATTCATATTTGGAAAGCCGTAAATGGGCAAGTAAATAGTAAAAGCAATAAATCACAATAATACAAGGAGCGGAATATAACTCCCTTTTATAAATGTGCGATACATACACGAATCGGGGCATTGCTTATTTTGAGGACTTTGGTCCTCGCATGCATCATTATTAAAATTGGGTTTTTTATTGTGATGATTTTTATTGGATAAAAATAGGACATTGGGTCCTTGCGTTTATGCAAACCTCATTTTATTGAATATAAAACATTGATCCATTTTTATACTTAACGAGATACAAAAAGGGTATATCCATGTACATAAAATAGTCAATGAATAAATAAAATGAAGGAAATAACCAAAAAAGTTAGAAAACTAAACCGGACGAAATTCTCCGAGTATGGTAGATAGCCCCTCAAGCTCAGGATAATCCAAGAAAATCAGTATGTGCTCACAGAAAGTTAAAATATGTCAATATATGAAAACTCAACATAAATAAAGTCAAAAGGACTTGAAAGAGATAGAAAAGATTTGAAAATGTGGAGACAAGACCAAGCGACGGCCTCTGTTGGGTGACCGACGGGCGTCAGTCAAAATGACCGATATGTCCGTCGGTCACTCAAGAGAGGGCGTCTGTGAGTGGGGTGACCGACGGGCATCGGTGAAGAAGATGACCCGTCGGTCACCACTGTCTCTGAAAATAAATAGCAAAAACTCTCTTTTGGAGCAAAAATGGGATTTTTATCATGAAATGAGATGAAAATAGTCAAAATAAAGGAAAATAAAAAGCAAAAAATTGAAAGAACAACAAAATAAGGAGCAAAGATGAAATGATATGGAGAATGAGTCCAGAATATTTACCCTCAGATAATGCTTTAATGAGATTATTGTGTCGATTAGATTCCCGCACGCTCCACGAGAAACAAAGTGAAAGATCAGAAAAGGGAAAATAGATGATTTCCTTCTTGTGACGCGCGCCGGATCCCGAGCGCCGCCCCTTTCGGACCGCCCGCACGTGGGCAATCGGGGCATTTGCGGGTCCGTTGACAGCTTGCGATGAATCGCAAGTGCGTCTATGTTGAGCAACACGGAGGTTTCATGGAGTCGCCACCCAATAGAACATTGGGAAAGTTTCTCTCGCCTCGGAGAGCCTAAGATTGCGCTTGGTATCCATTTTGGGCCAGCCAGAGGGATCATGGAAGGTGAACTCCTCACCCTAAGGAGCCTAGGATTAGCGCTAAAGCCTCGTGACTCAAGAAGTATCTTGAAGGATGACCTCTAACCTCTCGAGCCCAAAGACCAGAGCTGGGTCCGGGATTTCTCATCTATTTCTACCTCAATTAGTTTATGATCAAATTTTAATGTCATTAATTCGCTCTCTCTCCACACTATGCAGTTGATTAAAAGGCGCATTTATTCACATTCGGAAAGCCGTAAATGATCAAGTAAATAATGAAAGCAATAGATTACAATAAATACAAGGAGCGGAATACAACTCCCTTTTATAAATACGCGAAGCATGCATAAATCGGGATATTGCTTATTTTGAGGACTTTGGTCCTCACATGCATCGTTATTAAAATTGGGGATTTTTATTTGTGATGATCTTTTTTTTGATGGAAATAGGGCATTGGACCCTTGTTTTGTGTAAACCTCATTTTATTAAATATAAAACCATTGAGTCATTTCTATACATCAACGGGATATGAAAGGAGTACATCCATATACATAAGATAATCAATAAAAGAAATGAAACAAGAGGATTAGGAAACTAAACCGGACGAGATCCTCCAAACATGGTAGATAGTCGCTCAAGCTCGAGATAATCCAGGAGGACTGATGTACACTCACAGAAAGTTAAGAGAGGTTAATATACATAAAATTAACACATAAGGAGTCAAGGAGACTTGGAAGAGATAAAAAAAAGTTTAAAAGGAGGGAGACAGAACCCACCGACGGCCTTCCTTGTTTGACCGATGGGCGTCAGTTCGGGTATCCGATATGCCCGTTTGTCACTCAAGGAGGGGCGTCTGTAGATGGGTGACCGATGGGCGTCGGTGATAAAGATGACCCGTCGGTCACCTCTGTCTCCGAAAAAAACAGAATGGAGAGGGAGAGAAAAAAACCTTTTCAAAGTCAAAAAAGAATTTTATCCCAAAAAGAGATAAGGGAGTCAAGATAAAAGAAAATAATGATAGATATTCAAAAATTGCACAAAATGAGAAATAAATATGGAGAAATAATCCAGAATATTTACCCTCAGATAATCGCTTCAGGTGAGATTCTTGTGTCGGTTAGAGCCTCGCGCGTTCCACGAGAAGCAAAGATGAAAGATTAAAGAGAGAAAATGAGATATTTCACCTTCAATCCCTCAGAAAATCGACTTTGGAATCAAAATCTAAAGAAAACTAATTAGCTTTTAGTTCCCTTTGATCGATTTGATCCTTGATTCAATAGATTTCTTTACAAAAAGTGTTTTTGGAAGAGAGAGAAAATGTGCTTGAAATTGGGCAGAGTTTCCTCTTCTGAAAATTTTTCCAACCCCTTTCAAATGAAAATCCGGAGCTTTTATAGCCAGACACGACCGACGGGCGTTGGTGTATAGAGGCGGGCGTCGGAAGAATCCTTCTGACACAAGGATTAGTCCGACGGCCCTGCCACATCCACCGACGGGCGTCGGAAGGGTTGCGTGCTCCGGGAAACCAGGCGGCATTCTGACAGGGGCGGTGATTTTTCGACGGGCGTCGGAAAATACCTAGAGCCGTCGGTGACTCGGAGAGACGGGCCGGCTCGACAGACGGGCTGGCCGTCTGTGGAGGACAAAAAGCCCTTTGACTCAAAAAAACCTCTGTTTTCCTCTCCTTCGGCCCAGGAATGATAAAAACCTCACTTCTCATGGAACGCGGGGCTAAAACCTCTAAATCCAACCTCCCATATAGGCTTGGATACTGATTTCATCACAGGGCAACCTCTGATCCGGACCGCTCCGGGACACGGTGCTTACAGTTACCCCCAGTTTTGGGGAAACTAGTGCACAAGTGCCTAGATAAGCCAAAACTCAGAGACAGGTCAGAAAGGAAGCGTACCTGCGACGACTTTTCACCCTCTTGGCCTTTGGCCGGGTGGATCTCGTCTCGATCCGCTCGGTGATGCGAAAATACTCTCATCGGTCTTATCTCGACCTGCGGGTGTTTGGTGAGGTGCAGCAGGCTTTGGCCACGACCTCGATCTGGTGAGATGCGGTATGCTTTGACCAAAGCCTCGATCTGTAAGATGCAGCATGCTTTGGCTACGACCTCGATCTGGTGAGATACAGCATGCTTTGGCTACAGTCTCGATCTGGTGAGATGCAGCATGCTTTGGCTACGACCTCGATCTGGTGAGATGCAGCATGCTTTGGCTACAGTCTCGATCTGGTGAAGAGCAGTGTTTCTTCAACCACAGCTTCGACCTGTGAGATGTAGCATGCTTTGGCTATAACCTCGGTTTGGTGAAGAGCAGTGTTTCTTCAACTGCAGCTTCGATCTGTGAGATGTAGCATGCTTTGGCTATAACCTCGGTTTGGTGAAGAGCAGTGTTTCTCCAACTGCAGCTTCGATCTGTGAGATGTAGCATGCTTTGGCTACAACCTCGGTTTGGTGAAGAGCAGTGTTTCTTCAACTGCAGCTTCGATCTGTGAGATGTAGCATGCTTTGGCTACAACCTCGGTTTGGTGAAGAGCAGTGTTTCTTCAACTGCAGCTTCGATCTATGAGATGCAGCATGCTTTGGCTATAACCTCGGTTTGGTGAAGAGCAGTGTTTCTTCAACTGCAGCTTCGATCTGTGAGATGTAGCATGCTTTGGCTATAACCTCGGTTTGGTGAAGAGCAGTGTTTCTCCAACTGCAGCTTCGATCTGTGAGATGTAGCATGCTTTGGCTACAACCTCGGTTTGGTGAAGAGCAGTGTTTCTCCAACTGCAGCTTCGATCTGTGAGATGTAGCATGCTTTGGCTACAACCTCAGTTTGGTGAAGAGCAGTGTTTCTTCAACTGCAGCTTCGATCTGTGAGATGTAGCATGCTTTGGCTACAACCTCGGTTTGGTGAAGAGCAGTGTTTCTTCAACTGCAGCTTCGATCTGTGAGATGCAGCATGCTTTGGCTACAACCTCGGTTTGGTGAAGAGTAGTGTTTCTTCAACTGCAGCTTCGATCTGTGAGATGTAGCATGCTTTGGCTATAACCTCGGTTTGGTGAAGAGCAGTGTTTCTTCAACTGCAGCTTCGATCTGTGAGATGCAGCATGCTTTGGCTACAACCTCGGTTTGGTGAAGAGCAGTGTTTCTTCAACTGCAGCTTCGATCTGTGAGATGCAGCATGCTTTGGCTACAACCTCGGTTTGGTGAAGAGCAGTGTTTCTTCAACTGCAGCTTCGATCTGTGAGATGTAGCATGCTTTGGCTATAACCTCGGTTTGGTGAAGAGCAGTGTTTCTTCAACTGCAGCTTCGATCTGTGAGATGTAGCATGCTTTGGCTATAACCTCGGTTTGGTGAAGAGCAGTGTTTCTCCAACTGCAGCTTCGATCTGTGAGATGTAGCATGCTTTGACTACAACCTCGGTTTGGTGAAGAGCAGTGTTTCTTCAAATGCAGCTTCGATCTGTGAGATGTAGCATGCTTTGGCTACAACCTCGGTTTGGTGAAGAGCAGTGTTTCTTCAACTGCAGCTTCGATCTGTGAGATGCAGCATGCTTTGGCTACAACCTCGGTTTGGTGAAGAGCAGTGTTTCTTCAACTGCAGCTTCGATCTGTGAGATGCAGCATGCTTTGGCTACAACCTCGGTTTGGTGAAGAGCAGTGTTTCTTCAACTGCAGCTTCGATCTGTGAGATGTAGCATGCTTTGGCTACAGTCTCGATCTGGTGAAGTGCGGTATGCTTTGACCACAGCTCCGATTTGTGAGATGCAGCATGCTTTGGCTACAGTCTCGATCTGGTGAAGTGCGGTATGCTTTGACCACAGCTCCGATTTGTGAGATGCAGCATGCTTTGGCTATAGTCTCGATCTGGTGAAGTGCGGTATGCTTTGACCACAGCTCCGATTTGTGAGATGCAGCATGCTTTGGCTACACCCTCAATCTGGTGAAGTGCGGTATGCTTTGACCACAGCTCCGATTTGTGAGATGCAACATGCTTTGGCTACAGTCTCGATCTGGTGAAGTGCGGTATGCTTTGACCACAGCTCCGATTTGTGAGATGCAGCATGCTTTGGCTACAGTCTCGATCTGGTGAAGTGCGGTATGCTTTGATCACAGCTTCGATTTGTGAGATGCAGCATGCTTTGGCTACAGTCTCGATCTTGTGAAGTGCGGTATGCTTTGACCACAGCTCCGATTTGTGAGATGCAGCATTCTCTAACTGCAGTCCTTCGATTGTGAGATGCAGTGTTCTCTAATTGCAGTCCCGGTTGCGATCTACTCTATCGCTGATATTTATCTTGAACTATCTTTTTTTTTTCTGCAAAAAAGGGAGATGCAAATTTGTAGGGTAAATTATAAAAGAGATACGTACCTGTAACGAAACCTGCCTGTTGGGGTCATTGTCAGTTGACGCTCACTGGGAGACTTTGATGCTCACTGGGAGGTTTTGATCGAGAGGCTTTGATGCTCACTGAGAGGCTTTGATTGAGAGGCTTTGATACTCATTGGGAGGTTTTGATCGAGAGGTTTTGATGCTGATTGGGAGACTTTTGATGCTCACTAATTGGCCCCCGGCACAGCGTGTATAGGCTTGCTTTTCTGGGTAGTGTCTGACAACGTTGAGCTGAACCCATCATTTGGGTCACTTTTAAGCATGGGTTCTATTTGGACTTTTCCCCCGAGTCACGTACATGGCAATATATACAAAATATTGTGTGTGTATGTGAGCATGTGTGTAAAATGTATATATACATTCGAATTCGAATTTTGTACACTTTGTGTGATGTGTGTGAGCGTAAAACTTACCTGCTTGCCCCCGGTATGGCGTGCAGGAATAGGCTTGCTTCCTGCTCAAAGGCTTTCAAATTTCGCCTCTTCAGAGGATTTTGAGATCTTTGCTTCCTCAGAAGACTTAAAAATTTTGCCCACTCAGATGACTTTGAGATTTTGCCTACTCAGAGCTCTCAGATTTTGCCTCGCCCCCTCGGAGGACTTAGAAATTTTGCCCCTTTAGAGGACTTGAGGGATTCTTTCTATGCCTCTTTAGAGGACTTTGAGAGGAGTGTCGAGCACCATGTATGCATGGAATGCATGTGAGAAGCTATGCATGCAAATGTTCAAGCATGAGAAATGTATGCAGAGGGATAAGAATCGCCTCTTGAGAGGACTTGGGTTGACTTGCCCCCAAAGAGAATTTTGGTTGATTAAGAATTGCCTTTTCAGAGGGCTTGAGAATTGCCTTTTCAGAGGACTTAAGCTTGTCTACATGGGACTGATGTATACTATCTAGTGTGCATTGGACACCATGTATGCATGGAATGCATGTGAAAGGCTATGCATTTATGAAATGACATGCAAATGACTATGACCCTGAAATGCTTATGCGTATGTCATATATGCCAATGGCTTATATCCATGTGGAAGATTATGGAAAATGTGCTAAGAATCGTTATTCTAACGTGTTTGCAAATGATCATGAATGAGAAGGACATGCAAAAGTTCATGCATGATAAATATATACAAGGGATTATGTATGCAAACTATGTACAAATGACCATGCATGCAAATGATCATGCATGTGGTAAAGAGTCATTCATCGGCATTGATGTAAAAAAATCATATGCAAAGACATGTGGGATATGTTACATACATGAAAGCTATGTAAGGAATTGGGTGTGTGCGATGTGTGCACCTACAACTATGTATATGAAACATATGTAGGAAAAGTCACATATATGTGTATTGAATGCATGCGAAAAATGTGGATGCAAGATGCTGGCAAAGGACATGCGTCAAAAACACTTATGAAATGTATTCGCTAAAGCTCTTATGCCGAAAGACATGCACCAAGAATTGTACATGTAAAACTAATTATTGAGAATATTTGCTACAATTATGTGTAAAAACATTTGCAGAAAGTAGATGTACAAGGGATGTTGCTGAGATACAAGCAAAGTATCATTTTTATGAGCAGTGATAAGAAATATCCCAAGATTGTAAAATGAGTGCAACCTATTAGGTACCTCAAACTCGAGTTTCTATCTGCCTTTGAGCATATTGAATGAACCACATTCTCAACTGATTCAATCTCATCAAAAGAATTCGGGAGTCATTCCCAATGAAGTGCAAGAAAGTAAACACGTAAGTATCGATGTTTACTAAATCAGCATGTGAATATGAGGCATACCATGCGATCTCTGTGTGTATGTGCAAAGGCCAAAACAGAGTTTTTCATCACTTGAAAGCAAATTCTAATTGCAACTTTGGAGACGAGATTCAACTCGAATGCAAATGCACTTGTGGCTTCCCGCTTGAAGCTCAAGAGACACCATACGCCTCTTCCTATGTACCAAACCTTACTAGAAGGTCATCTCCGCTAGTTAGATAAGGCCAAACCAAGAATCAATAGGTCTTACTTTGGTTGTAACGTTAGGCTCAGGTAGGTGGTTATCAAAGGAGTATCAGGTCACTAGAGAAAAATGGCCGCAGCGTTCATTCGGATGAAGGAACCATTTTCAACCCCAATTAGATACTCTTGAATTGGAATTCGGTAATACTTGATCTCATCAAGCTCAGCATAAAAAATTAAGCTAAAAAAGATAGCTATTGAAACTCATCAAGTGGTATTATCTTGGGCCCTACCATTTTTCTTCTCTTTTTTTTTCGTTTTTCTTCTTTTTTTTCGTTTTCCGATTTTTTTCAATCTCTTTTTTTCAATTTCGATTTTTTTTCTTTTTCTTTTTTTTTTTCTTTTCTTGCTTCTTTTTTTTTTTGCTTCGCAAGCTCATGTTTCTAACTACACAAAAAGTTTATCGATGAATCAAACCTATTTCCAGAGGTGTAGCCCAAAGATTATCGATGATTGAAAATTTTTCAAGAGGTAAACCCATCCTTATCAGGGTGATTATTGGTAACCCAAAAAATTATCACTGATTGAGATTCTCTTTTACGAAGTGCTCTCCCTCTTTATCAGGATGATATTGATAGCTCAAAGAATTATCGACATTTGAAGTTCTCTTCTCGAAGCGTATGGTTGAAATTCCCTTTTCGAGGTGCAGGCCCATTTTCATCGGGGCAACGTTTGATAGCTCAAAAAAATGTCATAATGTACATCCATCCTTACTAGAGCGGCCATTCTTCTAAGGGGAAGCCAAAATTATTTTAGGTGAAAGGTAGTTTTAATGTGTGTAACAATAAAATCGGTATGCATTTAGCATACCAAAATAAAGGCTCAACGAGCTAGCAAGCGATTATAACACGAGGGTAGGAAATGGTCATTTAGAGATCTATACAAAGAAATGGTGCCTAAATCATTTTCTAGATTCAGCCTTATCGACGAGTCGCTTTGACGGGTAATCGGAAAGGTTCTAGTGCTCTTAGTGAGTTTTCATCCAATCCCCAAATTGCAACATAGTTTTTTCAGTTTATTTTTAAAACGGGCCAAAAGTGCTCTGAACTTAGAAATGACATGGTATGATCAAATATCTTCACGTGATCTAGCTCTTAAAGACCAAACATATATACTCCTTACTTAATTCAAAGTGGAATGAAACTCAGATTTCTAGAGTTAAGATCAAATCCATTCATAGTTGAGAACTACTTAGGCAGAGTCGAACCGTGAATCAGAGGTACCTTAATGAGGTGCAAACATGTCAGCATTTTAGGATACAGCTTAACACAAAAATATTTTTATTCTATCAAAAATGTATATGCACAAAAATCGTGTAGGCACAAAAACTCTCCTTTTTTCTTTTCTTTTTGAATGTGCACAAATTATGCATTAAAAATCATGTATATTGAATGGCATATGCAATAGCGTCATGTATATTAGCAGCGCGTGTAAGGAATTATATGTGCGAAACATGTGTAAAAACATTTGTATAAAAAAATGTGTACATGAAATATGTGCAAAGATGTGTGTGTAAAACACCTGCGAAAAAAAATATGAGTGTGTAAACACTGCATGATAAATGATGTGCATGCATAAATTTGCAATGTACATGCATACGATGAAAGCATGAGTACAACCTATGGCACAATATGGGGATGAATGTTCATGATATATGGTATATGTGGCATGATTTAGACATGATAGAGATATGTATGCAAGACGACGGCGTGATGTAGAATGAAGATGATCTAGCACGAAAATGTGCGCCAATGAGTTCGAGGAGTGGCAAAACTCATATATATAGAAGTGCAGAACATATACAAATAATGCACATGAGATGGGACAGCATGAGAATGATTGTGTACAGTGAGCGGAGTATGCGTACAATACGAGGTATGCAATGAAAGTGTCTGCACGAAACAAATAGCGTTCACAAAGTATGCGTATTTACATGGTATGAGCATGCAAGACATGCATTGGTATATACAATGACTAACATGCATGATAAATAAATTATATGTACATGGCATAATTCACGTATGATAGTACATGTTCATGATATGGTGTACAATGTGAAAAATGCAAGGTATTTTCTGTGTTTGATGTCTAGTCTAATGAAGTATGCTAATGTGTGCACACTACGACATGCAGCAGTATATGTATGTTCCAGGGCACAATGTTAATGTACATGTGTAATGTGAGCATACGGATATGTACATGCTATGACACATGGTGAATGCATTTTTTTGATTTGATTTTTTTTCATTTTTATTTTTTTTTTGTGTCACGAGGACAGTATGTCTATACTTGCTATAATGCATGTTAATATGTACATCTGATGATGTATGCTATATATACAGATAATGGCGCACAATGGATGTCAAAGAATGTTAATATGTATGTATTGCGACAAGCATTATTATGTGCATGCATGACAAACGTGTTATATTTATATTCACAAATTATGATACATGCAATTTTATATACAGAGTGCACGGGTTATAAAAAGAATTACACATGAGACAAAATGCATGTGTTTTATTTATTATTATTGCTCATAAACTCATCAGTCAGAAGGTTCCGCTCTTCCTTGACTCTCCTATCCAGCCCATGATACCACCTACTAAATGGAAGCAAGAATACTCCACTTTTTTGCTTCCTACTTAGCCTCGCGCCCTTCGTCGCTAAAGTGTATTGCTTGATATGGGCAGAAGGGTCTGAAGTACCATCCATCTTCAGTAGCTCAGGCATTTTAAATCTCTGATGCAACAATTCTTCATTTCTTGAATCTTTTTCCTCAGGATTGATCTCTTTCCCAACGGATGGCAAAAATATTCAAATTGTTAGAATAATGCAAGGATAATAATATACAATGCGCGAGCATAAACAACCACATGCAAGCACGTAGAGCTTTGCAACCTTATTGCCCCCACACACGAGGTCGTGCGGTCTTTTTCCTAGGCGGGATTAGCCCATGGGTTAACAGGGAACCCAATAGGCGCGTATGGTGCACGGTGAAAAACCGGCAGTATAACCTCTCTTAAGTAATGCACAAGCGCATGGGTTATGATCATCATGTATTTAAACAGTCCGAATAAATTGACACGAACCTATCGGGGCATGAAAGCCTTTGATTAAGTGATCAGTCAAATTATCTGGATTTGTCCAATACATATTGATCCATGTAACAATCAATGTATTATGGTTCATATCACCTAGGGAAAGTATCTATTGCCAGTACATGGGCTTTGGTCATGGGTGATGAAATTTTAGGGCTACCCAAACATGATCCCTGCCGACGGGTCTAGCTCATCACAAGCGTAACGACCGATCGGGTCACCATTTGTATACCATTTAGGTACGAAATTTGGGCTGGTGATTATCCTTAACACTTCCCCAAATTGAGTGAAATGGGGTCGTGCTTCAGGAACGCACCGGGGCTAAAAGAGGGACCAAACTAGCATATTCTCAGGCTCTAATGCGATGTGAATGCAAATTTGAGAGAAAGCAAATTTATGAATTAAATTTTAATCATAAATGTTAAACGAGGTATTTTCAAAATGAAATCTCGAACCATAAACGTCCCCAGTGGAGTCGCCACTGTGACGCGCGCCGGATCCCGAGCGCCGCCCCTTTCGGACCGCCCGCACGTGGGCGATCGGGGCATTTGCGGGTCCGTTGACAGCTTGCGATGAATCGCAAGTGCGTCTATGTTGAGCAACACGGAGGTTTCATGGAGTCGCCACCCAATAGAACATTGGGAAAGTTTCTCTCGCCTCGGAGAGCCTAAGACTGCGCTTGGTATCCATTTTGGGCCAGCCAGAGGGATCATGGAAGGTGAACTCCTCACCTTAAGGAGCCTAGGATTAGCGCTAAAGCCTCGTGACTCAAGAAGTATCTTGAAGGATGACCTCTAACCTCTCGAGCCCAAAGACCAGAGCTGGGTCCGGGATTTCTCATCTATTTCTACCTCAATTAGTTTATGATCAAATTTAAATGTCATTAATTCGCTCTCTCTCCACACTATGCAGTTGATTAAAAGGCGCATTTATTCACATTCGGAAAGCCGTAAATGATCAAGTAAATAATGAAAGCAATAGATTACAATAAATACAAGGAGCGGAATACAACTACCTTTTATAAATACACGAAGCATGCATAAATCGGGATATTGCTTATTTTGAGGACTTTGGTCCTCACATGCATCGTTATTAAAATTGGGGATTTTTATTTGTGATGATCTTTTTTTTGATGGAAATAGGGCATTGGACCCTTGTTTTGTGTAAACCTCATTTTATTAAATATAAAACCATTGAGTCATTTTTATACATCAACGGGATATGAAAGGAGTACATCCATATACATAAGATAATCAATAAAAGAAATGAAACAAGAGGATTAGGAAACTAAACCGGACGAGATCCTCCAAACATGGTAGATAGCCGCTCAAGCTCGAGATAATCCAGGAGGACCGATGTATACTCACAGAAAGTTAAGAGAGGTTAATATACATAAAATTAACACATAAGGAGTCAAGGAGACTTGGAAGAGATAAAAAAAACTTTAAAAGGAGGGAGACATAACCTACCGACGGCCTTCCTTGTTTGACCGACGGGCGTCGGTTCGGGTATCCGATATGCCCGTTTGTCACTCAAGGAGGGGCGTCTATAGATGGGTGACCGATGGGCGTCGGTGATAAAGATGACCCGTCGGTCACCTCTGTCTCCGAAAAAAACAGAATGGAGAGGGAGAGAAAAAAACCTTTTCAAAGTCAAAAAAGAATTTTATCCCAAAAAGAGATAAGGGAGTCAAGATAAAAGAAAATAATGATAGATATTCAAAAATTGCACAAAATGAGAAATAAATATGGAGAAATAATCCAGAATATTTACCCTCAGATAATCGCTTCAGGTGAGATTCTTGTGTCGGTTAGAGCCCCGCGCGTTCCACGAGAAGCAAAGATGAAAGATTAAAGAGAGAAAATGAGATATTTCACCTTCAATCCCTCAGAAAATGGACTTTGGAATCAAAATCTAAAGAAAACTAATTAGCTTTTAGTTCCCTTTGATCGATTTGATCCTTGATTCAATAGATTTCTTTAGAAAAAGTGTTTTTGGAAGAGAGAGAAAATGTGCTTGAAATTGGGCAGAGTTTCCTCTTTTGAAAATTTTTCCAACCCCTTTCAAATGAAAATCCAGAGCTTTTATAGCCAGACACGACCGACGGGCATCGGAAGAATCCTTCTGACACAAGGATTAGTCCGACGGCCCTGCCACATCCACCGACGGGCGTCGGAAGGGTTGCGTGCTCCGGGAAACCAGGCGGCATTCTGACAGGGGCGGTGATTTTCCGACGGGCGTCAGAAAATACCTAGAGCCGTCGGTGACTCGGAGTGACGGGCCAGCTCGACAGACGGGCTGGCCGTCTGTGGAGGACAAAAAGCCCTTTGACTCGAAAAAACCTCTGTTTTCCTCTCCTTCGGCCCAGGAATGATAAAAACCTCACTTCTCATGGAACGCGGGGCTAAAACCTCTAAATCCAACCTCCCATACAAGCTTGGACACTGATTTCATCACAGGGCAACCTCTGATTCGGACCGCTCCGGGACACGGTGCTTACACTTCTAAACCTTTCAAAAAGAGACTGACTTTGGAATCAAAATTCAAAGAAAGCTAATTAATTTTAGTTCCTTTTTAATGATTTGATCCTCTAATTAGAAGAGATTTCTTGAAGAATCCTTCTGACACAAGGATTCATCCGACGGCCCTACCATTTCCACCGACGGGCGTCGGAAAGGTTGCGTGCTCCGGGAAATCAGGCGGCATGCCCGGCGTCGAAAAATACTACAGGCCGTCTGTGACCCTAAGTGACGGGCTGGTCCTCACAGTCGGGCTGGCCGTCTGTGGAGGAAAATATACCTCTTTGACTTAAAAATTCCCTATTTTCTCCCCCTCTGCCTATGAAAGGTGAAAAGACTCATTTCTCATGGAGCATGGAACTAAAACCTCCAAATCCAAACCATTTACTGATTTTATCATAGGGTAATCTCTGATCCGGACCGCTTCGGGACACGGTGCTTACAGTTGCCCCCCAGTTTTGGGGAAACTAGTGCACAAGCGCCTAGATAAGCCAAAACTCAGAGAAAGGACAGAAAGAAAGAAGGCGTACCTGCGACGGTTCTTACCTTCCGTGCCTTTTGCCAGGTAGACCTCGTCTCGGTCTGTTCGGCGATGTGAAGATATCCCTATCGGCCTTGTCTTGACCTGTAGGTGTTGGTGAGATGTAGCATTCTCTAGCTACAATCCCGATGTGAAGAGCGGTGTTTTTCTAACCACAGCTTCGATGTGAAGTTCCCTTGCTAACCCCCATCCAATCCGCAAGGTGCGTAGTGCTCTCTGGCTGCCGCGTGAACCGTGAGATGCAGTATTCTCTGGCTACAATCTCGATTTGGTGAAGAGTGGTGTTTCTCTAACCACAGCTTCGATCTGAAGTTCCCTTGCTAACCCCCATCCGATCTGCAAGGTACGCAGCGCTCTCTAGCTGCCGCGTGAACTGGGAGATGCAGCACTCTCTGGCTACAATCTCGATTTGGTGAAGAGTGGTGTTTCTCTAACCACAGCTTTGATCTGAAGTTCCCTTGCTAACCCCCATCCGATCTGCAAGGTCCGTAGTGCTCTCTGGCTGCCGCGCGAACTGGGAGATGCAGCACTCTCTGGCTACAATCTCGATGTGAAAAGCAGTGTTCTCTAACTGCAACTCCGATCGTGAGATGCGGTGTTCTCTAACCACAGTCTTGAGGTGAAGAGCAGTGTTTTCTAACTACAACTCCGATCGTGAGATGCGATGTTCTCTAACCACAGTCTCGAGGTGAAGAGTAGTGTTTCTCTAACCGCAGCTTCTACTTCTGCTGGCCTCATCTCGGCTTGTGCAGGATTGAGGAGATGTAGCGCTCTCTGGCTACAAACTCGGTGTGAAGAGGAGGAGACCTCGCCGGGTTCCTCGTTCCAAAAAGATATGAATCTTAGGCGCCCTTGTTCGGACTTTTAATCGATGCCTATGTTCGGATCGATGTTTCTCTGTACCTGTGTGATAAAAGGTTTTGTTAGTTCATGTTTGAGTTGTTATCTTTTAACCTGTCTATTAATGGCGTGATTTTGCTTTATCTGCTATGCCATGTTTCATTTATATTCTTTTTTTTTTATTGAGTTGTCATTCATCATTTTCCATCATTTTTTTTGTTGTTTTCCTCATTTTGGAATATGAGTAAATGTGAAAGCATATATTCATCTGTAATATGAATGGATCATAAATAACTGAATAAATGCATAAATCTGAAAACAAAAGTTTTCTACTAGAAATATCTATTTTCGTACAAGGTATATACATAGCAGAAATGTACAAAAATATGAAAATATGACTCCCTGAATATCAGAGGGGTGTGTAGTCAGAGGGCTCATCGGGATCCTCATCATCTAATATGTGCATTGTCCCTGGCGGAGGTGGAGGCGGAGCTGGTTGTGTCGGAGGTGGAGGCTGAGCCGTGGAGGGTCCTGCCCCAGCATCATGGGTCTGCCTGAACCGGATCTGAGCATAGCCATCCAAGAAGGGCTGGGTGCAAGTCCTCATGAACCCTAAGGTCTCTGAAACTGTGCCTCCTAACTTCTTGAATGCTTGGCTCATCTGAATGGTCTGCTCGCTGGCGGCCTTCCTCATCTGCTCTAAGCATTGCTCTGTCTGCTCTCTGAACTCCCTCATGGTCTGAGACAAGGGTGGGAGGATCCCCTCTATCGCCTGGACCCGGGATCTCAGAGAGTCGAGTGACTCGTCGATCATCTGTAGGGTCATATCAACCCTCTGAGACGCCTGGTCTTGAGACGCCCTCAAATCATGAGCGAGCTGCTGCCTAAGCTCCCTCTGACCCTGGGCAACCTATTCGATCAGCCTCGCCTACTTATCTCTGAAGGCCTCTATGACCCGAGCCTGCTCCCGTGCTGTGTGCTCAATGTAACCGGCCTGCTCCTGGGCTAACCGCTCTATCGACTGGGACTGCTCCTGAATAGCAGCCTACTGGCGGTCTAACCTCTCGTGTATTGCTCTATCCCTCTCATCCTATCGTCGCTCTTGGGCTATGAACATAGACGTGAGGAGCTGAGAGAAGTCCGGCTGTGCGGGTTGCTGCGGTGCTGCGGAGGTGGATGCCCCTAGGTCGCCTCGAAAATATGGGTGATACCTCTCGGGGGGCCCGTGGGTAGTCCTCTGCACTCTAATACTCGGTGACGGGATGGGAGTCGGCGCTCTGGATGCCAGTGAAGCGGCAAAGAGCTCATCCATAGTGAACTCCATGTCGAAATCCGACGGAGTCCTGGGCTGCTCCTGCTGTGGTGGCGGTGGCACTGTCTGAGGCTGAGGCTGGGGAGGCTGCTGCGGAGGCTCGGGCTCGGGCTGTGGAGGTTGATGCTCCGGCTGAGGAGGCTGCTGCTTTGGCTGCTCCGGGTGGTCCGGATCTGGACCCAAGGGTGGAAGTGAGAACATCCGCCTGGTCTCGTGAATGGACAGCACTCTGTAGGCCTCTGCCTGCCCCGATATCGACAAGATCATCCCCATCTGCACTGCTGCTGTGGCATCTACATGTATCCCCTCATCCAGGGGTCCTCTCATCCTGTCTGGGGCAACTCCCAACCTCAAAAGCAACCTAGTGATGACTCCTCCCACTATCACCACCGGTGTCAGTCCTCTACCAACTCTGACCAAGTTAGCAAAGATCTCATGGCTAATGTTGAGGCGCTGGCCTGCCATCATAGCCCAGAGGCTCCAGATCTCAGCCGCATTAAGCGACCCTGGATTACCAGCTCGACCAAGGTACGAACTGGATAGCACTCTGTGCAAATACCGGAGTGCCTGAGACACCAGTATGGTGCTCTTCGCTGTATCATGATCATACAACACTCCTGGTAGGGCAATGGCCACCCAGTGGGCGTCTCACCGCTTGCCGTGGGATCTCGACCCCCTCCTCTATAGGGAGCCCCATGGCCTGTGCAAATCTCTGCCTGGTAATACTATAATGCTGGCCGTCGAACCAAAATTGGACCACCCCTGGCTCGGTATCTGACCTCTAAAAACTGCCATAGCGGAGGGTGGCTAGGACCTGGCGAGTGGCCTTCGGAAAAGTTTGGAAAGCGGGGTCAAGGAACTCTGTCCACCCAGCACCCTCGACAAGCATATCAAACTCTGGGGCCATCCCTAGGGCCTCTAGGAACGGCCGGGACACGAAGCAGCTAGCTCGAATCTCTACCTGAGCCAATGCTCTATATCTCTGAGCTGACTCATCATCCATCCAACCCGGAACCACGACCTCGGGCTGGGCCTGCGGTGCTCTGCGTCTAGGAGGCATCGTGCAGAAGGAAAATAATTAGACGGTGAAAATTTGACAAAACAGGCATTATTAGACTTATTTTCAAGGTGAAAGCCCATTCAGGCCTCACCAGGGCAATGGCGGCCCAAAACGAGATAAAAAACTGATAACAAATAAATAGGGACGAACGTCCTGTTAAAGGAAGTTGCCCAACATGCTTCACACATATCAAAACAAAAGAAACACACGATTGGCATGGAAATATTTAAAGCGAACAAAAAATGGGCTTTCTAGACCCCAAGGCATGCATTATACACAAAAATATTCAATTTTAGAATAAAAAATAAAAATTTGGGCAGCACCCCGGCAAGGGTGTGCCCAACTTCCTGCATAAAAAGGCATCAAACTAGGCCTCAGGCCTCAACAACAATATATGTACATAAATGGGATGCACCCCGGCAAGAGTGTGTCCCCAGCAACACAAAATAATAGCCTCAGGCCTCAACAACAATAGAAATAATGCGCTAGAAAGCAAATTTCTAAAGCAACAAAGGTATAGAAAAATTCTATTCCTATGTGATCATGCAAAGGTTCAGATTAATTGCACTACAAAAATAATAAAGAAATAAATAAATAAAGAAAACGGGCAGCATTCTCCCTAAATTTTTAAGGCATCTAAAGCATTCTAATCATTTCTAAGGTTAAAGGAAGAAGAAATGAAGAAATAAATTGAATTAATTAAAGAAGGTAGTTATTTTACTTACTTGCAGTTGCGAGAAGTGTAGAAAAACTGAAGAAAAATGAATGTCTGAGCGTCCGACGAGTGGAGAACGCAAAAAGATGAAGAAATTTCAAAGAAAATGAGAAAGAAGGCTTGAAAATGCAGAAAAAATGAAGAAAAAACCGTTTTGGAGAGGGGAAGTGAAAGTGACAGCGCCGCCGGTCCGTCTGTCACTCGCCCTTATATAGAGTTTTGTGACCGACAGGCTGGGCGCCTGTAGGAGCGACCGACGGGCTGACCGTCTGTCTCTCAATAAATGCGAGTTAATGCGCGTGATGAATGCAATGCTGACGTATGCGTCTGCCAAGTGGATCTTTACCGACGGGCAGGCCGTCTCTTAGGAGAGGCGGGTAGGCCGTCGGTGACACCTTCCTATAAATTCTTACAAAATTTTGCTCCTCTTGTGTCTCTTCATTTTCCAACATCTTGAGCCTTTTATTCTCCTCAGCATGTCTTCCTCTCTAGCCCAAAGAATGCACCGTATCTTAGATGACAAGCACACTTGGGAAGAAGGCGCCCTTTCCTCTCTGTCTGGGCTAAAATACCTGTGTCGGGTCTAAGTTGATCAAAACCTTCTTCTGGCGGTGACCCACTTCTGGAACCCCCGGTTTCACGTCTTCCGGTTCACTTACCAAGAATTGTGCCCCTTGCCTGAAGAGTTAGTTGCCATTCTTGGAGCCTGGTTCCCTCCTAGCGCTCTGCCTTGCGTCCCCCGTTGCGGCCTACTTCAGACTCGAGACATAGCTATGGCTCTTGGCATACCTTCTTCTGAGGCCGTCAGGCTGATTTCTCCGGGCTCTTCCTTTGGCCATTGATCGAGGCTCTGGATCGGTTCACTGACATCCCCACTTACCGGGTAAGCAACATATTTCTATTTTGCATGGTGAACTTCCTCACTGTTGTCCCAGGGGGTTTGACAGGTGACCCTCGCTTGTTCGGAGTTCTGAGCGACTTTCACCTGGGACTATCACCCTTACCACTTATTCTGGCTGAGACCATTCTGGGCTTGGGCGCTGTGAGTTCTGGATCCACTACTACTTTTACCGGCAGCCCCTTATTGCTCCAGGTACGTCATTATTTTAAAGGTAGTGCGTCTCTTATGGATTTTCACACTAGCTTTTCTTAGCGGGAGGTGCGTCCTTTCAGATTTTCACACAACCCTGTGCCTTATTTTTGCCTGAAGTAAACCCTACTTACTCCAGCGGCTTTTTTTTATTTTTTTTTTCTTTTTTCTCTTTTTTCAGATTTGGCTGCAAGAGAAACTGAGGATGCTGTCTGAGCCACCTCCTCGAGTTACCCCACAGTACTCGTCGAGCCATTTCCTTCCGCGTCGATGACTGTATGGGTGTGCCACTGCTGGTGAAGGCATTACCAGATTTGGTGAGCTGTCAGACAATGATATCAGTTTTACGTGTGTCTGGCTCCCACTGTCTCATGTGGTCGTGATGGGCCATCGGGGTGTGTTCCCCTCTGTGGGCTGCGTCGAGCCACCTTTTGCATTATTTCTCGATGTACGCATCAGCTCGGGATGACCCAGGATGTGGTGAGGGTTCCCTTATCTTTCCGGGGAGGAGCTCTTTTGGCTACGTTCGCCTCAAGGTATCATGAGCTGTGGAGCAAACTACCAGTGAAGACTGTTATTCCGAGGTTCGGCAATCATTCTGTGTCTTCAACTAGCGAATACAAGAAGTGGATCCTTAGTCCAGCATCTGATAACAGGACACGAGGGCTCAAGAATCTGGTCGGCGAGAGCAGCAGTAGGACTTAGCTTAGCTTACATATGTATTTCTTTTAGTGTTACATTTCTTTTTAATGCAGAACTAGAAAATGACAAAAATGAAAAGAATAATATTCACTCTATTTCACAAAATTGTGTACATTTCCATATGATTTCAGCATACATGATCGGTTTTGACATTTACTCAACCATGTACGCCCTATTAATACATGAAACCAAATTTTAACAGCATCAACTCCTGTTACCAATCGGCCCTCTCGGGTTTTCACAATCGGACATTTTCTCTTGTGCCTCTAATTTTTGCACAGGATGGCTTTTTTCGGTTTTCACCCTATCGAGGCGCCCAATTTTAGCACGGCCGCCTTTTTTCGGTTTTCGACCTGCAGGGCATTTTATTCTCTTCTTTTTATTTTGGTCTTTAGCCATGGAACCTTTTGAGTCTGTCGACATTGATCGGTTCCTTGAATTCATTTCTATCACTATCCGACAAGATTGCAGCTCCTTTGGACAACAGCCTTTTAAGGATATACGGCCCCTCCCAGGTTGGTCTGAATTTCCCTCTAATATCTGGTATGCCTGGCCTCATCTACTTGAACGCTAAGTCCCCTTCTTTCAGCGGATGCTTTCTCACCTTCTTCCCGAAAGTCCTGGCCAATCTCTTTTGGTAAATCTGATTATGATAATAAGCTTTTAGCCTACTCCCATCTAATAAGTTTAAGTGCTGTAGCCTCTGTCATGCCCATTCGGCCTGCGGAATTTGGGCTTCCATGACCACTCTTAGCGACTTGAGCTCTATCAATTGGCAATACTGCTTCCGTCCCGTATACCGGGGAAAATGGTGTAGCACCCGTAGATGTCCTTACCGTTGTCCTATATCCCCACAGGGCGAAGGGTAACTTTTTAGCCCAGTCTTTATAGGTTTGGATCATCTTGGATAGGATCTTTTTCATATTTTTATTAGTGGCCTCTACTGCTCCATTCGCTTGGGTCGGTAGGGAGAGGATTTATGATGTTCGATGCCATACTTCTCGAGGAGCTTCCTGGTTTCCCCCATGAACTGCACCCCATTGTCAGACACTATGTGGTGAGGGAGGCCATATCTGCAGATCAGATTCCTCGCTATGAACTTGGCCATATCCCTTACATCAACCTTTTTGAAGGATTCCGCCTCTACCCAGTTGGTAAAATAGTCAATTGTGACTATGATGTATCTGTGCCCATTGGATGCCGTAGGGCGAATCTCTCCAATGATATCTATCCCCCAAGCAGCGAAAGGCCAAGGTGATGTCAGGTTGTGTAGCTCTGATACTGGTAGGTGTCTCAAGTCTGCGTATTGTTGGCACAACTGGCATTGTTTGACATATCTCGAGCAATCATTGTCTATCGTAAGCCAATAGAAGCCTTGTCTCATGATCTTCTTAGCCAGGGTCAAACCGTTCATGTGAGCCCCACAGACGCCTGCATGGGTCTCTTCCATTACTTTGCGAGCTTCTTTTTCATTCAAGCACCTGAGTTGAATCTCATCTGACTGTCTTTTGTACAACACCCCTTCCAAGGATATGAATCGAGTAGATAGTTTCTGGATCACCCTCTGGTCTTTCTCAGTAGCTTCCTCTGGAAACTTATTGTTTTCCAAGTAATTCATGATGTCAAAGTACCATGGTTTCCCATCCGCCACTTCTACTTCCATTACAGGCTTAATCTCAAAGCTGGGCTTTTCAGAACTCGAAATTAGTACTGGCTTCATAGCTAATCCTTTAGGATTATCCCACATTGACACTAAGGTTGCCAACGCATTAGCGAGACGATTCTCATCTCTCGGCACGAAGTGGAAAGTGCAAGTTTCAAACTGCCCACATACCTCTTTCAAATATTCAACATAGGGTACCAGCCGCTCTTCTTTTACAGCCCACTCACCTCGGATCTGGTTAATCACCAAGGATGAGTCACCAAAGACTTCTACATTCTTTGCCCCCAATGAAGCTAAAGCTTCTAACCCGAAAGTGCATGCTTCATATTCGGCTTCATTGTTGGTTGCTTTGTACCTCAGCTTCTTGGCTAGGGGGAGTTTCTCACTATCTGGGGTTGTCAAAATGATTCCAACTCCGGCCCCTCTATTATTCACTGCCCCGTCGAAGTGTAACTGCCATCCGTGGATAGAAATCGCGACTATGCTCTCATTCGAAAAGGTGAACTCGGGAGTGTCTCCTTAAATAGGATGCTCAGCAAGAAATTCGGCTACGGCTCGCCCCTTAATAGTTTTGCGAGTGATGTATTGAACATTGAACTCCTGTAGCAAGAGCAGCCACCTCCCCATCTTACCAAGTAGAGATGTTGCTTCCTGCAAATATCTTAACGGATTCTGCTTGGCTACTGCCTGAACTTTGTATGAATGGAAGTAATCTCTCAGTTTCTTTGATGCCCAAATCACTGCGAGGCAGATTTTCTCTACTTAAGCATATTTTATTTCGTAAGCTAGGAACTTCTTGCTGAGGTAATAAATTGCGAATTCCACCCCAAATTCATCTTCTTGAGCCATCGTGGCGCCCACAGAACTGCCCTCTACTGCCAGATACAGGATAAGCGGTTTGATCGGTTGCGGCGGCCTTAGCACTAGCGGATTCAACAGATATTCCCTGATGCTGTCAAAGGCTTTCTGGCAGTCTTCGTTCCAGACCACAGGTTGATTCTTTTTAAGCAGTTTAAAAATAGGCTCGCATATTGAAGTGAGCTTGGCAATAAATTGGCTGACATACTGCAACTTGCCCAGGAAACTCCTTACATCCTTCTCTTTTTGTGGCACGGGCATCTCTCTGATGGCTTTCACCTTGTCTGGGTCAATTTCTATTCCCCTCTGGCTGACGACATGTCCCAACAGTTTTCTTGAAGTCACTCCGAAAATGCACTTCTTGGGGTTGAGTCGCAAATTGTACTTATCAATCCTGGTGAAGAACTTCTCTAGAGCTTCGAAGTATCCCTCTCGGGTGGCTGACTTGACCATCATGTCATCGACATACACCTCTACCTCCTTGTGGATCAGGTCGCTTAGAATCTTGGTCGCCATCCTCTGGTATGTGGCCCCTGCATTTTTCAGGCCAAAAGGCATGTCTCGGTAGGTGTAGGTCCCCCATTCTGTGATGAAAGCGGTCTTAACCCGGTCAGCTATTTTGTTCAGGATCTGGTTGTAGCCCACATAACCATCTCCAAAGCTGTACATCGTGCAGTTTGCGGCACTGTCTATCAACACATCGATGTGGGGTAGTGGAAAATCATCTTTAGGGCAAGCCTTGTTCAGATCTCGATAATCCACACATACCCTGACCTTCCCGTTCTTCTTCGCTACAAGGACCACGTTTGCCAACCATGTAGGATATTGCACTTCAACAAGGAACTTGGCCTCAATCTGCGCCGAATTTCCTCCTTGACCTTGTCTGCCCATTCTGGCCTGAGCCTTCTCAACTTTTGTTTCACAGGCTTATAGTCTGGATAAGTCGGGATAGCGTGTTCTGCTACATCTCGGTCGATCCCCGGCATGTCCTCATAGGTCCAGGCAAAGACTTTTTCATGTTTTCTTATTATTCTCTCAAAATTTTTTCTCTCATCAGGAGTTATATTTGATGCTATTAGAATTTCTTTCGGATTTTTCGAGGTTCCAAGATTAAAAGGCATTGTATTAGTGGAATCAATGTCAAAAATTGATGGAATATGATCATGTTCATGCTTGTTGAAATCATTGGAAACATCGCACAAGTAAGTGAAATCATTTGCCTTATTAATAATATTATAATTGTCATTTACATGATAAAAAAGTTATGGAATAAAAAGACAGTCTAAGCTAGAGTCTTCTTCTGCCTCTCTAGAGGTCGATGCTGCTGCAGCTTGTTCATTGGCTTCCTGATTCAGCAGAGGTCCTTCAGGTATGTCTGAGGAAATCTTTAAATCCCCCATCTTCAGCTCTATTTCTGCCATCTTCTCTTTCCCTTTTAGCCTGGCAGCTAACATCTTCTCGGTGACAACCTCTCTAGGCTCGCATCTATCCCAAGTAATACACTGAGTCATGACCTCTTCATCCCAAAAGTTCTCAGCGGTCTTGATAACCCCGACATCCCAGTTAAATACATCATTAAAGATCTCAAATCCGGGGACAGTTCTCCCCTTTACCCATTGCGGCTCACCTTCGCCAGTATAAGCGCATACTGAGGATGCTGGTACAAAGCTTTCTGAAATATAAGGGATCTTATCCACCGTTTTCTTCTTGCCAAAACTGCCTCTGTACCCCAGACCCTTTCGATTCTTCTGATCTCGAGTGGTGATCGCAGTCTGCAGCCCCTGAGAGTTTCTGCCCAAACCCGCCCCAGGGAGATAGTGCATCTTTTTCATCATATTAACCACAGCTGGGTTATCCACTGACCCGTGCTCTTCTCTTATCATGGACACGTGGAAGCCACTAAATGGCTGATTAGCAATTTCAAGCGCTGAGACCTGATTCTCCCTGGCTGCCTTGATAGTCACCACCTCCCCTTCATGTGGGAACTTTATCATTTGATGCAGCGTGGATGGCACTCCTCCTAACTTGTGAAACTAGGGCCTCCCGAGCAGGGCTGAGAAGTTAGCTGGAATGGGCAGAACCACAAATTCTACTTCCACCTTAATGGGTCCTGTCTTGACCAGGGTCTTGAATGTTCCCAAGGCCTGCCTCCTTGAATTATCATAGGCTGTGATAGTCAGATCAGATCCACTGAGCATATCCTCACTTAAACCAAAAGCCTGAAGAGCTATCAGAGGGCACACATTGATAGAAGACCCATCGTCCACCATAACGCAAGCGGTGTGCTTATCGTTAGTCTGTGCTTTGATGTATAGGGGTCGGTTATGATTGTGGCCTTCGACCGGTAGGTCGGCGTCAGAAAAAACCAATCTCTCCTCCGATCCTCCCTTGACTAGAACTAAAAGCTCTGATGGGGAAATTGTGGTGGCAACAGTGGTCTCAACCAAAGCCTCTACTACTTTCTGCCTATGAGAAGGGGACTGTCTCAAGAGATCCCAGATGGATATTTGAGCCGCAGTCTTCTTTAACTGCTTAACAATCTGATTCTCCTCTGGCTCTTTTTCCGTTGGCGTCTACGCTGGTTCTGGTACCCTCGTAATCTCAGGGACCACTCTCCCACTTCTTGTCACAGCCCCTATCTCTTCTTCATCCTCATCAAATCTCCACAAATCAGGGTTCATCTCTCCCTCCTCTTCGGCCTCTCCACCGCTCTCACTGCTTGACCAACAATCAAGGGTCGCCATGACTGCTTCCTCCTCTCTATCCTCGGAACAAGCAATAGCAATACTCTTGCTCCCATATAGATCCTGCAGCACGTACCACTCTGGCAAGCTAGATCCGATAATAAACACTGGTGGTGGCACGGCGTTATAACCAGGCTTTTTCTCAGACTCCGTCTTCTCAGGGTCAGAAATTTGCTTGCTATCAATCAGGTCTTGAATGGAGTGCTGCAACGCTTTACACTTATCTGTTAGATGGCCTGAGTGTTGATGGAACGCACAGAATTCATTGTCCTTGTGCCCAGGCTTCCCTTGCGTCATAGCGGGCCTAGGAGCTAAGGGCTGCAATTTTCCTTCCTTCATCAACCTTCTCAGGACCCAAGACAGTGGTCTTCCTAAGTTCGAAAACTTCCTCTGGGTAGTTGCTTCAGTAGCAGACACCTCATCTGTTCTTCTGGTGCTACCATTGGGACCAGCTGGCCTACTGGTTCCTTGACCGGTATTAGCTCTCTTCGCAAAATTATCATTGTTAGCTTTTTGAGCCAAGAACTCTCCCTCTGCTTCAATGGCTATATCTTTGAGAGACTCCCAGTCCTTCAATCCTTTCATCTTCAAACCATCCTTCAAGTACGGGCTTGCGTTCTTGATAAATAAACGGATCCGGTCTTGGGTGTCTGGCTTCCTCCGCATTTCCATTACTCGGTTTCGCCAGCGGGTGAGATATTCATGGAAAGTCACCTCCATCCTGGTGTTGCAATCATACTGTCTCAAAAACTCCTCCATGAGCAGATCCCAATCTTCTTTAGTCCGGCGATCAAGACTATGATACCAGTCGATGGCATGAGCGGTCAGACTCAGACAAAAGTATTCCACCTTCTACTTCTTAGACAACGTGGTCCCTTTCATGACCAGGGAGTATTGCTTCACATGAGCAGTCGGGTTAGAAGTACCATCAAATTTTGGCACGTCTGGCATCTTGAAGTTGTAAGGAATCGGGTCTTCTCCCTCCAATTCCTTGTCCTCTGGATTCATCCCCTGACCTCTACTCAGCACACGGGCCATGGCTTCAAACCTCTCTTCCATCTTTTTTAGAATGAAATCATCAGTCTGAGGTGCCTTCCCTCTCTCAGATGCAATGCTCATCTTGTCATCCTCGATATCCCTATCATCATCAATCCTCAGTACTGGCCTTCTTCTCTGCTCTCCCGAAGCTACTGACCTCAGCTCTACTGGCGGCGGTCGAACGGGCTCTTTTCGTCTCTCAGCTCTTTTTTCCTCTGGCTCATTCTGTCTCACGGGAGGAGGAGGATTCTGCGGAGCATTCTGTTGTGCCAGAGCAGTCAACATATTCATCATTCTGCCCTTGAATTCCTCAAATCGCCGGCCCACTTCTTCCACGATCATGGCCCTGGTGGCGTCATCCCCTCTAGGCGAGTTTGCCATCTCATATACAGTACAGCTGACTTCTGGTAAAATTTCTGGTAGGCCCTCTCTATCTGACAATTCAAAAGTAGGAACTCGGATCAATCGTCCGGTAGGTGATCTAGTCCACCTGGGCAGATCTATGATGGCTGCAGGGATAAGGCGTTAGATATAATGCATGAAATGCAGGTGTAATGCATGGTCATGATATGTAACATTCACAGAGCACAAGCAAGCAAGTAGGTCTTTCCACCCTTATTTCTCCCACACACGTGGTCGTGCAGTCTCTTTCCTAGGAGGGATTAGCCCAAGGGTCAACGAGGGACCCAATGGATATGCTTGGTGCACGGCAAAAAACCGGCAGCATGACACTCCTATGCTAATGTACAAGCGGATGGATAGCGATCGTCATGTATTTAGACGTTCCAAAAATTTTGACATGGCCCTACCGGGGCATGAAAGCCTTTGGCTAGGTTACCAAGCAAGACATCTGGACTCACCCAATATATGAGGATCCATATAGCAAGCATGGAATTAGGGTTCATATCACCTGTGGGAAGTAACTACGGCCATTACATGAGCATTGGACAAGGGAGATGTTTCTTTTAGGCTACCCAAGCATGATCCCTGCCGATAGGTCTAGCTCATCACGAGCATAACGACCGATCGGGTCATCATTTTGATATACCATTGAGGTACGAGGCTTGGGCTGGTGATTATCCTTAACACTTCCCCAAATTGAGTGAAAATGGGGTCGTGCTTCAGGAACGCACCGGGGCTAATAGAGGGACCAAACTAGCATATTCTAAAGCTCTAATGAGATGTAATGCAAATTTGAGGGAGAGCAAATTTATGAATTAAATTTTAACCATAAATGTTAAACGAGGTATTTTCAAATTGAAATCTCGAACCATATCGTCCCCAGTGGAGTCGCCACTATGACACGCGCCGGATCCCCGCGGTCGCCCATGGGACCGCCCGCTTGAGGGCGATCGGGGCATTTGTGGGTCCGTTGACAGCTTGCAATAAATCGCAAGTGCGTCTATGTTGGGCAACAAGGAGGTTTCATGGAGTCGCCACCCAATAGAACATTGGGAAAGTTTCTCTCGCCTCGGAGAGCCTAAGACTACGCTTAGTATCCATTTTGGGCCAACCAAAGGGGTCTTGGAGGGTGAACCTCTCGCCCTAAGGAGCCTAGGATTAACGCCAAAGTCTTGTGATACAAGAGGTGTCTTGGAGGGTAAACCTCTCGCCTCTTTGAGCCCAAAGACCAGAGCTCGGTTCGGGATTTCTCATCTATTTCTACCTCCATTATTTTATGATCAAATTTTAATTATCATTGATTCGCTCTCTCTCCACACGATGCAATTAATTAAAGGCGCATTTATTCATATTTGGAAAGCCGTAAATGGGCAAGTAAATAGTGAAAGCAATAAATCACAATAATACAAGGAGCGGAATATAACTCCCTTTTATAAATGTGCGATACATACACGAATCGGGGCGTTGCTTATTTTGAGGACTTTGGTCCTCGCATGCATCATTTTTAAAATTGGGTTTTTTATTGTGATGATTTTTATTGGATAAAAATAGGACATTGGGTCCTTGCGTTTATGCAAACCTCATTTTATTGAATATAAAACATTGATCCATTTTTATACTTAACGAGATACAAAAAGGGTATATCCATGTACATAAAATAGTCAATGAATAAATAAAATGAAGGAAATAACCAAGAAAGTTAGAAAACTAAACCGGACGAAATCCTCTGAGTATGGTAGACAGCCCCTCCAGCTCAGGATAATCCAAGAAAATCAGTATGTGCTCACAGAAAGTTAAAAGATGTCAATATATGAAAACTCAACATAAATAAAGTCAAAAGGACTTGAAAGAGATAGAAAAGATTTGAAAATGTGGAGACAGGACCCAGCGACGGCCTCTGTTGGGTGACCGACGGGCGTCAGTCAAAATGACCGATATGTCCGTCGGTCACTCAAGAGAGGGCGTCTGTGAGTGGGATGACCGACGGGCATCGGTGAAGAAGATGACTCGTCGGTCACCACTGTCTCCGAAAATAAACAACAAAAACTCTCTTTTGGAGCAAAAACGGGATTTTTATCACGAAATGAGATGAAAAGAGTCAAAATAAAGGAAAATAAAAAGAAAAAAATTGAAAGAACAACAAAATAAGGAGCAAAGATGAAATAATATGGAGAATGAGTCCGGAATATTTACCCTCAGATAATGCTTTAATGAGATTCTTGTGTCGATTAGAGTCCCGCACGCTCCACGAGAAACAAAGTGAAAGATCAGAAAAGGGAAAATAGATGATTTCCTTTTAAACCTTTCAAAAAGAGACTGACTTTGAATCAAAATTCAAAGAAAACTAATTAATTTTAGTTCCTTTTTAATGATTTGATCCTCTAATTAGAAGAGATTTCTTGATGAATGTGTTTGTTGGAAGAGAGAGAAAATGTGCTTGAATTTTGGCAGAGTTTCCCCTCTTGAAAATTTTTGGAACCCTTTTTAAGAGAAAATCCGAAGCTTTTATAAGCCAGGCACGACCGACGGGCGTCGGTGTATGGAGACGGGCGTCGGAAGAATCCTTCTGACACAAGGATTCATCCGACGGCCCTGCCATTTCCACCGACGGGCGTCAGAAAGGTTGCATGCGCCGGGAAATCAGGCGGCGTGCCAGGAAGAGGCGGTGCATCCCGACGGGCGTCGGAAAATACTACATGCCGTCTGTGACCCTAAGCGACGGGCTGGCCTTCACAGATGGGCTGGCCGTCTTTGGAGGAAAATATACCTTTTCGACTCAAAAATTCCCTATTTTCTCCCCCTCTGCTTATGAAAGGTGAAAAGACTCATTTCTTGTGGAGCATGGGACTAAAACCTCCAAATCCAAACCATTTATACAGGCTCGGATACTGATTTCGTCATAGGGTAATCTCTGATCCGGACCGCTCTGGGACACGGTGCTTACAGCTGGTTTACATCAACTAAATTGTATCTGTTATTTATTTTTGTTCCAACGTTATTAGTTGGATTAAACCATTCGCACTTAAATAATACACAGTGTTTTATTGGTAATGCGGGGTACTCCAATTCAAGTATATCAACAATTTTCCCATAATAATCCATCAACTCTCCTTGAATACAAACCCCATTGTTTACCATTTCCTTGTTATGACCATGACTCTGAGTATGGAATTTGTATCCATTCATGAAATACACCGGATATGATTTAACATATCGCAAAGGTCCTTTTGCAAGATCCATGATGTACTTGTTGTCAATTGGATTTGTTGATGCCTACATATTCAAATATTCTAACATCATTTAAATGAATATTTCATATATAATTATATATATAGATTGCATTATTGAAGGTAACAACTTACATATGTCTTGAACCAATGATGAAAGTGCTTTTCGACTTCTTTGTTCACCTCATTTTGATTTCTTTCAGGCATTAGCTCCCGTATCCATTCCTCAAATAATCTAAAATGCCCATATACAGCGTTTTATTACACTCTTCACATAGTAAATCAAATGAGCAATTTGGTATATATATTAAACTTACCGCACAAAAGGCTGAACTTCTTCGCAATTCAATAAAATATAACTATGTGCCGCTGTTAATTCTGCCTCTGTTAGCATTTTCCTTATTGAACGGCCATGTAAATGCCCAGGATATGTAAATATGGATAAGTTTTTGTCCTGATTACTTCTTTCCCCGCCATCATCATTACGTGGTATTTTTCGCTGTCTTGTGTGTACATGTGGCTTAAAATAATGTGAAAAAAATGTACTTGCTTCTTCGACCAAGTACGCATTACATATTGAACCTTCAACTCTAGCTTTATTTTTAATGTTTTTCTTCAAGTGGAAAAAATACCTATATGATATTTTTGATTGAAATTAATTACCATAACAAATTATAATAAAACTGCAATTGCATATCATAGATAGTTACCGCTCAAATGGATACATCCAACGATATTGAACAGGACTTGCAAGTTTCACCTCATGTGCTAAATGCACAGGCAGATGCTCCATACAGTCGAAGAAGCTTGGAGGAAAAATTGCTTTAAGTTTGCACAGAATTACTGGAATTTCTATTTCCAATCTTTCCATATCTATCGCATTTATCTCACATGATGTTAAAGTTTTGAAGAAAATACTTAGCTCTATTATAGCTTCCCACACTTTTGTCGGCAATAACTCTTGAAATGCTATTGGGAGTACCCTCTGCATAAAAACGTGACAATCATGACTTTTCATACCGAATAATTTGTACTTTCTCATGTCGACGCACCTTGCCAAGTTCGATACGTAACCATTCGGGAACTTTAGCCCTTTTAACCACTCACACAAGACTTCCTTTTGTTTTTTGTCCAAAGTGTAGCATGCTTTGTATATTTTTCGATTACGTAATCTTTGTCTAACTTAGGCCTTCTACATAGCAACTTTAAATCTGCCCGTGATTTTGCATTGTCCTTGGTCTTCCCTTCTATATTCATAATGGTGTTGAACACATTATCAAAAATATTTTTTTCAATGTGTATAACATCTAGATTATGCCGTAATAAATTAGTCTTCCAATACGGCAAATCCCAAAAAATGTTTCTTTTCCTCCAACCAAAGTTTTTGTTGATTCTTCCATTAACTTCATTAGCATCAAGTTCTGTTACTGTAAGTAAACCCAATTCATCAATGTCTTGTAAAATTTGCTCACTACTTCTGATAATAGGAGGACTAGCTTGTACAACTCTATTCTTAATAAACCTGTTCTTGTTCCATCGGAACGGGTGATCAGGTGGAAGGAATTTCCTATGCATGTCAAACCATGAAGTTTTTCACCCATGTTGAAGATAAAACGAATTTAAATCATCGCCACAGTAAGAACAAGCTAGTTTTCCAGCCGTGCTCCAACCCGACAACATAGCATAGGCGGGAAAGTCACTTACTGTCCACATTAATGCTGCTTTCATCATAAAATTCTGTTTAAGTGATGCATCATATGTTTCAACACCGATATCCCAAAGCTGTTGCAATTCATAAATCAATAGCTGCAAATATACATCAATTTTGTGCTTCGAATTTCTAGGTCCTGGAATAATAACTGTCAAGAACATATATGCCTCATTCATACACATCCATGGAGGCAAATTATAAGGAGTAATTATGATTGGCCATGATGAATATTATTGCCCTGATTGACCAAAAGGCTAAAATCCGTCTGTGCTGAAACATAGCCGAACATTCTGAGATTCAGTGGCAAAATCAGGATGGGTGTTATTGAAATGTTTCCATGCAACTGTATCTAATGGATGGCTCATTATTTCACCCGTGCTTTCGTGCTCATCATGCCATCTTATGTGAGGTGTAGTAACTTCGGATGCATATAGTCTTTGAAGCCTAGGAGTTAACGAAAAAAAATACATACATTTCCAAGGTACCAATTTCCGCTTATTGCTGCAATTTCTCAATTTGTACCTAGGTTGACTGTAAAATTTGCACTCTTGTAAATTCATGTCATCCCTCCAAAACAACATACATCCCAACCGGCAATAGTCAATTTTCTCAACAGGCAAACCCAAGCCATTGATCATTTTCTTCACACTGTACAAATTATCAACCATTTTATGGTCAGGAGGCAATAATTCATTGTACCATGCAAGAATTTTATCAAAACTTTGATCCGAAATATGGCCTTCAGAGTTTATATTCAATATTCGAGCGATCGAAGATAACTGAGTCATGTTATCACAGCCTGACCATAACTCTTGATCTACTGAATTTAACAAATCATAAAATTTTGTCGCATTTTCGTTGGGTTCTTCCAGCATGGGTGTATTTTCCCTAAAATCACGGCCAGCTGCATTGTAAACCATTTGGACGTATAGATTATCAGTGACCCCTACATGATATGTAAAAAATTCCCCCTCTTTTTTAAATTGACCCTCAGATGCCGACATATTACCCATATTTCCCATCGAGGTGCTACATATTGATGGTTCCCCATGTCGTGTCCACTCAAAATAATTTTGTACAAATCCCTTTCTTAATAAATGAAAATACACTTCATCAACTGGAAGATAACTAAGGTATTTGCACTTTTTACATGGATATCTTATTTTAGCCCCGTCCATGTATGCAGGTTGAGAACTTGCATATTAAATAAATGACTGAACCCCTTCCACAAATTTAGGATTAATGTAACCATCCCTTGTTTTTCGTCTATACATCCAAGATCTATCTACGTTACTCATAATTAATTCCAAAACTGTTACATAAATATGGACACATCTCAATTAGAATTATAAATATCTAATTCCCAAAAAAAAAACTTAATATATTAGTCAATAAAACTAGAAACTAAAAATATAGCTATTATTATGAAAAATACAAAATTAATTAAGACAATTGCTAGTCATTTAAACAATAATTATACGAATTATTATGCTAAAAACATAGAAAAATACAAATTGTCATATTATAGTCAGCTTCATTACAACAAAAATAAAATCAACAACACTAATAAAAATATAAGTTTACAAGAATATTATATTCAATAATAATAATAATAATAATAATAATAATAATAATAATAATAATATTCAATTTATTTACGTTAATTATTCATATTATTATCTTACCAAAAAAATACTAACAACCATACAAATTAACATAAATAAATAATAATTATAACAATATAAATTAACATAAACAAATAATAATTATAATAATAATAATTAAGGTACAAATTTTACAGCTTTTATTTCAAAAAAACTAACATGTATAACACTAATAATATTAAAAATACTATTAATAAATTTAATAACAACATTTAAATTAATAAACTCATAAAAAAGGAAATATAAATATACAATAAAAACAAAAAAAAACAAATTTCTCAAATAAAGTGTTAATCTTATTATTTTCTAATAATACTAACAACATTAAATTTGTCATTTCATTAATTAACCATAATCCTACTAATACTATATAACACTAACAATCATCTATTTCAATAATTGTTTAATTAAATATAATTACAAAAATTATTCTAATAATAATAACATTCCACATTAAAAACACTAATAATAATACATTACAAACAAATTATTCATAGTATTATTTAACAATAATAAAATATTTAATTAACATAAATCAATTAAAATAATTCTAACAACAATTAACACTAATTAATAATTAATTTTTTATTACACAATATTTAATATTTAATAATATCTAACAAACATAAATAAATTAATAATAATAACATTAATAATAATAATAGTAATAATAACTTAATTTAAAAAAAAATGGGAGAGGAACTAGATTTGCATACCTGACGCCAGAGGAGGAGGAGGAGGAGGAGGAGGAGGAGGAGGAGGAGGGGAGGGAAGAGGAGCAGGTGGAGGAGGGGACTCGGCCTACGCCGGAGCAGCGGTGGTCGACGCCGGCGGAGAGGAGGTGGCGCACGGAGGGAGGGAAAGAGGAGGGAAAATTGGAGCGGGAAAAGAGGGAAGGGAGGGGAGAGAGGAGGAGGAGGGGAGGGGAGCCGCCGATCAGAGGGGACGGGCGGACCGGCAGGCGCGTCGCGGTGGTCGGCGGCATGAGGGCCGAGGAGCAGAAAGCGGAAGGGAGAGGGAGGAGAGAGAGAGTAGCAGGGGAAAGAAGAAATTATAGGGTTTAATTTTCTTTTAACGACAGAATATTCATTCTGTCGGAACCTTTAGCGACGAAATATAATTCCGCCGCTAATTATAAATTATAGGCGACGGTATTTTAAAATCCGTCGCTAAATTAAATAAAATTATTTTCCTATTTCTTTAGCGACGGAATATACATACCGTCGCTATTTTTAGCGATGGTTTTAACGAATCGTCGCTAAAAATTGTCGGAGAATGTGGACGGAATGCTTGGCGCCATTTTTAGCGATGAAATTTATTTTCCGTCGCTAAATTGTGATGAAAATAAATCTCCATCGCAATTTAGTGATGAATAAAGAAAACCGTTGCTAAATTGCGGCAAAAAATAAATTTTGCCGTAATTTAGCGACGAAAATCAATCCGTCGCTAAATTTCCATCGCAATTTTATGCTTTTCTTGTAGTGGTTTGCTCCGGAATGGGATGCTTGGGTTAAGAGGGTTGTCCTGAATTCATTTATATATGATTTTAGATTAAATTATTTCACATTAGATATGGGGTGGATGAGTGAACCCGAGCAGCGCTTCTTTATATTGATTTTTATACTTGTTAATTTTTTCATAGCTTAATTCATACCAAAATTTAACTGCTACTTTAGTTTAACAAATTTTAATTGCGTATTTTAGCTGCTTAATTTCTTCAATTTAAACAATAGATATCTCACACACACAAAGCAGTTGGGAATTCTTTAGCATCCAATTAATTGTCATAGCTTGCACACACAATCCCTTAAGTACGATAACTCGGGGTCCTAACTATACCCCACTTCATTACTTGCCGATTCAATACACTTGCTGAAATCGTAACAATGTATACCTACATACATATATATATATATATATATATATAGGTCCATGAAAAAGTAAATGATTATTTCTAAATAAAATAAATTGAATATATATGAATAACATGCAAATAAATGAAGGTATGATCATATTAATAATACGTAGTGATAAAAGAAAGTATAAATGTGATATGAGTATTATATTTTGAAAATAAATATGTTGCTTGCGTTAGTAGAGTCGTGGATAGATAGGCATGCCTATAGGGTTCAGTTTACTGCAGCCTATGTGTTTCTTGGACCCTGATCAGGTCCCTATGCATTTGGGTCCTTGCGATCTTCTATGTGTTTGGATCTTGTTTAAGATCCCTATGTGTTTTCAAAAGAAAAGAAAATATTTTCGTACCTTCGGGTACCTATGTGTTCACCCGTTATCCACTATCTTGTACTCATAGGCATAATTATGTGAATAATTAAGAAATGACATGGTTTGAGATGCAAATTTGATATCCGTATGGTGACATGATAATTTGTATCCGAAGATTCTGTATGCTATCAGTTTTGATTGGAATTTCCATTATGAATTTCCCTTCTGTTAGGATTCAGCACATGAATCCCTATGCATTAAGTAAATTGTACTATTGGGTACTTATGTGTTCTGCATTACTTTACCTGTTTTTGTAACGAGGCAACCAATGAATGAGTAAAGAGATAGATATAGACTATGGGAATACTATTGATGATAAAGTTTAGATGTATAAGTGAATGAATGTGAAAGGATGCTGTGACCTGTTATGAGTATGAGGGACTATTTTTCATATGTATGCCTTTGATAGTATGTCACTGTGAGACATGCGTATCATGTGTTTTGAATCTCTGCATGAGCAACAACTGAGAATATTAAGAGCATGTTTAAGCGATATGATTAAGCGACATAGTATACAAATAATTGGAAGAATTTGATATTATTAGTTCTGAACTCTAATGTATGACTTCGTCATAGAACTAAGTGAACATTGTAAATGATTATTAGTACTATTGAATGTTTTAATATGGGTAATTGACATAATCAAATAACCAGTAAGTGATTTTATAGAAGACTTTTCATTTACATGTATTGAAAGTACTTATAAATATGAATATGAAATGCATGTCATGACGAGGATGTCTATTATTTAGGATACCAGTTTTTAATAATTTATATAAATATGTTATGTAAGAAACCTAGATGTATAGAATAAGAGTAGAACTACGTGGTTCTGATTCCCAACCTTTGGGATACGTAGGAAGCTTGAAATATCTATTTCAAGCCAAACTAATCTTGAAAGATTGATTTAGGTTTAAAAGTTCTGTAAATTTTGTGAATGGAACTATTTGAACGTATTCACTTGTAAGTAATGAAATTGTTTATAAGTGAGAATTTGAAATCCATGTTGAAATGAGTATTTCTAAGATTTTGAATTGACAATTAAAAGGAATATGGGAGTTTTAAGAGGAATTAATAGCAAAAAAGGTTAAAGCAATATGATTGAATGGTACAGTGTTCAAATGATAGTAATAAGATGGTTTGTATGTGAATGTGCTAAACTAAAGATAGATTTTGGATTTATAAGTGATGTAAGATCATTGACTAGAATTGTATATAGTATGCTTTATTTGTTCAAGATGAATGTATTCAATAATTCACATATGATATGCTGTAAAAATTATGGTGGGAACTTGTGTATATATGTTGTGTACGCATGTGTTTTGCCTTAACGACCATTGTGAGTGGCCATTCATTTATGGTTTTTTTCTACTAAGCTTTCATGCTTAGCACAGGTGTTTGTTCGTGTAGGTTAAGGAGATAGAAGTATCACTTGGGCTTTCGCAGTGGTCTTGGACAACGAGTCTATAGAGTTTGTTGTATGAAGTTACGATTAATATTTGTAATATGATTAAATATTGTTCCGTATTAATGATAATTATAGTATGTTTAGTGAATAGTGATGTACAAGAGATGTATGTGTATATGATGCGTATTGAAATTGTTTTGATTTACAAAAATTTTATTATTCTATTTCTGCTATTGCTACATTTATTTCTCTGTTTGGTAACACCCTCCACTCACCATCGAACACTGCTGTGACGCGCGCCGGATCCCGAGCGCCGCCCTTTCGGACCGCCCGCACGTGGGCGATCGGGGCATTTGCGGGTCCGTTGGCATCTTGCAATAAAATCGCAAGTGCGTCTATGTTGGGCAACAAGGAGGTATCATGGAGTCGCCACCCAATAGAACATTGGGAAAGTTACTCTCGCCTCGGAGAGCCTAAGACTGCGCTTGGTATCCATTTTAGGCCAGCCAAAGGGGTCATGGAAGGTGAACTTCTCACCCTAAAGAGCCTAGGATTAGCGCTAAAGCCTCGTGACCCAAGAAGTACTTTGGAGGATAACCTCTAACCTCTCGAGCCCAAAGACCAGAGCTGGGTCCGGGATTTCTCATCTATTTCTACCTCAATTATTTTATGATCAAGTTTTAACATCATTAATTCGCTCTCTCTCCACACTATGCAGTTTGATTAAAAGGCGCATTTATTCACATCTTGAAAGCGATAAATGATCAGATAGATAATGAAAGCAATGGATTACAATAATACAAGGAGCGAAATACAACTCCCTTTCGTAAATGTGCGGATCATGCATAAATCGGGGCATTGCTTATTTTGAGGACTTTGGTCCTCGCATGCATCATTATTAAAATTGGGGACTTTTATTTTGTGCCGATCTTTATTTGGATAAAAATAAGGCATTGGACCCTTGCTTTTGTGTAAACTTCATTTTATTAAATATAAAAACATTGAGTCGTTTTTGTTCATCAATGGGATATGAAAGGAGTACATCCATATACACAAGATAATCAATGAAAGAAATAGACGAGAGGATTAGGAAACTAAACCGGACGAAATCCTCCCAACATGGTAGATAGCCGCTCAAGCTCGGGATAGTCCAGGAGGATCAATATACACTCATAAAAAGTTAAAAGATGTTAATATACATAAAATTAACATATAAGGAGTCAAAGAGACTTGAGAAAGATGGAAGATGATTCAAAAAGAGGGAGACAGAGCCCACCGACGGCCTTCCTTAGCTGACCGACGGGCGTCGGTTAAGGTAACCGACATGTCCGTCTGTCACTCAAGGAGGGGCGTCTGTAGGTGGGTGACCGACGGGCGTCGATGATAAAGATGACCCGTCGGTCACCACTGTCTCCGAAAAACAGAACGGAAAAAAGGACCTTTTCAAAGTCAAAAAAATGGATTTTATCCAAAAGGGAGATAAGAGAGTCAAGATAAAAGGAAAAATAATGACAGATATAAAAAAAAACCACTAAATAAAATAAATATGATATGAAATGGAGGAAGAATCCGGAATATTTACCCTCAGATAATAGCTTCGGGTGAGATTCTTGTGTTGGTTAGAGCCCCACGCGTTCCATGAGAAGCAAAGATGAAAGATTAAAGAGAGAAAATGAGATATTTCTTCTTCAATCCCTCAGAAAATCTATTTTGGAGTCAAAATCTAAAGAAAACTAATTAGCTTTTAGTTCCTTTTGATTGATTTGATCCTTGATTCAATAGATTTCCTTAGAAAATGTGTTTTGTTGGAAGAGAGAGAAAATTTGCTTGAAATTGGGCAGAGTTTCCTCTTTTGAAAATTTTTCCAACCCTTTTCAAATGAAAATCCGGAGCTTTTATAGCCAGAGACGACCGACGGGCGTTGGTGTATGGGGGCGGGCGTCGGAAGAATCCTTCTGACACAAGGATTCGTCTGACGGCCCTGCCACATCCACCGACGGGCGTCGGAAGAGTTGCGTGCTCCGGGAAACCAGGCGGCATTCTGACAGGGGCGGTGATTTTCCGACGGGCGTCGGAAAATGCCACAAGCCGTCGGTGACTCGAAGCGACGGGCCGGCTTCACAGACGGGCTGGCCGTCTGTGGAGGACAAAAAGCCTTTTGACTCGAAAAAACCTCTGTTCTCTCCCCCTCTGCGCAGGAATTGTAAAAAAGCCTCATTTCTCATGGAACGAGGGGCTAAAACCTCCAAATCCAGCCCCTCATATAGGCTCGGACATTGATTTCATCATAGGGTAACCTCTGATCCGGACCGCTCCGGGACACGGTGCTTACAGTTGCCCCCAGTTTTGGGGAAACTAGTGCACAAGCGCCTAGATAAGCCAAAACTCAGAGAAAGGTCGGAAAGGAAGTGTACCTGTGACGGCTTTTCACCCTCCGTGCCTTCTGTCGGGTGGACCTTGTCTCGATCCACTCGGCGATGCGAAGATATTTCCATCGGCCTTATCTCGACCGGTAGGTACTTGGTGGGATGCGGCATGCTTTGGCTACAACCCTGGTTTGAAGTGCGGTACGCTTTGACCGCAGCTTCGATCTGGTGAAGTGTGGTATGCTTTGACCACGGCTTCGATCTGGTGAAGTGCGGTATGCTTTGACCACGGCTTCGATCTGGTGAAGATGAGGAAACCCCGCTGGGTTTCTCATTCCAAAAAAGGTCTTTTTAATCGATATTTATGTCCGGACTGGTATCCCTCTGTACCTGTGTGATAAAAGATTTTGTTAGTTCACGTTTGAGTGGTCATCTTTTGACCTGTCTATTGATGGCGTGACCTTGCTTTATTTGCTATGCCATGTTTCATCTTTTATTCATTTTTTCTTATTGAGATGTTATTGATCATCATCATTCATCATTTCATTTTTTTGTTTTGTTATATTGTCATTTTTATCGACATATAAGTAAATATGAGAACATACACTTTCTGTGATGTGATTAAGCAATTAACAATCGAATGATTATGCAATAATGAAGCAGAAGTTTTCCACTAGAAATATCATTTTTGTACAGTGCATATACAAAATATAAATATACAAAAGATACAAAAATAACTCCCTGAAGATCAGCGAGGTGTGTAGTCTGAGGGCTCATCGGGATCCTTGTCATCCGATATATGCACGGTCCCTGGAGGAGGTGGACGTGGACGTACCGGAGGCGGTGGTGGAGCTATGGAGGGTCCTGCCTCGTGATCATGGGCCCGCCTGAAACGGATCTGAGCGTAACCATCCAAGAAGGGCTGGGTACAGGTGCTCATAAACCCTAAAGTCTCAGAAACCTTGTCTCCCAACTTCTTGAAGGCTTGGCTCAACTGAATGGTCTGCTCGCTGGCGGCCTTTCTCCTCTGCTCCGGCTCTGCTCCGTCTGCTCCCTAAACTCCCTCATGGTCTGAGAAAGAGGGGGGAGAATCCCCTCCATCGCCTGGACGCGGGATCTCAGAGAGTCAAGTGACTCATCAATATCTGTAGGGTCATATCGACCCTCTGAGACGCCTGGTCCTGTGACGTCCTCAAATCATGAGCGAGCTGCTGCCTCAACTCCCTCTGCCCCTGAGCAATCTGATAAATCATCCTCATCTGCTCCCCTCTAAAAGCCTCCAGGACCCGAGCCTGCTCATCCCTAAAGGCATCCATGGCCCGAGTCTGCTCCCGAGTCGTGTGCTCGATGTAGCCGGCCTGCTCCCGAGCTAAACGCTCCATTGACTGGGACTGCTCCTGAATGGTAGCCTGCTGGAAATCTAACCTCTCGTGGATAGCCCTGTCTCTCTCATCCTGTCGCCGCTCCAAGGCTGTGAACATGGAGGTGAGGAGCTGAGAGAAGTCCGGCTGCACAGGCTGCTGCGGTGCTGGCTCTGGTGGTGGTGCCGAGGAGGTGGATGCCCCTGGGTCGCCTCGGGAGTATGGATGGTATCTCTCGGAGGGCCCATGGATAGACCTCTGTACCCTGGCGCTCGGTGATGGGACTGGCATGGGCGCTCTGGATGCCGGTGAAGCAGCAAAGAGGTCGTCCATCGTGATCTCAAAGTCAAAGTCTGAGGGGGTCCTAGGTGGCTCCTGCTACTGTGGTGGAGGCACCGTCTGCGGCTGAGGAGGCTGATGCTCCGGCTGAGGCTGGGGCCCTGGCTGTGGCTGGGGCTGTGGCTCGGGCTGAGGTTCTGGCTGTGGAGGCTGCTCCTCCGGGTGATCCGGGTGATCAGGATCCGCACCCAAGGGTGGAAGCGAGAACAGCTGCCGGGTCTCATGGATGGTCAACACCCTGTAGGCCTCCGCCTGGCCTGGAATCTGGGAGATCATCCCCATCTGAACTGCCGCTGCGGCGTCTATATGGATCCCCTCCGGCAAGGGTCCTCTCAACCTCTCGGGGTTAACCCCCAATCTCAAAAGCAAACGGGTGATGACTCCTCCTACCATCACCACCGGCGTCATCCCTCTGCTGACTCTGGTCAAGTTGGCCAAGATCTTGTGGCTAATGTTGAGACGCTGGCCTGCCACCATAGCCCAGAGGCTCCAGATCTCAGCCGCGTTAAGCGACCCTGGATTACCAGCTCGATCGAGGTACGAACTGGAAAGCACTCTGTGCAAATACCGGAGTGCGTGAGACACCAGTACGGTGCTCTTCGCTGTATCGTGATCGTATAGCACTCCTGGTATGGCAATGGCCGCCCAATGGGCGCGTCTCACCGCTCGCCGCGGGATCTCGACCCCCTCCTCTCTAAGGAGCCCCATGGCCTGAGCAAACCTCTGCCTGGTGATGCTGAAATGGTTGCCGTCGAACCAAAACTGAATCACCCCTGGGTCGGTATCTGCACTCTGAAAGTCGGCATAGCGGAGAGTGGCCAAGACCTGGCGGGTAGCCTCTGGAAAAGTCTGGAAGGAGGGCTCAAGGAACTCCGTCCAACCAGCACCCTCGGCAAGTAGATCAAACTCTGGGGCCAACCCAAGGGCCTCTAGAAATGTGCGAGATACAAAACGGCTGGCCCGAAACTCTACCTGAGCCAACGCTCTATACCTCTAAGCTGACTCATCATCCATCCAATCCGGAGCTACAAGCTCGGGCTGGGCTTGCGGCGCTCTACGTCTAGGAGGCATCCTGCAAAAGGGAAGAGATTAAACATTGGAAATTTGGCAAAATAACTATGTTTAAACTTATTTTCAAAGCGAAGGCCAATTTGGGCCTCACCGAGGCAATAGCAGCCCAAAACAAGATAAAAAATTGATAAGGATACAAAAAAATGAAAAGAGCAAACATCCAGCCTAAGGAAGTATCTTAAAGTGGCTCGCACGCATCATGGCAAAAGCGAACATGCAACTAGCGTGAAAATAATTAACGTGAATAAGAATGGGCTTTCTAGGTCCCAGGGTATGCATCATACAAGAAAAAAATTCAATTCTTGAGTAAATGATAAGAATTTGGGCAGCATCCCGGCAGGGGTATGCCCAACCTCCTGCACGAAAAGGCAAAAAGATAGGCCTCAGGCCTCAACAATAATACACGCATGTAAATGGGGCGCACCCCGGCAAGAGTGTGCCCCCAATAACACAAAATAATGGCCTCAGGCCGCAAAAGCAGTATATACAGATAATGGTGCGCTAAAGAGACGCAGTTCTAAAGCACCAAAACTATAGAAAAATTCTATTTCTATGTGATCATGCAGAAATCAGGTTTAATTGCACTAATAAAGTAAAAAAAATGGGCAGCATTCCCCCTAAATTCCTAAAGCATTTGGAATTTTCTAAAGTTGAGAGGAGAAGAAATGAATTAATGAATTAAATAAAACTCAAAAGAAAGTAATTATTTACTTACTTATAGTCGTGGGAAGTGTAGAAACTGGAGAAAATATGAATATCAAAGCGCCCGGTGAGTAGAAAATGCGAAAATATGAAGAAATCGCGAAAAAATATGAAGAAATGCTTGAAAAAATGCCAAAAAACGCAAAGAAAAAGGGTTTGGGAGAGGAACTAAAAGGGACAGCAGCGTTTGCACCGTCTGTCACTCGCCCTTATATAGAATTTCTTTACCGACGGGCAGGGCGTCTGTACAAGCGACCGACGGGCTGGCCGTCTGTCATGCAATAAATGCGAGTTAATGCGCGTGATGAATGCAATGCTGACGTATGCGTGTGCCAGGTGGACTTCCCTCCGACGGGCATGCCGTCCCTGTGTAGAGGCGGGCAGGCCGTCTCTTTAGAGAGGTGGTCAGACCATCTATGTATAGGGGCGGGTAGGCCATCGGTGGTACTTCCCTATAAAATCTTACAAAATTTTTGTTCTTTTTGTCTCTTCATTTTCCAACATCTTGGGTCTTTCATCTTTCTCAAAATGTCTTCTCCTCTTGCCCAAAGGATGCACCGTATCTTAGATGACAAACACACTTGGGGAGAAGGCGCCCTTTCTTCTTTGTCTGGGCTGAAATATCTGTGCCGGGTGAAAATCGACCAGAACCTCCTCCTGGCGGCGACCCACTTCTGGAACCCCCGGTTTCACGTTTTCCAATTCACCTATCAGGAACTGTGCCCTTTGCCTGAGGAGTTAGCTTCCATTCTGGGAGCACGGTTCCCTCCTAGCGCTCTGCCTTGCGTCCCCCGCTGCGGCTTATTCCAGACCCGGGATGTAGCCATGGCTCTGGGCATACCTTCTTCCGAGGCCATCCGGCTGATTCCTCCGGGCTCTTCCTTTTCTTTGGGGCCACTGATCGAGGCTCTGGATCGGTTCACTGACATCCCCACATATCGGGTAAGCATCACATTCCTATTCTGCATGGTGAACTTCCTTACTGTCGTTTCGGGAGGTTTGACAGGTGACTCTCGTCTGTTCGGAATCTTGAGCGACTTTCATCTGGGACTGTCACCCCTACCACTTGTCCTGGCTGAAACTATTCTGGGTTTGGACGCTGTGAGCTCTGGGTCCACTATAACCTTTACCGGCAGCCCCTTATTGCTCCAGGTACGTCATTATTTTAAAGGTAGTGCGTCCCTTATGGATTTTCACACTAGCTTTTCTTAGCGGGAGGTGCGTCCTTTCGGATTTTCACACAACCCTGTGCCTTATTTTTGCCTGAAGTAAACCCTACTTACCCCAGCGGCTTTTCTTTCTCTTTTTTATTTTTTATTTTTTATTTTTTCAGATCTGGCTGCAAGAAAAACTGAAGATGCTGTCTGAACCACCCCCTCGCGTTACTCCCCAGTACTCGCCGAGCCATTTCTTGCCTCGTCGACGACTGTATGGGTGTGTCACTGCTGGTGAAGGCATTACCAGGTTTGGCGAGCTGTCAGATGACGATATCAACTTCACGTCTGCCTGGCTCCCACTGTCTCATGTGGTCATCGACGGGCCATGGGGTTGTGTTCCCCTCTGCGGCCTCCGTCAGGCCATCTTCTGCATCACCTCTCGATGCACACGACAGCTCGGGACGACCCAGGATATAGTGAGGGTTCCCCTGTCTTTCCGAGGAGGAGCTCTCTCGGCCGCGTTTGCCTCTCGGTATCATGAGCTGTGGGGTAGACTACCCGTGAAGACTGTTATCCCGAGGTTTGGCAATCATTCTGCGTCTTCGACTAATGAGTATAAAAAGTGGATCCTTAGTCCAGCGTCTGATAACAGCACTCGAGGGCTCAAACATTTGGTCGGCGAGAGCAGCAGTAGGACTTAGCTTAGCCTCTATATGTATTTCTTTTGGTGCTACATTTCTTTTTAATGCAGAACTAGGGAATGACAAAAATGAAAAAAATAATATTCATCCAATTTCAGGAATTTGCGTACATTTTCATATAATTTCAGCATACATGATCAGTTTTGGCATTTACTCAGCTGCTTATGCGCTGTCAATACATGAAACCGAATTTTAACAGCATCAACTCCTGTTACCAATCGGCCCTCTCGGGTTTTCACGATCGGACATTTTCTCTCATGCCTCTAATTTTTGCACAGGATGCCTTTTTTCGATTTTCACCCTGTCGAGGCGCCCAATTTTAGCATAGCCGCCTTTTTTCGGTTTTCGACTTGCAGGGTATTTTATTCTCTTCTTTTTATTTTGGTCTTTAGCCGTGGAACCTTTTGAGTCTGTCGACATTGATCGGTTCTTTGAATTCGTTCCCATCGCTATCTGACAAGATTGCAGCTCCTTTGGACAGCAGCTTCTTAATGATATACAGCCCTTCCCAGGTAGGTCTGAATTTCCCCCTGATGTCTGGTATCCCTGGCCTTATCTGTTTGAACACCAAGTCCCCTTCTTTCAGCGGATGCTTCCTCACTTTCTTCCCGAAAGTTCTTGCCAATCTCTTCTGGTAAATCTGATTATGATAATAAGCTCTCAGCCTACTCTCATCCAGTAAGTTCAAGTGCTGTAACCTCTGCTGCGCCCATTCGGCTTCCGGGATTTGGGCCTCCATGACCACCCTTAGTGATTTAAGTTCTATCTCTACCAGCAATACTGCTTCTGTTCCGTATACCAGGGAAAATGGTGTAGCGCCTGTAGATGCCCTTACCGTCGTTCTGTATCCCCACAGGGCAAAAGGTAACTTTTCAGCCCAGTCCTTGTAGGTTTGGACCATCTTGGACAGGATCTTCTTCACATTCTTATTTGCGGCCTCTACTGCTCCATTCGCTTGCGGCCGGTAAGGGGAGGATTTATGATGCTCGACACTATACTTCTTGAGAAGTTTTCTGGTTTCTCCCATGAACTGCACCCCATTATCAGACACTATGTGATGAGGGAGGCCATATCTGCAGATCAAATTCCTCTCTATGAACTTGGCCATGTCCCTTGCGTCAATTTTCTTGAAGGATTCTGCCTCGACCCATTTGGTAAAATAATCGATTGCGACTATGATGTATCTGTGCCCATTGGACGCCATAGGGCGAATCTCTCCAATGATATCTATCCCCCAAGCAGCAAACGGCCAAGGTGATGTCAGGTTATGTAGTTCTGATACCGGCAGGTGTCTCAGGTCTACGTACTGTTGGCACAACTGACATTGTTTGACATACTTTGAGCAATCACTGTCTATCGTAAGCCAATAAAAGCCTTGTCTCATGATCTTCTTGGCCAAGGTCAAACCATTCATGTGGGCCCCGCAGACACCTGCATGGGTTTCCTGCATTATCTTGCGGGCTTCTCCTTCATTCAAGCACCTGAGCTGAATCCCATCCGACCGTCTTTTGTACAACACCCCTTCTAAAGATATGAACTGAGTAGATAACTTACGTATCATCCTATGGTCTTTTTCAGTGGCTTCTTCTGGAAATTTATTGTTTTCCAAGTAATTCGTGATATCAAAGTACCATGGCTTCCCATCTGACGCCTCTACTTCCATTACAGGCTCGGTTTCAAAACTAGGCTTATCAGAGCTCGAAATCAGCACCGGCTTCATGGCCACTCCTTCAGGGTTATCCCACATTGACACTAGGGTTGCCAACGCATCAGCCAGACGGTTCTCATCTCTGGGCACAAAGTGGAAAGTGCAAGTCTCAAACTGCCCACACATCCCTTTCAGATATTGAACATAGGGGACCAGTCGTTCTTCTTTTACAGCCCACTCACCTCGAATCTGGTTTATTACCAAGGACGAGTCACCAAAGACTTCTATGTTCCTTGCCCCCAATGCAGCTAAAGCTTCTAACCCGAAGGTGCACGCTTCGTATTCAGCTTCATTGTTGGTTGCTTTGTATCTCAGCTTCTTAGCAAGAGGAAGTTTTTCATTATCTGGGGTTGTCAAGATGATTCCGACTCCGGCTCCCCTGTTATTCACTGCCCCGTCAAAGTGCAACTGCCATCCCTGAACTGAAATCGTACCTATGCTCTCGTCAGGAAAGGTAAACTCGGGGGTGTCCCCTTGGATACGATGTTCAGCAAGAAATTCGGCTACGGCTCGCCCCTTAATAGTCTTGCGGGTGATGTATTGCACATCAAACTCTTGTAGCAAGAGCAGTCACCTCCCCATCTTTCCAAGCAAAGACGGTGCCTCCTGCAAATATCTTAACGGGTTTTGCTTGGCTACTGCCTGAACTTTGTATGAGTGGAAGTAATGTCTCAGCTTCTTTGATGCCCAAATCACTGCGAGGCAGATCTTCTCTACTTCAGCATATGTTATTTCATAAGCCAGGAACTTCTTGCTGAGGTAATAAATTGCAAACTCCACCCCAAATTCATCCTCTTGAGCCATCATGGCGCCCACTGAACCATCCTCTACTGCCAGGTACAGAATAAGCGGTTTGACCGGTTGCGGAGGCCTCAGCACTGGCGGGTTCAATAGATATTCCCTGATATTATCAAAGGCTCTTTGGCAGTCTTCGTTCCAGACTACAGGCTGATTCTTTCTAAGCAGCTTAAAAACAGGCTCGCATATCGAAGTGAGCTTGGCAATAAACCGGCTGACATATTGCAGCTTGCCCAGGAAACTCCTTACATCCTTCTCTTTTTGTGGCATAGGCATCTCTCTGATGGCTTTCACCTTGTCTGGGTTAATTTTTATTCCCCTCTGGCTGACGACATGCCCCAACAGCTTTCCTGAAGTTACTCCGAAAATGCACTTCTTGGGGTTAAGACGCAGATTATACTTATCGATCCTGGTGAAGAACTTCTCTAGAGCTTCAAAGTGTCCCTCTCGGGTGGCTGATTTGACCATCATGTCATCGACATACACCTCCACTTCTTTATGAATCAGGTCGCTTAAGATCTTGGTCGCCATTCTCTGATATGTGGCCCCTGCATTCTTCAGGCCGAAAGGCATGACCCGATAGGTATAGGTCCCCCACTCTGTGATAAAGGCAGTTTTAACCCGATCAGCTATCTTGTTAAGGATCTGGTTGTAGCCCACATAACCGTCCCCAAAGCTGTACATCGTGCAATTGGCGGCACTGTCTATCAATACATCAATATGAGGTAATGGAAAATCATCTTTAGGGCAGGCTTTGTTAAGATCTCGATAATCCACACACACCCTGACCTTTCCGTTCTTCTTTGCTACAGGGACCACATTCGCCAGCCATGTAGGATACTGCACTTCTACGAGGAACTTGGCTTCAATCTGCTGTCGAATTTCCTCCTTAACCTTGTCAGCCCATTCTGGCCTTAGCCTTCTCAACTTCTGCTTCACAGGCTTGCAATCTGGGTAAGTTGGGATGGCATGCTCTGCCACGTCTCGGTCAATTCCCGGCATGTCCTCGTAGGTCCAGGCAAAGACTTTTTCATGTTTTCTTATTATTCTCTCAAAATTTTTTCTCTCCTCAGGAGTTATGCTTGATGCTATTAGAATTTCTCTCAGATTTTCCGAGGTTCCAAGATTAAAAGGCGTTGTGCCAGTGGAGTCAATGTCAAAAATTGATGGAATATGATCATGTTCATGCATGTTGAAATCATTAGAAACATCGCACAAATAAGTGAAATTGTTTATCTTATTAATAATATTATAGTTATCATTTACATCATAAAAGAGTTCTGGAATAAAAAGACAATCTAGGCTAGAGTCTTCTTCCGCCACTCCCGAGGTTGATGCTGTTGCAGCTTGTTCACTAGCTTCCTGATTTAGCAGAGGCCCCTCAGGCTTGTCGGGGGAGATCCTCAAATCTCCGATTTTCAGCCCTAATTCTGCTATCTTCTCCTTCCCTTTCAACCTGGCAGCTACCATCTTTTCAGTAACGACCTCCTCAAGCTCGCATTTGTCCCAAGTGATACCCTGGGTCATAACTTCTTCATCCCAAAAGTCTTTGACAGTCTTGACGAACCCGATTTTCCAATCAAAAGCATCATTAAAGATCTCGAAGCCAGGGACAATCTTCCCCTCTACCCATTGCGGCTCATCTTCACCAGTATACGCACAAACTGAGGATGCCGGTACGAAGCTCTTTGTTATGTGGGGGATCTTGTCTGCCACCCTCTTCTTGCCGAAGCCACCTCTATACCCCAGGCCTTTCCGGTTCTTCTGCCCTCGAGTGGTGATTGCGGTCTGCAATCCTTGGGAGTTTCTACCCAATCCAGCCCCGGGAAGATAATGCATCTTCTTCATCATATTGACCACAGCTGGGCTATCCACTGACCCGTACTCTTCCCTTATCATAGACATGTGGAAGCCGCTGAATGGCTGATTGGCAATTTCCAGCGCTGAGACCTAGTTTTCCCTGGCCGCTTTGATGGTTACCACCTCCCCTTCGTGTGGGAACTTTATCATCTGATGTAGCGTGGATGGCACTCCCCCCGAATTATGGAACCAGGGTCTCCCCAGTAAAGCTGAGAAGTTAGCAGGTATGGGTAGAACTACAAATTCAACCTCCACTTCAATAGGTCCTGTCTTGACCAAAGTCTTAAAGGTTCCTGAGGCTTGCCTCCTCGAGTTATCGTAGGCTGTGATAGTCAGATCTGATCCACTGCGCATATCCTCGTTTAAACCAAAAGCTTGCAAAGCTATCAAAGGGCACACATTGATAGAAGACCCATCATCCACCATAACACAAGCAATGTGCTTATCGTTAATATGCGCTTTAATGTACAAGGGTCGGTTGTGGTTGCGGCCTTCAACAGGTAGGTCGGCGTCAGAAAAGACCAATCTCTCCTCGGATCCTCCCTTAATTAAACCCAAAAGTTCCGACGGGGAAATAGTGGTGGCGACTGTGGCCTCAACCAAAGCTTCTACTACCTTCTGCCTATGAGAGGAAGAACTCTTCTCGTGGAGGATCTTCATCGGGTAAGAGATCTAGGAACCCACAGGACGAGTTATCTTCTGGTCCAGCTTCTAGAGGTAGACGACAGGGTTCTGCAGCTGTGTCAGGTTCTGGTAGGGGAGGTAAATCTGATGCCATACCTATTTGTGAGAATTGCAGCAAGGCTCACCGGGGTGAGTGTAGGTGGCTCACTGGGGGATGTTTTAGATGTGGGAGCACTGAGCACCGTGTGGCTAGTTGTCCCCAGTCGATTGAGGATTCAGGACCTCAGGGAGGAGCTAGTAGGGTTGGTTCGAATGCTTCTCAGGCTTCCCGTGGTAGAGGCCGAGGTAGAGGTAGAGGTGGTCGGCATAGAGATGGAGCTGCTTCTGAGACTGTTGAGCGTCCTCCTCAGGGTGCCGTTAGAGCCTATGCCATGAGAGCCAGAGATGAGCAGTATGCGCCTGATGTTATTGCTGGTAAGTTCCTACTCCATGACACTGAGTTATATGCTCTAATTGATCCTGGTTCCACACACTCATATTTGTGCACGGATAAAATTGTTGATAAATTGCATTCTGTTGATCAGTTAGATTATGAGATTTGTGTGACCAGTCCATTAGGGCATAGTGTCAGTGTGAGTAGAGTCTTTAGGAGTTGTCCTTTGATTGTTGAGGGAGCTGTGCTTCCAGCGGATTTGATTGAGTTACCTTTCAGAGAGTTTGATCTGATTCTGGGTATGGACTGGTTGGGTAAGCATCGGGCTGTAGTTGATTGCTATAGGAAGACAGTTGTACTTCGGGACAGAAGTCAGTCTCTTGTGTTTTTGAAAGGTTTGGGTGCTAGTTCTGTGAATAATGTTATTTCTGTGATGCAATCCAAGAGGTTTATCAGGAAAGGTTGTGAGGCTTTTTTAGCAATTGTGTTAGATTCCAAGAGGGATCAGGTTCTGATTGAGGACATTCCTGTAGTGCGGGAGTTTAGTGATGTGTTCCCGAGCGAGTTGCCTGGTTTGCCTCTTGAGAGAGAGGTTGAGTTGTCCATTGAGATTATGCCAGGTACAGCACCTATTTCGAGAGCACCTTATCGGATGGCTCCTGTAGAGTTGAGGGAACTTAAAATTCAGCTACAAGAGCTATTGGATAAGGGGTTTATTCGACCTAGCATATCTCCTTGGGGAGCTCCAGTTTTGTTTGTCAAGAAGAAAGATGGATCTTTACGGTTGTGTATTGACTACCGTCAGATTAATAAAGTTACAGTGAAGAACAAGTATCCGTTGCCTAGGATTGAAGATTTGTTTGATCAGCTTCGAGGTGCGGGTGTTTTCTCCAAGATAGATCTTCGATCAGGGTACTATCAGCTTCGAGTTCAGGATGCAGATGTGGTTAAGACTGCATTTCGGACTAGGTATGGCCACTATGAGTTTCTTGTGATGCCGTTTGGTTTGACAAATGCTCCAGCGGCTTTTATGGATCTGATGAATCGTGTGTTTAGGCCATACTTAGATCGATTTGTAGTAGTGTTCATTAATGATATCTTGGTGTATTCCAAGGATGAGAGTGAGCATGAGGAGCATCTCCGATTAGTTCTGCAGATGTTGAGAGAGCATCAGTTGTTTGCTAAGCTTAGCAAGTGTGATTTCTGGCTTCGAGAAGTATCATTCTTGGGTCACATTGTTTCAGCTAGAGGTATTCAAGTAGACCCAGCCAAGATTGAGGCGATAGTTGATTGGAAAGCGCCTCGAAATGTTCAGGAAGTGAGGAGTTTCCTCGGTTTAGCAGGTTACTACCGTCGGTTCGTTAAGGGTTTTTCTGTGATTGCTGCTCCGATGACTAGATTGTTGAGGAAAGGAGTTAGATTTGAGTGGTCAGACAGGTGTCAGTCTTGTTTTGATCGATTAAAGCAGTTGCTTGTTGAGGCTCCTATTCTTACTCAACCCATTTCGGGTAAGGAGTTTGTCATTTACAGTGATGCTTCGGGTGTTGGTCTTGGATGTGTGCTGATGCAAGAAGGAAAAGTAGTGGCTTATGCTTCTCGACAGTTGAAGCCACATGAGAGGAACTATCCGACGCATGATTTAGAGTTGGCAGCTGTGATCTTTGCTTTAAAGATTTGGCATCATTACTTGTATGGGGAAAAGTGTAGGATCTTTTCGGACCACAAGAGCTTGAAGTACTTCCTTTCACAGAAAGAGTTGAACATGAGACAGCGCCGTTGGCTTGAGTTATTTAAGGACTACGACTGCATTGTGGATTACCATCCTGGTAAGGCTAATGTAGTCGCTGATGCTTTGAGTCAGAAATCGGTTTCAGCCTTGTTCTTGAGGCGATTCAGATGGAAATTTGGTTCTGATGGGGCTTTGCTTGCCCAGTTGCGTGTGAAGCCTACTTTGAGACAGAGGATTGTGGATGCTCAGAGAGATGATCAGAGGCTTCAGCAGATTGTGCATGAGGTTAGATCGGGTAAGCAGTCAGAGTTCTCAGTCCAGAATGAGGTGCTTATGTTCAAAGATCGCCTGTGTGTGCCAGAATCTGAGGATTTGAGGAGTCAGCTTATGAGTGAGGTGCATAGTACAGTTTTTACTATGCATCCGGGCAGTGAGAAGATGTATCGAGACATGAAGCAATTCTATTGGTGGTCCGGTATGAAGCGTGATATAGTAGATTTTGTTTCCAAGTGCTTGACTTGTCAGCAGGTAAAGGCCGAGCATCAGGTTCCTTCGGGTTTGCTTACGCCTTTATCCATTCCTGAGTGGAAATGGGATGATATCGCCATGGACTTCGTTTCTGGTTTGCCTTTGACTCAGAGGAAATATGACTCAGTTTGGGTTATTGTGGATCGGCTTACGAAGTCAGCTCACTTTCTGCCAGTTAGAGTAGACTACTCCATGGACAGATTGGCCAGTATCTATGTGGATGAGATAGTTCGGCTGCATGGTGTGCCTTTGTCCATAGTTTCAGATCGGGATCCGAGGTTTACTTCCAAGTTTTAGAAGGAGTTACAGAGAGCTTTGGGCACTAGGTTAAACTTCAGTACCGTGTTTCATCCTCAGACCGATGGTCAGTCTGAGCGAGTCATTCAGATTCTGGAGGATATGATGAGAGCTTGTGCTTTGGATTTTCCGGGTAGTTGGGACAGATATGTATCATTGATGGAGTTTGCCTACAACAATAGTTTTCAGTCGAGCATCGGTATGGCACCATATGAGGCTTTGTATGGTCGTCAGTGTAGGACTCCGGTTTGTTGGACCGAGCTATCTGAGAGATCTATGATTGGGCCTGACTTGGTTGTAGATACTGAAGAGAAGATCAGAGTAGTGCAGCGGAATTTGAAGGCAGCCAAGGATCGACAGAAGTCTTATGCCAATTTGAAAAGGAAAGATGTGCATTTTGAGATCGGGGACAAGGTTTTCCTTAAAGTTTCACCTTGGAGGAAAGTGCTTCGGTTTGGCAAGAAAGGCAAGCTTAGTCATCGTTTCATTGGACCTTATGAGATTTTGGCTAATGTAGGGCCTGTAGCCTACAGATTGGCGCTACCGATGGAGTTAGCAAAGTTGCACGATGTGTTCCATATTTCGATGCTTCGTCGGTACAGATCGGATCCTTCACATGTTCTGTCAGGATATCCAGGTTCAGCCAGACTTCTCTTATGATGAGGAACCGTGAGCTATTCTGGCCCGAGAGGTGAGGCAGTTGAGAAATAAGCAGATTCCTTTGGTTAAAGTATTGTGGATCCATCATGGAGTTGAAGAATCGACTTGGGAACTAGAGGATTCGATGAGAGCTCAGTATCCGCAGTTGTTCAGTTCAGGTGAGAATTTCGAGGACGAAATTCTTATTAGTAGGGGAGAGTTGTCACACCCCGTTTGCCCCCTAGTAGAATGAGCCTGTCTGTATGAGCATGCATGTGCATGTGTTCAGCATGTCATAAGGGTATTTTAGTAAAAATGTATGTTTTTGGGTTTATTATTATGTGGGTGCATACATGGCATTAGTATGTGAGTTAATTGGGAATTGCTTGTGTACATTGGAGCATACCATTGTAGGGTGTTTTTAATTGAGTTTGCATTAGATGTGTGTGATGTGTGGGGTTTGGGTGTGAGTGAGTAAGTTCCACCACCAAGAGAACGACATGTGTATTAGGTTAGGGAAAATGAATAAAGAAAAGAAGTAAGAAAGAAGAGAAAATCAGATTCACGTTCTTTCTCTTCAACCTTCATCTTCTTCCTCCTTTTCCCTTTCCTAAATACTGCTAACTGTTAATCAAGTTGTGTTGTGGAAATTGCTTACTCTTGCTTCTAACTTGGTAAGTTACTGCATTCTCCACCTTATTCTCCATTTGCTTTTATCTTTTCCTTCTTCCTTGAGCTTAGGTTTAACTTAGGGTTTGCATGTTGAATATTTGTGTTTAGCTGAGGCTCCACGCGATCCCAAAGGCAAGGAGGTTGCTGGGAGCAGTGGGACTAAGTGTTAGAAGCTTAGATTCCAGGTTTGGGAACAATTGATTGTGAATTGTGTGATTTTAAGTTACTGTCAATTTTCTAGGGTTCTTGTTCTTGAGAAATTTGAATGTTATTATTCATGAATTGATTTAATGTTTAAATGTTGAATTGAGTTGTCTAAATGTTGCCTATATTGTTTGAGATGAATTATGGAAGGTAAGATCAGGTTTATTGGTTATGAATCAAATTTGAATTGATTTTTGTGTTCTGGGAAAAATCTGGAAATCGATACTGTCAAAAATCCCGTTCTCCAGATCGAGTCGCGTGACTAGCCAAGAAGGGAGACAAGTCACGAGACGTGACCTCAGGTCACGACTCGTGACCTGCCAGTCTGAGGCCAGTCACGAGTTGTGGCTATCTGCCACAGCTCATGACCAGCTTAAATGAGGCCAGTCACGAGACATGACTCCCCGTCACGCCTCGTGACCAGCTTGAGAGAGAAGGCCAGTCGCACGACCAGCTGAAGAAGAAGCCAGTCACGGGACGTGACGCTCAGTCACGTCGCGTGACCGGCGAGAGACGTTGCGTGATCTGCGAGATCACGCAACGTGATCTGCGAGGGACAAACAAGTCACGAGGCGTGACCCTCAGTCACGTCTCGTGACCTGCCCTGTGAGGAGGCAAGTCACGCCTCGTGACCAGCCAACCTCACCCGTTACCCCGTTCAGCCCTTTTTCTGAAATTTCCCGGATTTTGACTCAGAAATGAATTTGGTGTTTCTTTTGAATGGATTTATATTGCGATATGATGCTTGCCATAATTTTATATGCTTTGATATAAATGATACCATGAATTTCTGATGAATTCTATTCCGTACTCTGAATTGTGATTTGAATGACGCATGACCTGCTAGAGTCGAGTAAGTGGATAGTTAGGCATGCCTAATAGAGTATGTTAGCTGCAGCCCATAGTTCTGTTTGGACCCCGATCAGGTCCCCGTTTGGTTCCTCGCGAACCCTTTCTGTATTGGATCTTGTTTAAGGTCCCTTGTGAAAATATCTGTGAAAGTTAAAGTATAATGGTTTAATCGATTCATACCCGTAACGTACTATCTGTAATCGGCTCGTACCCGGAAAGTACTGTCTGTACACTCGTTATCCACTACCTAGAGTCAGCAGGTGTTCTTTGAATGTTTATTTGAACTGCCCTGATCTGATTTGGCTATAAATGGATTATCTGAATGAGTATATCGATGTAACGTTTATCGGATTATTCCTGAATGAATATGATTATGAAATACTGATTGTATGACTTTATTACATGAGCATGTTTATACGGATTACGTTTTAGCCTTAGCATATTGTCCATGTGAATGTGAATTGCCTTGACGACCATTGTGAATGGCCGTCCATAAATTACATGTGTTTTCCCCACTAAGCGTTTATCGCTTAGCACGGTGTTTTACCCGTGCAGGTGCGGAAGGAATTTGATTCGAGAGTCGCCGTCATCAAGCCAACACAGGAAGTTTTTAGTGTAGGGCTACTTTTGTATAGTTGATGATTCTTTTTGTATAGAACTCTCATGTATCAGCTTCCGGTTTTGTAATTATATTTTGGACATGTAATATTATTTTATTTCAGCTAGCTGATCAGATCATTATTGTAATAGTTTATTGTAGTAATGCATGATCAGCTTTTGCATTCTGCATGTAAAGTTTTTAATTATTCTGTATTTCTGAATGTATGTTATGAATGAATGTATGTTTTGCTTGGCTATTGTTTGGTGACACCTTGACTCATACGTCATCTCACTCTTTATCGGATGGGATCGCCTACGTATGGGAAGGGGGTGTTACAGTTTGTGGTATCAGAGCATAGGTTTAGGCGTTTCTGGGTGTTGTTGTGATTGTTCTGAGTTTCTTAGATGTGTATGTGTCTAGATCTGTGTTGGTTGATGCGGTTGTTTCTTGTTTGTTTAGATGGCTTCTAATTCTGTTCGTGGATCACTCGAGGAATCCGCCGAGAGTGTGAATCCTCCAGTTGTGGATCCGTCTGTTTCTGTCACTGTGTCGGCTCAGCATGCTAGGGTCCAGCCCGAGGCCGCAGCCATGCCCTTTGAGGCTATGTTCAGACTGCATCAGGACATGGCTAGGGTTTTGGAGAGAGTGACTGCTCCTAGAGCACCTATGGAAAATTTGAGACGGGCAGGAGTTGAAGATTTTTATGGCACTGGTTTGAATGAATCTGAATTGGCTGAGAGATGGTTAGATAAAGTAAAGCGTGCCTTGAGAGAGATTCGGTGTCCTCCCGATCAGCAGGTAGAGTGTGCACTAGTTCTTCTGCAAGGTTCTGCATTTGAGTGGAGGGAATTGGTTTGCAGGCATCCTCAGCTACCGGATCCGATTACCTGGGAGTTCTTTGAGGGTGAGTTCACAAAGAAGTACATCACTTAGACTTATAGAGATGCGAGATGGGCACAGTTTTTGAGTTTGAGACAGAGGGCTATGTCTGTAGCAGATTATGAAAAAGAGTTCAATAGGTTATCTCGCTATGCCCCACGTGGAGTTATGACTGATGACTTTAGATGCAAGCATTTCGAAGCGGGGTTAAATGAGTCTTTGAAGATTGCTTTGATTTCTCTGATGTTCATACCTGGGGTCAGTTATTATCAGATTGTAGAGGCTGCTGTGAGAGCTGAGTTATCAAAGACTGTGTTGAGAGAGAGAGCTCAGAGGAGGAACTCTTCTCGTGGAGGATCTTCATCGGGTAAGAGATCTAGGAACCCACAGGACGAGTTATCTTCTGGTCCAGCTTCTAGAGGCAGACGACAGGGTTCTGCAGCTGTGTCAGGTTCTGGTAGGGGAGGTAAATCTGATGCCATACCTATTTGTGAGAATTGCAGCAAGGCTCACCGGGGTGAGTGTAGGTGGCTCACTGGGGGATGTTTTAGATGTGGGAGTACTGAGCACCGTGTGGCTAGTTGTCCCCAGTCGATTGAGGATTCAGGACCTCAGGGAGGAGCTAGTAGGGTTGGTTCGAATGCTTCTCAGGCTTCCCGTGGTAGAGGCCGAGGTAGAGGTAGAGGTGGTCGGCATAGAGATGGAGCTGCTTCTGAGACTGTTGAGCGTCCTCCTCAGGGTGCCGTTAGAGCCTATGCCATGAGAGCCAGAGATGAGCAGGATGCGCCTGATGTTATTGCTGGTAAGTTCCTACTCCATGACACTGAGTTATATGCTCTAATTGATCCTGGTTCCACACACTCATATTTGTGCACGGATAAAATTGTTGATAAATTGCATTCTGTTGATCAGTTAGATTATGAGATTTGTGTGACCAGTCCATTAGGGCATAGTGTCAGTGTGAGTAGAGTCTTTAGGAGTTGTCCTCTGATTGTTGAGGGAGCTGTGCTTCCAGCGGATTTGATTGAGTTACCTTTCAGAGAGTTTGATCTAATTCTGGGTATGGACTGGTTGGGTAAGCATCGGGCTGTAGTTGATTGCTATAGGAAGACAGTTGTACTTCGGGACAGAAGTCAGTCTCTTGTGCTTTTGAAAGGTTTGGGTGCTAGTTCTGTGAATAATGTTATTTCTGCGATGCAAGCCAAGAGGTTTATCAGGAAAGGTTGTGAGGCTTTTCTAGCAGTTGTGTTAGATTCCAAGAGGGATCAGGTTCTGATTGAGGACATTCCTGTAGTACGGGAGTTTAGTGATGTGTTCCCGAGCGAGTTGCCTGGTTTGCCTCCTGAGAGAGAGGTTGAGTTGTCCATTGAGATTATGCCAGGTACAGCACCTATTTCGAGAGCACCTTATCGGATGGCTCCTGTAGAGTTGAGGGAACTTAAAATTCAGCTACAAGAGCTATTGGATAAGGGGTTTATTCGACCTAGCATATCTCCTTGGGGAGCTCCAGTTTTGTTTGTCAAGAAGAAAGATGGATCTTTACGGATGTGTATTGACTACCGTCAAATTAATAAAGTTACAGTGAAGAACAAGTATCCGTTGCCTAGGATTGAAGATTTGTTTGATCAGCTTCGAGGTGCGGGTGTTTTCTCAAAGATAGATCTTCGATCAGGGTACTATCAGCTTCGAGTTCAGGATGCAGATGTGGTTAAGACTGCATTTCGGACTAGGTATGGCCACTATGAGTTTCTTGTGATGCCGTTTGGTTTGACAAATGCTCCAGCGGCTTTTATGGATCTGATGAATCGTTTGTTTAGGCCATACTTAGATCGATTTGTAGTAGTGTTCATTGATGATATCTTGGTGTATTCCAAGGATGAGAGTGAGCATGAGGAGCATCTCCGATTAGTTCTGCAGATGTTGAGAGAGCATCAGTTGTTTGCTAAGCTTAGCAAGTGTGATTTCTGGCTTCGAGAAGTATCATTCTTGGGTCACATTGTTTCAGCTAGAGGTATTCAAGTAGACCCAGCCAAGATTGAGGCGATAGTTGATTGGAAAGCGCCTCGAAATGTTCAAGAAGTGAGGAGTTTCCTCGGTTTAGCAGGTTACTACCGTCGGTTCGTTAAGGGTTTTTCTGTGATTGCTGCTCCGATGACTAGATTGTTGAGGAAAGGAGTTAGATTTGAGTGGTCAGACAGGTGTCAGTCTTGTTTTGATCGGTTAAAGCAGTTGCTTGTTGAGGCTCCTATTCTTACTCAACCCATTTCGGGTAAGGAGTTTGTCATTTACAGTGATGCTTCGGGTGTTGGTCTTGGATGTGTGCTGATGCAAGAAGGAAAAGTAGTGGCTTATGCTTCTCGACAGTTGAAGCCACATGAGAGGAACTATCCGACGCATGATTTAGAGTTGGCAGCTGTGATCTTTGCTTTAAAGATTTGGCGTCATTACCTGTATGGGGAAAAGTGTAGGATCTTTTCGGACCACAAGAGCTTGAAGTACTTCCTTTCACAGAAAGAGTTTAACATGAGACAGCGCCGTTGGCTTGAGTTATTTAAGGACTACGACTGCATTGTGGATTACCATCCTGGTAAGGCTAATGTAGTCGCTGATGCTTTGAGTCGGAAATCGGTTTCAGCCTTGTTCTTGAGGCGATTCAGATGGAAATTTGGTTCTGATGGGGCTTTGCTTGCCCAGTTGCGTGTGAAGCCTACTTTGAGACAGAGGATTGTGGATGCTCAGAGAGATGATCAGAGGCTTCAGCAGATTGTGCATGAGGTTAGATCGGGTAAGCAGTCAGAGTTCTCAGTCTAGAATGAGGTGCTTATGTTCAGAGATCGCCTGTGTGTGCCAGAATCTGAGGATTTGAGGAGTCAGCTTATGAGTGAGGCGCATAGTACAGTTTTTACTATGCATCCGGGCAGTGAGAAGATGTATCGAGACATGAAGCAATTCTATTGGTGGTCCGGTATGAAGCGTGATATAGTAGATTTTGTTTCCAAGTGCTTGACTTGTCAGCAGGTAAAGGCCGAGCATCAGGTTCCTTCGGGTTTGCTTACGCCTTTATCCATTCCTGAGTGGAAATGGGATGATATCGCCATGGACTTCGTTTCTGGTTTGCCTTTGACTCAGAGGAAACATGACTCAGTTTGGGTTATTGTGGATCGGCTTACGAAGTCAGCTCACTTTCTGCCAGTTAGAGTAAACTACTCCATGGACAGATTGGCCAGTATCTATGTGGATGAGATAGTTCGGTTGCATGGTGTGCCTTTGTCCATAGTTTCAGATCGGGATCCGAGGTTTACTTCCAAGTTTTGGAAGGAGTTACACAGAGCTTTGGGCACTAGGTTAAACTTCAGTACCGCGTTTCATCCTCAGACCGATGGTCAGTCTGAGCGAGTCATTCAGATTCTGGAGGATATGATGAGAGCTTGTGCTTTGGATTTTCCGGGTAGTTGGGACAGATATGTATCGTTGATGGAGTTTGCCTACAACAATAGTTTTCAGTCGAGCATCGGTATGGCACCATATGAGGCTTTGTATGGTCGTCAGTGTAGGACTCCGGTTTGTTGGACCGAGCTATCCGAGAGATCTATGATTGGGCCTGACTTGGTTATAGATACTGAAGAGAAGATCAGAGTAGTGCAGCGGAATTTGAAGGCAGCCAAGGATCGACAGAAGTCTTATGCCAATTTGAAAAGGAAAGATGTGCATTTTGAGATCGGGGACAAGGTTTTCCTTAAAGTTTCACCTTGGAGGAAAGTGCTTCGGTTTGGCAAGAAAGGCAAGCTTAGTCCTCGTTTCATTGGACCTTATGAGATTTTGGCTAAGGTAGGGCCTGTAGCCTACAGATTGGCGCTACCGATGGAGTTAGCAAAGTTGCACGATGTGTTCCATATTTTGATGCTTCATCGGTACAGAACGGATCCTTCACATGTTCTGTCAGTTCAGGATATCCAGGTTCAGCCAGACTTCTCTTATGATGAGGAACCGTGAGCTATTCTGGCTCGAGAGGTGAGGCAGTTGAGAAATAAGCAGATTCCTTTGGTTAAAGTATTGTGGATCCATCATGGAGTTGAAGAATCGACTTGGGAACCAGAGGATTCGATGAGAGCTCAGTATCCGCAGTTGTTCAGTTCAGGTGAGAATTTCGAGGACGAAATTCTTATTAGTAGGGGAGAGTTGTCACACCTTGTTTGCCCCCTAGTAGAATGAGCCTGTCTGTATGAGCATGCATGTGCATGTGTTCAGCATGTCATAAGGGTATTTTAGTAAAAATGTATGTTTTTGGGTTTATTATTATGTGGGTGCATACATGGCATTAGTATGTGAGTTAATTGGGAATTGCTTGTGTACATTGGAGCATACCATTGTAGGGTGTTTTTAATTGAGTTTGCATTAGATGTGTGTGATGTGTGGGGTTAGGGTGTGAGTGAGTAAGTTCCACCACCAAGAGAATGACATGTGTATTAGGTTAGGGAAAATGAATAAAGAAAAGAAGTAAGAAAGAAGAGAAAATCAGATTCACGTTCTTTCTCTTCAACCTTCATCTTCTTCCTCCTTTTCCCTTTCCTAAATACTGCTAACTGTTAATCAAGTTGTGTTGTGGAAATTGCTTACTCTTGCTTCTAACTTGGTAAGTTACTGCATTCTCCACCTTATTCTCCATTTGCTTTTATCTTTTCCTTCTTCCTTGAGCTTAGGTTTAACTTAGGGTTTTGCATGTTGAATATTTGTGTTTAGCTGAGGCTCCACGCGATCCCAAAGGCAAGGAGGTTGCTGGGAGCAGTGGGACTAAGTGTTAGAAGCTTAGATTCCAGGTTTGGGAACAATTGATTGTGAATTGTGTGATTTTAAGTTACTGTCAATTTTCTAGGGTTCTTGTTCTTGAGAAATTTGAATGTTATTATTCTTGAATTGATTTAATGTTTAAATGTTGAATTGAGTTGTCTAAATGTTGCCTATATTGTTTGAGATGAATTATGGAAGGTAAGATCAGGTTTTATTGGTTATGAATCAAATTTGAATTGATTTTTGTGTTCTGGGAAAAATCTGGAAATCGATACTGTCAAAAATCCCGTTCTCCAGATCGAGTCGCGTGACTAGCCAAGAAGGGAGACAAGTCACGAGACGTGACCTCAGGTCACGACTCGTGACCTGCCAGTCTGAGGCCAGTCACGAGTTGTGGCTGTCTGCCACAGCTCGTGACCAGCTTAAATGAGGCCAGTCACGAGACGTGACTCCCCGTCACGCCTCGTGACCAGCTTGAGAGAGAAGGCCAGTCGCACGACCAGCTGAAGAAGAAGCCAGTCACGGGACGTGACCCTCAGTCACGTCGCGTGACCGGCGAGAGACGTTGCGTGATCTGCGAGATCACGCAACGTGATCTGCGAGGGACAAGCAAGTCACGAGGCGTGACCCTCAGTCACGTCTCGTGACCTGCCCTGTGAGGAGGCAAGTCACGCCTCGTGACCAGCCAACCTCACCCGTTACCCCGTTCAGCCCTTTTTTCCGAAATTTCCCAGATTTTGACTCAGAAATGAATTTGGTGTTTCTTCTGAATGGATTTATATTGCGATATGATGCTTGCCATAATTTTATATGCTTTGATATAAATGGTACCATGAATTTCTGATGAATTCTATTCCGTACTCTGAATTGTGATTTGAATGACGCATAACCTGCTAGAGTCGAGTAAGTGGATAGTTAGGCATGCCTAATAGAGTCTGTTAGCTGCAGCCCATAGTTCTGTTTGGACCCCGATCAGGTCCCCGTTTGGTTCCTCGCGAACCCTTTCTGTATTGGATCTTGTTTAAGGTCCCTTGTGAAAATATCTGTGAAAGTTAAAGTATAATGGTTTAATCGATTCGTACCCGTAACGTACTGTCTGTAATCGGCTCGTACCCGGAAAGTACTGTCTGTACACTCGTTATCCACTACCTAGAGTCAGCAGGTGTTCTTTGAATGTTTATTTGAACTGCCCTGATCTGATTTGGCTATAAATGGATTATCTGAATGAGTATATCGATGTAACGTTTATCGGATTATTCCTGAATGAATATGATTATGAAATACTGATTGTATGACTTTATTACATGAGCATGTTTATACGGATTACGTTTTAGCCTTAGCATATTGTCTGTAACACCCCCTTCCCATACATAAGCGATCCCATCCGATAAGGAGTGAGATGCCGTATGAGACAAGGTGTCACCAAACAAAAGCAAAGCAAAATATACATCCATTCATAACATACATTCAGAAATACAGAATAATTAAAAACTTTACATGCAGAAAGCAAAAGCTGATCATGCATTACTATAATTAAACTATTACAATAATGATCTGATCAACTAGCTGAACAAAATAATATTACATATACAAAATATAGATACAAAAGCGGAAGCTGATACAGAGAGTTCTATACAAAAAGAATCAATAACTGATACAAAATTGAGCCCTACACTAATCCCTTCTGTGTTGGCTTGATGACGGCGACTCTCTCAAAGCAAAACGTCTTCCGCACCTGCACGGGTAAACACACCGTGCTAAGCGATAAAACGCTTAGTGGGGAAACACACATAACTTATGGACGGCCACTCACAGTGGTCGTCAAGGCATAACACATTCACAATGGCAGAATGCAAAGGTTATAACATATACCATATAAAAATGCTCGTATTTAAAAGTCATACATTCAGTATCTCATAATCATATCCATTATAGAATAATCCAGCATGTATTTCATCATTAAACTCATTCAGATATTCCATTCAAAGCCATATCAGATCAGAACATTTCCATTAACATTTAAAGAATACCTGCTGACTCTAGACAGTGGATAACGAGTGTACTGAGGGTACCTTACGGGTACGAATCGAATACTGAGGGTACCTCACAGGTACAAATCAAATATTATATCATTTATCAAAACATGTTATTTATATACTGAGGGAATCTTAAACAAGATTCTATACTGAAGGGTTCGCGAGGAACCAAACGGGGACCTGATCGGGGTCCAAACTGAACTGAGGGCTGCAGCTAAAGACTCTATTAGGCATGCCTAACTATCCACTTACTTGACTCTAGCAGGTTATGCGTCATTCAAATTATGATTTCAAGAGTAATCTCATAATAATACTCACATTCATATCAATGAATCATAAACAGAACATGCATAACACAAATTCTGTTTCAAATCACATTATATAATTTAATCATCCGTAATAAATACCATAGTAGTCATATATACAAGTTCGAATAACATATGGTACGGAAAAACCATGAAAAATACCTTTAAAATACATTTTTGGAAAACTGGAGGCAAAGGAGTGACAAACTCATCCTAGTCGTGCTAAGGAGCACGAGATGCTGAAGGGGCTTCAGCACAGCACGAGTCGTGCTGAGGAGCACGAGTCGTGTCGTGCTAAGCTCCTTCTCATTCTCCTCCGTCTCGCACTTCACCATCCGACTCACACACCGAAGGAGCACGAGTCGGAGGAGGGAGCACGAGTCGGACAAGGCAAAAGCTCAGCTTCACTTCCCTCCGTCTCGCACGCCACCATCCGACTCACACGCTGAAGGAGCACGAGTCGGATGAGGGAGCACGAGTCGGACAAGCCACCAGGAAGAACAGAAACACGAATTTTTGAAGAACACCTACTGTCACTTAATTTTAAAAACCCAGAATTCAAGAACACAGCAATCCAACCTCAAATCTTAATTCAAACTCAGTTATCATGCATTAGAAACCATTACAAATCAAAACCCATAATTATAACATCAAAATAATACCGACAAAGCATGCATAAACATATTCAAGCCTCAAGAACACAAACCCTAACAATTTTACAGTAATTTCAAAAACAAGCACAATTTCACAAATAAACATTCCCAAACCTTAAATTCAATGCTTCTCTTCACTTAGTCCCACTGCTCCCAGCAATCTCCTTGCCTTTGGGATCGCGTGGAGCCTCAGCTAAACACAATTAACCAACATGCAAACCCTAAATCAAATCTAAACTAAAGGAAGAAGAAAAAGATGGAAGCAAAAAGAGAACAATATAAAGAATACAGTGACTTACCAACAGAATGCCTAAGGGAATGATTAATTTCACCAACAAAGCTTAAATCAACACTAGGGTCCTTAGAGAAAGGAAAAGGAAGAAGAAGAAGAAGAAGATGATGAGAATAGGAAATACGTAAAGAAGAACATGTTCTGTAATTTTCCTATTCTCATTCTTTTCTTTTCTTTTTCTTTTCTTTGCCTAAAACATGTGTTAATCTCCTATTGGTGAAACTAACCACTCACACCAAAATAACCTACACTACACACACTCTACAGTAATCTCACTTAAATGCACCCTACAATGGTATGAGCAAATGTATACAAACATGTCCCAACTTAAAACACCCTAATATGGTATGTTCAAGTGCACACAAATGTAACTTAATTAATTCACACCCTAATGCCATGTATGCACCCACATACTAACAAAACCCCAAAAACATACATTTTACTAAAATACCCTTATGAAATGCCGAACACATGCGAATGCTTGCACATACAGACAGACAGATAGACAAACAGACAGGCTCATTCTACTAGGGGGCAAATGGGGTGTGACAACTCTCCCCTACTAATAAGAATTTCGTCCTCGAAATTCTCACCTGAACTGAACAACTGTGGGTACTGAACTCTCATCAACTCCTCTGGTTCCCAAGTCGCTTCCTCGACTCCATGATGGATCCACAACACTTTAACCAAAGGAATCTGCTTATTTCTCAACTGCCTCACCTCTCGGGCTAGAATAGATCGCGGTTCCTCATCATAAGAGAAGTCTGGTTGAACCTGAATATCCTGAACTGACAGAACATGCGAAGGATCTGATCTGTACCGACGAAGCATCGAAACGTGAAATACATCATGCAACTTTGCTAACTCCATCGGTAACGCCAATCTGTAGGCTACAGGTCCTACCTTAGCCAAAATCTCATAAGGTCCAATGAAACGAGGACTCAGCTTACCCTTCTTTCAAAATCGAAGCACTCTCCTCCAAGGAGAAACTTTAAGGAAAACTTTGTCCCCGATCTCAAAATGCACATCTTTCCTCTTCAAATTGGCATAAGACTTCTGTCGTTCCTTGGCTGCCTTCAAATTCCGCTGCACTACTCTGATACCACTAACTGTAACACCCCCTTCCCATACATAGGCGATCCCATCCGATAAGGAGTGAGATGCCGTATGAGACAAGGTGTCACCAAACAAAAGCAAAGCAAAATATACATCCATTCATAACATACATTCAGAAATACAGAATAATTAAAAACTTTACATGCAGAAAGCAAAAGCTGATCATGCATTACTATAATTAAACTATTACAATAATGATCTGATCAACTAGCTGAACAAAATAATATTACATATACAAAATATAGATACAAAAGCGGAAGCTGATACAGAGAGTTCTATACAAAAAGAATCAAGAACTGATACAAAATTGAGCCCTACACTAATCCCTTCTGTGTTGGCTTGATGACGGCGACTCTCTCAAAGCAAAACGTCTTCCGCACCTGCACGGGTAAACACACCGTGCTAAGCGATAAAACGCTTAGTGGGGAAACACACATAACTTATGGACGGCCACTCACAGTGGTCGTCAAGGCATAACACATTCACAATGGCAGAATGCAAAGGTTATAACATATACCATATAAACATGCTCGTATTTAAAAGTCATACATTCAGTATCTCATAATCATATCCATTATAGAATAATCCAGCATGTATTTCATCATTAAACTCATTCAGATATTCCATTCAAAGCCATATCAGATCAGAACATTTCCATTAACATTTAAAGAATACCTGCTGACTCTAGACAGTGGATAACGAGTGTACTGAGAGTACCTTACGTGTACGAATCGAATACTGAGGGTACCTCACAGGTACAAATCAAATATTATATCATTTATCAAAACATGTTATTTATATACTGAGGGAATCTTAAACAAGATTTTATACTGAAGGGTTCGCGAGGAACCAAACGGGGACCTGATCGGGGTCCAAACTGAACTGAGGGCTGCAGCTAAAGACTCTATTAGGCATGCCTAACTATCCACTTACTTGACTCTAGCAGGTTATGCGTCATTCAAATTATGATTTCAAGAGTAATCTCATAATAATACTCACATTCATATCAATGAATCATAAACAGAACATGCATAACACAAATTCTGTTTCAAATCACATTATATAATTTAATCATCCGTAATAAATACCATAGTAGTCATATACACAAGTTCGAATAACATACGGTACGGAAAAACCATGAAAAATACCTTTAAAATACATTTTTGGAAAACTGGAGGCACAGGAGTGACAAACTCATCCTAGTCGTGCTAAGGAGCACGAGATGCTGAAGGGGCTTCAGCACAGCACGAGTCGTGCTGAGGAGCACGAGTCGTGTCGTGCTAAGCTCCTTCTCATTCTCCTCCGTCTCGCACTTCACCATCCGACTCACACACCGAAGGAGCACGAGTTGGAGGAGGGAGCACGAGTCGGACAAGGCAAAAGCTCAGCTTCACTTCCCTCCGTCTCGCATGCCACCATCCGACTCACACGCTGAAGGAGCACGAGTCGGATGAGGGAGCACGAGTCGGACAAGCCACCAGGAAGAACAGAAACACGAATTTTTGAAGAACACCTACTGTCACTTAATTTTAAAAACCCAGAATTCAAGAACACAGCAATCCAACCTCAAATCTTAATTCAAACTCAGTTATCATGCATTAGAAACCATTACAAATCAAAACCCATAATTATAACATCAAAATAATACCAACAAAGCATGCATAAACATATTCAAGCCTCAAGAACACAAACCCTAACAATTTTACAGTAATTTCAAAAACAAGCACAATTTCACAAATAAACATTCCCAAACCTTAAATTCAATGCTTCTCTTCACTTAGTCCCACTGCTCCCAGCAATCTCCTTGCCTTTGGGATCGCGTGGAGCCTCAGCTAAACACAATTAACCAACATGCAAACCCTAAATCAAATCTAAACTAAAGGAAGAAGAAAAAGATGGAAGCAAAAAGAGAACAATATAAAGAATACAGTGACTTACCAACAGAATGCCTAAGGGAATGATTAATTTCACCAACAAAGCTTAAATCAACACTAGGGTCCTTAGAGAAAGGAAAAGGAAGAAGAAGAAGAAGAAGAAGAAGAAGATGAGAATAGGAAATACGTAAAGAAGAACATGTTCTGTAATTTTCCTATTCTCATTCTTTTCTTTTCTTTTTCTTTTCTTTGCCTAAAACATGTGTTAATCTCCTATTGGTGAAACTAACCACTCACACAAAAATAACCTACACTACACACACTCTACAGTAATCTCACTTAAATGCACCCTACAATGGTATGAGCAAATGTATACAAACATGTCCCAACTTAAAACACCCTAATATGGTATGTTCAAGTCCACACAAATGTAACTTAATTAATTCACACCCTAATGCCATGTATGCACCCACATACTAACAAAACCCCAAAAACATACATTTTACTAAAATACCCTTATGAAATGCCGAACACATGCGAATGCTTGCACATACAGACAGACAGATAGACAGACAGACAGGCTCATTCTACTAGGGGGCAAATGGGGTGTGACATTGTCCATGTGAATGTGAATTGCCTTGACGACCATTGTGAATGGCCGTCCATAAATTATGTGTGTTTTCCCCACTAAGCGTTTATCGCTTAGCACGGTGTTTTACCCGTGCAGGTGCGGAAGGAATTTGATTCGAGAGTCGCCGTCATCAAGCCAACACAGGAAGTTTTTAGTGTAGGGCTACTTTTGTATAGTTGATGATTCTTTTTGTATAGAACTCTCATGTATCAGCTTCCGGTTTTGTAATTATATTTTGGACATGTAATATTATTTTGTTTCAGCTAGCTGATCAGATCATTATTGTAATAGTTTATTGTAGTAATGCATGATCAGCTTTTGCATTCTGCATGTAAAGTTTTTAATTATTCTGTATTTCTGAATGTATGTTATGAATGAATGTATGTTTTGCTTGGCTATTGTTTGGTGACACCTTGACTCATACGTCATCTCACTCCTTATCGGATGGGATCGCCTACGTATGGGAAGGGGGTGTTACAGTTTGTGGTATCAGAGCATAGGTTTAGGCGTTTCTGGGTGTTGTTGTGATTGTTCTGAGTTTCTTAGATGTGTATGTGTCTAGATCTGTGTTGGCTGATGCGGTTGTTTCTTGTTTGTTTAGATGGCTTCTAATTCTGTTCGTGGAACACTCGAGGAATCCGCCGAGAGTGTGAATCCTCCAGTTGTGGATCCGTCTGTTTCTGTCACTGTGTCGGCTCAGCATGCTAGGGTCCAGCCCGAGGCTGCAGCCATGCCCTTTGAGGCTATGTTCAGACTGCATCAGGACATGGCTAGGGTTTTGGAGAGAGTGACTGCTCCTAGAGCATCTATGGAAAATTTGAGAAGGGCAGGAGTTGAAGATTTTTATGGCACTGGTTTGAATGAATCTGAATTGGCTGAGAGATGGTTAGATAAAGTAAAGCGTGCCTTGAGAGAGATTCGGTGTCCTCCCGATCAGCAGGTAGAGTGTGCACTAGTTCTTCTGCAAGGTTCTGCATTTGAGTGGTGGGAATTGGTTTGCAGGCATCCTCAGCTACCGGATCCGATTACCTGGGAGTTCTTTGAGGGTGAGTTCACAAAGAAGTACATCACTCAGACTTATAGAGATGCGAGATGGGCACAGTTTTTGAGTTTGAGATAGAGGGCTATGTCTGTAGCAGATTATGAGAAAGAGTTCAATAGGTTATCTCGCTATGCCCCACGTGGAGTTATGACTGATGACTTTAGATGCAAGCATTTCGAAGCGGGGTTAAATGAGTCTTTGAAGATTGCTTTGATTTCTCTGATGTTCATACCTGGGGTCAGTTATTATCAGATTGTAGAGGCTGCTGTGAGAGCTGAGTTATCAAAGACTGTGTTGAGAGAGAGAGCTCAGAGGAGGAACTCTTCTCGTGGAGGATCTTCATCGGGTAAGAGATCTAGGAACCCACAGGACGAGTTATCTTCTGGTCCAGCTTCTAGAGGCAGACGACAGGGTTCTGCAGCTGTGTCAGGTTCTGGTAGGGGAGGTAAATCTGATGCCATACCTATTTGTGAGAATTGCAGCAAGGCTCACCGAGGTGAGTGTAGGTGGCTCACTGGGGGATGTTTTAGATGTGGGAGCACTGAGCACCGTGTGGCTAGTTGTCCCCAGTCGATTGAGGATTCAGGACCTCAAGGAGGAGCTAGTAGGGTTGGTTCGAATGCTTCTCAGGCTTCCCGTGGTAGAGGCCGAGGTAGAGGTAGAGGTGGTCGGCATAGAGATGGAGCTGCTTCTGAGACTGTTGAGCGTCCTCCTCAGGGTGCCGTTAGAGCCTATGCCATGAGAGCCAGAGATGAGCAGGATGCGCCTGATGTTATTGCTGGTAAGTTCCTACTCCATGACACTGAGTTATATGCTATAATTGATCCTGGTTCCACACACTCATATTTGTGCACGGATAAAATTATTGATAAATTGCATTCTGTTGATCAGTTAGATTATGAGATTTGTGTGACCAGTCCATTAGGGCATAGTGTCAGTGTGAGTAGAGTCTTTAGGAGTTGTCCTCTGATTGTTGAGGGAGCTGTGCTTCCAGCAGATTTGATTGAGTTACCTTTCAGAGAGTTTGATCTGATTCTGGGTATGGACTGGTTGGGTAAGCATCGGGCTGTAGTTGATTGCTATAGGAAGACAGTTGTACTTCGGGACAGAAGTCAGTCTCTTGTGTTTTTGAAAGGTTTGGGTGCTAGTTCTGTGAATAATGTTATTTCTGCGATGCAAGCCAAGAGGTTTATCAGGAAAGGTTGTGAGGCTTTTCTAGCAGTTGTGTTAGATTCCAAGAGGGATCAGGTTCTGATTGAGGACATTCCTGTAGTGCGGGAGTTTAGTGATGTGTTCCCGAGCGAGTTGCCTGGTTTGCCTCCTGAGAGAGAGGTTGAGTTGTCCATTGAGATTATGCCAGGTACAGCACCTATTTCGAGAGCACCTTATTGGATGGCTCCTGTAGAGTTGAGGGAACTTAAAATTCAGCTACAAGAGCTATTGGATAAGGGGTTTATTCGACCTAGCATATCTCCTTGGGGAGCTCCAGTTTTGTTTGTCAAAAAGAAAGATGGATCTTTACGGATGTGTATTGACTACCGTCAGATTAATAAAGTTACAGTGAAGAACAAGTATCCGTTGCCTAGGATTGAAGATTTGTTTGATCAGCTTCGAGGTGCGGGTGTTTTCTCCAAGATAGATCTTCGATCAGGGTACTATCAGCTTCGAGTTCAGGATGCAGATGTGGTTAAGACTGCATTTCGGACTAGGTATGGCCACTATGAGTTTCTTGTGATGCCGTTTGGTTTGACAAATGCTCCAGCGGCTTTTATGGATCTGATGAATCGTGTGTTTAGGCCATACTTAGATCGATTTGTAGTAGTGTTCATTGATGATATCTTGGTGTATTCCAAGGATGAGAGTGAGCATGAGGAGCATCTCCGATTAGTTCTGCAGATGTTGAGAGAGCATCAGTTGTTTGCTAAGCTTAGCAAGTGTGATTTCTGGCTTCGAGAAGTATCATTCTTGGGTCACATTGTTTCAGCTAGAGGTATTCAAGTAGACCCAGCCAAGATTGAGGCGATAGTTGATTGGAAAGCGCCTCGAAATGTTCAGGAAGTGAGGAGTTTCCTCGGTTTAGCAGGTTACTACCGTCGGTTCGTTAAGGGTTTTTCTGTGATTGCTGCTCCGATGACTAGATTGTTGAGGAAAGGAGTTAGATTTGAGTGGTCAGACAGGTGTCAGTCTTGTTTTGATCGGTTAAAGCAGTTGCTTGTTGAGGCTCCTATTCTTACTCAACCCATTTCGGGTAAGGAGTTTGTCATTTACAGTGATGCTTCGGGTGTTGGTCTTGGATGTGTGCTGATGCAAGAAGGAAAAGTAGTGGCTTATGCTTCTCGACAATTGAAGCCACATGAGAGGAACTATCCGACGCATGATTTAGAGTTGGCAGCTGTGATCTTTGCTTTAAAGATTTGGCGTCATTACCTGTATGGGGAAAAGTGTAGGATCTTTTCGGACCACAAGAGCTTGAAGTACTTCCTTTCACAGAAAGAGTTGAACATGAGACAGCGCCGTTGGCTTGAGTTATTTAAGGACTACGACTGCATTGTGGATTACCATCCTGGTAAGGCTAATGTAGTCGCTGATGCTTTGAGTCGGAAATCGGTTTCAGCCTTGTTCTTGAGGCGATTCAGATGGAAATTTGGTTCTGATGGGGCTTTGCTTGCCCAGTTGCGTGTGAAGCCTACTTTGAGACAGAGGATTGTGGATGCTCAGAGAGATGATCAGAGGCTTCAGCAGATTGTGCATGAGGTTAGATCGGGTAAGCAGTCAGAGTTCTCAGTCCAGAATGAGGTGCTTATGTTCAGAGATCGCCTGTGTGTGCCAGAATCTGAGGATTTGAGGAGTCAGCTTATGAGTGAGGCGCATAGTACAATTTTTACTATGCATCCGGGCAGTGAGAAGATGTATCGAGACATGAAGCAATTCTATTGGTGGTCCGGTATGAAGCGTGATATAGTAGATTTTGTTTCCAAGTGCTTGACTTGTCAGCAGGTAAAGGCCGAGCATCAGGTTCCTTCGGGTTTGCTTACGCCTTTATCCATTCCTGAGTGGAAATGGGATGATATCGCCATGGACTTCGTTTCTGGTTTGCCTTTGACTCAGAGGAAACATGACTCAGTTTGGGTTATTGTGGATCGGCTTACGAAGTCAGCTCACTTTCTGCCAGTTAGAGTAGACTACTCCATGGACAGATTGGCCAGTATCTATGTGGATGAGATAGTTCGGTTGCATGGTGTGCCTTTGTCCATAGTTTCAGATCGGGATCCGAGGTTTACTTCCAAGTTTTGGAAGGAGTTACAGAGAGCTTTGGGCACTAGGTTAAACTTCAGTACCGCGTTTCATCCTCAGACCGATGGTCAGTCTGAGCGAGTCATTCAGATTCTGGAGGATATGATGAGAGCTTGTGCTTTGGATTTTCCGGGTAGTTGGGACAGATATGTATCGTTGATGGAGTTTGCCTACAACAATAGTTTTCAGTCGAGCATCGGTATGGCACCATATGAGGCTTTGTATGGTCGTCAGTGTAGGACTCCGGTTTGTTGGCCCGAGCTATCCGAGAGATCTATGATTGGGCCTGACTTGGTTATAGATACTGAAGAGAAGATCAGAGTAGTGCAGCGGAATTTGAAGGCAGCCAAGGATCGACAGAAGTCTTATGCCAATTTGAAAAGGAAAGATGTGCATTTTGAGATCGGGGACAAGGTTTTCCTTAAAGTTTCACCTTGGAGGAAAGTGCTTCGGTTTGGCAAGAAAGGCAAGCTTAGTCCTCGTTTCATTGGACCTTATGAGATTTTGGCTAAGGTAGGGCCTGTAGCCTACAGATTGGCGCTACCGATGGAGTTAGCAAAGTTGCACGATGTGTTCCATATTTCGATGCTTCGTCGGTACAAATCGGATCCTTCACATGTTCTGTCAGTTCAGGATATCCAGGTTCAGCCAGACTTCTCTTATGATGAGGAACCGTGAGCTATTCTGGCCCGAGAGGTGAGGCAGTTGAGAAATAAGCAGATTCCTTTGGTTAAAGTATTGTGGATCCATCATGGAGTTGAAGAATCGACTTGGGAACCAGAGGATTCGATGAGAGCTCAGTATCCGTAGTTGTTTAGTTCAGGTGAGAATTTCGAGGACGAAATTCTTATTAGTAGGGGAGAGTTGTCACACCCCGTTTGCCCCCTAGTAGAATGAGCCTGTCTGTATGAGCATGCATGTGCATGTGTTCAGCATGTCATAAGGGTATTTTAGTAAAAATGTATGTTTTTGGGTTTATTATTATGTGGGTGCATACATGGCATTAGTATGTGAGTTAATTGGGAATTGCTTGTGTACATTGGAGCATACCATTGTAGGGTGTTTTTAGTTGAGTTTGCATTAGATGTGTGTGATGTGTGGGGTTAGGGTGTGAGTGAGTAAGTTCCACCACCAAGAGAATGACATGTGTATTAGGTTAGGGAAAATGAATAAAGAAAAGAAGTAAGAAAGAAGAGAAAATCAGATTCACGTTCTTTCTCTTCAACCTTCATCTTCTTCCTCCTTTTCCCTTTCCTAAATACTGCTAACTGTTAATCAAGTTGTGTTGTGGAAATTGCTTACTCTTGCTTCTAACTTGGTAAGTTACTGCATTCTCCACCTTATTCTCCATTTGCTTTTATCTTTTCCTTCTTCCTTGAGCTTAGGTTTAACTTAGGGTTTTGCATGTTGAATATTTGTGTTTAGCTGAGGCTCCACGCGATCCCAAAGGCAAGGAGGTTGCTGGGAGCAGTGGGACTAAGTGTTAGAAGCTTAGATTCCAGGTTTGGGAACAATTGATTGTGAATTGTGTGATTTTAAGTTACTGTCAATTTTCTAGGGTTCTTGTTCTTGAGAAATTTGAATGTTATTATTCTTGAATTGATTTAATGTTTAAATGTTGAATTGAGTTGTCTAAATGTTGCCTATATTGTTTGAGATGAATTCTGGAAGGTAAGATCAGGTTTTATTGGTTATGAATCAAATTTGAATTGATTTTTGTGTTCTGGGAAAAATCTGGAAATCGATACTGTCAAAAATCCCGTTCTCCAGATCGAGTCGCGTGACTAGCCAAGAAGGGAGACAAGTCACGAGACGTGACCTCAGGTCACGAGACGTGACCTCAGGTCACGACTCGTGACCTGCTAGTCTGAGGCCAGTCACGAGTTGTGGCTGTCTGCCACAGCTCGTGACCAGCTTAAATGAGGCCAGCCACGAGACGTGACTCCTCGTCACGCCTCGTGACCAGCTTGAGAGAGAAGGCCAGTCGCACGACCAGCTGAAGAAGAAGCCAGTCACGGGACGTGACCCTCAGTCACGTCTCGTGACCTGCCCTGTGAGGAGGCAAGTCACGCCTCGTGACCAGCCAACCTCACCCGTTACCCCGTTCAGCCCTTTTTTCCGAAATTTCCCGGATTTTGACTCAGAAATGAATTTGGTGTTTCTTCTGAATGGATTTATATTGCGATATGATGCTTGCCATAATTTTATATGCTTTGATATAAATGGTACCATGAATTTCTGATGAATTCTATTCCGTACTCTGAATTGTGATTTGAATGACGCATAACCTGCTAGAGTCGAGTAAGTGGATAGTTAGGCATGCCTAATAGAGTCTGTTAGCTGCAGCCCATAGTTCTGTTTGGACCCCGATCAGGTCCCCGTTTGGTTCCTCGCGAACCCTTTCTGTATTGGTACTTGTTTAAGGTCCCTTGTGAAAATATCTGTGAAAGTTAAAGTATAATGGTTTAATCGATTCGTACCCGTAACGTACTGTCTGTAATCGGCTCGTACCCGGAAAGTACTGTCTGTACACTCGTTATCCACTACCTAGAGTCAGCAGGTGTTCTTTGAATGTTTATTTGAACTGCCCTAATCTGATTTGGCTATAAATGGATTATCTGAATGAGTATATCGATGTAACGTTTATCGGATTATTCCTGAATGAATATGATTATGAAATACTGATTGTATGACTTTATTACATGAGCATGTTTATACGGATTACGTTTTAGCCTTAGCATATTGTCCATGTGAATGTGAATTGCCTTGACGACCATTGTGAATGGCCGTCCATAAATTACGTGTGTTTTCCCCACTAAGCGTTTATCGCTTAGCACGGTGTTTTACCCGTGCAGGTGCGGAAGGAATTTGATTCGAGAGTCGCCGTCATCAAGCCAACACAGGAAGTTTTTAGTGTAGGGCTACTTTTGTATAGTTGATGATTCTTTTTGTATAGAACTCTCATGTATCAGCTTCCGGTTTTGTAATTATATTTTGGACATGTAATATTATTTTGTTTCAGCTAGTTGATCAGATCATTATTGTAATAGTTTATTGTAGTAATGCATGATCAGCTTTTGCATTCTGCATGTAAAGTTTTTAATTATTCTGTATTTCTGAATGTATGTTATGAATGAATGTATGTTTTGCTTGGCTATTGTTTAGTGACACCTTGACTCATATGGCATCTCACTCCTTATCGGATGGGATCGCCTACGTATGGGAAGGGGGTGTTACAAAGACCAAGAAAGTCGTGGAGTAGGCCCATTTTAGGGTCTGCCATTACAACCTTTACAAGAGTCACGCTTTATACCTTGATGCATGAGGCGAAAAACATTACTGCCCGTTGAAGCACGTCAAATCCTTAAGGGGCAGTCATGGAAGCGACAGCCGCAGCAACTAAACATGTCAAACAGAAAAGGGTTTCGAGATTGCTATTGCTATCGGATCTATTGGAAAACACCTTATCCGATCATTGGGGAAGAAAGTCAGAAAGCACCCGCCAGAAGAATAAGGTTGGGTGTCTGGATAAATAGCTCCGCGTGTTCTAGACGGGCGAGATGAATACAGACCAACATATGAAGGCCCATTCATTCTTAAAAAGTTGTTATCCAAGGAAGCAAAATCCCGACGGATAGCTAGCGAACCAAATTCAATCAACACCGACGAAATGAAGGAGGGTCCATGGCAGAGGCTAAAAAAAAAAAAAAAAGAGAGAACAAGAGAGGAAATATTCAATCAAGAAAACCCGCGAGGGCTGATTGGAAACAGGAGTCTAATGCTTACAAGATCCACTCCGAGATTAGATGTAATTTTGCACTCTGAATCCAGGTTAAATGGTGATCATGTATGGAGAAATCATGCTGAAATGCACACAGTCTTTGCAAATACATAAAGCAAAAGCATTTCAACTCATCATTTCCTAGTTCTTTTATAAAAAACTAAAATCTAAATGGCTACTCTACTCCCGCTCTCACCAACCAGATTCCTAAGCTGAGGGGTCCTATTATCTGCTACGGGGCTGAGTACCCTCCTCTCACATGCACTTATGGAAGCAAGGGTGTAGTCTGTGATCAGGACAATTCATTTTGCGCACTCAAAGTTGTCTGGTTCCAGCGTAGAATCAGCGCACCGGTACTATTGGTCCTCTGCTACTCTCGCCACTCAGGCACTTCAGTCAACTCCTTCTGCTATCAACTGTGAAGCCAATTCTATAGCACCCTCATGATAGAAACCAAGCTCAGACAACCATGATCTAAGACGCAAATACATGCCGACTATGCCTGAAAGACCTTTTACAACAATTACCCTCTACCATCCTCGCCACTCATGCACTTTAGTCGACTCATCCAGCTACCCACTGTGAAGCCAACCCTATAGCACCTTATTAAAAAAAAAAAAAAAAGCCAAGCTCATACAACCAAAATCTGAGACATAAGCACATGATACCCGAAAGATCTTTCGCAACAACTCCAACCTCTAAAAAAAAAAAAGAGGCCGTTAGAGATGAAAACCGTGACTGGCGCTCTAAGCAAAAGTTAGGCCAAAGGGCAGGGTGAAAACCTGGGAATAGGCGGTCTGTCCTATAAAAAAATAAAAAGAATAAAAGCCGCTGGATTGGGTTGGATCCATTATAGGCAAAAAATAAGGCACAGGGTTATGTGAAAATCCGGCAAGGACATATTTCCCGCTAAGAAAAGCTAGTGTGAAAATCCATGAGGGACGCACTACCTTCAAAATAATGACTACAGGTATCAGAAGAGAACCTTATAATCCCATAGAGGCATGAGACTCAAAAGCAATCCCTGAGGGCAATTGATCCCGCGGCGTGTTACGACCAAGCCGGCATCGCCTCCAAATCCACTCAGATGAATTCTTATCCTACATTGCTGCATATACATGCATACAACGTTTGCGTATGCTTCTATACATATAATTTTGCAGAAAATATCTAAATGAACGACCAGCTCAGGAGAGCAATCCAGAAGGACATCCTGCACTTTTTGTAGGCTTGTCAGCGGCTCGGTGCATTCCTCTGCGAAGGATATCATCCTGCACTTTTTGTAGCCTTGTCAGCGGCTCGGTGCATTCCTCTGCGGAGGATATCATCCTGCACTTTTTGTAGCCTTGTCAGCGGCTCGGTGCATTCATCTGCGGAGGATATCTCCTACACTTTTTGTAGCCTTGTCAGGGGCTCGGTGCATTCCTCTGCGGAGGACATCTCTTGTGCTTTTTGTAGCCTTGTCAGCAGCTCGGTGCATTCCTCTGCGGAGGACATCTCTTGCGCTTTTTGTAGCATTGTCTGCGGCTTGGTGCATTCCTCTACGGAGGACATCTCTTGCGCTTTTTGTAGCATTGTCTACGGCTCGGTGCATTCCTCTGTGGAGGACATCTCTTGCGCTTTTTGTAGCCTTGTCAGCGGCTCGGTGCATTCCTCTGCGGAGGATATCTCTTGCGCTTTTTGTAGCCTTGTCAGCGGCAGGCTCGGTGCATTCCTCTGCGGAGGATATCTCTTGCGCTTTTTGTAGCCTTGTCAGCGGCTCAGTGCATTTCCTCTGCAGAGGATATCTCTTGCGCTTTTGTAGCCTTGTCAGCGGCTCGGTGCATTCCTCTGCGGAGGATATCTCTTGCGCTTTTTGTAGCCTTGTCAGCGGCTCAGTGCATTTCCTCTGCAGAGGATATCTCTTGCGCTTTTGTAGCCTTGTCAGCGGCTCGGTGCATTCCTCTGCGGAGGATATCTCTTGCGCTTTTTGTAGCCTTGTCAGCGGCTCGGTGCATTCCTCTGCGGAGGATATTTTCTGCACTTTTTGTACCCTTGTCAGCGGCTCAGTGCAGTCCTCTGCAGAGGATTTTTTTTTGCACTTTTTGTAGCCTTGTCAGCGGCTCAGTGTAGTCCTCTGTGGAGGATATATCTCGCGTTTCGTAAGTTTGGAGCAGGCTCGGCGCACCACCACCAGTTTAGAAGAGCAACTTAGCACTTTGTAAGTCTAGAGCAGACTCGGTGCAGCTCAGGAAAGCAACCCTCGCGTTTTGTAAGTCTAGAACAGACTCGGCGCATCACCATCAGCACTTTGTAAGTCTGGAGCAGACTCGGTGCAACCCGAGAAGACAACCGCCTCAGGTACGTGTTTCTTTCCTTTCTTTTCTGAATTTTGGCTCACTTAGGCACCTAGGTTCTAAGTTCCCCAAAATTGGGGGCAACTGTAGACACCGAGTCCCGAGGCGGTCCAAAATCAGAATTACCCGATAATAAAAATGATATCGGCTTACTGGCAGAAGTGTAAAAAATGATGTTTCCCTTGTCGAAATTCTCATTATTTTTAAATAAAAAAAAATATATATATATAAAATATTATTATAAAAAAAAATTAGTTGAATTAATTTTTAAAATAGTATTATTTTTTATATTTAAAAAAAGGGGAGAAATTAAGTTAATTAAATTAAGTTAGTTAATTAATTTAATTAAATTAGTTTAATAGGAAAAGTAAAAAAAAAAAGAATTAAAAATTAAATTTTGTTTTTTGGCCACGCGGCACTTTTATAAAGTGGCCATTTTGGCCACTTTATAAAAGTGGTACCACGCGTGGTACCACTTTTTGAAAGTGGTACCACGCATGAAAGTGGTACCACGCGACCACTTCCTTAAAGTGGCCGCGTGGTACCGAGGTTACCGCGCGCTATGTGCGCGCCGTGTCGGCACCACGCGCGCGTTTTTGCACACGGTCTCCCTCACCATGCGGTTTCTGCTTTCTTCAGCTATTTTCTCGCCGTTTTGACCGCAAAATTTTCCGTTTTCGTGTAAATTCCGGGAAGACAAATTAAAAGAAGGTTTTGGCCTTTCTCTATTTGGGAACAATCAGATTAATCAAATGGGATTCAATACTCATTTTTTGGGACGACAACATTTTGAAAAAGAGGAGTTTTTGAGCTTTTTCTCTCTAGCATTTCATTCTCCAGGAACCATTTTTTTCTACTTCAAAAAAATCTCTTCTTCAAAAAAAAATCTTCAAGTTCTTTCTCTCAAATTTTAGTTTTTATTACCACAAAATATTTAATCTTGGGTTGATTTGAGCAAGAGAAATTAATTTTCTTGACTCATTCAATCCACCAAAAACATTTTCTTAAACTAATTTGTTTAAAACACAGATTTTTACACTTGCTTTGAATATTATTATCATCAAAAATCGACAAGCAGAACGGATTGAAATATCCTATTTCCGATCTAAAAATTCTGAGGGTAAACATTTTTGGACTCATTCTCATTTATTTTTTTGTATATTATTTATTGTTGTTAATATCCTTTTTGCTACTAATATCATGCTCCTTGTCTAATAATTTCTTTGGTTTTACCACTATCAGTATACTGTTTATGTCTTTAATTTGATTTTTTTGTGATTTCTGGTGCTATCATTCTCCTCTTATTATTATTATTATTATTATTATTATTATTATTATTATTATTATTATTATTATTATTTTGATTGTGCTACTGCCATATTACAGTTATTATGATCATTTTGCTCCCGTTGACCTTTTTATGCTCACTACTATTATTATACCATCATTATTGTTATTGTTAAAGTATTGCCAAGTCCATTGTTATTGTTGTTGATTTTGTTATTATTACTATTATTATCATTGTTATTACTATTATTATTATTAGCATGTTTAATTTATGGTGTTGTGATGTTATTGTTGGCATGGTTATTGTTCATTTTTATCATCATGCTATACTTGCCATGTCTATTATTATTGTTATTATTATTATTATTACTCATTACTATTATTATCGTTATTATTATTATTATTATTGTCGTGGTTATTATTGTTACCATTATTTCATTGTTATTTGTTCGATTAATTTTTTTTTAGAATTATTACAAATATTTTTGATGTTAATATTTGTCTGAGATTTGACTTGAGTCGTGTCATTTGAGCGACCCCGCGACTCCTCGGATGGGTCACGACGCGTGAAGGGTGTTGAGCATTTTCTATAGATGCTAATTATACCGCAAGTATACGGTGTACCGCAATAGTACTTAAGATGTCGATCCCACGAGGAACGTTTTTACACACTATTACTAATTGATTTTAATCTTGTTTACAATGATTAATTAATGGTAGAGTTGATTTTAATCTAATCTAACATGTAAACTGAATATACCTAGTTAATGATAGTCAAAAGAAGATAAAATAAATCATGAAGAATTAAAGACAATGAACTTGATTCCATCAATTTGATTAACATCTTTCATCTTTTTATGTAAGCCAAGTTAGAATCAATTTTTAACTCACTCTCTCGACATGAATTAAAATGCCTAAAACATACAATTAAAATTCTAACTCACAATTTTCATTAATGAATTAGAGGTTTCTAATTACATATTTTAAGAATAAACACTAACCTATAGCAATTATCTCAATATACCGATTTCTCAAAATATACCTTGATAATGAAACTCTATTAGATGTCAGATAAAGCAAACTCTCGAATTACTTTAACTTATAAAAATCATGCAAAATATACTAATAGAGAATCTACATTGAAAGACTATGAAAGTAGATGAGAATAGAAAGAATTATAACATGCAAATTCATTGAAATAATGGAGAAGAATTAAAAATAAGAGAATAAGATAGAAGCCTTTCAACCCTTTTCTCAATCTCTTGAAACAAGTTTTCTTCTCCTTGATCTTCTTCTTTAAAACATAAAGACTAAGTAAGAAAATAAACTAAAGAAAATACAGAAAATTACATAACTAAAATTTTATATCATCTATATTGTCTCATCTATATATCTTAAAACTACAGTTAAACTACATATTTATAGATGTTGATTTGAGAGTTGTGTCCCTTGAGAATGGTTGCAAGGTTTGGTGAAAGAAGATAACTTTTCAAATGACTTTTGGCTCAAAACTGTCCAACGGTCGTCTCTGTCGCGCTCGCAACAGTGTCGCGATCGCGACAGAACACGCTGGCCCATTTTCTTATTTCTTTCTTTCTCTCGGTTTTCTCTTCCTTCTCTGGCCAGTCACAAGACGTTACTCCCCATCATGTGGCGTGACTCTCCGTGTGTGGCGTGACTGGCGCTCACGTCTCGCCTCGTCATCTCCTTTCTCTTCTCTTCTTCTCTCTTTTCCTTTCTTTCCTGGCCTCTCTGTGTCGTCACGAGTCGCCACCTCCGCTCACGTCGCGTGACGCTTCTCTCTCAGCTTCTTCTCTTCTTTTCCTCCTTCCTCTTCGTTCTCCTTGATCCAATCACATCTCGTTACCTATTCTCACGTCGCGTGACTCCTTGTATGAGACGTGACCTGCTCCTCTCCTTTCTCTTCTCTTTCTTTATCTAGTTCTTCTCTTCATTTTTCACCTAAAAACAACAGTAAACACAAAAACATGCAATCTAATACAAATAATCATAAACTAACATATCACATCAAATTTACACACAATTTCATGATTAATTACATAAACTCGTACAAAATAAATACTAAATTATACCTCAATTAAGCTCCTATCAAATTCCCCCACACTAAACCCTTGCTTGTCCTCAAGCAAGAGAAAAGAAATAAGCAAATTCAATAGCCAGTAAGCATCATTATAAAATACTGTTCATTTAGCATATTTAATAGAATTGAAAAGAACCAAATATCTCATACATTCAGAAAAAGATCAGTAAGTCAAAATTTTAAAATATGCATCCCAAATTCAACAAATTACTTAACTTTACTAATTTCAACATAAAGAGTATGAAGTCTATCAAAACTAAACATGACTTAAAAGAAAGAAAATTAACCATAAAGTTAAAATTCTCAAGCAACTAGCTGCACTTAGGACATTTTTAAGCTCACTTACCCTTAATCCAATTTCATGGCATTTTTAGACTCTCTTTTGATTTTTCTTTTCTTTTTCTTTTCTTTTTGTTTTCTAGCAAGAGAAAGTTATATGGGTGCGTTTTACGCTCTATCCCATACATTTTAATTTTGAATATACATCTGGCTTTCTTTTTCTTTTTATAACTTAAGTGGGTGCATTTTATGCTCCATCCCACTTATTTTTATTTTTAGTCCTCATCCATTATTGAAAAGATAACAGGTAAGTATTATGGCTATAGTTTCTATAAACAACTAGAAACTGAAAATTTTAAACTAAATGAGTAAATTCTAACTTTAAAAACATGGTTAGTTAAAAAGACTAAATAATCTATAATGTTGAAATAAGTAAAAGAAAATAACTTGAAAAACTTAAAACACATGCTAAAAAATTTGAAAAAACTGATAAAAATGAGCATAGAGGATAATTGACTTAACAAACTATATAATATACCAAATAAACAATGCCTCATAATAAAGCTTACTTAAAACCTAATTGAAATATAAAAACACACAACAAACATATAAACAACACATACATAAACATATAAAACTGATAAACAAACAAACTAACTCACTCCCCCACACTTAGAACCAACATTGTCCTCAATGTGTAGGAATGACACACAAAAACAAGTAAAAGAAATAAATAAAAGAAAATAAAGAAAAAGAAAACTCCCCTATCATGGTGAAGGTGGAGGCGATGGAACCACAAAACCCACTTGTATCATGAAATTATCAAATTTATACTCCAACCTCCTTTGACGTCGCTCAATGGAAGAAAGTTGTTCTTGCATATCAGATAACATCATTGGAATGTTATGGCTAGATGAGCCAACCGCAGGAGCAGCAGCCACATCTTCACTTGCCTCCTCATCACCACCTTCTTCTTCTTGTGCTTCTACTTGTGGCTCAGAAGTTCCAGCAATATCCCTCTAACATGATCGAGCACGAGGTGGAATTTCCTGAAAATTATTACCAACAACCTCTCCATGAACTAACACATTCTTATTAAAATAAAGGCAAGGAAAAATACGATAATAAGCATCAAGATCCAAATTTAAATTGCTTGCAATACTAGAAATAACATGCCCATGAGTTAAAGGTGAATCAGGCTTATTAACACATTGCAACAATTGACTAACTATCCAAAAAGGCCAACATACATCCTTACGTCTATGTACACACCACATCAAAAATAACTCATTATATGTAACTCTATTGAATTCAGACCTATTAAAAACTAGAGAAGCTAAAACCCTATGCAAAATCCAATATCTCAAATCTTTAATAAACATGGATTTAGCATCCCTAGCCCTATAAGGTGTTTGCAAATCAGTTAAAAAGGTCCAAAATTCATGTGGCTTAAAAGATTTAGGTGGATCAGTTAAACCAGTTTGAGAAAATCTAAACATCCTATTCATCATAAAATAGGTCAAAGTATAAGGTTTACCAGCCATCCTAAAATCTAACCAATTTTCATTATTATCATTCTTTTTCAATGTGGTGTAAAATTCTAAAACTAAATTAGGACGAATATCTTCATGCATAGATGCAAATTTCAACAAACCACAGAATCTTAACATGTCATTAACTACATCTAACATGCCAATTTGAATAAGCAAGGAATTAGGAAAATACTTACATTACATCAAATGCCTACCACGAATGGTTAAATACCTACTGCCTTCATCTACCGAAAATATAGGAAACAAAGCACCATAATGAACAGCAATATTCACCTCTTCAGCTTCCTGCTCAACCCTTGAAGATGATGGGTTTTTTGTTCTAACCATTGTTGAATGTGTTAACAGTAAATGTAAACTATAGGGAAGTAATTCTGAAGACAACGGAAGAAATTAACAAGAACAAATACCTGAAAGTAAATCTGAAAAGATAAAAGAAAAAGAAATAGAAACAGATAATAAACTACAAATGAAATGTGGGGGAGTTATGCAGGAAAAATACCGAAATCAATTGTGTCAGTGAAAATAAGGAATGAAAAAGAAAATGAAACAAAGAAAAATGAAAAGAAAGTTACAAACTTGAAAAGAGAATGAAAATCCCATAATCCCTAAGTCTATGAAGAAAAGAGAAGAGAGGAAATAGAAATGGAATGCTGGAATGTAAAACTAGAAAAACGAAAGGAAAACAGAGGATGGTAGGTCGAAAGTTTTCTGTAGAAGAAGAAGAAAAAGAAATGAAAAATGGCTAATAAGGGTCTGTAACTCATGACCGGCGCTGGGCAAAATAAAGCTAACAGAGAAAAATGAAAAGTCAAGTGAAATAAGGTAGCCAAGGGAAAGAAAAATTTGAAACGTCACAACGTTAGGGTTTTGAAATTAAATTTCCCGCTTTGAATTCTTTTATCCTGTGTTTTAATGCTTAAATGGTAAAATTAAGTTAATGTAATTGAAATTAAATCATCTAAATCAGAAAAGAAAAGAAAACAAAACCAAATAATAGAAAAATAAGTAAAATCAGAAAAGAAAAGAAAAGAAAAGAAAAAAAAAATTAAAGCTTAGCACCTCACGCGTCACGAGTCGTGAGACAACGTCACGACTCGTGATGCTCTACACTTACCTGGGCGAAGTGCTTACGACTCGTGACTTTCCCTCACGAGACGAACGTCCTGCGATCCTTGCCTTCTATCGCAATTCGCGATGCTTGCCGCGATCGCGACAGAAGCTTAAAGCGCAAATTTGTATATTCTGTCGCGATTGCGCTTGTTGTCGCGCTCGCGACAGATTCAACGTCTGCAAAATTTTTTATTTATTTATTTATTTATTTATATTTTTTTTTATTTATTTATTAAATTTTTTTATATATTTATTAAACAAATCTAATCTTACTAAATTAACTATCATTTAAAAACAAATGAAAATCAATAATACCATAAATAAAACTATATAAACAAATTTAAAATAAAGTACAAAACCTAAATAACAACAATATAACCAAGAAACCTAAATAAAAGAACTAGATATATCATGGCTTAATCTGCTCCCTAGGATTCTCCTCAGTATTACTTGGAAGGCATCCTAGATTTCTAGAAGGTAAATAATTAGCAAGTTGGCCTATTTGAACCTCAAGATTATGAATAGTAGCAACATGATTTTTAGCAATTTGATCAAATTTTTCTTCAATTTTCTTTTGACTTTCATCTTGAGAATGCATCTTACAATTAATTTCTTCAATGAATTTATCAATTTTAACCTCAAAGGCCCCAAACCTATCTTATGGTTGTTGGTATCCTACACCTCTATTTTGGTTGTTAACATTATTATTCCCCCATGAAAGGTTAAGATGGTTTCTCTAACCAGCATTATAGGTGTTAGAATAAGAATTTTCACGACCTTGGCTTTGAAGAAAATTAACTTGTTCTTCCTTATTAACCATGCCTAAATTGCAATTATCACTCTTATGTCCTTGTTGACCACAAACATTGCATGCATTTAATGAATTACCACCCATACTTAGACTATTAACTCTATAATTCAATGCTTCAATTTGGGCTTGTAATGCAACCATAAAATCTATTGAATGTACCCCCCTAACATTAGAATTATTATACTCCCTTACTCTTTCAGGAGGCCACATACAGTTGTTCATTGCCATCTCTTCCAATAGCTCATATGCTGCATCAATTGTTTTTCTCATCAAAGAACCTCCAGCAGCAGCATCAATAGTCCCCCTTGTGGTAGGATTTACTCCATTATAGAATGTTTGCATCAACAGCTCTCTTGGCAAGTTATGGTGTGGACATATCCTTTGCAATTCTTTGAATCTTTCCCAAGCCTCATATAATGATTCATTATCATTTTGAACAAATATGGTAATATCCTTTATGATTTTTGCAGTTTTGGCCAATGGAAGATATTTTGATAAGAATGCTTGGGCCAATTGGTCCCAAGTAGTTATAGATCCCCTTGTTAGGGAATTCAACCAAGCTTTTGCTTTATCCTTCAAAGTGAATGGGAAAAGCCTAAGCTTGATTGCATCAGCCGAAACCCCATTGATCTTAAAGGTATCACATATTTCAAGAAAGTTGGCCAAATGAGCATTTGGATCCTCATTTGCCAAACCATAGAATTGAATACTATTTTGAATCATTTGTAACAATGAAGGCTTAATCTCAAATTGATTTGCATTTACCGTTGGTCTTACCACTCCTTGTTGAGCACCACTCAAAGCAGGTGTGGCAAAGTCCATGAGTCTTGGTGGATTTTCTTCAGCCATGATAATTGATCTCCTATTTTTGTTCTTCTTTCTATTTGACTTCCGGTTACTTGACAAGAATCTTTCAATTTCAGGATTTAAAGGCTCAAGCTCTTCTAAAGAACTCCTTGTACTAGGCATGAACTTCTCAAATCCTGTAAAACAAAAACAAAACACAAAGTTAATTTAAACACACAAACAAATTAAAACAAACAAAATATTGTAATCCAAAATCATAAATCAATTTTCATAATGGCAAACAACCGTTCCCCGGTAACGGCGCCAAAAACTTGTTGAGCATTTTCTATAGTTGCTAATTATACCGCAAGTATACGGTGTACCGCAATAGTACTTAAGATGTCGATCCCACGAGGAACATTTTTACACACTATTACTAATTGATTTTAATCTTGTTTACAATGATTAATTAATGGTAGAGTTGATTTTAATCTAATCTAACATGTAAACTGAATATACCTAGTTAATGATAGTCAAAAAAAGATAAAATAAATCATGAAGAATTAAAGACAATGAACTTGATTCCATCAATTTGATTAACATTTTTCATCTTTTTATGTAAGCCAAGTTAGAATCAATTTTTAACTCACTCTCTCGACATGAATTAAAATGCCTAAAACATACAATTAAAATTCTAACTCACAATTTTCATTAATGAATTAGAGGTTTCTAATTACATATTTTAAGAATAAACACTAACCTATAGCAATTATCTCAATATACCGATTTCTCAAAATATACCTTGATAATGAAACTCTATTAGATGTCAGATAAAGCAAACTCTCGAATTACTTTAACTTATAAAAATCATGCAAAATATACTAATAGAGAATCTACATTGAAAGACTATGAAAGTAGATGAGAATAGAAAGAATTATAACATGCAAATTCATTGAAATGATACTCATTGAAATAATGGAGAAGAATTAAAAATAAGAGAATAAGATAGAAGCCTTTCAACCCTTTTCTCAATCTCTTGAAACAAGTTTTCTTCTCCTTGATCTTCTTCTTCAAAACATAAAGACTAAGTAAGAAAATAAACTAAAGAAAATACAGAAAATTACATAACTAAAATTTTATATCATCTATATTGTCTCATCTATATATCTTAAAACTACAATTAAACTACATATTTATAGATGTTGATTTGAGAGTTGTGTCCCTTGAGAATGGTTGCAAGGTTTGGTGAAAGAAGATAACTTTTCAAATGACTTTTGGCTCAAAACTGTCCAACGGTTGTCTCTGTCGGGCTCGCAACGGTGTCGCGATAGAACATGCTGGCCCATTTTCTTCTTTCTTTCTTTCTTTCTCTCGGTTTTCTCTTCCTTCTCTGGCCAGTCACGAGACGTTACTCCCCATCACGTGGCGTGACTCTCCGTGTGTGGCGTGACTGGCGCTCACGTCCCGCCTCGTCGTCTCCTTTCTCTTCTCTTCTTCTCTCTTTCCCTTTCTTTCCTGGCCTCTCTGTGTCGTCACGAGTCGCCACCTCCGCTCACGTCGCGTGACGCTTCTCTCTCAGTTTCTTCTCTTCTTTTCCTCCTTCCTTTTCGTTCTCCTTGATCCAATCACGTCTCGTTACCTATTCTCACGTCGCGTGACTCCTTGTATGAGATGTGACCTGCTCCTCTCCTTTCTCTTCTCTTTCTTTATCTGGTTCTTCTCTTCATTTTTCACCTAAAAACAACAGTAAACACAAAAACATGCAATCTAATACAAATAATCATAAACTAACATATCACATCAAATTTACACACAATTTCATGATTAATTACATAAACTCGTACAAAATAAATACTAAATTATACCTCAATTAAGCTCCTATCAGAGGGTCACACCGGTTTTGGGTGAGATCTTTCTCAACTCTTTCATTATGTTGTGTTATGTGTTTGTTTGTAAATAGTTATTTCATTTATGGACGTGTGAGATAAAAAGTCACAAAAATATTTGAACGATTAAATGGGATTTTTACTAATTAAAACTAGGACCAATGTCTCTCATTTTAGCCAAACTATAAAAAATATCACAATTAAAACTAAGAGTCAATTTTCCATAAAATGGGATCACTCATCCCCGTTTTCATCAAACAACCAAAACGACTCTTCGAACCTCCTTTAAATAAAATACGAAGGAACCAATGTTCCTAAAATTCGAACCAGTGCGAAGGAACCAATGTTCCTAAAATAATGCCCCGATTTATGTATGTCTTTTTATTTTGATTTTAGGTGAGTGTTTTAAAGTTAAGTTCATTTCTTTTGCGCCCTTGTAATTAACTTTGGGGCAACTTTATTTATTTTTGGGGATTGTATTATGTCCCACTTATATCTTCAATTTCCTTTTCATTGGGGTTGTATTCCGCCCCTATTCCTCTTATAATTGTGTGCTTGGGTGTTTACCGCTTTCATTTATCGCTTTCTTTTATCGCTTTATTTATCGCTTTTATTTTATTGCTTTTGAATGCTTGATATGTGCAATTTAATTTAATGCATCGAATGCGTGAGATGAGAGATAGAATTTCAAGAAGTTAAAAGCTCACTTATAACTAACCAAAGCATGAATAAGAGTGGGGTTCCGAACACCGAATCTCTGGTCTCGACCAATAAGAGCTGGGAGACCTTTCCCAATTCCTTGTGAATATGGGTGGCGACTCAATGATACCTCAAAAGGTGCCTATTAGGTGCCATTAGGCTAGGTGGTTCTCCCCAATTTTCTATTGGGAGGGATACACCGATGATGTCTTGTGGTGCCTATGATCAAAAGACGCAAACCAATACCTCGAATCATAAAGCAGATTCAACGCGAGGGCCCTTGCTTGGTTCGGCGCGCGTCATAAGATCCTATGCCAATTTTAAGCGGAAGGATATTCAGTATAAGGTTGGAGATAAAGTGTTCCTTAAAGTGTCACTGTGGCAAAAAGTTTTACGTTTTTGGGAACAGGGAAAGTTGAGTCCAAGATTTATTGGGCCATATGAAATTTTTGATAGGGTTGGTCTAGTTGCCTACCGGTTAGCTTTGTCAATAGAATTAGCTAGTTGCACGATGTATTCCATGTGTCGATGCTTCGTCGGTATAGATCAGATGTGTCTCATGTGCTATCGGTTTAGGATGTACAGGTGCAGCCTGACTATCCTTATGATGAGAAATCCAAGGCTATCTTGTCCTAGGAAGTGAGACAGCTTCGAAATAAGCAAATTCTTTTGGTTAAAGTGCTATGGCAACATCATGGGGTTGAAGAAGCTACTTGGGAACTGGAATTAGCTATGAGGTCGCAATATCCGAGATTGTTCAGCACATGTGAGAATTTTGAGGAAGAAATTCTTTTAAAGAGGGGAGAGTTGTAACAACCCGATTCCCACCCTAGTAGTTTTGAGCTAGTGTGTGTGTGGGTTATTTTAAGATATAATTGTATGTTATATTTTAATTGTGTTGTTGGGAGAATAAGAAGTATTAGAAGAGGAATTTGCCAAACTCACCAATGATTTAGTGATAAGTGGCAGGAGAGAGATTGAAAGAGGAGAGTGGGTTTAAAAGCCTAGGAGAGAAAAAATGAGAGAGAGAGAGTAATTCTGCCCCTCTCTCCCATTTCCTCCTCACGCCATCTCCTTCTTCCTTGCTTTCTTCTTCCTCCTTGCCCACTTTCATCTCTCTTCTTCTTCTTCTTCTTCTTTTTCTTCTTCTTCTTCTTCTTCTTCTCCTCTTTTTGTTTGCCGTATGGGTTGTGTGTGTGTGTGTTCATGTGGGTAGGTGTTAAGGAATTTGTGTATTTTGGGTTATTATAGTTGAGATTCCTCCTAAGGATCCTAAAGGGAAGGAGATTGTTGGTGGGAGTTCAGCCAATTGATCCCTTGGAGCTTAGGAATTTAAGGTTTGGGAATTCGCTTTTGTTTGCATATTTTATTTGAATTTCTGGTCAAAAAAACATAGATTGATCTATAGTATTATTTCCTTTTTCAGGAACTAGGCCTTGAGCCTTCTATTCCAAAACATGCTGTTTTCCATGACTGGGTCAAGCATACTGATGGAAAGTTTTGTTGACTTCACTAAATGATTCAACATCGGTTATAAACACTAATTATCGACATGATTATTTATTGGTATATTTTAGGACATCTTGTATATCTTTGTTTAATACTATACATTGTATTATTTTGGATATAGAATAATGATACACATTTGTAAATATTAATTTTTTTTATTAATCTATATATTTACATTAAATTTTGGATATTCTATGAATATGAATTTATTTTTTGTATTTTTTCATTAAAATTTAGTATTTGCTGTATGTTTAGTTTACAAAACATTATTGTTACATTTTTTTTATCTTAATACATACATTTTTAATTATATTATTTTTGTCAATTATAATTTTTATAATATTGATAATTGTATCATTTAAAAATTAAAAAAATAAAAATTCATTTAAACTAGTGACGGAAAAGCAATTTTTGTCCCTATAATGCTAAATATAGTGACGAAATTGTCCTTTTCGTTGCTAAATTTAGCAACGGGCGATTTAGCGATGAAACGTTCTGTCATTAATAGGGGTTAGCAACAAAATTTTGTCACTATTTTCAGTCGCTAAACCCTATTTTTTTTGTAGTGACACATTAGTGTACATTTTGTATTTTAGGTTTATAATGATTAATATTTCATCATTCACAACCTACTAGATACATAAAAATATACTTACATATTTAATGTATATGGGTTTTCTTTCAAAGCATATTTACATTAACAATCATATATAATTAAAGAGTTATTATGCATGTTCAAGTAGTGTAATCCATATTAACCTATTAAGGTTTCATGTAAGCAACAACACATCTATACTTACTACACAGACAAAAATATATAATTATAAGTAACATTATGAAGTCATCACTTTATAAGCATATAAGTTAGTGTTAATACACATTTCTTACCCTATTACCAAATTAGAACACATAACTTTATTCATAAACCAATTCTAACATATCAAATATATAATATTTAAGTATATAAGTTATTCATAAATCAATCTTGGCATGCCAAACATATACCATATTTTCATTACTTTTATTAGCAAACATTGATACCATACTCTCATGATGTATACATACAGAATAACACAGCTGAAGCAAATGACCATTAATATTACATGCATATGTAATGGATATTTCCATATCCGTATTCAAAACACATGCCTTTATAATCAACAAAGATTCATTCCTCCAAAACAATCTTTTAACATATTTTCTTTAATAGTTTACCTGTATTTTTCCTAAGGAAGTGGATAATGGGAGTGCATAATAGAACAAAGGGGTAACCAAGGGTACTTTTCTGGTGTGGATTGCTATGTACGGGTAAGGGGTGTTACATTTAGTGGTATCAGAGCATATGTTTAGTCGGTTCTAGATGACTAGAGTTTAAAAATAAGTCCATATAGTATTTGTGTTAGCCAATGCAGATATCCTTGTTCTTCATATAGATAATAAAAATGGGAGTTGTCCGAAATGATACTGAGGAATAGTTAAAAAGTGTTAGTCCAATAGATCATGATTTATCTCCTTTAGATCCTTCTGTGTCTGTAAGATTTGAAGTTTCTGTATTAGTTGTGCCGAAAGAGATTCTGCCAAAGAACTCCCCTAATGTGACATGAGTTTTAAATAGGTTTACGATCCCAAGGGAAGTATAGAGCAAAAGTATAGATGGTATTGAACTAAGAATAATAAGAAATATAAGAAGAGATTGTAGCGCTCTATACACTTGTTAGCAACCTTAATTGAAATCATTTGAACATATTACAGCATAGGGTTGGGCAACATGCATTACCACTACATAAATTTGAATAACATTTGCATCATTTTGCATACATGAACCATTGTACATATATTTCATTCGCATTATTTGCTCATACATGATCAACACCTGCACATATGCCTGATTTAGAGAGGGAACTGACAGGATGTGCATCGAGTGCATCAAAGCTAAAGTAGGTATGTTAAGAAAAGATGTTATGAACTAAAATTGTTAAAAGGAAAATTAAATAGTGAATTAAAGGAAAGTGTAAGGAAAGAATAAGTGAAAGATAAAATAAGGAGATTATTCCGAAAAATCATGTATAAAATTGTGATTAAAAATTTTGAATGGATACGTGTAAAATTGTGATTAAAAATTTTGAATGGATGATGAAAAGTATGAAATAGAGAAAGTAGCAAGTATACATTGGCAGTTTATGGTGTCAGAGAATTGTCTTATAGAGTAATGTGTGTGGACTAGTTTAAATGTGAAATGTACATAATTGGTTTCTGAATTGTAATGTGTTAGTAATTATTATGAATATTTTGAAAGTGATTTAAGGAAATGAGTTATACTTGATCAAGTAAGATTATCTCTATAACACCCCTTGCCACCTGATAGAACTTATTTGAAATACAGAGGACCAAAATTAGTAGAGGGTGCTACACAAACTGAACAAGCCAAACTTACTGATAGCTATCTATCATCATTAATTAATTTTAACAAAATTAAAACATTAATGCAAAGTCTAAACATGCCAAACTAACTAAAGAAATTAAAGCCTATTAATTAGGTAGTTACAGACCACAAATTATTAGGTATACATGTGATATCAATATTACTTACAAAACTTCTTATACAAAAGAAACTTATAATATTACAAAACCTCCAAACCAATGGGATAAACTTACATCCATCAAAACCTCCTTAAAACCTATGCTTGTGTTCCTCTTGACCCTATTCAATGTCCTTATGAACCAAACTAATACAAGAATCTACATATATTAAAATAGAAATATGTGCTAAGCATAAAGCTTAGTGGGGATTCAAAAATGATAATGGATTGCTCCTTATAGGAATCATTAATGCGAAACACACATATGTTAAAAACAAATCAAGAATTACATATACCATTTTAAAGCTACATTTTTATACTTATGTACAAGAATAAATGCGTACTTTAAGTGAACAATTAAATGATTAGATAAAATAGATCAGTTTCTCAAATTCATTTACATGTTACCACTGTTCCTATATTTATATGTTTTTTTACATCTATAATGAATCATATTTCAATCAAATGTAAGATGTAAATCGGATTTCAAATCGTGTATATATATACCAGATTATCAAGCTATCACCAAATGTAGTTAGATAACAAGTTCATATAAATAAAAAACTTTATAAGTAGTGTGATACACAAACTTACAGGAATAACTCTCAAACTAAGAATTTAAAATGAACAGAAATTCATGTCATCATTAAAATATATGGCCTCAACATTGGTGAACTTTAAAGCCTATATATATATATATATTCTAAATTTAATATATTCTTGGTTCTTATACATATCTAATTCATTTTACTTATATATATATATATATATATATATATATATATATTCTAAATTTAATATATTCTTGGTTCTTATACATATCTAATTCATTTTACTTTAACATCACTTTAAATCGATCATAAAAGCAGGTTATTCTAACTTACTTCCTTTACCACATTTACTTAATTATAATATTTATTATAGTTAAGTTCCAACCCATCTTTATCGGGTAATTGATAGCAAACATTTCCCAGTTATTCAAGTCCCATGACTGCGGATACATATTAACTTAAACTTACCCATTTCACATCAATAACCAAATTTATAATTGCATAATAAGCATCATTCTTATAACTTAAATACAGAAGAACAACCAATTAACATCCCATTTTTTTTAGTAACAATTCATCCTACTAATAATTTAACCATTAACAACTTATAACTCCTTTACAGTCTTCATGCAAATTCCAATTAAGCCCAATCACCCATACAAATGCAAAACTGCTGAATTGAATCCCAACCCTGATTTTGAGCAGATCTACTTCAATCAAGCTTGTTCAAGTTACTTTCTCCTTTCACCTTTTCTTTCTCAGCTTTTACAATAAAACTAGATTTACAGAATTTCAATCAACAAATTTAATACTCTTCATTAATTTCAATAACTCCTTAATTATTGAAATCCATTCACCAAAATCAGAGAAGGTAAAAGATGACAAAAAGACGATTTAACTTACCACTAGAGTTTGATTTGCAGAAATTGATTAGCATGCATCATCTCCATAATTTTCTCTTTGATTTTCTTGACTAAATTTTGTATAATTTGTGAAGAGAGAAAGATGAATTTTTCATTTGAGTTTTGACCCTCATTTCCACCGAAAATAGCCTCTCAAATGGCAGCCGCAAATGCTGCCAGGTGTCCATGTTAGGTTGTGCATGCCCATTATATATAGGTTAAATAAAGCTCACTTTTAGTCCTTTACTAAACTCTCATTTTAAAATTAACTTACATTTGATTTTTCTCATTCAATTAAACGCTCAAATCAAATTATGTATTTAAATATCAATTTGGCACTTTAATAATTTACCACGTTTATCAAATTAACTTCAAATATGCCCTTTTTATCACAAAGAATTATAATCATGCTTACTTAATTCCCTTATTATACAAAATACTACTAGGGTAGATTTCAGGGTATTACAATCTCGTCATAAGTTTGAATTTGATTATGGATATGAACTGTATTATAAATCCTATAGTTGTTCTGATTAAGAAGAATAGCTTAAGAAGATAGGAAATTAAAACATTCTAAACTTAAAAGGTTTACAGTATGTGATGAGGTTTATAGTATGTGATGGTAGAAAGAAAGAATTGAGAGTTCTACAAGAATGATATATGAAATTTTGATTGGAATATAAATTGATCAATTTAATATCCAGGACACAAGGTATACTAAGAATAAAGAGTATACATAGAGATATTAGTGTAATATTGTAACGCCCCTTACCTATACGTAGGGGAGCTCACTCGCATGGGAGAGTGAGTGCCCGCATAGATAAGGGTTGTCATCAAACAGAACAATGTATGCATAACAAAGTCCAAAACAAATATCCACTTGCTTGACTATTGCAGGCTAGGCACTAATTCAAAATAATGATCATATAATAAAGCATATAATAATTCATACTTTGATAAAATAATAAATCACAAGTGAGAAACCATGCAAAGAAATTAAAAATAAGAAACATTTGAAAATAGGGAAAGTCGTGCTCGCTAAGCAGGTTGATCACATGCAGGAATGCTCTTGCTACAGCCAACCGCACTCGCAAGGGAAAAGCAGGATGGCCTCTATTGTGCTTACGACATCGGTTGTGCTTGCGACAGAGGGCATGGAGGTCACTGTCATGCTCGCGACAGTAATCAGCTCGACAGATGCTCGGGTAGCTGAGCTTTTTATCATGCTCGTGACTGAGACACTCCTCGGCAGAAGCCAGGATAATTGGGTTTTATCGCACTCACGACGAAGGTCGCACTCGTGATAGAGTTGAGCTACCTGCTCTTGCTGCCGATCTGCACACCATATTCCATACCACAACTATCCCAAATCATGCCATTCACCCACCAAACTTGCACACCATCAATAACAAGCATTCAAATCATATTACCCATTGAATTATCTCAATTTTACACTAAAAGAAAGAATCAAAAGACAAAAAGGAATAAAATGAACAACAAAATTCAAAAATCACATAAATCCAATCTTTACCTCAATACACAACTCCCATCTCATATCTACTCAAAATTAGTCAAAACCCAATCAATCATGCAAATATAACAAGTTTTATAATAGCCCCAATACCGGGGTTAGTCGTAAATAGTATTTTTCAAGAGTGAATAGTGCTTTCGAGCTGAATAGTACTTCGCAAAATTGAAAAATATTTTATTAGACCATTGGATAGAGCTCGTCAATACAAATCCATAGGCGCAAATTTCGTGTCAATCGGAGGTCAAATGAGTCCGAAATGACTGAAACAGTAAATAAAAGTATTCACTTCGGTGAAAAGTGGGCCCAGGTGGGACCCACTGAAAAGTAAAGGTGGGACCTACTGAAAAGTAAAAGTGGGGTCAGGTGGGGCTCGCTGAATAGTAAATGTTGGACCATGATAACATCAACGATGATATCAGCAATGTCATTATGATGAATAGTAATATCATCATTACTGTGTCCCCTAAAGAGTAACATCATCATCACTGGGTCCCATTGAATAGTAACAACATCTTTGACTGGTCTGTGAATAGTAACTGTGGGGCCTACAGAATAGTGACTCCGGGATGAATAGTATCCAAAAATATTTTATTTCACCATTAGAGAGAGGATGAAAAATGTCATATAATGGTGTAATTTGGTGTAAAAATGAGGTCAAATAGACTTCCGAAAGTCAGTGTGAAGTTTCTCTAGTTCAGTTCGATTGAACCAAGGTTTGACTGAACTTTGACCGAATTTTTATAAATAGTTAGAGTGGATAAAATGGTCTACTGTAAGAGGATAAAATCCTTAGAATAATTTTTAGAAATTATTGACAGCATAAGAATTGTATTTTACGATAAAATTGGACTGAACCAAATTGGACTGGTTTAAGTGAACCGGACCCCAAACAGATTCTGATTGAGCTGAAATTCTGCAAGGAGACTAATTTTAATATTATAAGAATTATGGAATTTGTTGGGAGTGAAAATGAATTCATGAATATTAAATTTCACCAAAACAGTGGAAAATGACTCAAAAAATGAAAATCGGACCAAATCGGCTCAACCACTTTGGTTGGACATGGTTGGGTCCAATTGGACCCATATAAAATCATCCAAAAATCTGGAAATCCCCTTGGATTCCATTTTTTTCAGCCTTCTTCTTCCCTCTCTTTGGCCGAACTCTTCCTCCTCTCTTCTCTCCCATTTTCTTCAATTTTTCCTTCAATTCACCTCAAGATCAAACTTCTCTAACATAATTCAGCTCATCTAGAATATATTGGTGGTATCAGAATTTCTTTTGGAGAAGTAAAAGTGGGTGAAATCTAGACTTGAAGTATGGGTGTATAATTGAGGTAAAAGATTTAAGAGTTTTAAATTTGGCTTTAAGGTTCCTAAAGGTAGATTAGGATGTCAATTAGATGTTTATTAAGTTTATTTGATGAAAGGAAACTTATTTTGGATTAAATCTTAACTTTTGTGTTTGGACATAAGTATGTCCTGTGACGCCCGTTCCCTAACGACAGACTAGCTCAGCTAATCTTAGTTAGAGAAGGTCGCACAAACACACAGGACACATGCGGAAACTGAATAATAAAATTTCATCACACACTACCTTAATTCATGCATCACATGCCAACTACTATTATTCACACGCCTTAGCTATTCATATGACACACATACATGTGGGAGGTTACATCCATGATTACTACATTATTACATGCCTTTACATATTCAAAATACATATTAACCATATAAAACTTATACAAAAGTTCCAAATAACAACCCCCATACCTACACTATACACTTCCTATTGTTGACCGTACCAAAATGCGGGGGACGTCCTTCAGTCACCTCTCGTCCGTACCTGCACGGATTAGAGTAAATCCATGCTAAGCGATAACGCTTAGTGGGGAACTCATATATATAGCAATTAATTAGCACACCTCAGAAACATCATACATTACATGCTAGTAGACATGCCAGAACATTCATTATTAAAGCACGTACCATTTCAAGCATAGTTTTATCCATTACTATATTCAATCATAAAGCATCAATCACTTAGTTACATATACCACATACTTCCTTGTATCACAGTCACTTCCATTTATTATTTAATTAATCAGTTAGCCTGCAATTCAATGGCGCGGATAACGGGTAACGCATCGGTACCTCCTAGGTACCCAGAATCTCATCGAGATCACTTTTACACATTAGTACCTTCTGGTACTTTTCATCATTCCACAATTAACTGAATCCAGCAAGGATAATCGCATTCTGATTCCCATGGAATCAGACACATTTAACGCATGGGGCTGCAGCACTGAACCCTATAGGCATGCCTAACTATCCACTACTTGACTCGCAGGCTTAAGTTATTGACAAATTATTCAATTCACTTTTCCCTTTACACATTTGCATTAGCATATAGCTAACATTTCACTTGCATATTCAGTATGCTTTCAAATTCAATCTTCTCATATAATATTTACATAACTGATCATATTCAGAAATCACCATGTTTGTATGCATTTGTAGATCACTTAACACACATACAATACTTACTCATGTTGTCCTTTATTTCAGCTCAAAGCCTTGCCATTTGAATGGCCAAACACATTAGGATCATATTGCCAAAGCAGGGTGGGTCACGGTCACAATGGATTTCATTGTCACCGTGACATATTGAAGTCCAAAACAGAATGCAAATTGGGGACATGTCACGGTCATAATCAATTTCATTGTCACCGTGATGTGTTCCCAACTCTCGGCAGAATACAACCTGAGGGTATGTCACGGTCACAATGAATCTCATTGTCACCGTGACATATTCTCATTTGCAAAACAGAATGCCTTCCTGGGTAGGTCACGGTCACAATGAATTCCATTGTCACCGTGACATACCAAATTCCACTAGGCAGAATTGAACTCAGCATATGTCACGGTCACAATCAATTTCATTGTCACCGTGACCTATGCAAAAATACCAAAAACACAGCTGTGTTTATCACTAGCATGGCTGTGCTTTTTCAGTCCAATTCTCCTTTTACGCCTAGACTTCAAATCTCCTTCTTATTTGTTTGGCAATCAACCCAAATACAACAACCACACAATCAATAATACATACCTGATTTTCCCTTCTTGTTTGGCATTCAATAATAGTACAAATCATAATCATTCTCAAGCACTTTATCACAATCATATTGCTACTATAATCATACAATTTAGCATCACATAATTCATGCTCAAACTTCAATTTCACATATCTTGCAATTCATTTAAAAACTCTATTTAACCAACACTAATCACATAATCACACAATTAGGGTTTGTTCCCAAACCTCGTCGCCTTAGCTCCTAATTACGATGGACGCTCGGTTCTCCAATTACAGCTTTTCCCTTATCTCTTTTCACTGCTTCAGCTAGCAAAACCAACACAAATTCCAGAATTGAACACAATCCATCAATCCTCACTCCAAACCAAATCAAAACCAAGAAGAAGAGTAGAAGATGAGAATAAGCACACTTAACCACTTACCTCTTAGGTTTAACCCTTAATTCATGAGCAACTAAACATCAATATGCTTACTCTTCCTTAGCACTCACTCTCACGCAAGAAGAAAAGAGAAGAACACAGAAATTACTAGGTTACCCAAATGAAACCCTTCTCTTCCCTTAACCCACTCTTGCATGCAAAGGTGTAGGTGGCACACCCTCACTAAGCCACACGGAAACCACTCACCAAAATCTGCCTCCACTATCCAATTTCTTACATCATTATATTCCTAATTAAAGCATCATTAAACAACTAATCAACCATTAGCTTAATGTGACTCAATTACTCATTAGCCACTAAACAATTCCTCTTTCTTCAATTAAGTCTAATCCTACACTTCAATTACACTTCACCCCAATTAGACCAAATACGACTAGGGTAAAATTCCGGCCATGACATGTCCAATAGGTGAGGGAACCTCTAAGCTAATAGCAAGGAAAAGGAAAATTGAGAAGTATATTTAAAGTATCTATGGTTTGTGATTGCAAATACCATTTAATTCCATGGTAAAAGCATGAATTTAGATTATATTTGTGAAGAAAGTATGCGATTTATGCATGTTTAATTGAAATTAACATGATATTCATACTTAGGGATGTTAAAAATGATGGTATGGATGATTAAAATGAAGAAATAAATTTTGTGTGAAAAGTTCCTTCTTTGGTTGAATTGTAACCATGTGATTTGCATGTGTTTTCATGATGTTTTATGTATAATTATGATGGATCTATGTTATTTAGCATGTGAACTAATTAATGGTATGTGTTAGAGCATGTGAAAACATCATGAGGTATGTTATGTATGTATGGCCGAATGTATATCATGTGTAAAGTCATGATTTTTATGTGTTTTCATGTAAATTGATGGTATGGTGATGTTATGCATCATGAAATTGGCCTAAATAAATGATAAAATTAATAAAAATAATTAATGTAAATAAATTGGTATGTGGGCCGTATGCAAGTATGTATATATGCATGTGTGCCATGATGAAATAATAAGTTTACATGACATGTTATGATGTAATGATGATAATCACATGTGAAATGATGAAATGGTATGAAAAAGAATAAATTATTATGATAATATACCATGAAAAATATGTATATCATATTAATAATGTGGAAAATAAAATAATATTGCCCTATGTAGTAATCTGGTAGTCAAGTTTAGTTCAGGATATATTGGCGTGCCATAGGGACATAAGACTGCGGGTGTGAGTATAGCGACTCACTTTTTAGTAGGCTAATGATGCTCCTACTTCTGAATATCTGAATATCTGTATCTGAATATCTGAAGTGTACTGTTCTGTATTAAAAGACAGTGCTGGTCTCACAGGACTCTGCTGGTATTTCTGTGAATTTCTGGAGTCCACGTCTCATTTATCTTGTATATAGAGTCTGCTAGTGTGTTACAGGGGCATAATTGTAAAAAGGAGATTTAAATGATTAAAATGTGATTAAATAATAATTATGTGAAAAAAGGACATAAATATTATTACATAAAAAGTTTGAGGGCAAAATGGTAATTTTGTGCATATGTGTATTAAGGATGGTTAGTAAGGGTAAAAATGTAATTAAATGGTTAAATATGAAAATTGGCCACTTTATAGGGGTAAAAATATAATTTGGCATGAAAATGATAATTGCCATGTAAATAAATGATAAAATAGTAATATTGTTGAATTAAAAATAAATTAGTGGCATAATGTGAATATTAGTGAAATGAAAATGAACTAATGGCACAAATGTAATTTTGGGTGAAGAATAAATGAACTAAGGACATTTTTGTCATTTTGAAAATGTTTAAGAGTATAAATGAAATATTACCATAAGTTAATGATAAAATGGTAATAAGATTATTTATGTGAATAAATTGTGTAATTGCCCCAATTATGTAATTTAAAAATAATTACATGTAATATTGCATGCCTAGTTGGGAATTAAATTAAATATGTTTATTTATGAATATTAAATGATATTATTTGTGGAAAATCTTTTATGCATGAAAAATTAGACTAGTGGAAATTTATGGAATTGCAATCACCACTGAGTATATTTAATACTCAACACGTAGTTTTATTTGACTGCGTATAGGTACTCAATAAGATTTTGGGAGTAGAGCATACCTCACACTTTGGAAGTGGTATGGAAGAAATTATTTAGAATATTAAGTATGTTAAGATTTTGGCATGTATATGTCTTATAATATTGTTTTCGAGTTTTGGTCTGTAATAGATTATTATAATTGTTTCTAGTATATTTGTCTGTGCATACCTAATAATTAGTAGAAATTAAGTTAATACTATTGGTAAAGTAAAATATAGATTTTCAAGTTAAAAGAAAACTGACTAAACGAATAGTAACTTAAACAGTTATAGGTCAATCGGTATAGTTAATAGTGAATTAAGGTAGAAATATTAAGTTTGATAATTAATTAATAATTATTAATAGATTTAAGTAAATTGTCTTTGCCATACGGCACTATTCACGCATGCGATACTATTCATATATACGGTACTATTCATGTATACAGTACTATTAAAAAAAAATTTATCGGTTTTAATTAATTGTCTATTTAATAACCTAAATAGTTTAATTAGGTTAACCGGATTATAATGAACAGTTATTTAATCGGATAATAAAGTATTAGAGTATATGTCAGTTCAGTGCGGTGGCAATCGGTATCCGTATCACATACGGGTATAGGGCGCTACAAGTTTAGTTCCACAAATTTCCAGAAATTAAAATAAAACATCAAAAGACAAACATTCAAAATCACACTCAATTCCCAAACCTTTGGCTCCTAAGCTCCACAAGGATCAATTGGCTTCACTACCACTTGCTTTCTCCTTCTCCTTATGATCTCTAGCAGGAATTTCTGATCAACCATACCAAAACACACAAATTGCTCAAAACCCACACATACATAACCATACCAAAGAAAACAAAGAGAATAAGAGGAGAAGAGGAGGAAGAAGAAGAAGATCACTTACACATCTAGGAATTTGCCCAACCAACACACCACACAATAGCTTGGGGAATTGAGATGAGCAAGGAGGAGAAGAGAGACAGAAATGAGAAGGAAACGGGAGAGGAAAAGAAGGCAAATCTGTCCCTTTCTCTCTCTCACATTCTCTTTTATATGACTAAGAGTCAACCCTAATCTCTTCCCTCTCTTTCCTCATCTCCACCCTCCATTTTTCATAATCTTGTGGTGGGTTTGGCAAATTCATTTCTAATCATTCTTCTTTTCCCCACCACACAATTAAACCATATAATTAAAAACTAACACACAATTACACCCTCCAAATTAATAAATCATACAATAAAACCTTAATACACATATAAAAATACCACACGCATAAGCTCAAAATTACTAGGGTGAAAATCGGGGTGTCACAAATATGGAAATATATTATAAAGAGATAAATGGTGAAAATAGGTAATATGGGAAGTAAGTGAATAGGGGTAAGTAAAGTATGTTAAGACAAATAAAATGTGTGGAATGTATATGTTATATAATGGTGTGGAGTTAATACATATGAATAACGGTGACAAGGGGGCATAGCATATGAATATATGACATTAGTGAATTTCGAGGATAAAATTCTTTTAAGGAGGAGAGAAATGTAAAAACCCCAGATATACCCTAGATGAATTAGCATATGTCTAGGGCATAACGGTGGTTGAAAATATATAATTGGATGGTTAAAATGGTTAAGCGTAGTAGAGGACATAACCGGTATTAAATTAAAAGTTGAGGGTAAATTGGTAATTTGTTATATTGTGACTCAAATGCATGAAATGATAACTATTGTATGCTAAGGTATGATTATGGTAAGATTATAAGGTTAATGTATGATTAAATGAAAGATTAATGATTAAAAGGAAAAGAGAAGGACGAACCAATGGGATGGAGATATATTGCTATTCTAGAAAAGTAAGGAGAAACCAGGGTTGATTTCACCCATGGTCACTCAACTTATCACTTATCGCGCAAAAGTAACCGACTTTTTTTTTCTTACTTAAATGTCACTGAACTTTTAACATTATTGCACAAAAGTCATGTTTACCGGAATCCGGCGACGACTCTTGCCGGATTGATAAGTTCAACAAATGCTACATTTACATTAATTTCACTCACGGTCACTAAACTTATCATTTATCTCGCAAAAGTAATTAACTTTTTTTTTTCAACTTAAATGTTACTGAACTTTTAACATTTTTGCAAAAAAGTCATCAATCCGGCAAGGGTCGTCGCCGGATTCCGGTCAACATGACTTTTGTGCAATAATGTTAAAAGTTCAGTGACATTTAAGTAAGAAAAAAAAAGTCGGTTACTTTTGCGCAATAAGTGATAAGTTGAGTGACCATGAGTGAAATTGACCCGAGAAATCAAGAAAGATGAAGGGATAATTTGTGTGGCTATATAAGCCATAAAGGCTGGTGGCATTGGGGGTTAGAAACCCAATTAATTCATGCAAAAACTTAACCAATTCTCCCCACTCAAACAATTCAAAAATCTATCTGTGACGCGCACCGGATCCCCGCGGCCGCCCGTGTGACCGCCCGCTTGAGGGCGATTGGGGCATTTGTGGGTCCGTTGACAGTTTGCAATAAATCGCAAGTGCGTCTATGTTGGGCAACAAGGAGGTTTCATGGAGTCACCACCCAATAGAACATTGGGAAAGTTTCTCTCGCCTCGGAGAGCCTAAGACTGCGCTTAGTATCCATTTTGGGCCAACCAGAGGGGTCTTGGAGGGTAAACCTCTCGCCCTAAGGAGCCTAGGATTAACGCCAGAGTCTCGTGACACAAGAGGTGTCTTGGAGGGTAAACCTATCGCCTCTTTGAGCCCAAAGACCAAAGCTGGGTTCGGGATTTCTCATCTATTTCTACCTCGATTATTTTATGATCAAATTTTAATTATCATTGATTCGCTCTCTCTCCACACGATGCAATTGATTGAAGGCGCATTTATTCATATTTGAAAAGCCGTAAATGAGCAAGTAAATGGTGAAAGCAATAAATTACAATAATATAAGGAGCGGAATATAACTCCCTTTTATAAATGTGCGATACATACACGAATCGGGGCATTGCTTATTTTGAGGACTTTGGTCCTCGCATGCATCATTATTAAAATTGGATGTTTTTATTGTGAGGACTTTTATTGGATAAAAATAGGACATTGGGTCCTTATGTTTATGAAAAACTCTCTTTATTAAATATAAAACATTAATCAATTTTCACATTTAATGGGATGCAAAGCGGGTATAATCAAGTACATAAAACAATCAATGAATAAACGAATAAAGGAAATGACCAAGAAGGTTAGAAAACTAAATCGGACGAAATCCTCCGAGTATGGTAGATAGCCCGTCGAGCTCGGGATAATCCAAGGAAATCAATATATGCTCACAGAAAGTTAAAAGATGTTAATATAGGAAAGCTCATCACAAATAAAGTCAAAAGAACTTGAAAGATATAGAAAAAGGTTCGAAAACGTGGAGACCGGACCTAGCGACGGCCTCTGCCGAGTGACCGACGGGCGTCAGTCAAAGTGACCGACATGTCCGTCGCTCACTCAAGAGAGGGGGCGTCTGTGAGTGGGGTGACCGACGAGCGTCGGTGAAACAGATGACCCGTCGGTCACCACAGTCTCCGAAAGTAAACAGCAAAAACTCTCTTTTTGGAGCAAAAACGGGCTTTTACCACCAGCCGAGATAAAAAGAGTCAAAATAAAGGAAGATAATAGCAAAAAATCGAAAGAACAACAAAATAAAGAGCAAAGATGAAATAATATGGAGAATGAGTCCGGAATATTTACCCTCAGATAATGTTTTAATGATATTCTTGATGTTGATTAGAGTCCCGCACGCTCCACGAGAAACAAAGTGAAGGATCGAAAAAAGGAAAATGGATTATTTCCTCCTTAACCCCTCAAAAGATTGACTTTGGAATCCAAAACCCAAAGAAAACTAATTAGTTTTAGTTCCTTTTTAATGGTTTGATCCTTAAGTTGAAAGAGATTTCTTAATGAATGTGTTTGCTGGAAGAGAGAGAAAATGTGCTTGAATTTTGGTAGAGTTTCCCCTCTTAAAAATTTTTGGAAAAAACCATTTTTAAGAGAAAATCCGAAGCTTTTATAAGCCAGGCACGACCGACGGGCGTCGGTGTATGGAGACGGGCGTCGGAAGAATCCTTCTAACACAAGGATTCATCCCACGGCCCTGCCATTTCCACCGACGGGCGTCGGAAAGGTTGCGTGCTCCGGGAAATCAGGCGGCGTGCTCTGGAAGAGGCGGTGCATTCTGACGGGCGTCGAAAAATACCACAGGCCATGTGTGACCCTAAGCGACGGGCTGGCCGTCTGTAGAGGAAAATATACTTTTTGACTCATAAATTCCTTGTTTTCTCCCCCTCTGCCTATGAAAGGTGAAAAGACTCATTTCTCGTGGAGCATGGGACTAAAACCTCCAAATCAAAACCATTTATACAGGCTCGGATACTGATGTCATCATAGGGTAATCTCTGATCCGGACCGCTCCGGGACACGGTGCTTACAGTTGCCCCCAGTTTTTGGGAAACTAGTGCACAAGCGCCTAGATGTGCCAAAACTCAGAGAAGGGACAGAAAGAAAGAAAGCGTACCTGTGGCAGTCCTTACCTTTCGTGCCTTTTGCCGGGTAGACCTCGTCTCGGTCTGTTCGGCGATGTGAAGATATCCCTATTGGTCTCGTCTCGACCTGCAGGTGTTGGTGAGACGTAGCATTCTCTAGCCACTATCTCGATATGAAGAGCGGTTCCCTTGCTAACCCCCATCCGATCTGCAAGGTGCGTAGCGCCCTCTAGCTGCCGCGTGAACCGTGGGATGCAGCACTCTCTGGCTATGATCCCGATGTGAAGAGCAGTGTTTTTCTAACCACAGCTTCGATCTGAAGTTCCCTTGCTAACCCCCATCCGATCTGCAAGGTGCGTAGCGCTCTCTGGCTGCCGCGTGAACTGTGAGATGCAGCACTCTCTGGCTACAATCTCGATGTGAAGAGCGGTGTTTTTCTAACCACAGCTTCGATCTGAAGTTCCCTTGCTAACCCCCATCCGATCTGTAAGGTGCGTAGCGCTCTCTGGCTGCCGCGTGAACTGTGAGATGCAGCACTCTCTGGCTACAATCTCGATGTGAAGAGCGGTGTTTTTCTAACCACAGCTTCGATCTGAAGTTCCCTTGCTAACCCCCATCCGATCTGCAAGGTGCGTATCGCTCTCTGGCTACCGTGTGAACTGTGAGATGCAGCACTCTCTGGCTACAATCTCGATGTGAAGAGCGGTGTTTTTCTAACCACAGCTTCGATCTGAAGTTCCCTTGCTAACCCCCATCCGATCTGCAAGGTGCGTAGCGCTCTCTGGCTGCCGCGTGAACTGTGAGATGCAGCACTCTCTGGCTACAATCCCGATGTGAAGAGGAGGAGACCTCGTTGGGTTACTCGTTCCAAGAATACATGAATCTTAGGCGCCCTTGTTCGGACTTTTAATCGATGCCTGTGTTCGGATCGATATTTCTCTGTACCTATGTGATAAAAGGTTTTGTTAGTCCATGCTTGAGTTGTTATCTTTCAACATGTTTATGAATGATCTGGTTTCTTTTCATCATATTATGTTTCATTTCAGGTTCTCCCTTTTTTCTTTTGTTTTGTTGAGTTGTCATTTTCCTAAATCCGGGTTATCTTTTGTTATTACTTTCTCTCCATTTGTCATGTCATTATCTTTGACACATGAGAAAATGCTAAGGAACATTCATCTGTGATATGAATGAATCATAAATAACTGAATGGATGTACAAAACTGAAAATAAAAGTTTTTCACTAGAAATATCCTCTTTTGTACAATAGATATACAAAGTAGAAATGTGCAAAAATATAAAAATATGACTCCCTGAATATCAGAGAGGAGGATAGTCGGAGGGCTCCTCATCAGGATCCTCGTCATCTGATATGTGCACTGTCCCTGGCAGTGGTGGAGGCGGAGCTGGAGGCTGAGCCGTAGAGGGTCCTGCTCCTGCATCGTGGGTCTGCCTAAACCGGATCTGAGCATAGCCGTCCAAGAAGGGCTGGGTGCAAGTCCTCATGAACCCTAAGGTCTCTGATACTGTGCCTCCTAACTTCTTGAACGCCTGGCTCATCTGAATGGTCTGCTCGCTGGCGGCCTTTCTCATCTGCTCTAGGTGCTGCTCTGTCTGCTCTTTGAACTCCCTCATGGTCTGAGACAAGGGTGGGAGGATCCCCTCTATGACCTGGACCCGGGATCTCAGAGAGTCGAGTGACTCGTCGATCATCTGTAGGGTTATATCAACCCTCTAAGACGCCTGGTCCTGAGACGCTCTCAAATCATGAGCGAGCTGCTACCTAAGCTCCCTCTGACCCTGGGCAATCTACTCTATCAGCCTCGATTGCTCATCTCTGAAGGCCTCCATGACCCAAGCCTGCTCCGGCGCTGTGTGCTCGATATAACTGGCCTGCTCCTGGGCTAACCGCTCTAGCAACTGGGATTGCTCCTGAATAGTAGCCTGCTGGCGGTATAACCTCTCATGCATAGATCTGTCTCTCTCATCCTGCCGCCGCTCTAAGGCTGTGAACATGGACGTGAGGAGCTGAGAGAAGTCAGGCTGTGCTGGCTGCTGCTGTGGTGGCTCTGGCGGCAGTGCCGTGGAGGTGGATGCCCCTGGGTCGCCTCGAAAATATGGGTGATACCTCTCGGGGGGCCCGTGGGTAGTCCTCTGTACCCTGATACTTGATGACGAGACAGGAGTCGGCACTCTGGATGCCGGTGAAGCGGCAAAGAGCTCGTCCATAGTGAACTCCATATCGAAATCCGACGGGGTCCTGGGCTGCTCCTGCTGTGGTGGCGGTGGCACAGTCTGAGGCTGAGGCTGGGGAGGCTGAGGAGGCTATGGCTCTGGCTGCGGAGGCTCTGGGTGAGAAGGATGCTGTTCTGGCTCGAGCTCTGGGTAAGGATGTTGTTGGTTCCTTGACCGGTGCTAGCTCTTTTTGCAAAATTGTCATTGTTAGCTTTCCGAGCCAGGAACTCTCCCTCTGCCTCAATGGCTATGTCTTTCAGAGACTCCCAATCCTTCAGTCCCTTCATCTTCAGACCCTCCTTCAAATACGGGCTTGCATTCTTGATAAACAAGCGGATCTGGTCTTGGGTGTCTGGCTTTTTCCGCATTTCCATTACCCGGTTTCCCCAGCGGGTGAGATAATCGTGGAAAGATTCCCCGGCCTTCTGCTTGAGCAATTCAAGATCTTAAGAGTCACCTCCATCTTGGTGTTGCAATCATACTGTCTTAAGAACTCCTCCGTGAGCAGATCCCAATCTTCTTTAGTCCGACGATCGAGACTATGATACCAGTCGATGGCATGAGCGGTCAGACTTAGACAAAAGTATTCCACCTTCTGCTTCTTAGACAACGTTGTCCCTTTCATGATCAGAGAGTATTGGTTCACATGAGCAGTCGGGTCAGAAGTACCATCAAATTTCGGCACGTTTGGCATCTTGAAATTGTAAGGAATCGGGTCTTCCCCCTCCAATTCCTTGTCCTCTAGATTCATCCCCTAACCTCTACTTAGCATACGGGCCATGGCTTCAAACCTCTCTTCCATCTTCTTTAGAATGAACTCATCAGTTTGAGGTGCCTTCCCTCTCTCAGATGCAATGCTCATCTTGTCATCTTCGATATCCCTATCATCATCAATCCTCAGTACTGGCCTTCTTCTCTGCTCTCCCAAAGCTACTGACCTCAGCTCTACTAGCGACGGCCGAACGGGCTCTTCTCGTCTCTCAGCTCTTTCTTCCTCTTGCTCATTCTGTCTCACGGGAGGAGGAGGTGGATTCTGCGGAGCATTCTATTGTGCCAGAGCAGTCAACATGCGCATCATTCTGCCCTCAAATTCCTCAAATCGTCGGCCCACTTCTTTCACAATCATGGCCCTAGTGGCGTCATCCCCTCTAGGCGAGTTTGCCATCTCAGATACGGTACAGCTGACTTCTGGTAAAATTTCTGGTAGGCCCTCTCTATCTGACAGTTCAAAAGCAGGAACTCGGATCAATCGTCCGGTAGGTGATCTAGTCCACCTGGGTAGATCTATGATGGCTGCAGGGACAAGGCATTAGATATGATACATGGAATGTAGGTGTAATGCATGGTCGTGATATGCAACATTCACAAAACACAAGCAAGCAAGTAGGTCCTTCCACCCTTATTTCTCCCACACACGTGGTCGTGCAGTCTCTTTCCTAGGCGAGATTAGCCCAAGGGTCAACGAGGGACCTAATGGACACGTATGGTGCACGGCGAAAAATTGGCAGCATGACACTCCTATACTAATGTGCAAGCGGATGCATAATGATCGTCATGTATTTAGACGTTCCACAAATTTTGACATGGCCCCACCGGGGCATAAAAGCCTTTGGCTAGGTTACCAAGCGAGACATCTGGACTCACCCAATACATGAGGATCCATACAGCAAGCATGGAATTAGGGTTCATATCACCTGTGGAAAGTAACTACGGCCATTACATGAGTTTTGGACAAGGGAGATGTTTCTTTAAGGCTACCCAAGCATGACCCCTACCGACAGGTCTAGCTCATCACGAGCATAATGACCGGTCGGGTCATCATTTTGATATACCATTAAGGTACGAGACTTGGGCTGGTGATTATCCTTAACACTTCCCTAAATTGAGTGAAAATAGGGTCATGCTTCAGGAACGCACCGGGGCTAATAGAGGGACCAAACTAGCATATTCTAAAACTCTAATGAGATGTAATGAAATTTGAGAGAAAGCAAATTTATGAATTAAATTTTAACCATAAATGTTAAACAAGGTATTTTCAAATTGAAATCTCAAACCATATCGTCCCCAGCGGAGTCGCCACTGTGACGCGCGTCGGATCCCCGCGGCCGCCCGTGTGACCGCCCGCTTGAGGGCGATCGGGGCATTTGTGGGTCCGTTGACAGTTTGCAATAAATCGCAAGTGCGTCTATGTTGGACAACAAGGAGGTTTCATGGAGTCGCCACCCAATAGAGCATTGGGAAAGTTTCTCTCGCCTCGGAGAGCCTAAGACTGCGCTTAGTGTCCATTTTGGGCCAACCAGAGGGGTCTTGGAAGGTAAACCTCTCGCCCTAAGGAGCCTAGGATTAACGCCAGAGTCTCGTGACACAAGAGGTGTCTTAGAGGGTAAACCTCTCGCCTCTTTAAGCCCAAAGACCAGAGCTGGGTTCGGGATTTCTCATCTATTTCTACCTCGATTATTTTATGATCAAATTTTAATTATCATTGATTCGCTCTCTCTCCACACGATGCAATTGATTGAAGGCGTATTTATTCATATTTGAAAAGCCGTAAATGAGCAAGTAAATGGTGAAAGCAATAAATTACAATAATACAAGGAGCGGAGTACAACTCCCTTTTATAAATGTGTGATACATACACGAATCGGGCCATTGCTTATTTGTAGGACTTTGGTCCTCACATGCATCAATATTAAAATTGGATGTTTTTATTGTGATGACTTTTATTGGATAAAAATAGGACATTGGGTCCTTATGTTTATGAAAAACTCTCTTTATTAAATATAAAACATTAATCAATTTTTACATTTAACGGGATGCAAAGAGGGTATAATCAAGTACATAAAACAATCAATGAATAAACAAATAAAGGAAATGACCAAGAAGGTTAGAAAACTAAATCGGACGAAATCCTCCGAGTATGGTAGATAGCCCGTCGAGCTTGGGATAATCCAAGGAAATCAATGTATGCTCACAGAAAGTTAAAAGATGTTAATATAGGAAAGCTCATCATAAATAAAGTCAAAAGAACTTGAAAGATATAGAAAAAGGTTCGAAAACGTGGAGATCGAACCCAGCGACGGCCTCTGCCGAGTGACCGACGGGCGTCAGTCAAAGTGACCGACATGTCCATCGCTCACTCAAGAGAGGGGGCGTCTGTGAGTGGGGTGACCGACGGGCGTCGGTGAAACAGATGACCCGTCGGTCACCACAGTCTCCGAAAGTAAACAGCAAAAACTCTCTTTTTTGAGCAAAAACGGGCTCTTACCACCAGCCGAGATGAAAAGAGTCAAAATAAAGGAAGATAATAGCAAAAAATCGAAAGAGCAACAAAATAAAGAGCAAAGATGAAATAATATGGAGAATGAGTCCGGAATATTTACCCTCAGATAATGTTTTAATGATATTCTTGATGTTGATTAGAGTCCCGCACGCTCCACGAGAAATAAAGTGAAGGATCGAAAAAAGGAAAATGGATTATTTTCTCCTTAACCCCTCAAAAGATTGACTTTGGAATCCAAAACCCAAAGAAAACTAATTAGTTTTAGTTCCTTTTTAATGGTTTGATCCTTAAGTTGAAAGAGATTTCTTAATGAATGTGTTTGAATTTTGGCAGAGTTTCCCCTCTTAAAAATATTTGGAAAAAGCCATTTTTAAGAGAAAATTCGAAGCTTTTATAAGCCAGGCACGACCGACGGGCATCGGTGTATGGAGACGGGCGTCGAAAGAATCCTTCTGACATAAGGATTCATCCGACGGCCCTGCCATTTCCACCGACGGGCGTCGAAAAGGTTGCATGCTCCGGGAAATCGGACGGTGTGCTCCAGAAGAGGCGGTGCATTCCGACGGGCGTCGAAAAATACCACAGGCCCTCTGTGACCCTAAGCGACGGGCTGGCCTCTCACAGACGGGCTAGCCGTCTGTAGAGGAAAATATACTTTTTGACTCATAAATTCCCTATTTTCTCCCCCTCTGCCTATGAAAGGTGAAAAGACTCATTTCTCGTGGAGCATGGGACTAAAACCTCCAAATCCAAACCATTTATATAGGCTCAGATACTGATTTCATCATAGGGTAATCTCTGATCCCGACCGCTCCGGGACACGGTGCTTACACTATCCCTAAATATCATTTAGGTAAAAGATTAGTTCAAAGTAATTTGTAAGCTAGAAAGGTAAAAAATATTTGGTGTAACTCTCTCTCCATCTTCAATTCATTAAGGTTAGGAACTATAGTTTGTATGGCTACTAATATGAGTTTTTGATGTCAATTTTATAAGAGAAATTAATGAGTGCATGGAGAGGAGGAAAGAAGTCAAGAAAGGTCAAGTGGAGAAAGGTTTGGCATCCAAAACAAGTCTGGGAACCTAACTGTGATGCGCTTCGTGGGTCCCCGAAGACCCGCTTTTAAGGTCCAAGGGAGGTTCATTAAACTCATAAATATTGGTCATGTCGCAACGAACAGGGAATCACCCCTAGTTAATTGCTAATGATCATATTACGAATGCGTCTATTTTGGATAGCATGAGGTATTTTGGAGTCACCCCCAATAGAACATTGAGAAAGTTCTTCTAACCCCGTGAGGCCTAAGATGAGAGAGTTCAGGACGTTGCTCTTGTGTTTATTTTGGCCAACAGAAGGTATTTTGGAATCACCAGCCAATAGAACATTAGAAAGGATTATCTAACCTCTTGAAGCCTAAGACCAGCGAGAGCTCGTGACGTCACTCTTACTCATACCTTGGTTAAAGTTTATAAATGAGTTTTTATAATTAAAATTCCCATATCTTTTCTCATACAATCATGCAACTAAATTAAGGCACATTCAAGCATTCGAGGAAAGCAGTAAAAGAAGCAGTAAATAAAGCAATAATTAATTTACAATGAAAAAAAAGGGGCAGAATACAACCATAACAAATAAAATGCAATAAATCATACATAAAACGGGAATTCATTCAAGGTGGGAGCATTGGTTCAGCATGCTTATTTACAAAATTGAATAATTTTTGAATGACATTTTTATTAGAGGAAAACTAGGACATTGGTCCTATTTTATTTAGAAAAATCCCATTTTATTTATAAAAATCTCTTTTTGAATTTTTACAGTAACGGACCTAAAATAACCTTTATTAAAAATTTTAAGAAATAATTAATAATAAACTAAAGAAAAGGGGAAATGAATAAAGGAGAAACTAAATAAAAGGATTAATCAAACCAAAGGCCTTCAAATCCCTCATCTGGCAGATCCTCACTTATCAACAAAGTTCACATCAGAAAGAAAATATTCTATGCTAAATAAAAGAAACAAAAGAAAATAACAAGTTAGTATAGTTAAAATAATCAAAAAATAAAAATGAATATTAAAAATGCAAGATTTAATACTAACAGGGCAAAATAACATTAAAATTAACACATAAAAAAATCATCATGCAAACGGACATTAACAGAAGTAACAAAAGAGTTAAAATAAAACAAAAGAAGGGAAAAAAGGGGCTTAGGGATGGCTAAAGAGTGAGAGGCAACCAAAAAGGAAGCGACGGATGGGAGGAAGAAGCTCTGCCACGTCCCATCCCTCACTTGAGGTATAGGCGTTGGTCGGGTCTTCTTCTGTCCCTCGTCTCTAAAAGAACAAAACTCAATTTTTACATCTTTAAAGGCTTCCCTTTAAGCAATTTTCACATCTTTTCACCTCAAATCTAGCACAATTATGTCAAGAACAATTAAATAATCAAATCTAGCACAAGAAATAAAAAGAACAAACAGAATAGTAAATTCACATCTTAGATCAGGAATTACATTTCATGCCTTAACGTGAATCCTGAGCCTAGAATATTTACCCTAAGTGTTTGATCTCTAAAAGGAAATAAAATAGCATATCTCTTCCTTGAATTTCATAAAAACAAGTTGACAAAACAATGAGGATTTCTCTCTCTCTCTAACTTCTCTCTAAAATTCCTTTCGAAAATAATGAGTTTGTCAGAGTAATTAAGGTGAGAAAATTAATTTTTCTTCCTTAATGAACCATCAAAATCAGAATTTTGAAACAAAGTTTTAAAAATATTTTCACAAAAATGTTTTTTTTTGTTTGCCCAAATCCTCCCCTCTTCTCTCTTGTGTTCGCTTTTCTATTTATAGCCCGAAAACCTCTCCTTGATTTTGTAGGTTTAGGCTTAATTCTAGGGATAAGATTGAGTCCTTTTAAAATTTAAAAAGTAAAATCCCCTCAATCTTAATCTCTAAAAATTAGGTGTTTAAATTTAAAATAAAACCTATAGATTTTCGTTAAAGGAAATCCGGAGATTGGGCACAATTCGTGACCGATGGGCATCCCTTGCGCGAGGGACAGCCATGGATCATAACGAAGTGTGAAAATCAAAAATTTCAAAATACTAGCCCATCCCTAAGGAGGCAGGCATGCCTGGCACGATGGATGGCCGTCCCTTAAGTGAGGGACTGGCATCCATTATTGAAATGGACCAAATGTCCCTCAAGTCTGTCCCAGCTGGGGATGGGCACGCCTGGTGTAACACCCCGTTTGCCCCCCTAGAAGTTGGAGCCATTTGTGCATGTGTGCATTGGGTGTGTGATGGCATGTGTCAAGAGCATTTTTGATAAAATGCTTGTTTTGTGAGTTTTATTATAGTGTGAGTGCATGTAGAGTTGTAGGATGTGAGTGTGTGGGTTGCATTAGTGTGTGCATACTCACATGTTGGTAGGGTGTGCATTAGTGAGGATAGCATTGTGTGTGTGTGTAGTGCATGCTTGTTGGGTATGAGTGGTTAATCTCCACCAATGAGGAAATGATACTTGGCTTGTAACACCCCCTTCCGACACCCCCATTGAAAGGGCGCCGGCGGTTGCGCTACACGGGACAAGCATACATTCACACATCATAAGTACACAGAAATACGAGGGAATAAAAACTTTTGAGGGCACAAGGTGACCATGCATTACATCGCGCACACACACACAAGCACTAAGCGGAAGCATACTATCATGCATACGTGCATTCATTCAGCGGAAGCATTCGTTAGGCAGAAAAGGTACAAAACTAATCCAAAACGTTAATACTTGAAAACACTTACATAGCCCAAAAATTACATCAAGATCGTTATATCTATACATATACAAAACATTACTGAATTACAAAATCCAAATTACATAAGTTGGTGACAAAATACAGAACTACTAACTCCTACGTGGCCGACCTTATAGATGCGCGACTTGTACCAGACCAAACCTGCCACCTGCACGGGAAAAGAGCCCGTGCTAAGCGATAACGCTTAGCGGGGAAAAAATACAGCAATAAGGACGACCATTCACAATGGTCGTCAAGGCATAACGCATTCACAAAGTAGATGCGGACATTCATAACACATAAATAAGCAGGCTTGCATAGAATGGCATTCATTCGAAAACTCACATCCATATCCATACACTTATGTCGACATAAGCCGAAACAGACATAACATCATGCATGATACAAGTATCATCATGCAGAACTACTTACAATCTCACATGCATATACTTACCAAGGTCTCAAGTATCCGGATCTTACCGTGCATCGTCAAACGAGATATTATACATATAATTATCATGCCAAAGTACCCAAGCATTAATGGAAAACCCATTCACATGCAACACAATTTCCATATAATAACGTACCCAACCATGATGCTAAGAACACGAGTTAACTAAACATACCTTTGTAATAGTTACACAAATTAGCCGAACCCAAGGGAGGACGTCAAATCCTAACACATTCCAAATGGCGAAAGCACGTAATCCTAACAGATAGATATACGTTCTTGCGTACAAGAGCCAGGCATTCAGAAAATCATAACTACAATCACAACTCGAGTCGATCGAATCAAGTAGGCAGAGTAATGTGCAAGATACTAGTATATCATGGAATCACACATACAAATTAACTTTCACTTACCGAATTCATGGGCATCAGATGTCGGATATTCCACATGCATAGTAATTACTTATCATGCAGAAAGTACACCATCATCAAGCAATATCCCTAGAGGTCTAATCATCAAAATATCATGCCGGGAACGTAGACACACGACACCTTGCCAAAGATACTCCCAAAGGTTGAGTCCAAAGGAACATATAGCAAAAACCTTACATTTAAAGCCTACACCAGTGCAAGATCAGATTCTTATTATGCATACTAACTCACATGCTACCATAATAGTTAACAGCACAGAATCACATTCATATACATACTAATTAGCCCTATCAATTCGTAACTCACGCTCACATTCGAATACATATTACTTCATATGCTTAAAACCTAACTAGTCAGATTCACATTCTCACAAGCATAACATAATAAAATATGTTCATGGCATTCGAAAGATCATGGTCACAATCATACACGTCTTAAATTCAGTACTTATATCTACCATTGATGGCATACAAATACAGTCACAATACGGTATACTTATATACGGATACACCTATAACTATGTCCAAGATCATACTCATACGAATATCACATTCTCTTGTTCATATTAGACAAAACAGACAGAATACCTGCTGACTCAAAATAGTGGATAACGAGTAATCTGACAGTGCCTCGCTGGCACAAACGGGCGCACCTTACGGGTACGAATCGAAGTAACGTCATTAATTCTCATTCGAAACACTTTCACATTAGGGGATCTTAATCAAGATCCAAACACATTAAAGGGTTCGCGAGGAACCAAACAGGGACCTGATCAGGGTCCAAACGTTCAAAGGGCTGCCGCTAAAGAAACTCTATTAGGCATGCCTAACTATCCACTAGACTGACTCTTGCAGGCCATGTATAAAATATTCCATAATCAAAACATAATATTCAATATAATACGATGCAACAAAGATAATTACAGTTAAATATAATTTAAAAACTGAGGTGACGTTAAATAACTATTAAAACCAGAACATAAGTTAAAATGAAGAAAAAGGACAAGAATTAAAACATCAAAATTCAAGACTGAGGATATTTAGAAACACGCTGCGGAAGAGGGGGCTGTCACGACTCGTGACAGGGGCTTACTGTCACAACTCATGACAGTCATCACGACTCGTGACGAAGCCAGCCTCTCGCAAGGAGCTGTCACGACTCGTGACAGAGGTTTATCGTCACGACTCATGACAATTGTTACGACTCGTGACACAGCCAATCCTAAAGCAGGAAGCTGTTACGACTCGTGCACAACGTCACAACTCATGACAGAGGTCTATCGTCACGACTCGTGACGAAGCCACGAAATTTCTAGGTCATTCAAGCCAAAATCCCAAAAATTCTCATTCCAAACAATAAATACTCACTCAAACCATAATAATAAACCAACCAATCATCATCAAATCATGCCATAACCAAATCCTACTCATGAATTCTAAAAACCACATCAATTACACATTTGGTTCCACAACCCACTTGTATGAATAATAAAGAAAATCAAAACCCATAACTTAATAATCAGTAAAAACATCAAGAACACCATAATTTCCAGAAATTCAAGCATAAACACACCAATACACACAACTTGATCCTAGAAAAGAAAAGGCAAAGACATTCCCAAACCTCTCATGAAGCACAACCCAAAATCTCTTCAAGCTTTAATCTTCGATCTTCCTCTACCCCTTGCTTTGCTCCTTCTTAACACCACAAACTTGCACAAACACAAACCAAGAAAAATTACTTATCCAAACCCAAATAACTCAAACAAAAACCAAGAAAAAGAGGAGGAAGGAACCCAAAATGCAGGAACCCTAAACTCAAACACATACCTCCTTAATCTTGTTCCAAAAACTCAATCAAAGCACCCAAAGCAAGCACAAAGTCCTGCTAAAAGAGAAGGAGAGGGAAAACAAAGAATAGAGAAGAGAAGAAGAAGAGGAGGCGTGAGAGGGAGGGGAGAACGGGAACCAAAAATTCTGTGTTCTCTCTCTCTCTCTTTTCTTCTTTTCTTCATTAAATGCCCACCAACCTTGCCACATGGCAAGTTCTCATTGGACCAAAATTCCACCTTTTGACTTCAAACACCAAGGCACCATACACTTACCTCACTTGATAACTCTTAGGTAGATATTTTCCAACCTTGTTACCAAACACACGAACCACTAGATAATTGCCACAACCAAAACACCCTACAACCATACACCACATGCATACCAAATAATTCACACACTTAACTTATTTAATAAATTACTTGGCAATTACATCCTTATCATCCAAATTCCTCATACACAAATTACCGAAATACCCTTCACTTATCCGACTTAGCTTGCCAAATCCGACTAGGCCCGATTTGGGGTGTGACATGGCTAGGGTAAGGAAAAAGGGTAATTAGAAGAAGAAAGAGAAAAGGGAAAGCAGATTTGTTCCCTTTGCTCTTTCTCTCTTCTCCCTACTTCTCTTCTTCCTTTTCTCTCCATTTGAGTGCTCTAGCTTGGATCCAAGGAAGTGTTGGTGGAATTGATCATCTCTTGACCCTTAATTAGTAAGTTTTGTTGCATTTTCTTCATCTTCTTCATCTTTTCTTCTCCTTGTTGGGTTGAGTTTTGATTTAGGGTTGGTTGTTTGTGTGATTTGAGGGTATTGTTTCTAGTTGACCCTCCTCGGGATCCTAAGGGGAAGGAGAAGGCCTCTGGAAGTGGTACCGAGTAATTGGAGCTTAGGAGTATCAGGTTTGGGAATTTTGTAAATTTTCATGTATTTACTCTTCTTTGATTTTTCTGGAAATTGGCATGTAAATGAAGTTCTATAATGGTTGATTTGCTATAAGAATGTGATATTATGTTGGTAATGCTTAATTGTAATTTTTGTTGGGTTAAATGCTTTGTGGGTTGAAATGAGATTCAAAATTGTTGGGTTGAATTGGATTGTTAATTATGTTTATAATATGTTCTTGAGTGTTAAGAGCTTCAAAAGGTGAGTTTTAAGTTGGTATTAATGTTTTGGTTTTAAGTGGGTGTTTTTGGTGTGTTTAAATTGGGCTGATTGCTGATGGATTTCTGGGTTTCTGGTGATCCACACAGTGGTATGGTTTGTCATACCCCCGTGTGAATTGTGAGATCTCCCCAGAATTTGAATGTCGTGATTTTACACAGTGGTAAGGTTGCTCCATACCGCCGTGTAAAGTCATTCTGCCTTGTGAGATTTCTAGGCCGTGATTTTACACGGCGGTAAGGACATTCCATACAGCCGTGTAAGCCATTTTACACGGGGGTATGGCAAAGCCATACCACCGTGTAAAGTCATTCAACCTTAGTGGTTTTCTGAGCTATGCACTTTACTCGATGGTATGGCTTTGCCATACCCCCGTGTAAAGTGACTTACACGGCGGTAAGGCAATGTCATATTGCCGTGTAAACTGCTTCTGCCCAGTTTTTGAAGCTTTTTTATATTTCTTCGTTTTCATTTCTTTTTTATTATTTTTTGGTTTTAAATATTATTTAGTGTTATTTCATGTATCTAACATCATTAGATTGTATTTTGCTATATCAAATTATATTGAATGTTTTGGTTGGAATTCGGAATGTGTTGTGCATATCTTTAATTCATGATTCTTCACTCTCAATAATATGTTATACTTAAGTGTGATTTCTATTATACATGACCTGCAAGAGTCAGTCTAGTGGATAGTTAGGCATGCCTAATAGAGTCTCTTAGCTGTAGCCCTCAGTTCTGTTTGGACTCCGATCAGGTCCCCATTTGGATCCTCGCGATCCCTAAAAGTATTTGGATCTTGTTTAAGGTTCCCTTAGTAAAATGTTTTGAAAATGATAAAAATGTGATTTCGATTTATGATTCGTACCCATAAGGTACCGCCATGTGTATACTCGTTATCCACTGTTGTGAGTCCGTAGGTGCTGTGCTTTGTTTCGCTTTGCCTTGCATTGCTTTGTTTCGTTGTGAACATATGAATGAGATATTCGAATGATTTGATGATAAGTATATGAACTCGCTATTATCCGAATGCAAGTATGAGCCTACGAATGTTATGAATATGACTTGACCATGAATAAATCTGTTATAATTATTGCATATGTCATTGTGAATGTGGTTTGCCTTGACGACCATTGTGAATGGCTGTCCATATTACTTGTGTGTTCCCCACTAGCCGTTATCGCTTAGCACGGTATTTTACCCGTGCAGGTACGGAAGGCATTTTGCTTTTAGGAGAGTCACCGCCAGTCAAGCCAACACAGAGGGATTACTGTTAGGGCTTTATTTTTTTTGTAGCATGATTCTTTTATAATAGAACTCTCTATGTATTATTTTGTAAAGCTTTTGCATTGTATATTTTGGATATGTAATTATTTTGTAATATCAGTTTTTAATCAAAACATTATTGTAATGAATGTTGTTATATTACTGCACGATCATTTTGATGTTTCTAAAGTTTTTAATTTCCGCTATTTGTATGTATGTTTATATTATATGAATGAATGTTTTGCACTATTCTGCTTGGTGACACCCTTACTCATATGAGTTCTCACTCCCTTGCAGATGGGTCCTCCTACGTATGGGAAGGGGGTGTTACACCTGGTGATTGACAGATAGGCATCTCTCATGAGGGACGAGCGTGCGTTGCCAAAAATAGAGTTTTTAAGCGATTTTGACACCTTTTAAATCAAGCAAAAACACGAAAGATTTTTAGACATAGAAAGACCTTAAAACTTGTGAAATTTGAGTATTGGATCTAATATTTTTGCCCTCCACCTATAGGACAGGTATCAGCATCTTCATCGAGCAATCTTTATTCTGGGCTACCTCGGGACCTGTTGTCTACAGTTGATGTAATGGCCTGAATCATACCCTAGTAGTAATTTGACCTAATTAGGATAATTGTGTAGGTTTAATTTTAAGTTTACTAATTTTAGACTTAAGTGTAATTAAAGTTAAGGACCCAATAAAATAACTTAGTTAAGTGGCCATTATGCAAATGTGCATGACTAAGTTTAAGTTGGATTAATTAGCACTAAATAGGATTAATTAAAGTTAATCTAATGGGAGTGGGTGAAGTGGAATCCGGGAGGTATGAGGAGGCTGTGCCACCTCAGCTTCTCCCATGCAATATAAGCTTTAGATGAGAGAGAAAAAGAGGGAATTCTGCATGTTGATCGGCTCAGTCTCTCTGCCTTGTTAATCTTCTTCTTTTATTTTCTCTTTTCTTTAGATAGAATCCACTAAATTTCAACTGGTTTTATCAAGAGGTGTGTGTATGGTGTTGTGTATTCATCTAGCTAAGGTAAGTGCAGTATTTAGATTGTTCTTCTTCTTCTCCCTTTTCTTTTTGATTTGAGTTGGAAATTGATCTTTGATCCAATTTTGAAAATTGGATATGGATGTAGTGGTTGAATCGAGAAAGGATAAAGGAAAGGAGAAAGTGGGAGAACCAAGTGCCAATTGAGCTCAAAGGAGCAAAGGATAATGAGGTCTGGGAAACTCTATTTTTTTGTGTTAAAATGATATAATATAAACTTTGAAATGCATGTTTGAATTATGTGTTCAATTGTGGTGAAAATATGTATTTATGTTGTGTGATGAGCTAAATTGATTGCCAAGAGATTTTTTGTGACCTAAGCATGTAATCCTGTTTTGAAGAATTGTGGCATTGCTATGTAATTTGTGAATAATTTGATGTTTAATGAGCTATGTTGGGAGTTTTGGGAATTCAAAATTAGTTGAATTCAAGATTGAGTAGCTTGATAGTGCAAAACTGGATTTGTAGGGTAATTTGACCTATTGGATGTGTATATGTTATAACTTGAGTTGTATGACTCTGATTTGAATGAGGTTAATGGGATTAGGTTCCTAAGATATGTGCTTATAATTGCTATAGAAATGGTCATATTGATTTGGGGACTCAAAAGTCTTTAAAAGTGTACATAAGTTAGTTAAGCCCTGTAGGAGTGCCTTTAGAGCAAGAGGTGTTCCATTGGCCATAACTCCTTAATCTTAAGACCAAAAATAATGAGAATTGTGCTATTATAGACTTAGCATGTTGATAAATAATTGGTTATAAGGCCTTGATGGAAGAAGATGGTCTTAGGATGGGTTTGGAAGTCAATTGTGTGGTTTTGGCAAAGTGCACGAGAAAGAGGTTTGTGGATTTGAGCTTTCTACATGTAGTTCAGGTTCTATCATGAGCACGATAGGGGTCTTAAGCACGACATAATACTTTCACGGGTAAAGATGTTAAGCTGAGTTCTATTGCAAGCACGGGCATTGCTTTGGGCGAGACAAAAGTGATTAGTTGGTTCTGTTGCAGACGTGACTTTGTCGCGAGCGCGATGGAAGGGAATGCTTGAGTCTGTTGCGAGCGCGACACACCTGCATGTTATGAAGACTTTATAGTTGACCTATTTTGGTTGAACTAATGTGTTTGACTAATGTATGATTAAGAATATTGAAATTACAATTGTGTTATACTATGTGAATACATGTGTGATGATGTATGGATTGTGGAATAAGCCATATGTGTAAGTAAGTTACTAAGTGATTCGATATTGCCTATTGAGATTATATGATGTTGTATTATGTGAGTAATTGAACAATAATTGGATAAATAATTTAGCCTGAAAGTCAAGTAGTGGATAGATAGGCATGCCTATAGGGTCTAAGTGCTGCATCCGAAGTGTTTGATTCCTTCTGAAATCCCCACAAAAGTGCTTATTTATATATATTACTTATTATATCGGTCCCTCGGGTACTAATGCGAAAGTGTGTATCTTCGGATACAAAAGTGATGGTGGTACTCTTGAGTTCTGATGTGATACCCATTATCCACGTCTTTGAATTGCAGGCAAGGCAATTAAGGAATGATTAAATAATAATGGACAATGTGAATTGTATGCGATAAAAGAATTTAAATGTGATGCATTATAAGATTGCTTTGCGAAGCTGTCATAACTGAACATGATTTGCTAATGATGCAATATGTATATTGAGATCTACTTAATGCTATATTTATAAAGTATATATTTGACGAGGCATGATTATGAAGTATGTATCTCTTATTGCTCAACGCACGTTATATATGTGGATATTGTATATTGTTTGTTGTTTCCCCACTAAGCGTTATCACTTTGCACGGGTTTTCTAATCCCTGTAGGTTCTAAAGCTAAGCGAACTTGAAGGATGGTCCCGCATCACTTTTGGTCAACACACTAGGTTTCACTGCGTAGTGTAGGTTTTGGCATTTTGTGTTAGGTAAAATGTAATTAATGGTTTTTGGCATGTACGGAGTGATAATGTAACAACTAAACATAATATGTAAAATAAGTTGAAAGCATGTATGAGTATGCACCATGATAAATGATTCCACTGCGTGTTCGAAAGAAATTTATTAATTCAGGAATTTGCATGCATTTTTGCTATGTGATATGTCCGTGTATTGTAGTGCGTGACTGCTATTCTCGACTACTTTAGCAAAGCTAAGCGAGTGGTCGGGAATGGGCGTTACAGGTTATGGAATGTGTAGTGTCTCTGCTGTAAGGATCTGCCTATGACTGGTGGAAGTTGGTCTTAAGGCATCCAATGCTTCCGAACCCGATCACTTGGGAATTTTTTATACAGGAGTTCTGTAATAAGTACATCACTAAGGTGTATCGGGAAGCATATTGGAAGCAGTTTCTGGATTTGAGACAGAGAGCCTTATCTGTAGCTGAGTATAGGAAGGAGTTCTGTAGGCTCATTAAGTATTCATCTAAGGGTGTGCTTACAGAAGAGTTTCGGTGTCAACAATTTGAGGAAGGTCTGAATAAGGCAATAAAGGCACTATTAATCTTTATGACTACTTCTCAGACTGTGAGCTATTACCAGATAGTTTAGGCAGCCATGAGAGTTGAAAGGTCACAAGAGATTTAGAGGGAAAGAATGCAGAGGAGGAATTCTAATAGAGGTGGGGCACATTCGGGTAAGAGATTGAGAGAATCTCAAGTGGCACCTCCAGTTGAGTCAGCTAGTAACCCAACTACCAGAGGCAGAAAATAAGGAAATTCTTATGCATCTGCTACTGGTAGGGGTGCGTCTATTAACAGAAGTGAAGTGCCTGAGTGTCCTTATTGCTGTAAGCATCATAGAGGTGATTGTTGGAAATTGATTGGTGCATGTTTCAGATGTGGGAGTTCTAAACACTTCTTTGCTAACTGTCTTAAGACTTATGAGGTGACAGGGAATCAGCAGGAAGCTAGTAGAGGTGGATCTAATTTGCCTCTAATGAATCATGGAAGAGGTAGAGGACGTGGCAGAGGTAACCAGTCCAGAGGTGGTGCAGTGTCAAAATCTATTGATTGACCACCTACAGCACTAGCAAGGGCATATGCGATGAAGGCTCATGAAGAGCAGGATGCGTTAGAGGTCATAGCTAGTACATTTCTACTCTTTGATATAGAAATGTTTGCATTGATTGACCCTGGGTCTAAGAATTCATATGTGTGTTTTAAGAAATTATGGGATAAGATGTTTGCTATTGATTATTTAGACGATGAAATATGTGTGACTAGTCCGTTAGGGAATATGATTAATGTGAATAAAGTATATAGAGATTGCCCTTTAGTGGTTCAAGGTCAAGTATTTCCTGTAGACTTGATTGAGTTACCTTTTGATGAATTTGATTTAATTTTGGGCATGGATTGGTTGAGTAAGCATCGAGCTGTAGTTAACTGTAGAAAGAAAACAGTTGTGCTTGGTAGTTCAGAACAGTCTAAGGTGATTGTTAGGGGTGTGCATGCTAATCCATTGGTAAATGTGATTTCTGCTATGCAAGCGTATCAGTGTCTAAGAAAAGGATGTAAGGCTTTCTTAGCCCCTATGTTGGATTTTAAAAGGGAGCAAGTTAGAATATAGGATATACCAGTAGTGAGGGAATTTTCTGATGTGTTTTTAGAAGATTTGGCTGGTATACCACTTGTGAGGGAAGTGAAGCTGTCAATTGAAATTGTACCAGGTACTGCACCTATTCTAAGACACCTTATCGAATGGCTCCTACTGAGTTGAAAGAATTGAAAACTCAGTTGCAAGAGTTGTTAGATAAGGGTTTTATACGACCAAGTGTATCCCCATGGGGAGCTCTAGTGTTGTTTATTAAGAAGAAGGATGGTATAATGAGATTGTGTATTGATTATAGACAGCTCAATAAGGTGACAGTGAAGAACAAATATCCTTTGCCAAGGATTTAGGATTTGTTTGACCAGTTGAAAGGAGCTGATGTGTTCTCTAAGATAGATCTGAGATGTGGATACTATCAGTTGCTAATGAAGAATGAAGATATTCCTAAGACTGCATTTAGGACTCGGTATGGTCATTACAAATTTCTAGTAATGCCATTTGGGTTGACTAATGCGCCTGCATCATTCATGGATTTGATGAATAGAGTGTTCAGGCCATATTTGGATCTGTTTGTGATTGTGTTAATTGACGACATACTTATATATTCGAAGAATGAGAAGGAGCATGAGCAACATTTGAGAATAGTGCTTCAGACTTTAAGGGAGCATCAGTTGTATGCTAAGCTTAGTAAGTGTGAATTTTGGCTTAAGGAAGTGTCTTTTCTGGGTCATGTTTTTTCTTTTGAGCTTATTAAAGTTGATCCAGCTAAGATAGAAGTAGTTGTGAATTGGAAATCGCCTAGAAACGTGCCTGATATTATGAGTTTCTTGGGTTTAGTTGGTTATTATCGGTGCTTTGTGAAAGGATTTTCAGTTATAGCTTATCTGCTTACCAAGTTGCTTCATAAAGGAGTTAAGTTTATGTGGTAAGATAAGTGTCAAGCTAGCTTTGAATAGTTGAAAAAGATGCTAGTTGAAGCACCGATTCTGACTCAACCTATTTCTGGTAAGGAGTATACTACGTATAGCGATGCTTCTAGAATCAGATTGGGATGTGTGTTAATGCAAGATGGGAAAGTGATAGCTTATGCTTCGGGATAGTTGAAACCGCATGAACAGAATTATCCGACACATGATTTGAAATTGGCTACAGTAGTGTTTGCTTTGAAGATTTGGCATCATTACTTGTATGGTGAAAGATGCAAGATCTTCACTGATCATAAGAGTCTTAAGTATTTGCTCACTCAGAAAGAGTTGAATCTGAGACAGAAAAGGTGGCTTGAATTGTTTAAGGATTATGACTACATTGTGGACTACCATCCGGGTAAAGCCAATGTAGTGGCTGATGCATTGAGTAGAAAGTCAGTTTCAGTTTTGTCATTGCAACGAGTTAAATGGCGGTTTGCTTCAGATGGAGCTTTTGTGGCTCAATTGAGAGCAAGAACTAACTTGAGGTGTGAAATAGTGGATGCGCAGAAAATCGATCCTAAGTTGCAACAGTTTTTGCGGTTAGTCAGAAATGGTGACAAGACTAACTATTCAGTGGATAAGGAAGGTTTTATATATTATGGGGATCGAATATGTGTGGCAAGTGATAAAGAGTTGAGAAAGAAGCTTCTTTATAAAGCACATAATACAGTCTTTACTATGCATCCAGGTGGCAATAAGATGTATCATGACTTGAAACAGTTTTACTGGTGGCCTAGTATGAAGAGAGATGTGGTGGAGTATGTTTCTAAGTGTTTAACTTGTCAGCAAGTGAAAGCGGAACACCAAGTTCCATCGGGTATGTTGAATCATATTTCGATTCCACAGTGGAAATGGGACAACATTACCATGGATTTCGTCACTGGTCTTCCAATGATGTCTAAACAGCATGATCAGTATTGGTAATAGTTCATCGATTTTCTAAGTTACCTCATTTTATACCAATTTTACTTGATTACTCTATGGATTAGTTGGCTGAGTTGTATGTGAATGAGAATGTAAGACTGCACAGTATTCCTTTGTCCATTGTATCTGACAGAGATCCGAGGTTCACTTTTAAGTTCTGGAAAGGTTTGCAGTCTGCACTTGGTACAAGATTGCATTTTAGTATAGTTTTTCATCAGCAAACAGATGGACAGTTAGAAAGGGTAATTCAGGTGTTAGAGGATTTGCTTCGAGCTTGTGTCTTGGATTTCTCTGAGAGTTGGGATAAGTACATTGCATTGATGGAATTTGCGTATAATAATAGTTTTCAAGTGAGTATCGGCATGGCGCCTTATGAAGTTTTGTATGGTAGAAAATGTCGGGCTTCGGTATGTTGGACGAAATTGAATGAGCATAAGATCATTGGATTGAATTTGGTAAGAGATATGGAAGAGAAAGCGAGATTATTCAATAGAGGTTGAAAGCTGCTAGTGATAAACAAAACTCTAATGCAGATTTGAAGAGAAAGGATATTGAGTTTGAAGTGGGTGATAAGGTCTTTCCGAAAGTATCACCCTGAAGAAAAGTGCTATGGTTCGGAAAGAAAGGGAAATTGAGTCCAAGGTTCATTAGACCCTATGAGGTTTTAGAACGAGTTGGGATAGTGGCATATCGGTTAGCCTTACCTCTAGCTTTGGCTAAGTTTCACGATGTCTTCCATGTGTCTATGCTTCAAAGATATCGTTTGGATGAGTCACATGTTATGGCTGTGCAAGATGTGCAAGTTCATCCAGACTTTTCCTATAATGAGAAGCCTAAGGCAATATTGGCAAAGGAAGTGAATCAACTTCGGAATAAGCAAGTTCCGTTAGTCAAAGTGCTTTGCCAACATCATGGGATAGAAGAAGTGACATGAGAACCGGAAGCAGCAATGCGAGTTCAATATCCTTGTAAACCCCCGAATTATACCCTAGTAGAAATTGTGTTATTATTGCCTTGTAAGTGGATTTAGGGTTAATAAGGACTTAATTGAAAGGGAAGTGAAGAGAATTGTAGAGCAGAATTTGATGGAGGGATTTAAGAGAGATTTTCCATGGACCATTTGAGGAAGATTGCTTGAGTGGGACACTTGGCAAGAGGGGTTTATGTGGCATTAGGAGAGAGTGCCACACGGATTTGTGCATGCAATATAAGGTGAGTTAGTGGGAATTTCTGTCCCATTCTTACATGTGGCCGGTTTCTCTCTTCTCTTTTGCTTTTTGGTTTCTTTTGATTCTTCTAATTCATTTTCGGCAATTGATCTTCATTTGGTAAATTAATTTCTGCAATTGGATTGATTTGAAGAGGTTTAAAGGATAAGCAAAGAAGGTAAGTGCAAATTGGATCAGTGTGTGTCTTCTTCTTCATTCTATTTTGTGTTTGAGTGGGTTGTGTAATGGACTAAGATTATTGTGTTTGATTTGATTGTGCAAGAAGTTCCGGACAAGAGGAAAGAGAAGGGCAAGGAGAAAGTGTGAATTTGAAGAGAAGAGGTTCAAGTGACTTCCTAGAGGTTGGGATCGTGTGCCTTGTTAAATTAGTTGCTTATGTTGTGTTTGAGTTAGTAGTTGTAAATTATGGTATTTGCAAGTTGAGATTGTATATTTCTTGTGTAATGCATGAATTGCTAGTAAGATAGGTTATTTGTAATTCTGTCCTTAGATGGTATATTGGTATGCTTGATCTGGTTCTAAAGTTCATTAGAGAGTTTAGTCAATTTTGTATGTTCATATTTTAAGTAACACCCCTACCCATACGTAGGAGAACTCATCCACTAGGGAGAGAGAACCTATACAAGTAGGGGTGTCACCAAACAGACGGAACAATAGACAGATATATATAATATAGAAAACAGCAGAAATTAGAAACTTAAAATCATTCATTGATATCCAAAGGGGTTCATTACAAAAATACAGTCGGTACATAACTGATATTACAAAATTTCATCTTCCAGAAGAATACATAGCAGAAGCAATACAAAAGAATAATACAATGAGAGCCCAATATTACAAAAAGAATCTTAGTTACAAAACTAAAGTCCTAACACTTCAAAACTTTTGTGTTGGTTGGACCTGCGGAGACTCTCCCAAAAGCTCAAAACCTTCCAGACCTGCATGTATGAAACACCCGTGCTAAGCAATAATGCTTAGTGGGGAACACACACAATAATATGGACGGCCATTCACAATGGTCGTCAAAGCAAAACACATCCAAAATGGCATATGCTTATAATCACATATATCTATAATCATAAATTAATAACATTCAGTTTCATTCACAAGCTCATAGTCAATTCATATATCACTAGGTTTCACATGCTCATAATCGCAACAAGACAAACAAATGAAATAGACGCCTGCTGACTCACAATAGCAGATAACAAGTGAACACATTGGGGGGTACCCGAACGTACAATTGAAAAGCAACATCATCATTTCTTATTCAAAACGTTTTCACATTTGAGGATCTTAAACAAGATCCATACACATTGAGGAGCGAGGATCCAAACGGGGACCTGATTAGGGTCTAGAACACATTGGGGCTGCAGTTACTGAACTCTATTAGGCATGCCTAACTATCCACTAAATTGACTCTTGCAGGCCATGCATAATTCATCAATTGATATTCATATTGCTCATAAAATCATCCATGCATAAGTCTAATAATTCCATAAGTTCTGAAAATAAATATTGGAAGCACAAAAGAAAACTCATTTTGAAATAGAACCCGTCACCGCTCATGACAGGGGCAATGCTCCCTGAGCACCACGCTCGCGAAAGGCCTCGCATTCGCGAGAAGAAAAAGCAGATCGGCTTCTATCGCGCTCGCGACAGAGCGCGCCTGGCATCGCTATCGCGATGGCGCACGCACTCGCGACAGTGCTGCCCAGCCAGCACGGCACTCCGTGCTCCGTTGTGCTCGCGACATACGTCGCTGTGACGCGCGCCGAACCCCGTGGGTGCCCCGAAGGCCCTCTCTTAGGGCTTCTGGGATGAGGTTCATGAAAACTTGCAAGTGAAATTGCAAGGGCATCTATTTCGGGCAACAAGCAGGTTTTATGGAGTCGCCACCCAATAGAACATTGGGAATATTCGTCTAGCCTCAGTGAGCCTAAGACAACGCAGCTATGTCCATTATAGGCAAGCCAGAGGTGTCTTGGAGGTCCCACCCTAACATTAGGATGGCCCTCTCGGCCTCGTGCTTGGGCAAACTAGAGGTATCTTGGAGGCCCCAGCCTAATAGAACATTAGGATGGCCCTCTCGCCTCGTAGAGCCTAGGACTGTGCAAATTGAGCCTTTTTACGGGACACAAGAGGTGTCTTGGAGGCCCCATCCCAATAGAATATTGAGATGGCCCTGTCGCCTCGTTGAGCACAAAGACCAGAGATGGTTCGGAAGCCCAGCACGCACGCGACCGATGCCCTTCGGGCACGCCGACGGGCGTTGGTTGCCCTAGATCCGCCGCAAATGGGATTTTTCCCCCTTTTTTCGATTTTTCTTCAATTTTCTTGATTTTCACCATTTTTTTCAGGGTTTTAATGATTTTTCCCTTTTTTACACCCAAATTAAGGGAAATTAACTAAAAATCCTATTTTCTTCCTTAATTAATTATTTTTTCCATTTTTATTCATTTAAGTTGAAAATTTGAAAGGGTATTGAAGGGGAATTCATTTTTTACATCAAAAATTTTATTTTCTTCTTCTCTTTTTCTTCGAGAATTCTCTCTCCACCATTTTTTACATCTTTTTCTCCAAATAAAATTCTTAGGTTAAAAATTCAATTTTTAATCTAGAATTTTTCTTGAGACAAAGAAAATCATTTTTTGTTCTTGAGATTGAGATTTTTATTCAATTGTAATTTTTTTAAGACAAAGGAAATAATTTTTTGTTCTTGATAATTAAATTTATATTCTTCTTTTTAAGAAACTTTTATCAATAAATATTCTTAAGACAAAGAAATCAATTCTTTTGTTCTTGGGAATTAAGTTCTTTTCTTCTATTATTTTTTAAGCAAATTTCTTTTGAATTAAAATTTCAATTTTTATTATTTTTATTTCTATTTTGTGAATGAAATTAAGGAAATCAATCATATTCTTCATCAATCGAATCCAAAATCTAAGGGTAAACATTCTAGGCTTAATCATTTAATTTTATTTTTCTTTTATTTGTTTTATTTTTGTTCATATTTAATTATTAACAATGTAGATTTTTATATTTATTGTGTTTTTATTTATTTTATGTGATTTTGTTTATAGTTTTAACATTTTTAATATTCTTTCTACTTTATTTTATTTAATTGTTTATTCTTCATTATTATTATTATTATTATTATTATTATTATTATTATTATTATTATTATTATTATTATTATTATTATTATTATTATTATTATTATTATTATTATTATTATTATTATTATTATTATCATTATCATAGTTTATGTTAACATGTTAATATGATAATTTATTTGTTTCCATTATATTAGTTAATTTATTTGTCATACATAATGCATATTTTATTTATGCTAATATATTATTTATTGTTTTATGTGTCAATTGATTTTCTTGATTTAATTACTAACATAAATTTTATTTGTGCTTGGTTTTGGTTTCGAATTCTTATTTTTCCTTGTTTGAGCATCCATGCGAGCGAAGGAGGAGATCGGGGGATTTATTTTTATTGTATTTAATATTTTTTTCTTTATTTATCTTTTTAATTTATTTGTCATGTAATTATTAATAAAATCATTTATTTTATGCACTCTTAACTAAAAATCACACAAAAATATTTTTATAAATAAATTGGATTTTTCTAATAAAATGGGACCAATGTCCTAATTTTTTCATCCAAATAAATTGTCACTTCAAAATTATTTTCTTTAATTATGTATACGAGGACCAATGTCCTCACTCTTAATAAATACCCCATTTTATACATGATTTACATTTATTTTACAATAGGGATTGTATTCCGCCCCTAGTTTTATTGCAATCTATTTTCATGTACGTTATTTTAATTATGCTTTCATTTACCGTTTTCCTTGGATGACCAACTTGCGCTCTAATTATTGCATCAAAACATATGAGAAAAGGGATGAAAACTTAAAATTCAAAACTCAATTATAAACTTAACCAAGGTATGAATAAATGAGAAGTCCCGAACCATCTCTGGTCTTTGGGCTCAATGAGGCGAGAGGACCAACAAAACATTGAGATGGCCCTCTCGCCTCGTTGAGCCCAAAGACCGACCTTTAGATTTTTCAAAGTTTCGAGATTAAATGCAGTTATATTAGTTGAATTAATGTCAAAATATATGTATCATGATCATGGAAAATGAAATCATTAAAAACACCATACAAATAAGCAAAAATTATTCATTTTATTACAAACTGCAAACTGTGTCGTAAAAGTTCTTTGAATTTTTCTCCACTCTCACTAGTGGATTGAGAAGACCCGATCATATTCATGGTGGAGAGACTGCATTATAGCTTGACTTCTTTTTCTCTCGCTTCTCAAGATTCGTGATCTGATTGGTGTCAATAAGATCTTGGATCTTGTTCCTCAATGTTCAGCAGTAATTTGTCAGGTGCCCGGTGTGTTGATGGTAGGCGCAGTACTGGTCCTCTCTGTGCCTTGGCTGCCCTTGATTCATAGCTAGTCTATGCGCCAAAGATCGTAGCTTGCCTTCTTTCCTCAATCTATCCAATACCCAGGACAGAGAGCGGCCTAAATTAGAGTAGTATCTGATAAGTTGCATTTATATTAATATTTTAGATTAATTATTGGCATAATTATGTGTTTTATTTATTTAATTTTAATATTAATTAGTTAGTTTTTGTCTTTTTATTAATTTATAATGTTTTCATAATTTTTAATAAGTTTTGGGATGTTTTAAGGTGTTTTATTTTAGTCCGGAGCTAAATTGAAGGTTCGGGGATGGATTTTAGGAACAATTGTTGAAATAGGGCAAAATTTGCCTAAAGCATAGCCGTGCTTTTCAATATCACAGTTGTGCTTTTGAAGGGAGCGCGCAACAGCGTCAATAGCCGATGACACAGCTGTGCTTTTGAAGGGAGCGCGCAACATCGTCAATAGCCGATAACACAGCTGTGTTTTCTCGCAAAGCACAGCTGTGTTACGCAGCAGGAGGCGCGCGTGCACGGAGCAACAATGCGCACTGTCTTGCCCAAGAGCACAGCTGTGTTTTGGTGAGAAACACAGCTGTGTTTCGCGGTTTTTCCACCTGTTCGCGCACATGACGCAGCGCTAAGGCGCTAATTGCTCAAGAACATAGCTGTGCATTGCGAAAGCACAACTGTGCTTTTCTCCAGATATTAAAAAGAAACACCGCTGCATCTTAGGGGGAGATCTAATTAGGAGTAGACTTAGGTTTTTATTTTTAGTTCTTCAGCAGTATTTTTATTTTAATTTAGGTTTTAATTTTCATTTTTAAATACTGTTTTAGCTTAGATTTAATTTCAAGAATTTCAATTTCGTTCTTAATTAATTTAGATTAATTTAGTTCAAATTTATATTTTATGGATTTAAGGAATTCCAAGGTTGAAGAACAAAGGCTTCAAGATCTATTTTCTCTCTCATCAAAGGTGTATTCTAAACTTGAATTTTTCATATTTTATGTTTATATTCTTAATGTTGGAGTAGTTATTCATGCTTAAGGGTTCTTGAATTATACTTTGTATTTAGAATTATGGATTTAATGAATATTTTCATAATTTCTTTTATTTCTCTTGTTATATTTTCTGCATTTATAATGATTATTGGGTTTGATTATGATTTAGTTCGGAATGATGATTGATTTCAAATTTGATTTTTGTTGTAATTTATTTTTGCTCTATTCTTATATCTCTGCATCTATCGGTTTTGCTTGCTCCAGAATGGGACGCTTGATTTATAGATGTTAGTTTTATAATTTTCAGAAATGTGAGGAATGGATGGGTTCTGGGTTATTTGACTCCAGATTGGGAAAATAAATCGAACTTAGGATTTTATACCCATGCATAGGCTAGTTATGTGGCTGACTCCGGTTTGGGATGTCATATAATTAGAGTGGCTGACTCCGGATTGGGAAGCCTGGGTTTAGTTGGGTTGTCCAGAATTTCATGTTTATATTGTTTTACCAATTTCCAATTACATTTATGATGATAGAATTTCCTAAGCATTAATTTCATCCTTGAGTAATTTCTTGATGAACAATTTTATATTTAATTGTTAATTTATTTTCTTGCTTAGTTTAGAATTTTTAACCAAACAATTTGGGGATATCTCAATTTCACTCAACCATAGATGTTTAACGTGACAATCATTTTCCCTTGGGTTCGATATTCGCGGGTCTTTAATTATACTCGCTATATTACTTATCGATTCAGTATACTTGCTGAATGCCGGTCAAGTTTTTGGCACCGTTGCCAGGGACAAATAGTGCTATTTATTTTATATCTTTAGTTGAGTTAGTTTGAGATTTTTATTTTTTTCTTTGTTTTAATTTGGTGTTTATCTTTGCAGGAAAATTTTGAGGTCTTTTCAAAATGATGCAAGATAGTGTTCAAGATTTTGAGTTGGTCCTTTTGCGAGCTCAAGTAAATGATATGAGGAGGGAGATGCAAGTTACAACAATTGTTTTCAACTTCACCAGTCACCTATTCACCGTCCTTTGAAGATCCTTACTCTTAATGGGAAGCACAAGAGTCTAACTCAGCCAAAATCATAAGTGTTCTAGACTACATATATTACAGAGAGAAGCAATTTTATGCGAAAAAAGGGGAGTGGCAGGCTACAATCAACTATCAAGAGGAGAGGATCAAGGCTCAAGGGAATCTATTAAGAAGTCAAGCATTGGAGATCCAAAATTTGGAATCCAAGTTGGAGCTTTTAATTGTCTCTTTGGTTGATCAAAGAGATGGTGGTGAATTGAGTCATGCACCTATAGAGCTTAACGAGAATTTTGAAATTTCTAAGGATGGGTTGCATGAAGGAAAAAATGAGCCAATCATTGTTGAAGACGAATCTTGTGTTTGTTTGGAAACTAAATTCAATTTTTCTGTGCAGGATAGTGCACCAAATGAGCAAGAGTTGTGTGATTCTCAAATGGAAGCACTGAATTTAGTCCATTTGAAGGATCTATTTAGGCTAGAAGAGCCGGTAGAGTTCGTTTATAGTGAACCCAAGGTGGAGTCATACTTCATCGAAGACATGGAAATTCCCACCTTGGTGGCTTTCGATGATTTTCTCTTACTAATGGGGGAAAATGAGGAGCAAAAACCGGAAAGACCATTATTTGGTTCACAATCTCGTCCACCCGAGAGTAACAAGAGTCAAGCTGGGACTCAATAAACTAGAACTTTTATTTTTCTTTACCCTTCCTATTTAATTTTATGTAATTTATATGTGTTTTTGTGTTTTATGTTTTTAATTTTTTTTAGTTGTTTATTTTTAAATCTTTATTTAAAAAAAAATTATTTGTTTTCATATAAAATAATTTTCCTTAAATTTTTGGTGTGTTAGAAAGTTAATTTGTTGTTTTTAATGTTTAATTTGTTGATTTTTAATTTTTGGTTTTAATTGGTTTTGGTTTGTTGTATTGTTTTGGAATTTAACAGGGAAAATAACTTAGAATTTAAAGAAAGGAATTTGCAGCAAAAATGGTGCAGTGGAGCATTGGACAGTAGCATTTTACAGGTATCTCACGGTGACAATTAAATTTATTGTCACCGTGACTTATTTTTCATCAGGGTAGTAGCGTTTCCAGTTAGAGTGAAAACACAGCTGTGCTATTTCAAAATCATAGCTGTGCTTTCATTTAAAATGCGCCAATACGTAACGCCGTGTAAAAACACAGCTGTGCTTTTCGCCCAGACCCTATTAACACGTTGTTTTCAAATTTTTGGCGCTGCTCTTCTTTTCTTTTCTCCTCTGTTTTCACCTGTTCCCCCCTGTTCTTCATTTTAAAAATTTTCTCTCAATTTTCTCTGCGATCTTCATTGACAACCCAAGCTCATCTCAGGTAATTTTGATTTTATGCATTTTCGTAGAGCTTAATGGAATTCTTTTCGCCTTAATTTTGCATTTCTCTTCTTAATTACCGATGCTGATTTTCCCTAAAATTTCTGCAAAATTCCAAATTTTTGGGGTTAAGAATTAAGAGTTCTTTCTTCCATTATTTCTCTTCTAAAATTTTTTAAGTCAGTTGGCTAATTTCTACAGATTCCAGGTACGCATTTTCTCACCCTATTCATTCAAATTTTTTTCGTTCTTTTTCTGATTCCATCGTGCACTGAGCTTCAATCAAATATATTTATGTTGTTTTTGACATTGTTAATTGAGATGTGTTTCTTCTCTTGCTAATGGGTGTGTAGGATGAGAAAGTTGTGCCACAAATTTTGGTTTATAATCCTGCTCACCAGGTGCTTGATGAAATGTTTAAATGAGAAATTCATGTCGAAATTTGGGACTTGTAACGTGAAAATGCAACATAATTATTTATTTTTTTCTTCCCAACTCTGTTAATATGATATGTTGAGGTAATGTTCATATTTAGTTGGCATGAATCAGGTTGCTTGAACATGCAAATAGGTCACTGTAGGCATGCTCACTGCTGATTTGGAACTTTCAATGACTGAGCTTTATCTAAACATATTGTACACTGAGCATCATATTTTGGGCCTGATTTCATATATGTGTTTGTGTTTAATTGCTCTTATAGCAGTGCTGAGTTGATGGGTGCCATTAGAATTGAATTTGAACTTAATGATCATTGTGCTGGATGGGATGTGTTCTTGTGTTTTGTCTTGAAAAGTAGCTTGCTGAATTGGGATTTTGAGCTTTAGAATTCTGAACTGAATTGTTTTGAGATAATTGGGGCATTTTGCATAGTATGAACATGGAAAGAAAATTTTGCAAGTTAAATTCAAATTGCTTGAGATTGTGCTTGGCATTATTCTGTTTTAGAAGTATTTGCTGTTGCTTTAGTTTTTAATTTAGATGCAATTGATATTATGCTTATTGTTTTGAGGCAAATGCATGTTTGCTTGCTCCTGAATTGATGGGATTAGGATGAGTTGCAATGGATGCAAATTTTTCAAATTCTTATTTACATGCAACTTTGAATTTATCTTACATATTTTTGCTTTGAATAGAGCATAGGTTGAGCAAACATTGTATTTCTCTCTCTTATTTTCCATTAAATTGCATTTATATTATTTTTGGCATATACACTTCAAGGGTTAATTACTTGAGCTTATTTTTATTCTCCACCTTGTACTTTTCATTTTTAATTTGTTTAAATTCTAACTTGTGAAATCTTCCAATTTTGATTAAACTTATGCATTGATTTTGTACTTCAAATTGTTTATACATATGCCTGATGCTTAATTTTCCATATTTTGCATCTTCATTAGCTAGAAAATTTTATTTATTTTGCAAATTTCTGTTGTGAAGTTCTGGTGAGTTTTGTTATTATTCTTTCAATCTAGCCATATATGTGGTTTGCACTTAATGAAACTAAGAATGTTTTGGATAAAGTTTATACTATCTTTTCAGGAACCATGGTTCGTAATAGAGAGGACCAACCATCAGCACCCATTCCGCCTCTTGATTGGTTGACTCCAGCACAGCGCACTTTTTTCAATAAGCTGACTGCAAAGATTATTGTTTCTAGTAGGTTTATGAGTATGAAGACACTCATTGACCTGGGCATTCAAGAGAGGGTATTATCTTTGCTAAGGAACATTGGATGGGAGGAGTTCTTTTCTCTGAATGGTCCAACTCATCCTACGATAACATTGGAGTTTCTTAGTACTTTTCAGTACTCTCCAAGGTTATCTAAGGATGATGTAAATACTATTCAGCTTAGACTCAACAATACTCCTTATTTTTTTATCGATTTCTGACCTAGCTAGATACATTATGGGTGATTCAGCTGCACATTGGGCTATTATCGGGAAGCCCAATATGGACTTTCATGCGAGTAACACCAAGTCAACAAAGCTCCGCTCTCCAGTCTATCAGTATTTGCATAGAGTGATCACTTCTTCAGTGTTCATGCGACCAGGGTGTCCCAGCAATGTGACCACACCAGACTTATTTTTTCTTTATGCTATGGAGACCGGCATCCAAGTTAATGCCGTACCTTGGTTCTGTAAGAAACTGAAGAGAGCTACAGCTACTTCAAGAAGGAGGATCGGGATTGGTGGATTGATCACCTTGATTATGAGAGCCCTACATCTGCCTACTCCTGACATGGGACCAGCTTTGAGGTCATCGTACTTGATTGATGAGGAGGTAGTACTCAGGTGTAGGATTGCTATAGAGGATCCTTCTTCCGAGAGTGGATATAGACTTAGAAGAGCGGAGGAGATAGATGCCCATGACTCTGGTGATGATAGAGAGGGCGACTCTGATCATGGTGCCCACCGGCCAGTTGATCCCGATATTGATGCTCCACCACCACCTCCGCCACAGAGAGCGACAGCCACTACTTCCAATAGGAGGGTGAGACAGAGGAGTGACATTCCATTCTTCCCTCCAGATATGAGCCGCTATGCTTAGGGGCATGATGAGCCGTCTTCTTCCACAGCCCCTCCACCCTCAGCTCCATATTTAGATGCTTCGGTGGTCCAGACTTTGATATCAGAGATGCGGTCTATGACTGCTACGATGACACGATTTGAGACTTCCGTTAGCATACTTCATGATTCTTTTAGTGAGTCGAGGAGGGAGCAGGCAGTCTTCTAGGAGAGGGTTTGGGAGAGATTGGATGAGTTGAGCAGAGGATTGGCGGAGGTCAGAGCAGCTATTTTTCACAGTGACCAGTTGATCTCTGGCATGGACCTGTCAGTGCAGAGAGCTTGGGAGCGATTGTCTTCCATTGAGACTCAGATGGAACAGGTGCGCAGAGATATGGTTCTAGGAGCTGAGCGGAGAGACACATTCTTGGGAGCCTTTCAGCAGAGGATTATTACACAGTTGGACAGGTTGAGCAGTGAGATTCGTGGATTTTTTACACCTGTTTCCACTGTATTTCCTCCACATCTTAGAAGACCACCACAATGATATTTTGTATATCTTTCAGGAAGTGATTCTTTCATAACAGATTTTTGTATATTATTTATTTTGTAGTTAATGAAGTTGATGTAGTTAGGCAATGTATGATTTTATTTACTTTGTTATATTTTGGAATTATGTGGCTGAGCCAATGCCGTGTGATAGGATAGATATTATTTGTGTTGGCTATGAATCTCACAAATTTCAGAGTATTTCATTTTGCATAGTAATTATTGGATTCTTGCACAGGTTTTGAGTTTTCTTCATTTTGCACAGGTGGCATGCAGGAATTTTGTATGGTTTTTAGTTTTGCACAGTAATTATTTTATGTTTGCCATTTTTGAGATGATTGCAATTAATTTTAAATTGCAATGAGTTTTTGCACAGCATGGGGGAAAATTTTTGAAAAATATCTTTGTGTGCTTCACTTTCTTACACTGAGGATAGTGCAACATTTTGAGTTTGGGGTGGAGTACCATTTCAATTTTTCAAACAAAAACCAGTTCTGTTTTATTGTGTCTTTTTAGTTTGTTGTGTGTTTTTTTATATCTTTAGGTTAACTTTTTAAATTTTTAGCAGTTTTTAATTATTTTTTTTTGTTTTGTTTGTGGTGTGTTTATGCTAAGTTTTTATCTGGATATTGTTATGGTTGTTCTTATTGATTTAACCTTGATTTAAATTTTTATTTCGTCCTAGTAGTTCTCAATTGTGAATAATTTTGACCTCAGTTTTAGAAATTTGTATTTCATTCAATTTTAAGTTGAGTGAGAAATAGTCCTATTTGTATCTTTATTTGCTAAACTGCATATGAACCTTGATTATACTTTGCAATTTCTAAATTTTGAGCACTTTGTGCCTGTTTTTAAAATTTGAGAAAAATCTAGAAACAATTAGGGGATTAGATGAAAACGCACTAAGAGCACTAGAACCTTTTTGATTACCCATCGAAGTGACTCCTAGATGAGGCATAACTTCGAAAATGATTTAGGCAGTCATCCTTTGAATAGCTACTTTAAATGACTTTTCCTACCTCAATTTCATAGTCTCTTGTTAGCCCGTTGAGCCTATTATTTTAGTATGCTAAATGCGTGCTTGTTTTATTGTTACACATGTTAAAACTACCTTTAGCCTTAAATGATTTTTGCCTCCCCTTTGAAGAGTTGCCACTCTAATAAGGATGGGTTTGTATTTTGGGTGAAAGGGAGTTTAGTTTTTGTCAATTTTTGGTGTAATTTTTGTTTGAAGATTGATTGGTGTGTGTAATGGAGAGTTGCGCCCATTTAAAGAAATGAGTTTGGGGTTGACAAAAAGGGATGTGATTAAAGTTGTTTATTGGCCTTTTGAAAATTAGAGCTCAATTTTAGTTCTCGAGATTTTTGGATTAATTTAGTACTTCATAAATTGTTAATGGCTAGTTGGTTTTTATTCTTTCAATATATATATATATATATATATATATATATATATATATATATATATATATATATATATAATAAAAAAATTTGAAAAATAAGAAGAAGCATTGTAAGTTTTTCCTAGCTAACTGAGCAAAATGTGAGTTTGGGGTACAAAAGTTAATAAAACTTGAACTAGTGCCTTGTGATGATCATTGTTGAATATTATGTGGCATTTATTATTTTGAGCTAAGTTTGATGAGTTAAGGTGTCTTTAAGACCAAATGTGTTTTGATGGTATGTAATTGGGTTGGGAATATTCTCTATTCTAGTTGGGTGATTGTAGTTTTGTTTAGGTAGTGGCCATTGTTCTCTAGTGACTTGATCTTTCTTTGTTAGCCAATTTACCTAAACCTAACGTTACAACCAAAATCTAAGACCTCTTGATTCTTTGTTTTGTCTTGTACTATTTAGTGGAGATGACCTTCTAGTAAGGTTTGGTACGTAAGAAGAGGCATATGGTGTTTCTTGAGCTTTAAGTGAAAAGCCACGAATGCATTTGTGCATTCGAGTTGATTTTTGTTCCCAATATTGTATCTAGAAGTTTTGTTTTTGAATGATAAAAATTCTGTTTTAGCCTTTGACACACACACAGAAATTGTTTGGTATGTTCTTGTGTTTATTTGTTATTTAGTGAGCATTCATATTTACAAGCCTATTTTCGTGTTCTTTAATTGAGAATGACTCCTTATTTTCTTTTGCTGAGATTGAAATGATTAAGAATGTGGTTCATTCAGTTTACTCGAGGACGAGTAAAGGTTTGAGTTTGGGGTAGTTGATAAGTTGCAATTATATTATTATTTTAGATTAATTATTGGCATAATTATGTGTTTTATTTATTTAATTTTAATATTAATTAGTTAGTTTTTGTCTTTTTATTAATTTATAATGTTTTTATAATTTTTAATAAGTTTTGGGATGTTTTTAGGTGTTTTATTTTATTCCGAAGCTAAATTGAAGGTTCGGGATGGATTTTAGGAACAATTATTGAAATAGGGCAAAATTTGCCTAAAGCACAGCCGTGCTTTTCAATAGCACAGCTGTGCTTTCGAAGAGAGCGCGCAACAGCATGAACAGCCGATGACATAGCTGTGTTTTCTCGCAAATCACAGCTATGTTACGTAGCAGGAGGCACGCGCGCATGGAGCAACAACGCGCACTGTCTCGCCCAAGAGCACAGCTGTGTTTCGACAAGAAACACAGCTATGTTTCACGATTTTTCCACCTGTTCGCGCACACGACGCAACGTTGAGGTGCTAATTGCTCAAGAACGTAGCTGTGCTTTGCAAAAGCACAGCTGTGCTTTTCTCCAGATATTAAAAAGAAACGCCGCTGCATCTTATGGGAGATCTAATTAGGAGTAGACTTAGGTTTTTATTTTTAGTTCTTCAGCAGTGTTTTTATTTTAATTTAAGTTTTAATTTTCATTTTTAAATATTGTTTTAGCTTAGATTTAATTTCAAGAATTGCAATTTCATTCTTAATTAATTTAGATTAATTTAGTTCAAATTTATATTTTGGGGATTTAAAGAATTCCAAGGTTGAAGAACAAAGGCTTTAAGATCTATTTTCTCTCTCATCAAGGGTGTATTCTAAACTTGAATTTTTCATATTTTATGTTTATATTCTTGATGTTGGAGTAATTATTCATGCTTAGGGGTTCTTGAATTATACTTTGTATTTGGAATTATGGATTTAATGAATATTTTCATGATTTCTTTTATTTCTCTTATTATATTTTCTGCATTTATAATGATTATTGGGTTTGATTATGATTTAGTCTGCAATGATGATTGATTACAAATACGATTTTTGTTGTAATTTGTTTTTGCACTGTTCTTATATCTCTGCATCTATTGGTTTTGCTTGCTTCGGAACGGGACGCTTGATTTATAGATGTTAGTTTTATAATTTTCAGAAATATGAGGAATGGATGGGTTCTGGGTTATTTGACTCCGGATTGGGAAAATAAAATGAACTTAGGATTTTATAACCGTGCATAGGCTAGTTATGTGGCTGACTCCGGTTTGGGATGTCATATAATTAGAGTGGCTGAATTCGGATTGGGAAGCCTGGGTTTAGTTGGGTTGTCCAGAATTTCATGTTTATATTGTTTTACCAATTTCCAATTACATTTATGAGGATAGAATTTCCTAAGCATTAATTTCATCCTTGAGTAATTTCTTGATGAACAATTTTATATTTAATTGTTAATTTATTTTCTTGCTTAGTTTAGAATTTTCAACCAAACAATTTGGTGATATCTTAATTTCACTCAACCATAGATGTTTAACGTGACAATCCTTTTTCCCTTGGGTTCGATATTCGCGGGTCTTTAATTATACTCGCTATATTACTTGTCAATTCAGTACACTTGCTAAACGCCGGTCAGTATCTCTGACCCTGCCCAACTCCAATAGCTGAAACTTCTGCTATCTTGCTATTTCTGCTTTTACTGCTCCCGGCACCGCCTGATTTATATCCTGACTAGTTCCCATAACCTTTCCCAGCAAAGTTATTTTGGCTTGCTTTCTTTGCTAGGTAAGCCGCCTCAGCCTCTACAGCAATATCCTTAAGTGACTCCCAATCTTTGAGCCCCTTAAAGTTGAGCAAATCCCTCAAGTAATAAATAACCTGATCTGGTCAGCGGTGTCAGGCTTTCTCTTCATCTCCATAACCCTATTCCTCCACCTAGTGAGGTATTCGTGGAATGACTTATCGCTTCTTTGCTGTAAGAGCTCAAGGTCCTTCAGAGTGACCTCCATTTTGGTGCTGCAGTCGTACTGCATCATAAATTCTTCAGTCAAAAGGTCCCAGTCCTCCTTGGACCTCCTGTCCAGCCCGTGATACCAGTCTACTGTCGGACCCACCAGACATAGATAGAAATATTCCACCTTCTGCTTCTTGCTCAACCTTGTGCCTTTCATCACCAGGGTATACTGCTTGATGTGTGCAGATGGGTCCTAAGTACCATCGAACTTCAGCAGCTCAGGCATCTTAAACCTTTGGGGCAACAGCTCTTCATCCCCCAGATCTTTGTCCTCAAGGTTGATCCCCTTTCCAGCTGACAGCATACGGGTGATAGCCTCAATCTACTATCTCATCCCTCTTAAAGCCTCATCCTCTATCCTGGGTGCTCTAGGCCTCACAGCTTGGTGGACTATTAGCTCATCATCTTCCTCTTCCATCACAAAATCATCATTGGGGTTGGGGACCGTTTCCCTTCTTGGCTCGATGGGCACAGCAGCTTTGTGCTCATTGATAGGTTGACGGACAGCAGCTCCAACGAGAGGAGCCTCCCCACCAGCAGGTGGCTCGGCTTGCCCCCGAGGAGGGACTACCGGTGGTTGTGGAGTGATAGGTGGTTGTGGAGCAACAGGTGCCTGGGGAGCAGGAGGATGAGCAATCCGTTCAGCCATGGCGCCCATCATATCCAGTATCCTCCGTTCAAAGTCCTCTAGCCTCCTAGCAAGGTCTTGGGTGGTCAAAGCTCCAGTTTCTTTTGCCATTGATGATTCTAGAGAGTATTCACTAGTTGATGAGAGTGACTCAAAATCCCAGTCAAACACTAATTCGGGCAACTCAAAGAGTAAATTTATCCTCACCAGCCAATCGTCGAAACTTCTAGTCCACTTAGATGAATCTATGATGGGTAAAAATTTTAAATTGTTAGAATAATGTATGAATGACATATACAATGAATGATCGTGTGTTATGCAATATTTACAATCACATTCAAGAAAATAGATCCTTCCAACCTTATTACTCCCACACACGAGGTAATGCGATTTTCTTTCCTAGGTGGGCTTGATCCATGGGTTAATGGGGAACCCAATGGACACGTATGGTGCATGATGGGAAACCAATAACATAACATCTCTTGACTAATGCGGATACGTATGATTTTTGGCCTTTATGTATTTAAACATTTCAACTAAATTAAGATGGACTCACCGAGGCATGAAAGACTTTGATAAAAGACCATTTAATTTGGTTGATTATGATCAATATATAATGGCCCACATAGCAAGCATCGTATTAAGGTACATGTCACCTAGGGAAAGTATCTATTGCCATTACATGAGCTTTGGTCAAGGGTGATGATATTTTAGGGCTACCCAAGCATGGTCCCTGCGAATGGGTCTAGCTCATCATGAGCATGATGACCAATCGGGTCTCTATTTGATATACCATAAGGTACGAGACTTGGGCTAGTGATTATCCTTAACACTTCCCTATATTGAGTGAACGTAGGGTCATGCTTTGGGAACACACCGAGGTAAGAATAGGGACCAAACTAGCATATTTCTAAGGCTCTAATGAAATGCAATGCAATTTCGAAAAGGGATAAAATTTTTAAATTAAAACTGAATTATAATTTTTAACCAAGGTACTTTCGAATCGAAGTCTCTTATGTCCCCAGTGGAGTCACCACTATGACGCGCGCCGAACCCCGTGAGCACCCTAAAAGACCGCTCTTAAGGCTTCCGAGATGAGGTTCATAAAAACTTGCAAGTGAAATTTCAAGGGTGTCTATTTCGCGCAACAAGGAGGTTTCGTGGAGTTGCCACCTAATAGAACATTGGAAAAGTTCGTCTAGCCTCAATGAGTCTAAGACAGCGCAGCTATGTCTATCATACACAAGCCGGAGGTGTCTTGGAGGCCCCACCCTAACATTAGGATTGCCCTCTCGGCCTTCTGCTTGGGCAAACCAGAGGTGTCTTGGAGGCCTCACCCTAATAGAATATTAGGATGTCCCTCTCGCCTCGTGGTGCCTGGGACTATGCAAATTGAGCCTTTTTACGGCACACAAGAGGTGTCTTGGAGGCCCCATCCCAATAGAACATTAAGATGGCCCTCTCGCCTCGTTGAGCCCAAAGACCAGAGATGGTTCATTACTTCTCATTTATTCATACCTTGGTTAAGTTTATAATTGAGTTTTGAATTTTAAGTTTTTATCCCTTTGCTCATACGTTTTGATGCAATAAATAGAGCGCAAGTTGGTCATCCAAGGAAAGCGGTGAATGAAAGCATAATTAAAATAAAGTACATGAAAATAGATTACAACAAAACTAGGGGCGGAATACAACTCTCATTGTAAAATAAATGTAAATCATGCATAAAACGGGGTATTTATTAAGAGTGAGGACATTGGTCCTCGCATGCATAATTAAAGAAAAAATTTTGAAGTGACAATTTATTTAGATGAAAACATTAGGACATTAGTCCCATTTTACTAGAAAAATCCAATTTATTTATAAAAATATTTTTGTGTGATTTTTAATTAAGCGTGCATAAAATAAATAATTTTATTAATAATTACATGACAAATAAATTAAAAAGATAAATAAAGAAAAAAATATTAAATACAATAAAAATAAATCCCCCGATCTCCTCCTTCACTTGCATGGATGCTCAAACAAGTAAAAATAAGGATTTGAAACCAAAAACAAGCACAAATAAAATTTATGTTAGTAATTAAATCAAGAAAATCAATTGACACATAAAATATTAAATAATATATTAGAATAAATAAAATATGCATTATGTATGACAAATAAATTAACTAATATAATGAAAACAAATAAATTAGCATATTAACATGTTAACATAAACTATAATTGTAACACCCCGAAACCACCGTAGTAGAGTAAGCCTTAAGAGTATGTGTGTGTGTGTGTGTGTGTGTGGTTAATGTTGAGTATGTGTTATGTTAATTGAATTAAGTGTTATGTGTGTTTATCAGGTTATGTTCTAGTATGAAGTGTGTATATGAGAGTAGTGTAGGTTAGGAGGCTAGAATTGGGTAAGTTATGGAGGATTAGAGTTGGGTGTGCTTTCCCTCTTGAGAGAGTGACATGTGGCAAGTGAGAGGATAAGTATTGGGAAAAGAGAGAGAGAGAGACTTCAGCTGGTTTCCTTTCTTCTACTTCTTCTTTCTCTTTCCCTTTACTTTGCTTCTTCTCTTCCCTTTCTTCTTTATTTCTTCTTGAATTCTTCCTTTTACTGCAAATTCTAGTGAGTTTTGGGTAGCCTAAGCTGTTGTGGTAAGTGATAAGTAATAATTCTTCTTCCTTTCCTTTAGATGAGCTTTTGTAATTGCGAGTTAGGGTTTAAACATGTTTGGTGTTGTTGGGTTTTGTGGTTCAGAGAATCCTCCTAGAGAATCCAAGGGCAAGGAAGTAGCAAGCGGCAGTGGAGCCCCTTGATTTGAGGTTCATTAATTTCAGGTTTGGCAATTTGCTTTTATTTGATGTTCATGTATGGGTTTTGAAATATGCATGAAATTCTGGAATTTATGATGTGTAAATAGGTTTATTTTGATAAATATGATATGGGTTTTGAGTTTTGATGGGTTAGGTGGCATAATTATTGAGTTATTGAATTAAATATGAAGTTGATTAAACTTTACTTCATAATTTTCTGGTTTTATGATTTTTGAGATCTTGATTTGTGAATTGATGATTTATGTTGGAATTAATTTGTGGAAATATGTTATTTGATGTTAGTTGTGATGTTTGGAAGACATAATTTGAGGTAAGATGGAGTTAGAAGTGATTTGAATTAAATTGGTATTGGTTTGAAGGGAGATTCTGGGTTTACGTTTTGCTGGGAACTGGAAATCTCGCTCTTGTCGTGAGCGCAACAGAAGAGGATATCCAGCTCTCGCGTGTTTAGCTTGAAGAAGTGTTGGCCGTCCGACTCGTGCTGAGAAGCATGACTCGTGCTCCCTTTCTGTCCGTGCGAGTTGTGCATCTCAGTCGGGCGAAGGCAGCAGGAGAGGACCAGCACGACACGTGCGGATGAAGCACGACTCGTGCTCCTTCAGCACGACTCGTGTTGTTGTGATTTCTCAGCCTGTCGTGCTTTGAAGCATGACTGGAGTGGAGCGACATTCGACACGAGTTGTGTTCCTCAGCACGATTCGAGTCCGATGCCATTCTGTTGCGAGCGCGACAGAAACCCCCATCCTGCCCTGTTTTCTTTTGTACTCAGTTTTCCAAAAATGAATTCTAAATGTCTTTTTCCTACGGTTTGTTATTTGACTATAATTATATGAATTATACATGACAAATTATATATATTGCGAATTAAAACATGATGTGGTTTATGCATGACATGCTAGAGTCGAATAAGTGGATAGTTAGGCATGCCTAATAGAGTTATTGTTGCTGCAGCTAGTGTATGATTTGGACCCTGATCAGGTCCCCCGACTGGATCTACGTGATCCCTTTGTACCAAATCTAAGCGAAAATATTTTTGGAACAAAATTAAAAGATTGTTTTGATACTCTCGGGTATCTATGTGTTATGAGAATACTGTTAATACCTTTGGGTATCTACGCGTACTCGTTATCCACTGTTTTGATAGAGCAGGTGCAATAATATTATTTGTTATTATACGTCAATTCTGGAATGTTGCATATTGGTAATAATATGACTATAATGCTGTTATGTTTTAAGTTAATTTATGAAATCTTAACATTTAACTATGCCATTCGCTTGTGATTATTTGTTGACGCCACTATGAGTGGTCGTTGTGCATCTTTGTTTCCCCACTAAGCGATTTCACTTAGCACGGGTGTTTTATCCGTGCAGGTGTGGAAGGTTTGAAGGGTTGAATAGTGGGTTTCACATCAGCAGGGCCAACACGACTAGTGGATAGCAGATTTTTTAGTTTAGGCCTTGTATTCTTTTTGTATGTGTTATAGTCTTATACCTTTTGAAACTATGTAAAGAATATTTTGTAAACCGTTTTGATGTTAGTTTTATGTAGCTATTCAGTTGTGCGGAGTCACTTTTGTATTCTTTTGGAATATGTAAAGTCAATTTGGTTATATTAATGACATGCAATATTTTGCTCTATGGCTTATTCTCTGATGAATGATGAAATTTCAATTTGTTCAGTTGTATATATAATTGATGTGCAATGATTGGTTATGTTTGAGCGTCTATGGGTGGCAACGCTTATCTATTGGGGACCCTCATCCTCTGCATAGGGTGAAGTTCTCTCCGTATAGGTAAGGGGTATTACATTTTGTGGTATCAGAGCAGTAGGTTTAGACATTTCTGGGCTAGAGTATCATAGAAAGTCTGTTAGAGTTGTGTTGGCCTGATGCGAATTATGGTTTATGTTTTGTAGCTATGGAGTCTGCTCGTGGATCGCTTGAGGGGTCAGCTGAGAGTGCGAATCCCCAAGAGCAAGATCCATCAGTTTCGGGTCTGGCTCAACCTCCTAGGGTGCAACCTGAGGCCCCTGCGGTTCCCTTTGAAGCGATGCTCAAGATATCCCAAGATATGGCCAGGGTGCTGGAGAGAGTAACTGCACCTAGGGCACTTATTGAGAATATGAGAAAGTATGGAGCTGAGGATTTCTTCGGCACCAGCTTAGATGAATTAGATAAAGCCGAGATGTGGATTGATAAAGTGAAGTGGGTGTTAAGGGAAATCAAATGTCCGCCAGATAGAGAAGTGGAATGTGTAGTGTCGCTATTGCAAGGCTCTGCATATGACTGGTGGAGGTTAGTGCTCAGTCAGCCCCAGCTTCCCGAGCCTTTGTCATGGGAGTTCTTTGAGAATGAGTTCCAAAATAAGTATGTAACTAAGGCATTCAAAGATGCCAGATGGGCGCAGTTCTTGAGCCTCAGGCAGAGGGTAATGTCAGTGGCAGATTATGAAAATGAGTTTAACGGACTTAGTAAATATGCACCGCCAGGAATTCTTACTGATGAGTTTCGGTGTCAACATTTTGAGGCAGGTTTGAATGAATCTTTAAAGGCGATGCTAGTTTCTTTGATGTCTGCCCCAAATGTTAGTTATTATTAGTTGGTTCAGGCGGCCTTGAGAGTGGAGCGATCAGAGAATGTTTTGAGAGAGAAAGCTTTTAGGAGAAAGACCTCCAGAGGCAGTTCTTCTTTAGGGAAAAGATCAAGAGAATCTCAAGGGAATCCTGCTGCTGAGTCTCCTGTTAGTTCGGCTACTAGAGGGAGGAGACAGGATTCTTCTAGAGGATCAGGCACGGGTAGAGGAGGTTCTGGGGGTAGAGGTGATGCTATGCCTCAATGCTCCCATTGTAGTAGGCGCCACTAGGGCGAATGTCGATGGATGACAAGGGGGTGTTTTAGGTGTGGCAATACGGATCACTTCCTTGCTAATTGCCCGAATATGCGTGAGAATGTTCCAGGTCAACAAGAGGGTAGTTGAGCAGGATCCAATGCTCCCCAAGGAAGCCGTGGTGGAGGTAGAGGATGGGGTAGTGGTGGACGGCCCCGGGAGAGAGAGTTATCTGAGTTGGTTGATCGCCCCGTCCTGACAGCTGGTAGAGCCTATGCCATGAAGGCCAGGGATGAGCAGAACGCACCAGAGGTAATTGTTGGTAAGTTTTTATTGTTTGATTCTTCAGTGTATGCTCTGATAGATCTGGGTTCTACTCATTCTTATTTGTGTTTTAGTAAGTTAGGTGATGATTTGGGTAGTGAGGAAAGATTGGATTATGAGATTCATATTTCTAGCCCGTTAGGTCAGAGTGTTATTGTGAACCGGGTTTGTTGAAATTGTCCCCTAAGAATTCAGGGTATGGAGTTTGCAGTTAATTTGATTCAGTTGCCTTTTCATGAGTTTGATGTTATTTTGGGGATGGATTGGTTGACCAAGCATAGAGCTATAGTGGATTGTCACAGGAAAGTTTTGATTCTTAAGAATAAAGATCAGTTACCCGTGATTGTCAAAGGCGAGGGAAGTAGTTTGATGCATAATGTCATTTCAGCGATGAAGGCTAAGAGGTTTTTAAGGAAGGGATGTGAAGCGTACTAGGCACTAGTTCTGGATTCGCGAAGAGAGCAAGGTAAAATACAATATATTTCGATTGTGATGGAATTTGAGGATGTTTTTCCGGAGGAGTTACCGGGGTTACCTCCAGAGAGGGAGGTAGAATTTTCAGTGGAGATTGTACCGTGAGCATCTTCAATTTCCAAGGCTCCGTATCGGATGGCTCCGGTGGAATTGAAGGAATTGAAAAGTCAATTGCAAGAACTTTTGGATAAAGGATTTATCTGACCCAGTGTGTCTCCGTGGGGTGCCCCAGTCTTGTTTGATAAAAAGAAAGACGGGACATTGCGGATGTGTATAGATTACAGGCTGCTTAACAAGGTTACGGTAAAGAATAAGTACCCGTTACCTCGGATTGAAGATCTTTTTGATTAGTTGATAGGAGTCGGAGTGTTCAACAAGATAGATCTGAAATCGGGTTATTACCAGTTGAGAGTAAAGGATGCAGATGTGGCGAAGACGGCTTTTCAGATGCGCTATGGTCACTATGAATTCTTAGCGATGCCATTTGGTTTGACCAACGCGCCTGCAGCCTTTATGGATCTAATGAATAGGGTCTTCAGACAGTATCTGGATTGGTTTGTGGTAGTGTTCATCGACGACATCCTTGTTTATTCGAGGAATGAGAAGGAACATGAAGAACATCTCCGTCCGGTGATACAAGTATTGAGGGATCATCGACTTTATGCTAAACTCAGTAAATTTGAGTTTTGGCTAAAAGAAGTAACTTTCCTTGGACATGTGGTTTCAGCTGATGGTATTCGGGTAGACCCATCTAAGGTGGAAGCAATTGTAAGTTGGTTACAACCTAAAAATGTGCCAGAAGTAAGAAGTTTTCTGGGTTTGGCTGGTAATTATAGGCGCTTTGTCAAGGGATTCTCAGTGTTAGCTTCACCTCTGACTAGACTTCTCTGAAAAGAGGAGAGATTTGTTTGGTCTGAAAAATGTCAAACCAGTTTTGATCAGCTGAAAGAGATGTTGATTAAGGCTCCTGTGCTTATGCAACCTGTGTCAGGTAGGGAATTCACCATGTATAGTGATGCTTCAGGAGTGGGCTTAGGTTGTGTTCTGATGCAAGACGGCAAGGTAATTGCCTATGGTTCCAGGCAATTGAAGCCCCACGACGCATGATTTAGAATTAGCGACGGTAGTGTTTGCACTTAAGGTGTGGCGGCACTATTTGTATGGAGAAAAGTGTAGAATCTTCATTGATCATAAGAGTTTGAAGTATCTGCTGACTCAGAAAGAGTTGAGTTTGAGACAGCAAAGATGGTTAGAACTGTTCAAGGACTATGATTGTATTATTGACTATTATCCGGGTAAAGCGAATGTTGTAGCGGATGCCCTTAGTAGGAAATCAATGTCGGCTTTGTCTCTTAGTAGAGGAAGATGGAGATTTGATTCAGAAGGCGCGTTGATTGCTCAATTAAAAGCAAGACCGAGTTGGAGGCAAGCGATTGTGAATGTATAGTTGAGTGACCCTGTTTTGCAGCGTGCTTGTCAAGCAGTGAAAGATGGTAAGCAAACTGAATTTTCAGTGGATAGTGAAGCAGTGCTTAAGCATGGGAATCGCTTATGTGTACTGGGTAGGAGTGGTGTGAAGAAGCAGCTTTTGTAAGAGGCCCATTCATCGGTTTTCACTATGTATCCAGGTGGAAATAAGATGTATCGAGATCTCAAGCAACATTATTAGTGGCCGGGTATGAAGAAGGACATAGTGGATTTCGTTTCGAAGTGTTTAGTGTGTCAGCAAGCAAAAGCCAAACACCAAGTTCCATCGGGTTTGCTTAACCCCTTACCCATTCCTCAGTGGAAATGGGATGATGTTACGATGGATTTTATATCTGGCTTGCTGTTAACGTAACGCAAGAATGATTCAGTATGGGTAATAGTTGATAGGTTGTCAAAGTCGGTGCATTTCTTGCCTGTTTAGTTGGATTATTCTATGGATAAGTTGGCATAGATATATGTGAGAGAGATAGTCAGACTTCATGGGGTTCCGTTGTCCATTGTGCCTGATCGAGATCCTCGGCTTACGTCCAAGTTTTGGAAAGAACTTCAGTCAGCTTTGGGTACTCGGCTAAACTTCAGTATAGCGTTTCATCCCCAGACCGATGGTCAGTCTAAGAGAGTTATTCAGATTCTTGAAGTCATGCTTTGGGGTTGTGCTTTGGAATTTTCAGGAAAGTGGGATCGATATGTACCTTTAATGGAATTTGCATATAATAATAGTCATCAAGCAAGCATCGGAATGGCCCCTTATGAAGTGTTATATGGACGAAGATGTAGAACACCGGTGTGTTGGACTGAATTGTCGGAAAGAAGTATGATAGGTCCAGAGATAGTGAGAGACACTGAAGAAAAAGTTAGAGTTGTCCAACAGAATCTTAAAGCAGCCAAAGACAGACAACGATCATATGCTAATTTGAAGCGTAGGGATATTTTTAAAAGTTTCATCGTGGCGCAAGGTTCTTTGTTTTGGAAAGAAAGGAAAACTGAGTCCTCGGTTTATTAGAACCTACGAGATCTTGGAGAGGATTGGTCCGGTGGCTTATCGATTGGCATTATCGACAGAGTTAACCAAGCTGCATGATGTCTTTCATGTGTCCATGCTCCGTCGCTACCGATCAGATCCATCCCATGTGCTTAAAGTGCAAGATATTCTGGTTCAGCCAAATTTTTCTTTTGATGAGGAACCGAAAGAGATTTTAGCTAGAGAGGTCAGGCAGCTTCGAAACAAATAGATACCATTAGTTAAAGTGCTTTGGCAACATCACGGTGTTGAGGAAGCGACCTGGGAACCGGAAGAGGTAATGAGAACTCAGTATCCTCAACTATTTGGATCAGGTAAGAATTTCGAGGATGAAATTTTGTTAAGGAGGGGAGTATTGTAACACCCCGAAACCACCCTAGTAGAGTAAGCCTTAAGAGTATGTGTGTGTGTGTGTGTGTGTATGTGGTTAATGTTGAGTATGTGTTATGTTAATTGAATTAAGTGTTATGTGTGTGTATCGGGTTATGTTCTAGTATGAAGTGTGCATATGAGAGTAGTGTATGTTAGGAGGCTAGAATTGGGTAAGTTATGGAGGATTAGAGTTGGGTGTGCTTTCCCTCTTGAGAGAGTGACATGTGGCAAGTGAGAGGATAAGTATTGGGAAAAGAGAGAGAGAGAGACTTCAGCTGGTTTCCTTTCTTCTTCTTCTTCTTTCTTTTTCCCATTACTTTGCTTCTTCTCTTCCCTTTCTTCTTTATTTCTTCTTGAATTCTTCCTTTTACTGCAAATTCTAGTGAGTTTTGGGTAGCCTAAGCTGGTGTGGTAAGTGACAAGTAATAATTCTTCTTCCTTTCCTTTAGATGAGCTTTTGTAATTGTGAGTTAGGGTTTAAACATGTTTGGTGTTGTTGGGTTTTGTGGTTCAGAGAATCCTCCTAGAGAATCCAAGGGCAAGGAAGTAGCGAGCGAGAGTGGAGCCCCTTGATTGGAGGTTCATTAATTTCAGGCTTGGGAATTTGCTTTTATTTGATGTTCATGTATGGGTTCTGAAATATGCATAAAATTCTGGAATTTATGATGTGTAAATAGGTTTATCTTGATAAATATGATATGGGTTTTGAGTTTTGATGGGTTAGGTGGCATAATTATTGAGTTATTGAATTAAATATGAAGTTGATTAAACTTTGCTTCATAATTTTCTGGTTTTGTGATTTTTGAGGTCTTGATTTGTGAATTGATGATTTATGTTGGAATTAATTTGTGGAAATATGTTATTTGATGTTAGTTGTGATGTTTGGAAGACTTAATTTGAGGTAAGATGGAGTTAGAAGTGATTTGAATTAAATTGGTTTTGGTTTAAAGGGAAATTTTGGGTTTACGTTTTGCTGGGAACTGGAAATCTCGCTCCTGTCGCGAGCATGACAAAAGAGGATTTCCAGCTCTCGCGTGTTTAGCTTGAAGAAGTGTTGGCCATCCGACTCATGCTCCCTTTCTATCCGTGTGGGTTATGCATCTTAGCAGGGCAAATGCAGCAGGAGAGGACCAGCATGACACGTGCTGATAAAGCACGACTCGTGCTCCTTCAGCACGACTCGTGTTGTTGTGATACCTCAGCCTGTCATGCTCTGAAGCACGACTGGAGTGGAGCGACATCCGACACGAGTCGTGTTCCTCAGCACGACTCGTGTCCGATGCCATTCTTTCGCAAGCGCGATAAAAACTCCCATCCTGCCCTGTTTTCTTTTGTACCCAGTTTTCCAAAAATGAATTCTAAATGTCTTTTTCTTGTCTTTTTCCTACGGTTTGTTATATGAATTGTTATATGACTATAATTATATGAATTATACATGACAAATTATATATATTGCGAATTGAAACATGATTTGGTTTATGCATGACCTGCTAGAGTTGAATAAGTGGATAGTTAGTCATGCCTAATAGAGTTACTGTTGCTGCAGCTAGTGTATGATTTGGAACCTGATCAGGTCCCCCGACTGGATCTACGTGATCCCTTTGTACCGAATCTACATGAAAATGTTTTTGGAACAAAATTAAAAGATTGTTTTGATACTCTCGGGTATCTATGTGTTATGAGAATACTGTTAATACCTTTGGGTATCTACGCATACTCGTTATCCACTGTTTTGATAGAGCAGGTACAATAATGTTATTTGCTATTATACGTGAATTCTAGAATAATGCATATTGGTAATAATATGACTATAATGCCGTTATGTTTTAAGTTAATTTATGAAATCTTAACATTTAACTGTGCCATTTGCTTGTAATTATTTGTTGACGCCACTATGAGTGGTCGTTGTGCATCTTTGTTTCCCAACTAAGCGATTTCGCTTAGCACAAGTGTTTTATCCGTGCAGGTGTGGAAGGTTTAAAGGGTTGAACAGCGGGTTTCGCATCAACAGGGCCAACACGACTAGTGGATAGCAAATTTTGTAGTTTAGGCCTTGTATTCTTTTTTTATGTGTTATAGTCTTGTACCTTTTGAAACTATGTAAAGAATATTTTGTAAACCGTTTTAATGTTAGTTTTATGTAGCTATTCAGTTGTGCTGAGGCACTTTTTTATCCTTTTGGAATATGTAAAGTCAATTTGGTTATATTAATGAAATGCAATATTTTGCTCTATGGCTTATTCTCTGATGAATAATGAAATTTCAATTTATTCAGTTGTATATGTAATTGATGTGCAATGATTGGTTATGTTTGAGCGTCTGTGGGTGGCAACCCTTATCTATCGGGGACCCTCATCCTCTTCATAGGGTGAAGTTCTCTACGTGTAGGTAAGGGGTGTTACAATAATAATAATAATAATAATAATAATAATGAATGAATGAATGAATGAAGAATAAACAATTAAATAAAATAAAGTAGAAAGAATATTAAAAATGTTAAAACTATATAGAAAATCACATAAAATAAATAAAAACACAATAAATATAAAAATCTACATTGTTAGTAATTAAATATGAACAAAAAGAAAACAAATAAAAGAAAAATAAAATTAAAGGATTAAGCTTAGAATGTTTACCCTCAGATTTTGGATTCGATCGATGAAGAATATGATTGATTTCCTTGATTTGATACACAAAATAGAAATAAAAATAATAAAAATTGAAATTTTATTTCAAAAGAAATTTGCTTAAAAAATAATAGAAGAAAAGAAATTAATTCTCAAGAACAAAAGAATTGATTTATTGGTCTTAAAAATATTTATTGATAAAATTTTGTTAAAAAGAAGAACATAAATTTAATTTTCAAGAACAAAAAATTATTTCCTTTGTCTTAAAAAAATTACAATTGAATAAAAATCCCAATCTAAAGAACAAAGAATGAATTTATTTGTCTGAAAAATAATTCTAGATTAAAAATTGAATTTTTAACATAGGAATTTTATTTGGAGAAAAAGATGTAAAAAAAATGGTGTAGAGAGAATTCTTGAAGAAGAAGAGAAGAAGAAAATAAAATTTTTGATGTAAAAAATGGATTCCCCTTCCAATTGCCTTTCAAATTTGCCACTTAAATGAATAAAGATGGAAAAAATAATTAGTTAGGGAAGAAATTAGGATTTTTTGCTAATTTCTATTAAATTGGGTGTAAAAAAAGTAAGAAAACCTTAAAAATCCCGAAAAAATGGTAAAAAGATAAGGAAAAATCAATAAAATTCGGAATTTGGACGGAAAAAAGCATTTGCGGCGGATTTAGGCCAACCGACAACCGTCGGCGGGCCCGACGGGCGTCGGCCACGCAGCTGGAGTGCACACCAGCATGAGAGACGCGCAGGGCGTCGCTCTCGAGTGGGCGACGAACTAACAGCGCGCGCGCGTTGCGCTGCGCACGCTGCCGCGCGTCGACAGCCGATTTTTTATTATTTTTTTCTTTTTTTAAATATAACTAAAAGACACTAAAATTTTCAAACTTTATTTTTTAAAAATATTTTTATTTTTTATTCTAAAATGCAAATTTGACAAGGAAATCATCACTTTCAAATTCTTTGCGCGTAAATAGGCAATTTATCATCATTGGGTAACTCCGATCTAGGCTGACTCAGGACCAGATGTCTACAATCGCGCTCGCGATAGCATGCGGGGTGCTATAGCTCGGCAAAACAAAGCTCGACTGCAGGGAGGCCTAGAATCACCTGGCTCTGTCGCGCTCCCGACAGGGTCGTGTTTTACAGATCTGCAGAAATTCTGCAGAATTCCTCCATCTTGCAAAACACACCCAAACCTCCATTTCAAACCGAACATCAACATAACTCAAATCAAACATTCAAATCATCTTAAATAACATAAAACCTAACTTTAGTGTCAATAATTACAATTAAATCATGCCACAAACACAGTCAGTTTCTATAATTCAATCAAACCAGAAATTTGCTTCAAAATTTCAATCAAATGCACAATTTAATCCAATATACCTCGTTCAAAGTATTACAACCCACATGAGTTAAAACCCATAACATTTAAACCAATACAAATATCAAAAACCCCATAATTTCCAGAAAAACCAAATCAAACACAAAAATCATAAAAATGTATCAAAACCACAAAAATCCCAAACCTTGCAATTCCTTAGCTCCTAATCACAAGCTCCAATCCCACAAGCCTTCTCTATGCCTTTGGGGTCTCTAGGAAGCACCTCTAATCAAGAACATCCACAAATCACACAACCACAAAAACCCTAACTCAAATCAAACTCTAACAAAATCAAAGGAAGAAGAAAAAAGAAGAATAGAAACCCAATAAAACTTACCAAAAGACTCAAGAATTGCTAAATCCCACCAATGATTGAGGTCACAAAAGATGAGAATCAATTAAGAAACAAGGGGGAAGAAGAAAATAAAGAAGAAGAGGCATGAGGGGAGAAGGGAATGGGTGAGCAAGGGCAGAAAAGGGGCTGCCCTTTCTCTCTCTCTCCAACTTATTTAAATCACCTTCACTTGCGACATGGCAACAACTTATTGGTGGAATCTAACGAAATACCCCCGATAACCAAGCACAACACCGCACTCAATTCTAATCTCACTAATACACACACTAACTCCCTACATACACCCACACTATAACAAAGCCCAAAACATGCATATAACTCAAATTAAAATAACACATGCAAAAATACACATACACACTTGTGCACAATATGGCTCAGACAACTAAGGGGAAAACGGGATGTGACAGCTCTCCCCTACTAATAAGATTTTCATCCTTGAAATTCTCACCTGAACTCAACAACTGAGGGTACTGAGACTTCATCACTGCCTCTGATTCCCAAGTCTCTTCTTCAACTCCATGATGCTGCCATAACACTTTAACTAAGAGAACTTGCTTGCTTCTCGACTGTCTCACTTCTCTGGCTAAAATGGCTTTTAGCTCTTCATCATAAGAATAATCAGGCTGAATCCTGATATCCTGAACTGACAACACATGTGATGGATCTGATCTGTATCGGCAGAGCATATATACATGAAAAAAATCACGCAACCTTGCCAAATCCAAAGGCAAAGCTAATCTATAAGCAATAGGTCCAACCTTTTCTAAAATCTTGAAAAGTCCAATAAATCGAGGACTAAGCTTACCTTTCTTGCCAAAACGCAACACTTTTCTCCATGGCGATACCTTAAGGAACACCTTATCTCTAATTTCAAATTAAATGTCCTTTCTCTTCATATTAGCATAAGATCTCTGTCTATCTTTAGCCACCTTGAAATTATGTTGAACCACTCGGATCTTCTCTTCAGTATCTCTAATCATCTTTGGCCCATATAAGGAACGCTCGGTCAATTTTGTCCAACATACCGGTGTAACACCCCCTACCCGTACGTAGGCAAACCCATCCGCACGGGAGTAGGAAGCCGTATGAGCATGTGTGTTACCAGATGAAAGCGATACAAAGCATATATAAATATGAAAGAATTTAAAACTTAAGGAGCAAAGGCTGAATATACATAGTTCACAGGCGCGCATACACTAAGTGAAAGCACACACACATGCATACTTACAATCATACATCAAAAGTCTACGACAAAATATAAAATAGAGAAATTACTGAATACATAGATATAAAAAATATTTACATAGCTCAAAATATCACATCAAAATCCCTATACATAGTACATAAGACTAGAGAAGTACAAAATTCAAAATACAGAAGCTGAACCAAAACCAAAACTTCCAACTCCTATGTGGCCGACCTTGCAGATGTGCGACTCAAACCGAACCAAACCTGCCACCTGCACGGGAAAAGAGTCAGTGCTAAACGATAACGCTTAGTGGGGAGAACACACAAGAAATATGGATGGCCATTCACAATGGTCGCCAAGGCATAATACATTTAAATGGCATATGCATATGGTCCTAACAGGTAGATATACATACTTGCATATAAAAGCCATGCATCCAGAAAATCATAACCACATTCAAATACCCGAGTCGAACCAACCAAAGCAGACAGAGTACCATTCAAGATACAAGCACTATCATGCAGTAATACCTACAATCTCACATACATATACTTACCCAAGTATCAGATATCAAAACCACATTATGCTTAGTTACTTAACAATTAGACATGCATTCATGCATATATATATCATCATACATATTCTAGAGTGTAGACATATTACTAAGTTCATAATGTCAGTCATGCGCCACACAACTCCTATGCAAAGCATGAAATATATAACTTAGTAATCACATTTTAACACTAACCAATATTCTAAACCATATCAAAGTCAATTATGAGAGACACTAACATGCCATCGATTTTTAATACAAAACCTTATTCATACAATAATACACCTCATGCTTTCATATGACATACTCATAATAACCAACCACGAAGTATGGCATTCTTAACTCACTTGTATACAAATTACAACATGCGATACCATTCACAATAATTAACATAAATAAACCAAATCATACAGTTTGAATCAAATACTGACATGTTATCATTTCAGTAAACACACATCTCAGAATAATCATACAAATCATATCCCAAGTCACAACATATAATTCATCGAGCATAATCCATAATATAATGGGTATATAAACAAGTTCATATAGCATACAGTAAGGAAAAACCATGAAAAGGACAGTTAAAACTCATTTTCGGAAACTGGGCACGCAGGAAAATAGGGCAGATTAGGGCCTCTATTGCGCTCGCAATAGAAGAGCCACGGACACGAGTCGTGTTGAAGGACACGACTCATGTCAATGACTCATCCCAGTCATGCTCCTCAAGCACCACATGCAGAGGAAATGGCATGAGCACGAGTCGTGCTGAGGGACACGACTCGTGTCCATGTTGTTTCTCTTCGGTCGTGCTCCACAGCACACCACGGAGGAGAACTCACAGCAGCACGATTTGTGCTACACGAGCATGAGTCGTGCTGCATCAGCACGAGTGATGCTGATCCTCTCTGCCTGACGACGCCTAGCTGAGATGCACGACTCGCATGCCAAAGGAACACGAGTCGTGCTTCTCCATCCGAGTCAGACACAGGCAACACTACAGTGAGCTTTAACACGAGAACGGGAAGCTCCTCTCTGTCGCGCTTGCGACAGAGACGAGACTCCCAATTCCCAGCAAAACGCAGAAAGTTCTTCCTTTTCCAAAACCATTTCGAAACCTTTCAAAAGCCACTCAATCATGCACAAACTCTTACCTTATCACTCAAATGCATAACACCACATGCTCATGATCAAAATACACTCAATTATCACAAGATTCAACAATCAATTCAAGGAAACCTTAAAAATTGCATATCAAGAACACCAAGAACAAACTTACCCAATTCATGTACTTTCCCTTCCAATCCCACATACATACGACTCCATCCTAAATCATGCATTACTAACACAATTACCCACATAAATTCATGCACATACACCTGCCGAGACACTCAAAATTCCAAAAATCAACATTACCAAACACATACACAATCAAAATGAGAAAAAGGCAAAGACAACTCAAATAACTCCCAAACCTCTTTGAAGCACAGCTCCCTATCCTCTTTAAGCCTTAATCCTTAATCCTCAATCTTTTCCTTGCCCTTAAGCTTCCTCTTGCCACCTAAAGCTTGCACAAACAAACCCAGAAAATCTCTTAATCCAAACCCTAACTCAAATAAAACCAAAAGAAGAAGAAGGGAAGAAGAAGGAGAACCCAAACGCAGGAACCCTAAAACCCCAACTTACCTCTTCAATCTTGATCCAACTCTCTATCAAAATAACCTCTAAGCAAGCACAAACTCCAACCAAAAAGGAAAGCAAGGAGGAAGAACAAAAAATGAAGAAAGGAAGAAGAAGAGGAGGCATGAGAGGGAGGAGAACGGGAATACATATTTTCTATGTTCTCTCTCTCTCTCTGTCACACCCCAAAAGTGGCCTAGTTGGAATTAGCAATTTTAATTGGACAATATGGATATATTGGTAATTTTTGCAAGAGTAATTAAGGGCAATTGGGTAATTTTACAAGTGAAAGAGGATTTAATTGCAAGGAATTAAAAGTATTAAATTGCAGAATTTTATTTAGTGAGTAAAAAGTATTTTGACAAGGATTTATTAGTAATTGTAAGGAGCTATTGGAAAAAGAGTTATTAGTGGATTTGGGGGTCCATTCAGAACATGACAAGTGGAGAGGTGAGTGTGTGCATGTGGGAGAGAGAAAAGAAGGTTTTAGAATTTTTCTTTAGCTTCCTAAAGAAGCCATCAGATTTCACTCTCTTTCTCTCTTGTTCTCTCTCACGTTAGCCACTCTTCTCCTCTCCATTTTCTGTTCTTTCCCATTTGCATGTGTGTTCATCCATTGTGGAGCTAGGGTTTGAGTTTAGAAGAAGTTTCAGGAGGTAAGTGGCTGTAAGTTTATGTGTGGTTCTCCATCTTCTCCTTCTTTCGGGATATTCATTACTGTTTCATTAGGTTGATATTGTGTTTTATTTGTCGGTTCATGAAAACTGCTGAAGAGAAGAGGAAGGATAAAGGAAAAGGAAAGGTTGTGGATTGAAGGTTACAGTGGACGTTTTGAACTTCATTATCAGGTTTGGGAGTGTCTGTCCTTTTTCATTTTGGATCCTGTTTGCTATTCTGATGTGAATGTTATTTATGTGTGTTTGTATATCAAAATGCTAGAGTAAGATAAAATTATATGTATGATTTATAGTGGTGAAGTTCTGATGTTTTGAACGTTAAAATGGAGATGTATATACATGAGTGTGAATGTAAAATCCTGGGTTGTTGACGTTCTAGTATTGCCCTCTGTTTGAATAGTAAAATTACGTGACTTGTATTAAGATTCCTATAAATGTATTATGGAGGCTTGAAGGTACGTGTTTGCATATTTATTGGATGAAAAATGGTTTTGAGCAAGATGGAGTTTTGAATTCTTGATGTACTCTGTTTTCCACGTTTTCTGTTTTCACGTTTTCTGAAAATTCTAGAACCAGTTCTTCCTTCTAGCAAGAGTGAGGAGGATCACGAGTCATGAGAGAGAATCATGACTCGTGACCCTCTTCCCTGGGAAGTAACGAGTCGTGATGGAGGATCACGACTCGTAACCGTCCCTTCTACTGCGTGAAGCTTGCGTCACGAGATCTTGACTCGTGACCTCCCCTTCCTTAGTGTTGGTGTCACGAGTCGTGATGTAGGATCATGACTCGTGACCGCCTTTTTGTGAGACGCTTGCGAGAAGCTAGTGTCACGAGTCACAATTGCCTGTGTGACTCGTGACTGGCCTCTCTTCCTCTTCTGCCTTGTTTTAAAAACAAAGTTTTAAAACATCTGTTATATGGGGTTTTTCGCTACATGATACATGATTGGGTTTAAATCTGTATTACAATTTGATAATTGTTTAATTGAGATAGGTATACATGATTAATAATGATGTACATTATTTAAATGCTTATAATTTACAAGAGCATGAATTAATTTCAATGTGAGTTATATGTTCTTATTACCTCCTGCTTTTGATATATATATATATATTTATATATTTTCAAATTTGATCGATATACATGTATACATGAGTTATAGGTTCGTATTTAATTCAATTCTCATGATATGATAATGATACGTGAGTTTTGCAGTTGTGTTTTTAAGCCTGAATAGTCATAGAAGTGGATAAGTAAGCGCTTACTTAGGTCATGGTGTGTGTGCAGCTGCTATATGATAAAACGTTATATGCGGGTCCCGTTTGGATCTTTGTTTCGACCCCGTTTGGGTCTATATGGAAATAATGAGAGACTTTGATCTCCATATTAAAATCACATGTTTGAGACTCATGTCTCCATATGCTTGGGATACTGTGTTCTAGCAGTATCCAATGGACCGCATCCACTTCTAAAGTGTATTTCAGACTAATCAGGCTATATGTTATTATGTGCTGCATATGTTGAGATGTATATTGAGGATTAAATGTTTAAGATGAGTAAGAATTCATGAATAACTTTATGATATACACCTTGTATCTGTGTACTTAGAATGGTGAAAGTATGAATTGAATAGTTAATTGCTTGTAAAGTATGTTGATGCATGTCTTGTAGAATTAGGAAAATATGCTTTTATGTAATTTTGATGCCTTTGATTATTGAATCAAAACTTAATTGCACGTTTATGGTTACGATGAGTTTAAATTATTGTTGTAAATATTGTATATGCGTATTTCCGTTTGTTTTGTTCCTCCCCACTAAGCGTTATCGCTTAGCACGGGTTCTTTTCCCGTGCAGGTGGCGAGTTCGGTTTGGAGTCAGACATCTGCAGGTCGGCCACTAGAAGTCTTTTTGGATGAAGTTTATTTTTTGCGTCTTCCGCTGTTATTTTGTTCTTGGCTTGTTCATAGCAAAATGAATCTTTTGTAATGGAACAATTATTTTGGTATATATATTTTCTTATAAGCCTGTTTGGTAAAACGATATTGATATGATGTATGTTCAAGGTTTCTTTATATCTCATTTTGGTTTTTGTTTATTAGTGTGTATTTGGATTTGTATATGTGTTTGCCTGTGTGGCGCTCCGGTATCCTTCCAATGAGGGTATTGGGGTGTTACAGCTTGGTATCAGAGCCCGGTTTGGTGGTTCTGTGTTATGTTGTGATTGAGTGAAGAGTCGAGTCTATGCATGCGAGTCAACTTTGTGTCATGGCCTAATGCAGATGTCTTGTGTTGTGTAGTGTTATATGGAGTCGGATCCAAGTGAGTATATGGGCGACACAATGGACAGTGTCAATGTGGGTCGTAGAGATAATCCGGTCAGAGAAGGTGATCCGGTCGGACAGGATATACATGCACAGGAACATGCACCAACGGTAGGTCTGAATATGGGTGGTGGTCTGGATCCAGCATTGGTGCAAGGTTTGCTACAAGTAGTAGATAGGTTGACTGCTCCAAAGGCTCCAACTGAGTTGTTAAGAAAAAGAGGAGCAGAGGATTTTCATGGGACTGCTTTGGATGAATCAGATGTGGCTGAGTTTTGGTTTAAGAGGGTAGGCCGGATTTTGCAAGAGATTAGATGTCCTGCAAACCAGAGGGTGCTTTGTGCAGTGTCGTTGCTTCAAGGATCAGCGTATGATTGGTGGGAACTTGTGATGCGAAATCCTCAGTGACCAACCGAGTTGACATGGGAATTCTTCAAGCGAGAATTTGAGCAAAAGTATGTGACGAAGGCATACCAAGAAGCCAAGTGGAGAGAGTTCATCAGTTTGAAGCAGCGGGGTATGACCGTGAGTAAGTATGATAAGGAATTCAACCGGTTGAGTAAGTATGTGCCCGAGCAGTTGTTGACGGATGAGTTCAGATGTAGGCACTTTCAAGAGGGACTGCGTGAGGTGTTCAGAGGTCCTTTATCTGCAATGACCGTCTTGCAACCAGTGGGGTATTATCAGCTTGTGGCAGCGGCAATGAAGTTAGAAGAATCTTATATGGAAAAGCAAAAGATGGCGCAGAAGAAAAGAGCATCGGATGATGGAGTTGCTAGTAACAAGAGACCCAAAGGTGCTCCAGTTGGACAAGGAAATAGAGGGACTGTTCAAGTGCCTTCATAAGTAGGGAGTGTAGCCCCACATGGTAGTAAGGGAAATCGAGCACCGGAGTGTGAGCATTGTCATAGGTACCATTGGGGTACATGTCGTAAGATTACCGGTGTATGCTTTAAGTGCGGGAGTATGGAGCATCGGTTTGCAAGTTGCCCTAATCGACAAGAGGACCAGAATCAAAAAGAAAGTGGTAGATCCAATATGACTCGAAGCAGCCGTGATAGAAGTAGAGCTCTGCGAGCACCATCAGAGACGGTGCAATGACCTGGTGCTACGGAAGAATATAATCGGCCTAGGGTATATGCTTTGATCGGAGAAGATGCGACTGATGCCGCAGGTCCTTCTGGTAAGTGTTGATATGTTAAGTTTTGTTTTGTTTCGGTTTTGATATTTTTCAGATGTATATGTTAAGCGAGGAAATTTCGGGGACGAAATTTCTTAAAGGGGAAAGAATTGTCACACCCCAAAAGTGGCCTAGTTGGAATTAGCAATTTTAATTGGACAATATGGATATGTTGGTAATTTTTGCAAGAGTAATTAAGGGCAATTGGGTAATTTTACAAGTGAAAGAGGATTTCATTGCAAGGAATTGAAAGTATTAAATTGCATATTTTTATTTAGTGAGTAAAAAGTATTTTGACAAGGATTTATTAGTAATTATAAGGAGCTATTGGAAAAAGAGTTATTAGTGGATTTGGGGGTCCATTCAGAACATGACAAGTGGAGAGGTGAGTGTGTGCATGTGGGAGAGAGAAAAGAGGGTTTTAGAATTTTTCTTTAGCTTCCTAAAGAAGCCATCAGATTTCACTCTCTTTCTCTCTTGCTCTTTCTCACGTTAGCCACTCTTCTCCTCTCCATTTTCTGTTCTTTCCCATTTGCATGTGTGTTCATCCATTGTGGAGCTAGGGTTTGAGTTTAGAAGAAGTTTCAGGAGGTAAATGGCTGTAAGTTTATGTGTGGTTCTCCATCTTCTCCTTCTTTCGGGATATTCATTACTGTTTCATTGGGTTGATATTGTGTTTTATTTGTCGGTTCATGAAAACTGCTGAAGAGAAGAGGAAGGATAAAGGAAAAGGAAAGGCTGTGGATTGAAGGTTACAGTGGACGTTTTGAACTTCATTATCAGGTTTGGGAGTGTCTGTCCTTTCTCATTTTGGATCCTGTTTGCTGTTCTGATGTGAATGTTATTTATGTGTGTTTGTATATCGAAATGCAAGAGTAAGATAAAATTATATGTATGATTTGTAGTGGTGAAGTTCTGATGTTTTGAACGTGAAAATGGAGATGTATATACATGAGTGTGAATGTAGAATCCTGGGTTGTTGACGTTCTAGTATTGCCCTCTGTTTGAATAGTAAAATTATGTGACTTGTATTAAGATTCCTATAAATGTATTCTATAGACTTGAAGGTACGTGTTTGCATATTTATTGCATGAAAAATGGTTTTGGGCAAGATGGAGTTTTGAATTCTTGATGTACTCTGTTTTCCGCGTTTTCTGTTTTCACGTTTTCTGAAAATTCTAGGAACCAGTTCTTCCTTCTAGCGAGAATGAGGAGGATCACGAGTCATGAGAGAGAATCACGACTCGTGACCCTCTTCCCTGGGAAGTCACGAGTCGTGATGGAGGATCACGACTCGTGACCGTCCCTTCTGCTGCGTGAAGCTTGCGTCACGAGATCTTGACTCGTGACCTCCCCTTCCTTAGTGTTGGTGTCACGAGTCATGATGTAGGATCACGACTCGTGACCGCCCTTTTGTGAGATGCTTGCGAGAAGCTAGCGTCACGAGTCACAATTGCCTATGTGACTCGTGACTGGCCTCTCTTCCTCTTATGCCTTGTTTTAAAAACAAAGTTTTAAAACTTCTATTATATGGGGTTTTTCGCTACATGACACATGATTGGGTTTAAATCTGTATTACAATTTGATAATTGTTTAATTGAGATAGGTAAACATGATTAATAATGATGTACATGATTTAAATGCTTATAATTTACAAGAGCATGAATTAATTTCAATGTGAGTTATATGTTCTTATTACCTCCTGTATTTGATATATATATATATATTTATATATTTTCGAATTTGATCGATATACATGTGTACATGAGTTATAAGTTCGTATTTAATTCAATTCTCATGATATGATAATGATACGTGAGTTTTGGAGTTGTGTTTTTAAGCATGAATAGTCATAGTAGTGGATAAGTAAGCGCTTACTTAGGTCATGGTGTGTGTGCAGCTGCTATATGATAAAACGTTATATGCGAGTCCCGTTTAGATCCTTGTTTCGACCCCGTTTGGGTCTATATGGAAATAATGAGAGACTTCGGTCTCCATATGAAAATCACATGTTTGAGACTCATGTCTCCATATGCTTGGGATAATGTGTTCTATTAGTATCCAATGGACCGCATCCACTTCTAAAGTGTATTTCAGACTAATCAGGCTATATGTTATTATGTGACGCATATGTTGAGATGTATATTGAGGATTAAATGTTTAAGATGAGTAAGAATTCATGAATAACTTTATGATATACACCTTGTATCTGTGTACTTAGAATGGTGAAAGTATGAATTGAATAGTTAATTGCTTGTAAAGTATGTTTATGCATGTCTTGTAGAATTAGGAAAATATGCTTTTATGTAATTTTGATGCCTTTGATTATTGAATCAAAACTTAATTGCACGTTTATGGTTACGATGAGTTTAAATTATTGTTGTAAATATTGTATATGCGTATTTCCGTTTGTTTTGTTCCATCGCTTAGCACGGGTTCTTTTCCCGTGCAGGTGGCGAGTTCGGTTTGGAGTCAGACATCTGCAGGTCGGCCACTAGAAGTCTTTTTGGATGAAGTTTATTTTTTGTGTCTTCCGCTGTTATTTTGTTCTTGGCTTGTTCATAGTAAAATGAATCTTTTGTAATGGAACAATTATTTTGGTATATATATTTGCTTACAAGCCTGTTTGGTAAAACGATATTGATATGATGTATGTTCAAGGTTTCTTTATATCTCATTTTGGTTTTTGTTTAATTAGTGTGTATTTGGATTTGTATATGTGTTTGCCCACATGGCGCTCCGGTATCCTTCCAACGGGGGTATCGGGGTGTTACACTCTCTCTCTTTTCTTTCTTTCACATTCAATGTCCACCAACCAAAACCACTTGGCAAGCTCTCATAGGACCAATAATTCCTCCTTTGACTTTCACACACTAAGGCACCATACACATACATACACCACATAATTACTTAAGTAGATATTTCATACCTTGGTACAATACTCACACTTCATTAGATTCTTCCTCCAATTAACATATTAGACTAATTGGTGCACTAAATTCCTTAATGTCCAATATTCTCATGCACAAATCACCGAATTACCCTTGAAATCCCGACTTAGCATGCCAAATCCTATTAGGCCCGATTTGGGGTGTGACAACCGGGGTCCTACACTGATAACCATAAAGAGCTTCAAATGGTGACGTTCTAATGCTGGACTGATAATTATTGTTATAGACAAACTCTATAAGTGACACATACTTGTCCCAACTACCTAAAAATTCCAAAGCACAATCCCGAAGCATATCTTCCAAAATCTGGATAACTCGCTCTGATTTACCGGCTATTTGAGGATGAAATGTTGTACTAAAATTCAATCGAGTACCCAAAGCCACTTGCAACTCTTTCCAAAACTTCGACATGAACCTCAGATCCCGATTTGACACTATCGATAACGGGATACCATGGAATCTGACTACTTCATCCACATAAATATTGGCCAACTTATCCATCGAATAGTCAACTCGAACTGGCAGAAAATGCCCTGACTTGGTGAGTCGATCAGCTATCACCCATGCTGAATCATGCTTCTTCTGAGTCAAAGGCAAGCCTGATACAAAATCCATGGCGATATCGTCCCATTTCCACTGGGGAATGGGTAAAGGGTTGAGCAAACCTGAAGGACCTAGATGCTCGGCCTTTACCTACTGACAAGTCAAACACTTAGCCACAAACTCCACAATATTTCTTTTCATCCCAGACCACGAATAGAACCGCTTTAAATCTCGGTACATTTTCTCACTACCAAGATGCATAGTGAAGACCATAGTGTTTGATGCCTACGAAACAACTTCCACCAGTCATAGGCCGATCCCTAAAGCAAGGCAACAACACATTCAACTTGCCTCTCAGGAGGGCAACAAATCTCCTCAAGAACTCGCTCAACTTTCTCTATCCATTTCTCGGCCAATTTCAACTCATCAAGACTTATCCCGTAGAAATCCTTCACCCCAGCTTTACTCATGCTCTTAATAGGGGCTCTCAGAGCAGTCACCCTATCTAAGACCCGAGCCATATCCTGAGAGATCTTCAACATAGCCTTAAAAGGCATGGCTGTGGCCTCAGGCTGCACCCTAGCTGATTGAGCCAGACCAGACACAGTTGAATCTTGCTCTTAGGGATAAGCACTCTCACCTAACCCCTTGAGTGATCCGCATATAGAATCCATCGATAACCAATACAAAGACATCCGCATTAGCCAACACAATCCTAAAAGTACATCTATGCATAACAAACACCCAAAAAATACCTAAACCAGCGCTCTAATACTAAAACTTGTAACACCCCCTACCCATACGTAAGAGAACCATCCACTAGGGAGCGAGAACCCGTATGAGCAGGGGTGTTACCAAACAGACGGAACAATATACAGATACATATAATATAGAAAAAAGTAAGAATTAGAAACTTAAAATCATTCATTGAAATCCAAAGGGGTTCATTATAAAAATACAGTCGGTACATAACTGATATTACAAAATTTTATCTTCTAGAAGAATACATAGCGGAAGCAATATAAAAGAATAATACAATGAGAGCCCAATATTTCAAAAAGAATCTTAGTTACAAAATTAAAGTCCAAACACTTCAAAACTTCTGTGTTGGCTGGACCTGCGGAGACTTTCCCAAAAGCTCAAAACCTTTCACACCTGCACGGATAAAATACCTATGCTAAGAGATAACGCTTAGTGGGGAAAACAAACAATAATATGGACGGCCATTCATAATGGTCGTCAAAGCAAAACACGTCCAAAATGGCAACAAGACAAACAAACAAAACAGATGCCTGCTGACTCACAATAGCAGATAACAACTGAACACATTGGGGGCCACCCGAAGGTATAATCGAAAAGCAACATCATCATTTCTCATTCAAAACATTTTCACATTGGGGCATCTTAAACAAGATCCATACACGTTGAGGATAGCAAGGATCCAAATAGGGACTTGATCAGGGTCCAGAACACATTGGGGCTGCAGCTACTGTACTCTTTTAAGCATGCCTAACTATCCACTAAATTGACTCTTGCAGCCCATGCATAATTCATCAATTGATATTCATATTGCTCATAAAATCATCCATGCATAAGTCTAATAATATCATAAGTTCAAAAAATAAATATTGGAAGCACAAAAGAAAACTCATTTTGAAACAGAACCCGTCGCACTTGCGACGTATGTCGCGCTCGTGACAGGGACAAAGCTCCCTGAGCATCGCGCTCACGATAGGCCTTACATTCGTGAGAAGAAGAAGCAGATCGGCTTCTGTCGTGCTCGTGATAGAGTGCACCTGGCATCACTATCGCAATTGTATACTGGTACGCGCACTCGCAATAGTGCTGCCCAGCCAGCACGGCACTCCGCGCTCCATCGTGCTCACGATATACGTCATGCTCGCGACAGCACACAAGGTGTTATACCTCGGCAGAATAAAGCTCGGCTGCAGGGGGGCCTGGAATTGCCTGGCTCTATCGTGCTCGTGATAGGGTCACATTTTCCAGATTTGTAGAAATTCTGCAGAATTCCTCCATCTTTCAAAACACACCCAAACCTCCATTTCAAACCGAACGTCAACATGACTCAAATCAAACATTCAAATCATCTTAAACAACATAAAACCTAACTTTAGTGTTAATAATTATAATTAAATCATGCCACAAACACAATCAATTTCTCTAATTCAATCAAACCAGAATTTTGCTTCAAACATTCAATCAAATGAACAATTTGATCCAATGCACCTCATTCAAAGTATCACAACCCACATGAGTTAAAACCCATAACATTTAAACCAGTACAAACATCAAAAACCCCATAATTTCCAGAAAAACCAAATTAAACAGAAAAAACACAAAAATGTATCAAAACCACAAAAATCCCAAACCTTGCAATTCCTTAGCTCCTAATCACAAGCTCCACTCCCACAGGCCTTCTCTTTGCTTTTGGGGTCTCTAGGAAGCACCTCTAATCAAGAACATCCACAAATCACACAACCATAAAAACTCTAAATCAAATCAAACTCTAACAAAATCAAAAGAAGAAGAAGAAAAAAGAAGAGAAACCCAATAAAACTTACCAAAAGACTCAAGAATCGCTAAATCCCACCAATGATTGAGGTCATAAAAGATGAGAATCAAGTAAGAAATAAGGAGGAAGAAGAAAATGAAGTAGAGGAGGCATGAGGGGAGAAGGGAACGGGTGAGCAAGGGAAGAAAAGGGGCTGCCCTTTCTCTCTCTCTCTCCAACCTATTTAAATCACTCTCACTTGCATTACAAGAAAAATACGCTTTAACGAAGGGAAATCCGGTCGTTAAAAGTCCAAATCCGGTCGTTGAAGGTTTTTAACGATCGAAAAATCCGGTCGGTAAAAGCCCATTCGTTAAAGGTATAGACGACCGGATTTTGAATCCGGTCGTTAATATCTTTAACGACAGGAACGTTTTCGATTGTTGAATAGTAATTTTTAACGACCGGATTTTCCCTTCATTAATTGTATTCACTTTCAATGAAGAGATTTTCGGTCGTTAAAAATACCTTTTAGCGACCGAATTTTCCCTTCGCTAATTATATTGACTTTAAACGAAGGGAATTCCAGTCGTTAAATATATTTTTTAGCGACCGAATTTTCCCTTCACTAATTGTATTCACTTTCAACGAAAAAATTTCTGATCGTTAAAGAGTTGTTTTAGCGATCGGATTTTTCTTCGCTGAAAAAAATTTGGTCATTAATAATAAATTTTCAAAATAAATAAAATATTTTATTTAAATATTACTTGTACACGTCATTCACACACATATATATCAAAAATTATAATAAATAGTATTTTCATAGATTGCAAAATAAAAGTTACAAAATATATCGATATTTCGTAATTGTTTGACATTACATTTATCGCGTACAAGTTTGTTTATAAAAACACTCCCCTATCTATACCATTTTTTATTCCCCTACAATCTTTAGAAGAATGCATAATGAAACTCATATCTTCATTGTCCATTATTTTGAAGACCTGTAAAATTTAAAACATAAATTTATAATTAATATTCATGCACAAATTCAGTAAATCAAGTGGCAAATTAATTTAACATTTTAAATTTGAAATACCATTTACCTTAATATTTTGCTCATACTATGGTAGCATGGAAGAATTGGTTCCATAAATCTGGCAATAGCAATAAATAGGATTTAGCATCAAGAACTACATAAAAAGCATAATATTTCCTAGAACAGCAGAATCACACTGAAAGATTATGATAAATTATAGTCTCTATTATGTTACAAGCAATGTTACATGAGCCTACAATTTCATAAGCATTCAAAGACTATGAATATAAATAAACTTGCAAGCATTAATACAAGTCCAAAGAACTAACTAGAGCAACCGATGGAATTGAAGAACCAAAAAGTCTACATTTACTAGTCCTAATGACTAAAATCTCCATGGTTTGTAAAAGTGCCCTCAAGACATGCAACTTAAAGGCAGCCTGAAATGAGATTTAAAATTATGATACCAGGGTTCTCACATAATCAATACAAAACAAATAACTATGCTGGAACCTAAGGAAAATAGTATATAATGACTTTGAACGACATTAATCCACTACTATTTTAGGGTTAAAATCCTTGACCCAAAAAAAGCCATATAGTTAAGATAATATTATTGGAAATAATTTTACCTCTGAAATATGAACTACTTGATTTTCAATCTTACATTTAGGATTAAAATTAAAGGAATATACCTTTTGTTGATTTGGGAATGTATCTGGCAACTCGATATTTTTGAAAAAAAAAATTAACATCTTAAATGTGATGATTAACCTGCAAGTGACTTTTAACATGAAAAATAGTCAATTCTTGAACCCCCATTAGCTTAAGGACTAGCTTTGGTGTAGCCTCTACTCATCATAATATAATGAAGTTAATTAAAAACTAATTATGATTAAATTGAATATATAGTTAGCTACTTACTTACTTTCACGTCCTCCAATACTATTTACACATTCTACGAAATGCTTATGAAGATCTTGAATCCATTTAATGCGGGTTTTATATGATGGTAGCTGCTGCTTAAGATAGTAAGTTCTGATATAAAAATTACTACCAACCTGCTCCAAATTAATAAGAATACATATATTAATTAAATCATACAGAATTAATAACTAATTATCATAACAATTTTATGCAAATCAATTAAAATCAACCCATAACTTTGATGATTCTTGAAACTAATGATATGGCTTTGATTTTGGTACGTGTCTTCAGTTCTTGGATTATCATCTTGAGATTGAAATATTGGTTGGGAAAATCCTATGCAGCTTTACATACCCAAAACATAAGAATTTAGATTTGAAGTATTAGCTTTCAATTTGTTTCAAAAACTTGATATGCAGTAAAATAAAAACAGTAGAGGATAGATGGGCAACATCCATCTGATATATTAAAATACACCTGAAAGTCATATTCTGTTCTGGCCTACATTCTAAAGAAAAGGATGACTACACACGATTATAAAAGTCACATTCTAGCCTGCTTTCTAAAATGCACACTATTATGCAGACATTTTATATCCCAGCTTATAAAGTTGTTGAAACACAATTGTAAATAAAATCAACAAAAAAGGCAGCAAGAAAAGAATATAAAAATGATCTTAAAAGAAAGTGCGAAATTTTAATAAAAAAGCAAGCTTACCTTTACATTAAGGAATTCACCAAGTTAAAAATCCATGATCTGGAGACAGGGGAGTAATGATATGAAAATACATGAAATTACAAGCAACCAAGCAATATAAAATGAGTATCTAACAATCACAATATAATAATACGGCATGCTCCATGCATAATCCTAAATCCTATTTGCATTATCATATTTTCAACTCAACAGACAAGTCCCACGAAGAAATATTCTAGAAAGCATACAAAGAGAAAAAAAAAAAAGAGGGAAAATGGTGTGGAAAGAGGCATTGACAGAAAAGTCTATTTGACCAAAAGGGTTCAAAATTCCATGTCAGTGCAGTTTGGGAAACAAGTAACAGCTCACATGGATATTGAAGTCATAATGCAATGATGGGGGGAGAAGCTTTCCTGAGCTCAAAAACAGATTTGCGCTTGTCCCCTAGGGAATTCACTCCCAATTAAATCTATAAGTCCATTCAATGAACCAACCAATTAAAAAGTAAATGAAGATCAGACTAATATAAAATAATTATAAATTGTTGGAAATAACAATAGATAAACCCAACACACAAACAACTGGCAGGCTTTAGGTTATGTCATACATGATATCAACAGTCCAGAATAGAATTAAAAAATAGCATTGCATTTAACTTTGCTCCCTTTCAGCAATTGTATGTTCTAAAATTACACTATAAGCTAGATCAGTTGTTGCAAGGGAAGCAAGATAGTCCTGCCATTTGTAAACAGAAGATGCTTAAGATTCAAAGTAGAATCCCAAGTGCACTGACATGTAAACACCTTCGACATAGTTTATTGCATTGCAGAAACATACTTGCCAAGATAAATTTCAAGCCACAACCAAGTAGTAAATGATCTTTCAAAATAACATCCATAGCCCAACAAAATTACTTAGCATAACTTGATGAATAAAATAAGCATATTGGATCTCTTATCCCGTCTCCTAAAACCTTGATTAACAAAATAAGCCGCTTGCAAAATAGAGCTATATATTAGTTCTGTAAGAGAACTCTCTTAGAGCTATATATCAGAAGGGCAGAATAGTGTCATAAACACAAGAAATGCAACAAGAAAACTGTAGGTTTGCTGGAAGTTTGCATATAGAGCCATAAACACATAATCTGACGGTAGCATGCATGTGTAGGCAAAAAAATGCAATAATTCCACATCATGGTTGACTACTATTAGTCACATTGGGAAACGATATTGCATAATAATAACTAAAAAAGAAGAATAGTTTGAAAGAAAAAAAAATATAACCAAAGGAAAAAGCAAATATATATAGTCATATAGATTAACTCTGAAAGAAATAAAAAGATTTGAAGATAAACAATAATTAATTCCTATCAGAAAACCAAATTATTCCTCTCATCTATGGTAGATCCAAATTATGTTCAGGCCAGAAATAGATAGAAAAAGAATACAACTCATGCTACAAGATCAACTAGCTACAAAGACAACATGGTATGCTAAATAATTAATAGCGAGAAAAGATGCAATCAAATCTCATAAGATATTGATATGTCCCTTTTCAGTTTTAGGTAAAAGCAATTAAAACCTCCTATGTTTTAAATTTGACTGATGAACTTCATAGTGAATGACCCTACATCCATATAGAAATAGGAAAAATTTACATAAGCAACTAGTTTGAGATTAAGGGCAAAATAAGACAAATATAAAAAGGGATACGAAAATAAGGATTTTGATGTATATTATCCTAAATTTAAGGAAAAATTAGAGTATAGATGGAACACAATAATCAAGTTTTGTAATAATGATATTCAAAATGCCCTTCTACAACAGCTAAAAGACACAATAATACAATGCTAGAAAACCAATTAGAAGAAATACTGCCTTTCTCCAATTAATTTTATAAATCACCAACCAACTACAGCCAAATTGGAACCCAGAACACATCAAGTAGAGAGTACCTGGAAATATCTTCTGGAGGTAAAACAAAATCAATATTCCATCTTTATTTTTCCTCTGAAGTTCAGCCATGCTATAAAGAACAATCTCTGAGAAATATGGAGTAAACACACTGCAATAGAAATTAGGTGTATGAGAAAACTAATTCATTGTGCAAATATATAGTGCCTCCTAAAATAAAGTAAGCAGTAAGAAAATAAAACCTGAATGGAAGCATCTCACGGACTGGCTTCGCCACAGGCATATCCATGAAAAGGGAATTCATGAAGAATTCGTGAAGAATTGCAGCCTACGTCTGGCATCAAAATTTTTAGGAATATTGGAAGCAGATCTTTGATGGTTAGAAGTGAATGCAATCTGTTGATTTTTGTTCTTTGCATATATTGTTAAAGTTACGAAGTCATGTACAAAACGGGTAAAGAATTTACCATTCTAAGGCTGAAATGAAGAAATATCTTGCACAATATACCAACTCAGCACTTCTAAGCCACTTCAAATCTGTAAACAATTTGCCTTCAGATCTTGCTTCCAACAGTATATTCCAACAGTAAATAAATAAATAAAAACTTAAAGATAGAAAGAAGGAGAACACTAATCGGTGCGAGAGAGGGCAGAGTCACCGGCGAGCAAGAGAAGTGGGGCGAGCAGCAAGAGGCAAGCTACGATGGGTGACGATGGCGAACTGATAGCATGCGAGGGAGATGGCGCACGAGGCAGCGAACGGCAATGGGATGGGGGGGTGACGCTGGATCTAGAGCCTGGAGGCTCTCGAAGGAGGGGACACGGGAGGGAGAGGCATAGAGAGTTGAAGACCTTAGCAGATGGACAATGAATTTTGTGATTTTAGGTTATATTTTGATGTAAATGGTCCCGCCATTTTGTTTTAAGGCGATGACGACCGGATTTTTGGGCTTTTAACAGCCGAAATTAAACCCTTCGTTAAATAATAATAAAAATTGAATTCTAACGACTGGATTAAATTTTCTTCGTTATTTATATTTTTTTACGGCCGGATTTTTATCCCTTCGCTAAATTTTGGTCGTTAAAACTCAGTTTTCTTGTAGTGTTGCCACATGGCAACAACCCATTAGTGGAATCTAACCAAACACAACACCACACTCAATTCTAATCTCACTAATACACACATTAACTCCCTACACACACCCACACTATAACAAAGCCCAAAACATGCATATAACTCAAATTAAAATAACATATGCCAAAATACACATACACACTTGTGCAAAATATGGCTCACAATATTAGGAGGAAAACAGGGTATTACATGTTAGATTTTGGCATGATGAGCACTTATTTTGATCATTGTGTTCAGTTACTTTTTTTGATTGAGATTGGTATTTGGGATTGTGTTTATTTTTGGAGTAGTGTTTAGAAGTGTTTATAGCATGATTTTGAAGGTTATGCAAGTGAATTTGGGATGGATTTATGAAGATTGTGCCTGTAGGGTTTGTGTTGCTTGGAGTTGAACATATAGTTATGTTCTTTCGTGAGTGCAACAGGGGTCACGAGCACGACAGAATGCTCCTGGGCATGGTCTACATGTCGGGCATCGCCGAGCCTGCCGAACTCTTTCGTGCATGACCAAGCTATGTTGATTTTATCACGAGCGCGAGTTCCATCATGGGCGTGATAGAAGCCATTTCAGCATTCTATCTCCAACATGATGAGGCCCACGTACGGGACATCAGTGTGTGATAGGTTATATTGTGAGCATGAGCATGGTCGCGAGCGCGACATAAGCTATTCTTGGCATTTTGTCTTGGGCGCGACAGGGGTGGAGAGCATGAGTTTGTACAGAGTTGTAATTTAAGTCTTGTTTATCTTAATTGTGTATAGCCTTGCATTGGTTAATGTATGTACATGTATAGTAAGTTTATATGTATTATATACATGTACAAATTTCCTGTTATATGTACATTTAGTTGTGTATGGATTAAGTTGAATACTTGTGTATAGTAGGATGAGATTTAGTGTTAAGAGTTGTTTGTCGAGCCAATAAGTCAAGGTAGTGGATAGATAAGCATGCTTAATAAGGGTTAGAGTTTTGCAGCTGCTCCTGTTGGCCTGTTTGGGTCTAGTGTTTGTACCTTCAAGTATCTGAAAGTTTTAGACTTTGGTATTATGATATTTTAATCTCTTAGACTTCGGTCTTCTGATACTACTAGTCAGTATTCTGAATACCCGTATCCTCCATCGATATGATCTTAGGCTTTAGTTATTGTGTGATTGTGAGTTCGCAAGTAGATGTATTTGTTATGTGTACATTATTCTCCTAGTTTATCAGTGTTCAATATTGTTTACCTCATATGAATTATGATAAGGTATCTATCTTATGTACTTAGATTTGTGTATTAGTAACTATACATGTAGTGGAACATGGGCATGTTTATGATTATTTAATTTAATATACGTTTATGTACTTGTTAAAGCATAATGTAGTATGATGCAAGTATGTGTGCTATTTTTTTGCATATTAGTATATTTTGTGACGTTATTAGAAGTCCTTTGCTTCTGTATATCCCTACTAAGCTTTATTGCTTAGCACGGATGTTTGCTTCCGTGTAGGTTTGCAGGATCAGTTCAGTTTTGGGAGTTGCGCATCTGCTGGCCACTAGGAGTTTTGGGTTTAGAAGTGATTCTTTTTGTAATGATGATAAAAGTATTCTTTTTGCATAGAATTCTCGTATAACGTTTTGTATATGTAAGGAAAGGCATGTAATATTTTTAATACTTTTGTAATATGAATATTGTAAGTATTATTTATGCAAGTATGCTTTGACCTATTATATGCTTTCGCTTATGTATGCTTCCTCCATTGTTCATGCATGTGTATCTATCTGTATGCGTAGTGTTGTGTCTATAGCATCTCGATATTCCTCTCGAGGGGTATTAGGATGTTACAATTAAGTGGCATCAGAGCTTAGGTAGATGGTGTAGGACTATAAGGTGTTTATATGTGTATGAGTCTATCTAGAGTCATGGCCTAATGCAGATATTGTTTTGTGTAGAGTTTAAATTGAGTCTGATCCGAGCGAAGAGATAGGTGTGACAACGGGTAGTGTTAATCTAGCAAGAGTTCATCAGCCTGCTCCTAAAAGATCTCGAGCTGAAGGATTGGGTCCAACTCAGGGTGACCCAGTTTTGATGCAAGGATTGATGCATCTAATTGAGAGGTTGATTGCCCCTAAGGCCCTTGCGGATCTGATTAGAAGGAGAGGGGCAGAGGAATTTAATGGTACTACTATAGACCAATCAGATATAGCTGAGTATTAGTTGGAGAAGACGGGCATAATTCTGTAAGAGATAAGCTATCCCTTGGATCAAAGAGTGAATTGTGAGGTGTCTTTATTATAAGGTCTGGCCTATGATTGGTGGAAGCTGGTGTTGAGGAATCCCCAGCGACCTATTGATATGATTTGGGTGTTCTTTGCTCAAGAGTTTTAGAAGAGGTGTGTCACTAAGGAGTATCGAGAGGCGAAGTGGAAGGAATTCGTAAGTTTGAAACATAAAGGTATGTCTGTGGGAGAATATGAGAAAGAGTTCAGTAGGTTAAGCAAATATGTGCAGGATGTGTTGCTTGCTGAGGAGTTTAAATGTCATCATTTTGAAGATGGTTTGAGAAAGAATATTAGAGGGCCTTTATCGGCCATGGCTGCAATGCATACGGTGGGTTACTATCAGTTGGTTTCAGTTGTAATAAAATTAGAAGAGTCTGAACTGATAAAGCAGAGAAAGGATTAGAAGAGGAAAGTGACTCTAAGTAGTGTGCCGAGTGGCAAGAGAGCCCAAGAGGCAGTTAGTGGGCAAGTTACTGGAGGATCGGGTTATTTGCAAGAATCGAAAGGAAGTGTGTTGGCACCTTCGAGTAAAGGGAGCACTATACAGAAGTGCGAGCACTACGAGAAGTTCTATTAGGGCATATATAGGAAGCTTTCGGGTGCATGCTTTAGATATTGCAGCATGGAGTGTATGCTAGCCAACTGTCCAGATTTGAAAGAGAGCACAGTTCAGCAAGGAAGGGTAACACGGGAGTGACTAGATTTGCTAGAGGAGCAAGAAGGAGAGGTAGAGCAGTGCAAGAGCCTTCAAAAATAGTTGAGAAGCCGATTCCTTCCGGCAGTTCGGCCCAATGTTTTGCGATGATTAGAGAGAAAGTGGATGAGCAAGCAGGTCCTTTTGGTAAGTTCTTTACTATTTAAGTGGTTCGGTATGAGTTTCAATAGAGTATGGGTATGTGTATGATCATATGTTGTATCGGGGGGAAATTTCGAGGATGAAACTTCTTAAGGAGGAGAGAATTGTAACAACCTAGATTATACCCTAGTAAGAATTGTGTTATTATTACCTTGTAGTGGATTTAGGGTTAATAAGGACTTAATTGAAAGGGAAGTGAAGAGAATTGTAGAGCAGAATTTAATGGAGGGATTTAAGAGAGATTTGCCATGGACCATTTGAGGAAGATTGCTTGAGTGGGACACTTAATAAGAGGGGTTTATGTGGCATTAGGAGAGAGTGCCACATGGATTTGTGCATGCAATATAAGATTAGTTAGTGGGAATTTCTATCCGATTCTTACATTCTCTCTTCGCTTTTGCTTCTTGGTTTCTTTTGATTCTTCTAATTCATTTTTGGCAATTGATCTTCATTTGGTAAATTAGTTTTTGCAATTGGATTGATTTGAAGAGGTTTAAAAGATAAGCAAAGAAGGTAAGTGCAAATTGGATCGGTATGTGTATTCTTTTTCTTCTTCATTCTCTTTTGTGTTTGAGTGGGTTGTGTAATGGACTAAGAGTATTGTGTTTGATTTGATTGTGCAAGAAGTTTCGAACAAGAGGAAAGAGAAGGGCAAGGAGAAAGTGTGAATTTGAAGAGAAGAGGTTCAAGTGACTTCCTAGTGGTTGGGATCTTATGCCTTCTTAAATAAGTTGCATGTGTTATGTTTGAGTTAGTAGTTGTAAATTATGGTATTTGCAAGTTAAAATTGTATATTTCTTGTGTAATGCATGAATTACTAGTGAGATAGGTTATTTTTAATTCTATCCTTAGATGTTATATTGGTATGCTTGATCTGGTTCTAAAGTTCATTAGAGAGTTTAGTCAATTTTGTATGTTCATATGTTAGATTTTGGCATGATGAGCACTTGTTTTGATCATTGTGTTCAGTTGCTTTTTTTTATTGAGATTGGTATTTGGGATCATGTTTATTTTTGGAGTAGTGTTTAGAAGTGTTTATAGCATGATTTTGAATGTTATGCATGTGAATTTGGGATGGGTTTGTGAAGATTGTGCATGTAGGGTTTGTGTTGCTTGGAGTTGAACATATAGTTCTGTTCTGTCGCGAGCGTGACAGGGGTCACGAGCTCTATAGAACGCTCCTGGGCGTGGTCTGCTTGTCGGGCATCGCCGAGCCTGCCGAGCTCTCTCGTGCATGGCCGAGCTGTGCTGATTTTATCGCGAGCTCGAGTTCCATCGCAGGCACGACAGTAGTCACTTCGGCATTCTGTTGTGAGAGCGATGAGACCAACGTGCACAACATCAGTGTGTGATAGGTTCTGTTGCGAGCGCGAGCATGGTTGTGAGCACCATAGAAGCTATTCTTGGCATTCTGTCGCAGGCGCGACAAGGGTTGCGAGCGTGACTTTGTGCAGAGTTGTAATTTAAGTCTTGTTTATCTTAATTGTGTATAGCCTTGCATTGGTTAACATATGTACATGCATTGTAAGTTTATATATTATATACCTGTACAAATATCATTGTGTATGGATTGAGTTGAATACTTGTATATAGTAGCATGAGATTTATTGTCAAGAGTTGTTTGTCGAGCCTGATAAGTCAAGGTAGTGGATAGATAAACATGCTTATTAAGGGTTAGAGTTTTGCAGCTGCTCCTATTGGCTCGCTTAGGTCTAGTGTTTGTATTTTTGGGTATCTGAAAGGTTTAGACTTCGGTCTTCTGATATCTTAATCTATTAGACTTCGGTCTTCTAATACTGCTAGTCAGTATTCTGAATACTCGTATCCATCATCGATATGATATCAGGTGTCACACCCCATAAGTGGCCTAATTGGAAATTGGCAATTTTAAGTGGATATTTAAGGACAATTGGGTTATTTGCTTATGAAAGAGGATTATTTTGCAAAGAAATAAAAGATGTAAATTGAAGATTTTTATTAGTGAATTAAAAGAAATTGTAAGGACCTATTAGTACATTTGGAGGATTAATTGGTAAAATGGATTAAGTGAATTGTGTAACTGTGCATGTGTGCCAGGTGGATGAGGAGAGTGTTTGGGCACGTGGGTGAGGGAAAAGAGAGGTTTGAATGTTTTGGTTCCTGGAAACTAAAACATATGAGGTTCTCTCTCTTTTGCTCTCTCTCACGTTAGCCATCTCCTTCCTCTCCATTTTCTGTCCTTTTTCCCATTGCATGTGTGTGTTCATCTGTTTTGAGAGCCTGGGTTTTGAGTTTTGAAGCTTCAGAAGGTAAGTGGCAGAAGTATTCTTGGTTTTATGGTTAATTTCCGTTTCAGTCTTCGTTGGGTTATAGAGATACTGTTCTTGGTTAATGAACTGTGGTTTTTACTTGTTTGTAAGCCTCTGAGGATAGAAGAAAAGAGAAGGGAAAAGATAAAGTGGTTGATTGAAGAAGGATACAGTGGGCATTTTGGGACTTCAGTAACAGGTTTGGGAGTGTGTCTGTCTTGCTCATTTTTGGATCCAGATTGCAGTTTTATTGCTAATATAGTTATGTGTGTTGGAATATTGAAATGCATGAGTAATGTGATGTGTATATATATGATTTCTGTAGAAAAGAAGGTTAATGAGAATACAAATGAGATGGTTATACATGTAAATAGATGTGGAATTCTGGGTTGTGCCTCTTTCTGGTTACATGCTGTGATTGTATGATAATGTGTATAATTTGAATGTAATTGCTATAAATGTGCTCAGAAGACCTAAAGGTACGTGTTTGCATAATTATTGCATGAAAAATGGAGTTAGACAAATTGGGATTTGGAATCTTAGTTGTGCTCTGTTTTTACATTTTCTGGGTTTTTACTCATATGAAGTTCTGAATTTACTGAGTTTGAGAGGAGAAGCAGAAGTGTGAGAAGAAGGTCACGAGACGTGATGGAGCATCACGCCGTGACCCCCTTCTCGGTTGAAGGTCACGAGACGCGAAGCAGCTTCACGCCGTGACTCCTTCTTTGCTGAAGGTCACGTGACGTGATGCGGCATCACGCCGTGACTTCCGCCTCTTCCTGTGTGTGATTTCTCTTCCTCCCCTCACAGGCGTCACGAGACGTGACTGATGGTCACGCCGTGACTGCCTTGTTCTTCGGCGTGGCGTTTGCGAGAGACCAGCGTCACGAGACGTGACTGGTGGTCACGCCGTGACCAGCCTTCCCTGCTGCCTTATTTTCTAAAAACATGATTTTAAACTTCTGATTTCAAAGGTTTTGTACTGCATGACAACTAATTAGTTTAAAAATCTGGTTTGTATTTAGTAATTGAATAATATTGGGTTTTAAATTCTTGATTAATAATTAATGTACATGATTTACATATTTTATAATTTATTTAACATGGATTAATTCAATGTGAACTATATGTTCTTTTTACCTTCAGTATTGATGTTTATATGTTTAAATGTTTTGAAATTTGATCTATATACATGTGTACATGAGTTATAACCTAGTATTAAATGCAATCCACATGATATAATATATGAATTATTGAGTGGTGTCATTTAAGCCTGAATAAGTCATAGTAGTGGATAAGTAAGCGCTTACTTAGGTCAGAGTGTGTGTGCAGCTGCTATATGATAAAACGATATATGCGGATCCGTTTGGATCCTTATTTCGACCATGTTGGTCTATATGGAAATAAAGCGAGACCTCGGTCTCTATATGAAAAGTATATGTTTGAGACTCATGTCTCTATATGCTTGGGATACTGTGTTCTATCAGTATCCAATTGACCGTATCCACTTCTAGAGAGTATTTTGAGACTAGTCAGGCTATGAGTTTAAATGTGTTGCATATGCTGAGATGCATTGTTGATATGATTACAAGTATAAAGTGCACATGTAATTTTGATGCTTTGATTTTTGAATCATTAGATTATTATTGTATATGCATATTGTTCGTTTGTTTTGTTCCTCCCCACTAAGCGTTATCGCTTAGCACGGGCTCTTTTCCCGTGCAGGTGGCGAGTTTGGATTCAGAGTCTGATATCTGCGGGTTGGCCACTAGGAGTCTTTTTGATTGAAGTTATTCGAAGTCTTCCGCTGTAATTTTGTATATGGCTTGTGTATAGCAAAGTAACTTTTTGTAAAGGAACAAGTATTATTTTTGTATATGTATTGGCTTACGAGCCTCTTTTTGTAAAACGATATATGTATAAGGACTTGTTATATATATGTTACAGGAATTTTCTGATTATATGATTGAAAGTTTTCTCTAAATCTCATTTAGTTTATTTTACAAGTATGCTTTTGGATATGATTATATGTGTTTGCCCGCGTGGCACTCCGGCATCCTTCCAACGGGGATGGCGGGGTGTTACAGCTTGGTATCAGAGCCAGGTTTGGTGGTTCTGGGTTATATTGTGATTGTTTGAGTATAGAGTCGAGTCTATGCATGAGAGTCAGTTTTGTATAGTGGCCTAATGCAGATGTCTTGTGTTTTGTAGTGTTTATATGGAGTCGGATCCAAGTGAGTATATGGGCGACACCATGAGTAGTGCCAATGTGAGTCGTGGAGGGAATCCAGTTAGAAGAGATGATCCAGTTAGACAGGATAGACATGAGCGGGAACCTGCACCAGCTGAGGGTGCAAATAGAGGTGTTGCTTTTGATCCAGCGTTAGTTCAGGGGTTATTACAAGTGGTTGATAGGTTGACTGCACCTAAGGCTCCAACTGAGTTGTTAAGAAAGAGAGGAGCAGAGGATTTTCATGGGACTGCCTTAGATGAATCCGATGTGGCTGAGTTTTGGCTGAAGAGAGTGGACAGGATTTTGCAAGAGATTAGATGTCCTGCTGATCAGAGAGCTTCTTGTGCAATATCGTTGCTTCAGGGACCAGCATACGATTGGTGGGAACTTGTGATGAGGAATCCTCAGCGACCAGCTGAGCTGACATGGGATTATTTCAAGCGAGAGTTTGAGCAAAAATATATAACGAAGGCATATCAAGAAGCGAAATGGAGAGAGTTCATTAGTTTGAAGCAAAGGGGAATGACTGTTAGTGAGTACGATAAGGAGTTCAACCGGTTAAGTAAGTATGTGCCTGAGCAGTTGTTGACAGATGAGTTCAGATGTAGGCACTTTTTAGAGGGATTGCGTGAGGTATTCAGAGGCCCTTTGTCTGCGATGATTGTCTTGCAGCCAGTTGGGTATTATCAGATTGTGGCTGCAGCAATGAGGTTAGAGGAATCTGAGGAGATCAAGCAGAGAATGGCTAGCAAGAGGAGAGCACCGGATGGGGGAAATGTGAGTGCTAAGAAGTCAAAGGGTACTCCAGTTGAGCAAGGATCTAGAGGAGGTGTACAAGTGCCTTCACAGGTAGAGAGTGTAGCCCCACATGGTAATAAAGGAAATCGAGCACCAGAATGCGAGCATTGTCATAGGTACCATTGGGGTACGTGTCGCAAGATTACCTGCGCTTGTTTCAAGTGTGGAAGCATGGAACATCGGTTTGCATTTTGCCCTGATCGACAAGTGGACCAGAATCAGCAAGAGAGCAGAAGATCAAATGTCATCCAAAGCAATCGCGAGGGAAGTAGAGCTCCGAGAGCACCATCAGAGACAGTGCAGCGACCTGGTGCTACAGAGGATCATAATCAGTATCGAGGTTATGCTATGATTGCTAGAGATGCGACTGGTGCAGCGGGTCCTTCGGGTAAGTGTTTATATGTTCAGTTTTGTTTCGATTTGGTTTTGGTATTTGAGATTTGTTTGGTAGGCAAGGAAATTTCGGGGACAAAATTTTCTTAAGGAGGGGTGAGTTGTCACACCCCATAAGTGGCCTAATTGGAAATTGGCAATTTTAAGTGGATATATAAGGACAATTGGGTTATTTGCTTATGAAAGAGGATTATTTTGCAAAGAAATAAAAGATGTAAATTGAAGATTTTTATTAGTGAATTAAAAGAAATTGTAAGGACCTATTAGTACATTTGGAGGATTAATTGGTAAAATGGATTAAGTGAATTGTGTAACTGTGCATGTGTGCCAGGTGGATGAGGAGAGTGTTTGGGCACGTGGGTGAGGGAAAAGAGAGGTTTGAATGTTTTGGTTCCTGGAAACTAAAACATATGAGGTTCTCTCTCTTTTGCTCTCTCTCACGTTAGCCATCTCCTTCCTCTCCATTTTCTGTCCTTTTTCCCATTGCATGTGTGTGTTCATCTGTTTTGAGAGCCTGGGTTTTGAGTTTTGAAGCTTCAGAAGGTAAGTGGCAGAAGTATTCTTGGTTTTATGGTTAATTTCCGTTTCAGTCTTCGTTGGGTTATAGAGATACTGTTCTTGGTTAATGAACTGTGGTTTTTACTTGTTTGTAAGCCTCTGAGGATAGAAGAAAAGAGAAGGGAAAAGATAAAGTGGTTGATTGAAGAAGGATACAGTGGGCATTTTGGGACTTCAGTAACAGGTTTGGGAGTGTGTCTGTCTTGCTCATTTTTGGATACAGATTGCAGTTTTGTTGCTAATATAGTTATGTGTGTTGGAATATTGAAATGCATGAGTAATGTGATGTGTATATATATGATTTCTGTAGAAAAGAAGGTTAATGAGAATACAAATGAGATGGTTATACATGTAAATAGATGTGGAATTCTGGGTTGTGCCTCTTTCTGGTTACATGCTGTGATTGTATGATAATGTGTATAATTTGAATGTAATTGCTATAAATGTGCTCAGAAGACCTAAAGGTACGTGTTTGCATAATTATTGCATGAAAAATGGAGTTAGACAAATTGGGATTTGGAATCTTAGTTGTGCTCTGTTTTTACGTTTTCTGGGTTTTTACTCATATGAAGTTCTGAATTTACTGAGTTTAAGAGGAGAAGCAGAAGTGTGAGAAGAAGGTCACGAGACGTGATGGAGCATCACGCCGTGACCCCCTTCTCGGTTGAAGGTCACGAGACGCGAAGCAGCTTCACGCCGTGACTCCTTCTTTGCTGAAGGTCACGTGACGTGATGCGGCATCACGCCGTGACTTTCGCCTCTTCCTGTGTGTGATTTCTCTTCCTCCCCTCACAGGCGTCACGAGATGTGACTGATGGTCACGCCGTGACTGCCTTGTTCTTCGGCGTGGCGTTTGCGAGAGACCAGCGTCACGAGACGTGACTGGTGGTCACGCCGTGACCAGCCTTCCCTGCTGCCTTATTTTCTAAAAACATGATTTTAAACTTCTGATTTCAAAGGTTTTGTACTGCATGACAACTAATTAGTTTAAAAATCTGGTTTGTATTTAGTAATTGAATAATATTTGGTTTTAAATTCTTGATTAATAATTAATGTACATGATTTACATATTTTATAATTTATTTAACATGGATTAATTCAATGTGAACTATATGTTCTTTTTACCTTCAGTATTGATGTTTATATGTTTAAATGTTTTGAAATTTGATCTATATACATGTGTACATGAGTTATAACCTAGTATTAAATGCAATCCACATGATATAATATATGAATTATTGAGTGGTGTCATTTAAGCCTGAATAAGTCATAGTAGTGGATAAGTAAGCGCTTACTTAGGTCAGAGTGTGTGTGCAGCTGCTATATGATAAAACAATATATGCGGATCCGTTTGGATCCTTATTTCGACCATGTTGGTCTATATGGAAATAAAGCGAGACCTCGGTCTCTATATGAAAAGTATATGTTTGAGACTCATGTCTCTATATGCTTGGGATACTGTGTTCTATCAGTATCCAATTGACCGTATCCACTTCTAGAGAGTATTTTGAGACTAGTCAGGCTATGAGTTTAAATGTGTTGCATATGCTGAGATGCATTGTTGATATGATTACAAGTATAAAGTGCACATGTAATTTTGATGCTTTGATTTTTGAATCATTAGATTATTATTGTATATGCATATTGTTCGTTTGTTTTGTTCCTCCCCACTAAGCGTTATCGCTTAGCACGGGCTCTTTTCCCGTGCAGGTGGCGAGTTTGGATTCAGAGTCTGATATCTGCGGGTTGGCCACTAGGAGTCTTTTTGATTGAAGTTATTCGAAGTCTTCCGCTGTAATTTTGTATATGGCTTGTGTATAGCAAAGTAACTTTTTGTAAAGGAACAAGTATTATTTTTGTATATGTATTGGCTTACGAGCCTCTTTTTGTAAAACGATATATGTATAAGGACTTGTTATATATATGTTACAGGAATTTTCTGATTATATGATTGAAAGTTTTCTCTAAATCTCATTTAGTTTATTTTACAAGTATGCTTTTGGATATGATTATATGTGTTTGCCCGCGTGGCACTCCGGCATCCTTCCAACGGGGATGGCAGGGTGTTACATCAGGCTTTAGATATTGTGTGATTTTGAGTTTGCGAGTGGATGTATTGTTATGTGTACATGATTCTCCTGGTTTATCAGTGTTCAGTATTGTTTACCTCATATGAATTATGATAAGGTATCTGTCTTGTGTACTCAGATTTGTGTATTAGTAACTGTACATGTAGTGGAACATAGGCATGTTTATGATTATTTAATTTGATATATGTTTATGTACTTGTTGAAGCATAATGTAGTATGATGCAAGTATGTGTGCTATTTTGTTGCATATTAGTATGTTTTATGACTTTATTAGAAGTCCTTTGCTTCTGTATGTCCCTACTAAATGTTATCGCTTAGCACGGATGTTTGCTTCTGTGTAGGTTTGCAGGATTAGTTTAGTTTTGGGAGTCGCGCATCTGCTGGCCACTAGGAGTTTTGGGTTTAGAAGTGATTCTTTTTGTAATTATGTTAAAAGTATTCTTTTTGCATAGAATTCTCATATAATGTTTTGTATATGTAAGGAAAGGCATATAATATTGTTAATACTTTTGTAATATGAATATTGCAAGTACTATTTATTCTAGTATGCTTTGACCTGTTATATGCTTCTGCTTATGTATGCTTTTGTATGCTTCCGCCATTGTTCATGCATGAATGTTTATCTGTATGCGTAGTGTGTGTCCGTAGCATCCCGATATTCCTCTCAAGGGGCATTGGGGTGTACAATCCTTATCTGTTTGATACAGGTATGAATTTCGCGGTCAAAATTCTTTTTAGGAGGGGAGAGTTGTAATGGGCTGAATCATACCCTAGTAATAATTTGACCTAATTGGGGTAATTGGGTAAGTCTAATTTTGAGTTTGCTAATTTTGGACTTAAGTGTAATTGAAATTAAGGACCCAATTACAAAAAATAAATTAGTTAAGTGGCCATTATGTAAATGTGCATGATTAAGTTTAAGTTGGATTAATGAACACTAAATAGGATTAATTAAAGTTAATCAAGTGGGAGTGGGTGAAGTGGAATCCAGGTGGCATGAGGAGGCTGTGCCACCTCAGCTTCTCCCATGCAATATAGGCTTTAGATGAGAGAGAAATAGAGGGAATTCTGCATGTTGATCGGCTCAGTCTCTCTGCCTTGTTCATCTTCTTCTTTTGTTTTCTCTTTTCTTTAGATATAATCCACTGAATTTCTTCTGGTTTGATCAAGAGGTGTGTGTATTGTGTTGTGTATTTATCTAGTCAAGGTAAGTGCAGTATTTAGATTGTTCTTCTTCTTCTCCCTTTTCATTTTGATTTGAGTTGGAAATTGATATTTAATCCAATTCTAGAAATTGGATGTGGATGTAGCGGTTGAACCGAGAAAGGATAAAAGAAAGGAGAAAGTAGGAGAACAAAGCGCCAAGTGAGCTCAAAGGAGAAAAGGATAATGAGGTTTGGGAAACTCTATTTTTGTGTGTTAAAATGATATAATATGAACTCTGAAATGCATGTTTCAATTGTGTGTTCAATTGTGGTGAAAATATATATTTATGTTGTGTGATGAGCTAAACTGATTGCCAAGAGATTTTTTGTGACCTAAGCATGTAATCTTGTTTTGAAGAATTGTGGCATTGCTATGTAATTTGTGAATGATTTGATGTATAATGAGTTATTGAACATGCTAAAGTGTAAATGTGTGTATCAGGGTGGTTTTGTGTGACTTGGGAGTTTTGGGCATTCCAAATTAGTTGAATTTAACCTTGAGTAGCTTGATAGTGTAAAACTGGATTTGTAGGGTAATTTAACCTATTGGATGTGTCTATGTTATAACTTGAGTTGTATGACTCTGATTTAAATGAGATTAATGGGATTAGGTTCCTACGATAAGTGCCTATAATTGCTATAGAAATGGTCATATTGATTTAGGGACTCAAAGGTCTTCAAAAGTGTACATAAGTTAGTTAAGCCTTGTAGGAGTGCCTTTGGAGCAAGAGGTGTTCCATTAGCCATAATTCCTTAATCTTAAGACTAAAAATAAAGAGAATTGGGCCATTGTAGACTTAACATGTAAATAAATAATGGGTTAGAAGGCCTTGATGGTAGAAGATGATGTTAGGATGGGTTTTGGAAGTCATTGGTGTGTTTTTGGAAAAGTGCATGAGAAAGTGATTTGTGGATTGGAGCTTTGAATATGTAGTTTAGGTTCTATAGCGAGCATGACAGGGGTCATGGGCGAGATAGAATGCTCTGACTGGTAAAAATGTTAAGTTGAGTTCTGTCGCGGGCACGAACATTGTCGCGAACATGACAGAAGTGATCGGTTAGCTCTGTCACGGTGGTGACTTGTGTCGCTAGCACTATTAGCTTATTTCTACATGCTAATTCTGCAAGTATACGGTGTACCGATTATAGTGCAAAAGATGTCGATCACACGAGGAATGTGATAAGTGTTACACACTATTACAACTCAATTTTAATCTTGTTTACAATGATCATTAAATTGTAATTTGATTCTAAAATACCTTATCATGCAAATTAATTTAAGCTAGTTATTGATAATCAAAGAGGACAATACATGTAATGAAGAACTAATGGTTATGAACTTGATTCCATAGTTTGAATTAACATTTATAATCTTATCAGTAAGCCAAGTTGGAATATAGTTCTAATCCACTCTCTCGACATGAATTAGAATGCTCAAAACATGTAATTAAAATGCTAATCCTTAACTCTCATTAATGAACTAGTTGATTCTAATTACATACTTTAAGATTATTTACCAACCTATAGCAATTATCTCAACATGCGATCTCTCAAACTATGCTTTGATAACGAATTTTGATCAGATGTCAGATAAAGCGAACCTCTCAGTTCTCCTTTAACTTATAACAATCATGCAAATATACTAATAGAGAATTCTGCATTCAAAGACCAATAATATAGATGCAAATAGAAGTAAAGTTAATATCATTCAAGTTCCTAAATAACATTCATTTAATATTTACAAAAGGGAAGTAAAGATTATAAATAGAAGAAGGGATCTCTTAACCCTTTTTCCCTTCACCAATTGTAATCTTCTTCCTTGCAATTGCCTTCTTCTTCAAAACATAAAAACTAATCTTCGAACTCTAATTTAAGAACTTTGTTCTCCAAATTGACATAAAAATAATTGAGTAAAAATTCATCCCCTTAAAATTACAACTGAAATGAATATTTATAATGTTCTAAAAGATATGTCCCTTGAGTTGTCCCTTCAAAAGGTTGAAAAGGTTGGTGGAAAGTTATGCCCTTTTAGGTGACTTTTCAAGGAAAACTGCCCAACGGTCACTTCTGCCGTGCTCGCGGCAGAACACGGGACTCGTTCCTTTCCTTCTTCTCTTCGGCTTTTCCTTTCTGCTTTCTCTCTGCATTTTCACGACTCGTGCTCTCATTTCACGAGTCGTGCACCGCTTGCGTGAGTCGTGCTCTGGTTCATGTCTCGGTCTTTTCTTCCTTTTCTTCTTCTCTTTTCTTTTTCTTCCTCATGCTTCTCTCTGGCCCTTCACGACTCGTGATCCCTTTCACGAGTCGTGCTCCTCTTTCTCCTCTTCCCTGTTCAACTCGTGCACATATGTTTCTTCCTTCATGAGTCAGGCTATCATTTACGAGTCATGCATCTTCATTTGATCTTGACGAGTCGTGGCCATCTTCCCCAGTCATGCTCTCTTATCTCCTTTTGTACATGAGTCGTGCTATACACCACAAATCATGCTCCTTTTCTCTCTTTTACACCCAAATCAGCCTACAAGCACAAAAACACATAAACCAACACAACTAACATGAAAAATATAAATATTTACATACTTAACTTATTAAACTCACACAAAATATATACTAAATAATGCATCAATTAGGAACCTATCAAATTCCTCCACACTTAAACCTTGCTTTTCCTCAAGCAAGAGAAAAGAATGAGAAAATTTAACACCAACATATACTAAGTAAATCTTATTATACAACATTGTTCATCATGTATATGACATATAGGATTGAGAAGAAATCAAATACCTCACATACTTAAAATATCAGTTAATCAAATCTTAAAGCATGTATTGAAAATTTAACAAGTCACCTAAGTTTACTAATTCCAACATTAAGAGTATAAAGTCTCAAAAAACTAAACATGCTTTAAAGAGAAGAATATTGATCATAAACTTTAAAATTCTAAGGTTGCTAGCTGCCTTTTTAGGACAATTCATATGCACACATACCCTTAATCCAATCTCATGGCATTTTTAGACTTTTCTTTTCTTTTCTTTTGACTCTTCTTTTTGTTTTGAACATGGGTATACTTTTAATTTTCATACCATGAATAGCAAGAGAATGTAGTATGGGTGCGTTTTATGCTCCATCCCATACTTTTCAATTTGGGATATACATCCTGCTTTATTTTTATGAATATTGTGGGTGCAGTTTATGCTCAATCCCACTTATTTTTTCTTTTATTTTTTCTAAGTCCTCATCCATTATTGAAAGAAACTAAGGGTAAGTATTATGGCTATAGTTTCCATAAGCAACTAGAACCCTAAAATTTTAAACTAAATGAGCAAATCCTAACTTTAAAACATGGTTGGTAAAAAGACTGAATAATCTAAAATGTTGCAAGAAGTAAAAGAAGATAACTTGAAAAATATAAAACACATACTAAAAAATTTTAAAAAACGAATAAAATAAGCATAAAAGATAAATGACTTAACAATCTATATAATATATAAATTGAACAATGCCTTATGATAAAACTTATTACAAAAAAAGACTAATTGGAAAATAAAGACATACAAACATTCATGAAACTTACATATAAAACACTCATACAAGAATTCATAAAACACAAACATACTCACTCCCCCATACATAGAACTAACATTGTCTTCAATGCGAAGAAATGAAATAAAATGAAAAAGTAAAAGAAAGAAATAAAACAAAGGTAAGAAAAACTCCCTGGTCATGGTGAAGGTGGAGGAGATAATACTACATACCCAGCTTGAGCAATGAATGTGTCCACGTTATGCTCAAGTCAACGATGATGTCTAGCTAAGGAAGTTAACTGATCTTGCATGGTGGACTGATTTTGCAAGATTTGTTCAAGCATAGCTGGTATGTTATGGCTAGAGGACCCAACAGTAGGAGGTTCAGCCACGTCTTGCATAGCTGCATCCCCACTGCCCTCATCATCACTGGCTGCTTCTTGTGGAGCAGAGGATCCTGGAAAATCCCTCCAACAAGACCTTGAGTGTGGTGGGATTTCCTGAAATGAATTATTGATAACCTCTCAACGCACAAATAAATGTTTAGTGAAATAAACACAAGGACGGTCTCTATGATATGCACGAAGATCAATATCTAAATTTCTTGCAATAATAGAAATAATGTGCCCATGTGTGATAGGTGAATCATGTTTACTAACATAATGCAACAATTGATTAAAAATCCAATAAGATCAATATATATCCTTACCTCTATGCACACACCACATCAAGAACAATTCATGAGCAGAAACTTTATTAGATTCAGACTGATTAAAAACCAAAGAAGCTAAAATCTTATGCAAAATCCTGTATTTTAAATCTTTTATGAACATAGATTTAGCATCTCTAGATCTATAGGGTGTTTACAAACCAGTTAAAGATGGCCAAAATTTATTAGGTTTAAAGGATTTAGGTGGGTCAAATAAGCCAGTCTGTGAAAATCCAAACATTCTATTCATCATAAAATAGGTCAAAGTATGTGCCTTTCCATCCAATCTAAAATCTAACAAGTTTTCATTCTCCTCATTCTTTTGGAAAGTAGTGTAAAATTCTAACATTAAGTCAGGATGAATATTTTCATGCATGTTTGCAAACCTCAGGAAGCCACAATTGGACAACATCTCATTAAAAGAATCTGACATTCCTACTTGCTCAAGAAGAGAGATAGGAAAATACATACATTTCAAAAATGTACGGTCATGAAGGACAAGAAATCTGGTACCTACATCCACATAAAAGATAGGAAAACTAGCACCAAAGGTAGAAGATATATCTCCCTGTTCAGCCTCCAGTCTCACTTGATCTATTCTTGAAGAGGAGGGATTCTTTGTTCTTACCATGGTTGCGTAAAAGAAAAAAGTATAAAGGAACAAGATACTGACTACAAAGAGAAAGAAGAAACGCTAAGGCTTAGAAAAGAAAATATTGAAGAGAAAGAGTACTGCAGAACCAAAATGAAAGGAATGATGGCTAAATGCATAAAAGAGAACCCGTGAAAGAGAAAGAATGAAGGAAGATAAAGAGACGACGGATAGCTGCTCGACTCGTGAAGTATAACACGATAAGGAAAGAATTAAAAGAAGAGGGAAAAATGAAACGTGAAGTGAAACAAAAGGTCATTACTTTTACTGAGTTAGGGTTTTGAAATAAAATTCTTTGTTTGATTTTTCTTTTTGGTGTTTTTCCTTTCTTTTATCCTTTTCTCAACTTAAATTAAATGAAATTAACACACACTAAGAAGGAAAATAAACAAATTAGTAGAAATAGAAAAAGAAAATAAAATAAAATATAAGAAATCAGAAAAAAATAATTATCGTAATTCGCTATCTGCCATCTTCACTCTGCACGAGTCATGAAGCTTAGCACGACTCGTGCAGATGCCACTTACCTGGTGGGACTCATGAACGCCAGCTCGAGTCGGATGCCCTGCGAAGCAATGCCTTCTATCGTGATCGTAATGCATGTTGTGCTCGCTATAGAAACATTCTCTTCAGCAAGGAGAACGAGTTGGAGGATGATGCACAACTCGTGAACTTACAGCACTACTCGGATTGACTTCAAGGTTGTTCATTCTATAGCCTTCTGTCGCGATCATGATGCAGGTCATGCTCGCGACAGAATCATCATGTCTTGAAAACTATTATTTTTCTAATTTTTCCTGTATTCACAATAAATAAAACAACACCTAATCTTACTATTTTGACCTTTAGAACAAAAACAAAGCGTGTTAGTAATATTAAAAACCACTATATAAAATTTAATTAACAAATTTACATAAAATAACTTAAGAACAACATAAATACAAATAGAAAGAAAATCTAATTCAGCAACCTAAATAAGAGACTATAAAATACTAGGATTTCATGTGCTTCTTAGGATTTTCCTCCGTATTGCTTGGAAGACACCCCATACTTCTTGATGGTAATGAACTTGCAAGTTGACCTAATTGAACTTCAAGATTATGTATAGATGAAGCATGATTTTTAGTAATTTGATCAATTTTTGCCTCAAGCTTCTTTTGGTTCTCATCTTGAGAGCTAATTTTGAAATTAATCTCCTCAATAAATTTATCAATTTTCCCTTCAAATGCTCCAAACCTATCTTGTGGTTGTTGGAAACCTGCACCTCTATTTTGATTATTGCTACTATTTCCCCACAAAAATTTTGGATGATTACGCCAACCAGGGTTATAAGTGTTTGGATAAGGGTTACCTCGCCCTTGGCCTTAGATAAAGCTCACTTATTCCACCTTATTAGTCAGTCCTAAATTTCAATTCTCACTAATATGACCTTGTTGACAACACATAGTGCATCCATTTGGTGGACTTCCCCCCCATTCCTAGGCTATTAACCTTATGTGTCAATGCCTTAACTTGGGCTTGCAAAGCTACTACAGAATCTATTGAATGTACCCCCCTAGCATTAGAATTATTAGACTCCCTTACTCTTTCGGTGGGCCACATACAATTATTCATAGACATTTCTTCCAATAACTCAAATGTAGCCTCCGTAGTTTTCCTCATAAGGGAACCCCCGGCTGCAGCATCTATAGTCCCTCTAATGGTAGGGTTCACTCCATTGTAGAAAGTCTGCATAAGTAACTCCCTTAGAAGGTTGTGGTGAGGACACATTCTCTACAATTCCTTAAACCTCACCCAAGCTTCATACAAAGATTCATTATCATGTTGAACAAAAGTGGTGATATCTTTTATAATTTTTACAGTTTTGGCTAGAGGGAAGTATTTAGAAAAAAATTCTTGGGCCAATTGGTCCCAAGTGGTAATAGATCCTCAAGTTAGGGAGTTCAACCAAGCTTTAGCCTTATCTTTCAAAGTGAAAGGGAAAAGCCTAAGCTTAATTGCATCCGCCGAAACTCCATTTATTTTAAAAGTATCACAAATTTCCAAGAAATTTGCCAAATGAGCATTGGAATCCTCATTTGCCAAACCATAAAATTGAATGCTACTTTGAATTATTTGCAAAAGAGATGGTTTTATTTCAAATTGGTTAGCATTTATTGTAGGCCTTACCATACCTTGTTGAGCACCACTTAATACAGGTGTAGAAAAATCCATTAACCTTGGTGGATTTACGTCTTCAACCATGATAAGTCTCTTATTCTTATTCTTCTTTTTGTTGGATTTCCGGTTACTTGCCAAAAATCTCTCTATTTCAGGATTCAAAGGTTCAAGCTCTTCTTGAGAACTCCATGTACTAGGCATAGACTTGAACTACCAAATCTTGTAAAAACAACACAAAACAAAACTAATTAAATATTGTAATAAAAAATAATAAATCAAGATTCATAATGGCAATAAATAATTATTCATTCCCTGGCAACGGCGCCAAAAAATTGTTTGCTTATTTCTACATGCTAATTTCACAAGTATACAGTGTACCAATTATAGTACAAATGATGTCGATCCCACGAGAAATGTGATAAATGTTACGCACTATTACTACTCAATTTTAATCTTGTTTACAATGATCATTAAATTGTAATTTGATTCTAAAAAACTTTATCATGCAAATTAATTTAACCTAGTTATTGATAATAAAAGAAGACAATATATGTAATGAAGAACTAATGGTTATGAACATTATTCCATCATTTTAATTAACATTTATAATCTTATCAGCAACCCAAGTTGGAATATAATTCTAATCCACTCTCTCGACATGAATTAGAATGCTCAAAACATGTACTTAAAATGATAATCCTTAACTCTCATTAATGAACTAGTTGCTTCTGATTACATACTTTAAGATTATTTACCAACCTATAGCAATTATCTCACCATGCGATCTCTTAAACTATGCTTTGATAACGAATTTCTATTAGATGTTAGATAAAACGAACCTCTCAGTTCTCCTTTAACTTATAACAATCATGCAAATATACTAATAGAGAATTCTTCATTCAAAGACCAACAATATAGATGAAAATGGAGGTAAAGTTAATATCATTCAAGTTCCTAAATAACATTCATTTAATATTTACAAAAAAGAAGTAAAGATTAAAAATAGAAGAAGGGGATTGTGACACGCGCCGAACCCTGGGATGGCCCCGAAGGCCCGCCTCTAGGGCTCTCGGGAATGAGGTTTATGGAAACTTGCAAGTGAAATATAGCAAGGGAATCTATTTCGAGCAACAAGGAGGTTTAATGGAGTCGCCACCCAATAGAACATTGGGAAAGTTCGTCTAGCCTCAGTGAGCCTAAGACAGCGCAGCTATGTCCATCATAGGCAAGCCGGAGGTGTCTTGGAGGCCCGACCCTAACATTAGGATGGCCCTCTCGGCCTCGTGCTTAGGCAAACCAGAGGTATCTTGGAGGCCTCGTCCTAATAGAACATTAGGATGGCCCTCTCGCCTCGTGGCGCCTAGAACTGTGCAAATTGAGCCTTTTTACGGGACACAAGAGGTGTCTTGGAGGCCCCATCCCAATAGAACATTGAGATGGCCCACTCGCCTCGTTGAGCCCAAAGACCAGAGATGGTTCAGGACTTCTCATTTATTCATACCTTGGTTAACCTAAAATCGAGTTTTAAATTTAAGTTTTCATCCCTTTTCTCATACTTTTTGATGCAATAATTAGAGCGCAAGTTAGTCATCCAAGGAAAGTAGTAAATGAAAGCATAATTAAAATAAAGTACATGAAAATAAATTACAAAAAAACTAGGGGCGGAATACAACCCCCATTGTAAATAAAATATAAATCATGCAAAAAACGGGGTATTTATTAAGAGTGAGGACATTGGTCCTCGCATGCATAATTAAAGAAAACAATTTTAAAGTGACAATTTATTTGGATAAAAAATTAGGACATTGGTCCCATTTTATTAGAAAAATCCAATTTATTTATAAAAATATTTTTGTGTGATTTTTAATTAAGCGTGCATAAAATAAATGATTTTATTAATATTTACATGATAAATAAATCAAAATACAAATAAATTAAAAAATTAAATACAATAAAAGTAAATCTCCAGATTTCCTCCTTCGCTCGCATGGATGCTCAAACAAGGAAAAATAAGGATTTGAAACAAAAAAACAAGCACAAATAAAATTTATTGATGGGAAAATTATAACAAATATAATTTAGTAGAGGTAACATTAAGAATGGTACCTACCTCTTGTAGCGCAGAATCTCATTGTGGAAGCGTCTACAAGGATCTCATTTGTTTTTGGTCACTAATCTGGCTTTTATCCACGTGTGGGATAATCGCAACTATTCCACAATCTAAAAGCCCCTGAAAAATTAAGACAGAAAACAAGCATGAGTGGGAATAAGCAGCCTTTCGGCATGTATGTTTTCTTGTTACCAAATAATGAGGATCTCACCCCTATTTATAGAGATCCTAAAAGCTAGAAACCTATCTCTAGTTTAACTCAGACTCTTTCTAAGATAGGATTTGGTAATTTTAATCAGATTAAATAACTCAATTTAATCTGGATTGGAACTCAATCCATTATAGAGTCGTGGGCGCATCCCAACTCTATCATCTCCCACTAGCACATGACGGAACGCATTCCAGTCTTAATCTTCAGTTATATTGGCGGATAGATTGTGTGACCAGCATACCTCGAGAGCACTAGTGCTATACACCTGTTAGGGATATATAGCATCTCGTAAAACGAGATCCTCTTTTCACGTATGCCTAACCCTAGATTGCATTCTCACATTCACTGTTTTAACTCATGATCTCATAAAATAATTTTCGTGTTCACTATTATGTTTCCACTAATAGAAACTATAATAGGCCGGCCAGTGAACCATAAAACCTTATGAAAGTGATCAGAAGGCTATCTTCCCCTCTTACTGTATGCCATCCATTATGATTCAACTCGCTTTTCTAGTTAGATCCGCCAGGCCTAAATTTTTCCCGGACCTTTTGGAAACTAACTAAGCTAGCCACATTGAACCATACTTCAGGGATAAGTTAAGGGTTCTAAGGGTCGAAATATAAATAGGATCTCACAATAGGGAAAGTTGAGATCAATTATATTATTAAATTCCCATCCCTGTGGTCACATAAGCACACACGGTATAAAACATGTGTTATGGTGTTCTTTCCTTCCCTTAAAGGAGCGCATGTCTCACATTTCAATAATGTGTATATGAAAACACCATACAGAAGCGTAAGGTTGCGATGCACCGAAGCACCCAACTTTAGTCTGCTTACTTAATGACTACTTCTGGATTTTTAGACAGAACATGGTAGTTACATATAACTTACCATCGGATTCCATACAATCCTTATTTTTGGATCTCAATCCAAAGCATACAACTTTATGTATGTCTTTATCTCGCACCTTAACAAGACTCATCTCGTAATTTCTGCAAGACGACACTTTTATTTTGAACAGGCTCTCGAGCATTCTCATATGTTCAAAAATCGCCTCATCTTAGTCTTTGCCAACTCATTGACAAAACTAAGGTAAACACCCTTGTGAGTGGGCTACTTCTCTGTCCGACATGCTCAATCTCATATCAATAACAGTAAATGTTTACACATAAACATTCACACTCATGTATTGCTATCAATGAACTTTAGTTATTATTCGCAAATAATAACGTTAAGGGATTATATAAAATATTATAGTACCATTTAAATTCTACACAAACCTCGAGATCTAATGTGTCTCTCAAGACACATCTCTCGTTATAGGTTTACTCAATGGATCTGCATGCGTAGAAACGTACTACAAGTTCACTTCTCCTCGTGCAACAATATCTCTCGTATATTGATGCTTAATGTTGATATGCTTAGCTTTACTATAAGCTAGCAATGACTGACTGTCACTATAGACTGTCACTGATACCTTTGAGATAGTTATTCTTAAATGGCTCACAAACCATTTCAGGCAAACTATCTCCTGTACTACAATTGAGGAAGTGACAAATTCAACTTCCATTATGGATAGGGTTTTACAAGTTTATTTCTTGTTTCTCCACGAGATGGCACTCTTGCCAAACAAGAATATGAAACTTGGAGTGGATTTCTCTCATCCACATCTCCTGCCCAATCAACGTTTCTGTATTCTCTCAATGCAGATCATTTTCTTAATAATAGAGAGAATAGTCTGCAGTACCTTTAAGGTATTTAAGTATCCTTTTAATTGCTTCCAATATGCTTTGCTTGGGTTAGATTGATATTTATTAACCATGCCCATTGCATAGCATATATCATGTCTTATATACAACACTTCATATATAAGACTACCCACGACACTGGCATATCAAACGTTCCTCATACGTTCAATTTTTCTGACCTCATAGGACACATATCTTTGCTAAGAAATTGATTCTTGGCAATTGGGTAATCTATGAGTTTGCAGTTTTACATATTAAATTACTCAAGGTCCTTGTTGATATATTTCTCTCAAGAAATAGACAACAATCTTCTCGAATGATCTCTAGAAATCTTAACTTCAAGAATATAATATGCATGACTCATTTGTTTTGTCTCAAAGTTGGACGATAACCAATCTTTGATTTCATTTACGTACCATTTATCATTCTTAACTTTAAGTATGTCATATACATACAATGCCAAAATGATAAATTCACTTTAAGAGCTTTTACTATGAACACAATGACCTTTATCAATCATGTTGAACACATTCGACATGATTGTATGATGGAGTCTCAAGTACCATTGTGTTGAAGACTATTTAAGACTTTAGATTGAACTCATCAATCAGCAAACCTTATGTTCGCTGCCTTTTCTGATGAAACATGTAGATTGTTCCATCCAATTCTCCATTGAGAAAAGAAGTCTTTTCATCCTTTTGATGAAGCTCTAGGTTCAAACTTGCCACTATGGCCAAAATCAACCTTATGTACGTAAATCTTACAACAGATAAGAAAGTCTACTCATAGTCAATCTCTTTCTATTGTATGAACCCCTTAGTGACTAGCTAAGTCTTATATCTTTCGATACGTTTATCAGCCTGTGACGCGCGCCGGATCCCCGCGGCCGCCCGTTCTGACCGCCCGCACGTGGGCGATCGGGGCATGTGTGGGTCCGTCAACAGCTTGCGATAAATCGCAAGTGCGTCTATGTTGAGCAATAAGGAGGTTTCATGGAGTCGCCACCCAATAGAACATTGGGAAAGTTTCTCTCGTCTCGGAGAGCCTAAGACTTGCGCATTTTATCCATATTGGGCCATGAGGCCTAGGATTAACGCTAAAGCCTCGTGACACAAGAAGTATCTTGGAGGATAACCTCTAACCTCTTGAGCCCAAAGACCAGAGCTGGTTCGGGACTTCTCATTTATTTATACCTTGATTAATATCATAATTAAGTTTTGAATTCATTGTTTCATCAACTTTCCACACAATGCAATTTTAATTTAAAGGCGCAATCATTCATATCAAAAGCGGTAAATGTAAGAAAAATCCAAAATAAAGCATTCAAAATAAATTACAATAACACTAGGAGCGGAATACAACTCCCATTTATAAAAGTGAAATACATGCATAAAACGGGTTATTCATTAATAGTGAGAACATTGGTCCTCGCATGCATATTTATTATGAAACAATTTTGATGTGATGATTTATTTGGGTATGAAAAACTAGGACATTGGTCCCCTTTAGAAAAAAAATGTCAAGTTAATTAATAGAAACGTTTTTGTGATTTTCTTTTTAGCGTGCCTAAATAAAGAATTTTACAAGAAAATTATATGACAAAATTAAATAAAATATTACAAATAAAGAAAATAAATAAACCAAACGAGCCTTTTTTGGACCTCCCGATGTGCTCGCAAAAACGCCCAAGCGAAAAAATGAGTTTAGACATAAAAACAAAATACAAATAAAATAATGTTAGTGATTAAATCAATTCAATCAATTAAACATACAAAATAATGAATAAAAATTAAAATAAAATAAGGTGATATGAAAAAAATGATAATGGAATCAAAAATATTAACAAACCAAAATAAAATGAGAAACATGGATTATATATGATAAATGATTGAATGATGTGATGAAAATAAAATAAAACATGTTAATTAATTAGTACATGAAAATATACACATGATGAAAATAATGATGATATGTGAAAAATAATGAATGAATAAATAAACAAATGATAATAAAATCATGTAATAATGATAAAATTAGTAAACAAAGGAATGATGAAAATAATAATGATATATAACAAGGTTAATTGATGTGTTCATGATTAATACAAACTATTTACATGGAAAAAAGATTAATTTAAATTAAATAATTATTTGCATGTTAAAAATAATGAGGAATCAAAATAAATTATTTACATGTTAGGAATTAAAAAACAATATTCACATGAATAAAAATCAAATCACATATAAACAATTAAATACAATGAATATAAAATCAATACAACAAATGAATAGATGAAAACAATAAATAAATCAATAAGAACAATAAAATATATATGAATAAATTAAATAAAAATAAAATAAAATAGAAATGGAGCCAAGAATATTTACCCTCAGAATATTGGATTTGATGAAGGAAAAGTGATGATTTTCCGGAAAATTGCTTGAAAGAATAATCAATAAAATTAATTCTCTTTGTTTATGAAGAAAAACAAAGGAATTGATTTGTATGCTTAAGATTAAAAAGAAATTGATGTCAAAATGATGATTAATTTCTTGTGTTTATGGAGCAAAAACAAAGAAACTAATTGGAATAATTAACAATTGAAAATTGGCCTTTCAATTTCAATTAAACCTTATTAATTAAAAAGAAAAAATCTGAAATTTTGAAAAGAAATCAAAGAGGAAGAGAAATGCTGGAAATTCTGATGTAAAAAAAAGTAGTGGAGGCTCTCCTTTTTTTGATTCATCCTAAAGTATTTAAAGAATAGAAAATGTTGCCCTAATTTAATTAGGGAAAACAAACCTAATTTTATTCAAATTCTTTTATTTTTGGGGATAAAATCAAGTTTTATTAATTAATAATCTATAAAAAATATTTTGGAATTTTATTTGAAGTCAAAAACCCTTAATTTTGGGATAAAAACGGATTTTTGGGTGAAAAAATCGGAAAAAGGCTGAAAAAATGGAAAATAGGGTAACAGACCCTATACCGACGGCCAGGGAGCCGTCGCTAGAGGGACGCCGCCCGTCGCTATAGAGCGACGGGGACTCACGCGGCGACCAGGCGGGCTTCCGCGCGAAATCCGCGCGCTGGCGCTCGCGCACGAGCGCTCCGTGCGGCGCTCAGCGTGCGCGATGCTGCGCGCGCCTTTAGCGACGCGCAGCATCGGCGACGCTGAGCGTCGCCTTTGCGTCCGCAGCGCGATGGGCGCCTGGCGCCTGCGAGCTGGGCGCCAGCGCGCCGCCGCGCCCGACACTCGCGATCCGACTTTTTTTTTTTTTTAAATTATAAATTGACTAAAAACACTATAATTTTAAGCCCCCATTTTTCAAAATTAATTTTTTTAAATCTTTTTTATTATTTTTTAATTTTTCACTCTAAAATGCAAATTTGACGAGAAAATCATCACTTTTAACCTTTTAAGCCTATGAAGGCAATTATCATCATTGGGTAATCCTGATCAAGGCTACTCGGGACCCGGTGTCTACAGTTGCCCCCAATTTTGGAGAGGCTAGTGCATGGGTGCCTAGGTGAGCCAAAATTCAGGAAAAGGAAAGAAACGCGTACCTGACGCGGCAATCTACCTGCTGGATGGAGTTATGATGATAGCTGTTGCTGTCTTTTGGTTGTAACAGGTAATGCCGTGGTCGTGCTAACCTCTTGTGGGTAGTGCCGCCATCGTGCTAACCTATGTGAATTGGTAGTGCCGTGGTCGTGCTAACCTCTTGTGGGTTGTGCCGCCATCGTGCTAACCGTTGTGAATTTTGGTAGTGCCGTGGTCGTGCCAACCTCTTGTGGGTTGTGCCGCCATCGTGCTAACCGCTGTGAATTTTGGTAGTGCCATGGTCGTGCCAACCTCTTGTGGGTTGTGCCGCCATCGTGCTAACCGCTGTGAATTTTGGTAGTGCCGTGGTCGTGCCAACCTCTTGTGGGTTGTGCCGCCATCGTGCTAACCGCTGTAAATTTGGTACTGTGCTCCTTTAGATGTTTGGACTGGTGTCGTCACTCGGCTTTTGTTGGTGTTCCCCGCCGATTTCTCCTGCAAGATTGTATGCATAGGAATATACAAGAAATCACATGTGCATGATATGGAATGCAAATGCTTGCAACAATGTATAGCCTGTGCCCTAGGTGGTCCATGGTTCGCTGAGGTTGTAGCCTTCCTGCTCTACAATGCCCCCTGAAACCTGAGGATCGTCGACAAGTTTTCTGAAAGAGACGTCCGGTATATATCCTTGCCCCCCCTGGTCAATGATCATTTACCCGGGATTCTGTTTCATGTTCTGTATTGTAAGTTACTTGATTGAAAGAAGATCATCTGAAATAACGCCGCCTTATCGCTCTAGGCATTGAACGTCATTGTTTTAAAGGTAGTGCGTCCCTTGTGGATTTTCACACTAGCTTTTCTTTGCGGGAAATGCGTCCCTTATGGATTTTCACACAACCCTTTGCCTAACTTTTGCCTGGAATGGACCCAACCCAATCCAGCGGCTTTTGTTTATTTTATATTTATATTTTTTGTAGGGCAGACTGCCTATTTCCAGGTTTTCACCCTGCCCTTTGGCCTAACTTTTGCTTAGAGAGCCAGTTACGGTTTTCATCTCTAACGGCCTTCTTTGTTTTGTTTTGTTTTTTTTTTTTTTTTTTTTTACCAAAGCTTCTGTTAAGAGCAAATAGCACATATCCAATGAAGGGACTGAGCAATAATCATTAGATGAACAATTGGTATATTTCTTTTTAATACAGAACTGAAAGATCTATGAAAATGTATTCTTTTATTCATTGCAAAATTGTGTACATTTCTATATGATTTCATCATACATGATTTTCATTTGACAAGAATTCAAAAGCATATGACTACACCTAATCTCGGAGTGGATTTTGTCAGCATCAAACTCCTGTTATTAATCGGCCCTCTCGGGTTTTCTCGATTAAATATTTTCTCTGATGCCTCTAATTTTTGCACAGGATGCCTTTTTTCGGTTTTCACCCTGTCGAGGCGCCCAATTTTAGCACAGCCGCCTCTTTTCGGTTTTCGACTTGCAGGGCATTTTATTCTCTTCTTTTTATTTTGGTCTTTAGCCATGGAACCTTTTAAGTCTATCGACATTGACCGGGTCCTTGAACTCATTCCCATCGCTGTTTGCTAAAATTGCTGCTCCTTTTGTTAGCAACTTTTTCAAAATGAATGGACCTTCCCAGGTTGGTCTGAATTTGCCTCGTATGTCTGGAACTCCCGGCCTCATCATCTTAAAGACCAAGTCCCCCTCCTTCAACGGGTGCTTTCGTACTTTCTTGCCAAACGACCGAGCCAGCCTCTTTTGATAAACTTGGTTGTGGTAATAGGCTCGTAACCTGTTTTCATCCAACAGATTTAGATGTGACAAACGTTGTTGTGCCCATTCTGCTTCAGGAATCTCAGCTTCCATGACTACCCTCAATGATTTCAGCTCAATTTCAACCGGCAAGACTGCTTCAGTTCCATATACCAGAGAGAATGGCGTTGCCCCTGTAGAGGTCCTCACCGTCGTTCTGTATCCCCACAGGGCAAAGGGTAACTTCTCAGCCCAGTCCTTGTAAGTTTGGACTATCTTGGACAGGATCTTCTTTATATTCTTATTCGCGGCCTCTACTGCCCCATTCGCCTGCGGTCGGTAGGGAGAGGATTTATGATGCTTGACACCATACTTCTCGAGAAGTTTTCCGGTTTCTCCCATGAACTGCACCCCATTGTCGGACACTATGTGATGAGGGAGGCCACACCTGCAGATCAAATTCCTCTCTATGAACTTGGCCATGTCCCTTGCGTCAATCTTCTTGAAGGATTCTGCCTCGACCCATTTGGTAAAATAGTCGATTGCGACTATGATGTATCTGTGCCCATTGGACGCCGTGGGATGGATTTCGCCTATGATGTCTATTCCCCATGCTGCAAATGTCCATGGAGATGTTAAGTTATGTAACTCTGAAACTGGCACATGCCTCAAATTCGCGTACTGTTGGCATAACTGGCATTGCTTCACAAATTTTGAACAATCTGTATCCATTGTGAGCCAATAAAAACCTTGGCGCATGATCTTCTTTGCTAAGGCTAAGCCATTCATGTGAGCTCCACAAACCCCGGCGTGAACCTCTTCCATAAGTCTTTTAGCTTCTTTCTCTGCCAGACATCTTAACTGGATACCATCAGCTTGCCTTTTATATAAAGTGCCATTAACACTGATGAATTGAGTGGATAACTTCCTTATCATTCTTTGGTCCTTCTCAGTGGCTTCCTCTGGAAAGACTGATCTCTCTAAATAATTCTGAATGTCATAATACCATGGATTTCCATCAATGGCCTCAATGTCCATCACCTGTTCAGCTTCAAAGCAAGGTCTTTCCGAACTATAAATCAGCACGGGTTTCATCGCAAATCCTGTTGGGTTATCCCACATAGACACCAATGTTGCTAGAGCATCAGCTAACTGATTTTTGTCTCTGGGGATGAAGTGGAAAGTGCAAATCTCGAACTGGCTGCTCAACGTTCTCAAGTGCTTTACATAAGGCAACAACCTTTCTTCCTTGACTGACCACTCCCTTCTGATCTGATGAATTACTAAGGAAGAATCTCCAAATACTTCTGCGGTCTCTACCCCCAGAGCGAGTAATGCTTCCAATCCAAAGATGCAAGCTTCATATTCTGCTTCATTATTGGTAGCCTTATACCTCAGCTTCTTAGCCAATGGTAGTCTTTCACCATCTGGGGTCGTAAGAATAACTCCTACGCCTGCTCCCTTATTATTGACTGCTCCATCAAAGAATAATTGCCACCCTTGCACTGCTATGGCCGTAACATCTTCATCTGGAAAGTTGTATTCAAACTGATCTCCCTCAATAGGATGCTCGGCTAAGAATTCTGCTACCGCTCTTCCCTTAATGGTTTTCTTTGTTATGTACTCAATATCAAATTCCTGCAACAGCAGTAAACATCTTCCCATCTTCCCTAGTAGAGAGGGTGCTTCTTGGAGGTATCTGAGCGGATTATGTTTGGCAACCGTTTGTACCTTGAAGGAATGAAAGTAGTGCCGCAACTTCTTAGAAGCCCAGATAACTGCTAAACAAATCTTTTCTACCTCTACATATTTGGCTTCGTACGGCAGGAATTTCTTGCTAAGATAATAAACTGCAAACTCCACACCAAAATCGTCCTCTTGAGACATCATAGCACCCACTGAGTTATCTTCCACAGCCAGGTACAGGATTAGTGGTTTGGCACGGCGTGGTGGTCTTAGTACCGGAGGATTTAGGAGATAGTCCTTAATGGTGTCGAAGGCCAGTTGACAGTCATCGTTCCATATCACCGGCTGATTCTTCCTAAGAAGCTTGAAAATAGGCTCACATACTGAAGTTAGCTTGGCAATAAATCGGCTGATGTACTGAAGCTTTCCTAAGAAACTTCTGACGTCCTTCTCCTTCTTGGGCACTGGCATCTCTCTTATGGCTTTGACTTTATCGGGATCTACCTCGATTCCCCTCTGGCTTACTACATGGCCTAACAACTTTCCTGATGTAACTCCAAAAAGGCACTTCTTGGGATTGAGGCGCAAATCCTACTTGCTAATTCTTTGAAAGAACTTTTCTAAAGCCTCAAAGTGACCTTCCCTGGTAGTCGACTTAATCATCATGTCATCAACGTACACCTCCACTTCTTTGTGGATTAAGTCATTGAGAACCTTGGTCGCCATCCTCTGATAAGTCGCTCCTGCATTCTTCAACCCAAAAGGCATAACCCGATAGGCATATGTCCCCCACTCGGTGATAAAGGCTGTCTTGATCCGGTCCACTATCTTGTTAAGGATTTGATTGTACCCTGCGTATCCATCCACAAAGCTATACATTATGCAAGCAACAGCACTATCTACTAGCACATCAATATGAGGAAGAGGGAAATCATCTTTCGGACAGGCCTTGTTCAGGTCTCGATAGTCAACGCATACTCGAACCTTACCGTCCTTCTTAGCTACAGGAACCACATTAGCTAACCATGTTGGGTATTGAACCTCTATCAGGAACTTAGCGTCAATCTGCTTATGGATCTCCTCTTTCACTTTCTGTGCCCACTCTGGCCTAAGCCTCCGAAGCTTTTGCTTGACTGGTTTAAACTCTGGGTAAGTTGGGATGGCATGTTCAGCAACATCTCGATCTATTCCCGGCATATCCTCATAGGTCCAGGCAAAGACTTTTTCATATTTTTTTAATATTCTCTCAAATTTTATTCTCTCTTCAGGAGTTATGTCTGATGCTAGCAAAATTTCCTTTGGATTTTCCAAAGTTTCGAGATTAAATGCAGTTGTGCCAGTTGAATTAATATCAAAAATGAATGCATCATGCTTATGATCATGCGAAATGAAATCATCAGAAACATCACACAAGTAAGCAAAGTTATTCATCTCATTAACATAATCAGAAACATTAACATTGTCCTCAAAGAGTTCTGGTATAAAAAGAGAATCTAAATGACTATCAACTTCAGTCAACGCTGATGCTGCAGCTGACTGTGCTTTGGCTTCCTGGCTTGGTGAAATCTTGAGATCTTCACTCTTCGGCTCTGGTTCCACTATCTTCTCCTTCCCCTTAAGTCTGGTGGCTAACAGCTTATCAGTTACAATCTCTTCGGATTCACCCCTATCCCAGATGCTGCATTGGGTCATAATCTCCTCATCCCAAAAGTTCTCTACAGCTTTAACAACTCTGATTTCCCAATCAAAGACATCATTGAAAATTTCAAAACCCGGGGTAATCTTCCCATCTACCCACTGCGGCTCTTCTTCTCCGGTGTAAGCACAAACCGATGATGATGGCACAAAGCTCTCCGAAATATGGGGAATCTTCCCTGACACTTTCTTCTTACCATACTTTCCTTTGTAGCCCAACCCCTTTCGATCTTTTTGACCACGTGTAGTGATAGCATCCTGCAGTCCTTGTGACTCTTTTCCCAAACCAGCCCCTGGGAGGAAGTGCATCTTTTTCAGCATATTCACCACTTGAGGGCTACCTTCTAAGCTTTGCTCTTCTCCGATCACTAATACATGAAAGCCACTGAATGGATGATTAGAGATCTCCAAAGCAGACACTTGGTTCTCTCTTGCTGCTTTAATGGTCACTACCTCTCCTTCATGAGGTATCTTAATTATCTGGTGTAAGATAGATGGCACTCCTCCTAACTTATGGAACCACGGTCTTCCAAGCAGAGCTGAGAAGTTTGCTGGGATCGGTAGAACCACAAAATCCGTTTCTGTCTCAATAGGCCCCGTCTTTACCAAAGCTTTGAAAGTTCCCAATGCTTGCCTCCTAGAATTGTCGTAGGCAGTGATGGTCAGGTCAGATTTGCTTAACATACTCTCATCCATCCCGAAAGCCTGAAGCGCTACCAAAGGGCAAACATTTATTGACGACCCGTCATCAACCATGACGCAAGCGATGTGTTTACCATTGATCTGTGCCTTGATGTACAAAGGTCGGTTGTGGCTGCGACCCTCTGTTGGTAGGTCTGCATCAGAAAAAACCAATTTCTCCCCGGATCCCCCCTTTACAAGGTCTAAAAGCTCGGATGGAGAGATTGTAGTTGCTACGGTGGATACACTCAATGCTTCAACTAACTTCTGTCGGTGAGAGGGGGACTGTCTCAAGAGGTCCCAAATAGATATCTGAGCCGTGGTCTTTTTTAGTTGCTTCAATATTGAATTTTCTTCCGGCTCCTTCTCTGCGATTACTTGTGCTGGGTCCTGCTGCTTCTCGGCTTCTGGAATGACCCTCCCACTTCTTGTTACTGCTTCTACTCTTTCTTCTTCCTCTGAATCCCATGGATCCGTAAGCTCTCCATTTTTCTCATCTTCATCATCTCCACTCTCACTAGTGGACCAACAGTCTATTGCTGCCACGAAAACCCCTTCTCCATCCACTGCAGGGCGAGTAATAGCGACATACTCATTTCCATATAGGTCCTGCATCACATACCATTCTGATAGGCTCAATCCAATCATAAAGACTGGAGGTGGCACTGTATTATAGCCGGACTTCTTCTTGCTTTCCCTCTGCTCAGGATCGGTGATCTGCTTCTTATCAATTAGATCTTGGACCCGATGTCTTAGTGTTATACAATCATCCGTCAAATGCCCGGTATGTTGGTGGAATGCGCAGTATTCATTTTCTTTGTGCCCTGGCTGTCCTTGGGTCTTGGCCGGCCTAGGTGATAGGGGCTGCAGTTTTCCTTCTTTTATTAGCCTCTTCAGTACCCATGATAAAGGCCTACCCAAGTTGGAGAAATACCTCTGATTTACCCCGGTTGCAGACACCTTGGCAGTCTTCCCAACTCTGTTACCACTGCTGGAACTTGCTGGCTTGGCTGTCCCTTGATTGCTGTATCCCTTCCTGGTATAGGACTCGCTGTTTGCCCTCTTGGCTAAATATTCTCCCTCTGCTTCTATGGCGATATCCTTCAGGGATTCCCAGTCTTTCAGTCCCTTCATTTTCAATCCATCTCTCAAATAGGGGCTGGCATTTCGAATGAACAGCCGGATCTGATCAGAAGTTTTCGGTTTGCGTTTCATCTCCATAACCCGGTTTCTCCACCGAGTAAGGTACTCGTGGAAGGACTCCCCAGCCTTCTGTTGTAGCAACTCGAGATCTTTCAAAGTGACCTCCATCCGGGTACTGCAATCGTACTGCTTAAGGAACTCTTCAGTTAGCAAGTCCCAATCCTCCTTGGACCTCCTCTCAAGCCCATGGTACCAATCAATAGCAGCTCCTGTGAGACTCAAGCAAAAATACTCTATCTTTTGCTTTCTTGTCAAGGTCGTTCCCTTCATGACCAGCGAGTATTTCTTGATGTGTGCAGCAGGATCAGGGGTGCCATCAAATTTGGGAATATCCGGCATCTTAAAATTCTGGGGAATCAGGTCATCCCCATCTAGCTCTTGGTCTTCCGGGTTCATTCCTTTTCCCACGGTCATCATCCTTGCCATGGCCTCAAATCTCTCTTCCATTTTCCTCCACATTGCCTCATCCAGTTTCGGTGACTTCTCTTTAGCTACTGTATGCTCCTCTAGCTCATCTCCCCCAAACTCAGCTTCAGACCTGGGGCCCTCTCTGCGCTCAATAGGTGCAGGCACTCTTTGCTCAACAACAGGTGGGTCAACCACTGGTTGGTTAACTGTAGCAGGACGCTCTTCTCTTACAACCCCTTGTTCAGCTGGTACTCGGATAGGGGCAGCAGCAGCTTGTTGCCCAGCTATTGTGGTGGCAAGATTGCCCATCATTGCAATCATGCGGGCTTCAAATTCCTCCATTCTCTTTCCTACCTCCTCAGCAATTATTGCCCGGGTTGCATCAGACTCATTTGATGGATTAGCCATGCTTACTTCTGTTGAAGATTCGAGAGAAAACCCCACACTATTTTCTGAGATTGAATCTGAACTCTGATCCAACACTAATTCTGTTAACCCCAAAAGTGGCATCCTTCTTAACCGTCCGTCGGGACCTCTAGACCACCCAGGAGAATCTATGATGGCTGAAATGCAAAAATTGTTAAGATGGTGCATGATTAAAATGCAATGCATGCTCGTACTGATGCAACATAGACAAACACATGCAAGCAGATAGATCCCTCCAACCTTATATCTCCCACACACGTGGTAGTGCGGTCTCTTTCCTAGGTGGGCTTGATCCATGGATTAACGTGGAACCCAATGGACACGTATGGTGCGCGGTGAAAAACCGACAGTATAACACTCCTATACTAATGTACAAGCGGATGGATAGTGATCGTCATGTATTTAGACGTTCCACAAATTTCGACATGGCCCTACCGGGGCATGGAAGCCTTTGGCTAGGTTACCAAGCGAGACATCTGGACTCACCCAATACATGAGGATCCATACAACAAGCATGGAATTAGGGTTCATATCACCTGTGGAAAGTAGCTATGGCCATTATATGAGCTTTGGACAAGGGAGATGTTACTTTAAGGCTACCCAAGCATGGTCCCTGCACGACGGGTCTATCTCATCACGAGCATAACGACCGATCGGGTAACCATTTGATATACCATGATGGTACAAGGCTTGGGCTGGTGATTATCCTTAACACTTCCCCAAATTGAGTGAAAATGAGGAGGTGCTTCAGGAATGCATCGGGGCTAAAAGAGGGACCAAACTAGCATAGATCTAAGGCTCTAATGAGGTGCAATGCAGTTTTGAAAGAAGATGAAATTTTTGAATTAAAACTCAATTATGATTTTTAATCAAGGTACTTTCGAATCGAAGTCTCGAGTATGTCCCCAGTGGAGTCGCCACTGTGACGCGCGCCGGATCCCCGCGGCCGCCCGTTCTGACCGCCCGCACGTGGGCGATCGGGGCATGTGTGGGTCCGTCAACAGCTTGCGATAAATCGCAAGTGCGTCTATGTTGAGCAACAAGGAGGTTTCATGGAGTCGCCACCCAATAGAACATTGGGAAAGTTTCTCTCGCCTCGGAGAGCCTAAGACTTGCGCATTTTATCCATATTGGGCCATGAGGCCTAGGATTAACGCTAAAGCCTCGTGACACAAGAAGTATCTTGGAGGATAACCTCTAACCTCTTGAGCCCAAAGACCAGAGCTGGTTCGGGACTTCTCATTTATTTATACCTTGATTAATATCATAATTAAGTTTTGAATTCATTGTTTCATCAACTTTCCACACAATGCAATTTTAATTTAAAGGCGCAATCATTCATATCAAAAGCGGTAAATGTAAGAAAAATCCAAAATAAAGCATTCAAAATAAATTACAATAACACTAGGAGCGGAATACAACTCCCATTTATAAAAGTGAAATACATGCATAAAACGGGTTATTCATTAATAGTGAGAACATTGGTCCTCGCATGCATATTTATTATGAAACAATTTGATGTGATGATTTATTTGGGTATGAAAAACTAGGACATTGGTCCCCTTTAGAAAAAAAATGTCAAGTTAATTAATAGAAACGTTTTTGTGATTTTCTTTTTAGCGTGCCTAAATAAAGAATTTTACAAGAAAATTATATGACAAAATTAAATAAAATATTACAAATAAAGAAAATAAATAAACCAAACGAGCCTTTTTTGGACCTCCCGATGTGCTCGCAAAAACGCCCAAGCGAAAAAATGAGTTTAGACATAAAAACAAAATACAAATAAAATAATGTTAGTGATTAAATCAATTCAATCAATTAAACATACAAAATAATGAATAAAAATTAAAATAAAATAAGGTGATATGAAAAAAATGATAATGGAATCAAAAATATTAACAAACCAAAATAAAATGAGAAACATGGATTATATATGATAAATGATTGAATGATGTGATGAAAATAAAATAAAACATGTTAATTAATTAGTACATGAAAATATACACATGATGAAAATAATGATGATATGTGAAAAATAATGAATGAATAAATAAACAAATGATAATAAAATCATGTAATAATGATAAAATTAGTAAACAAAGGAATGATGAAAATAATAATGATATATAACAAGGTTAATTGATGTGTTCATGATTAATACAAACTATTTACATGGCAAAAAGATTAATTTAAATTAAATAATTATTTGCATGTTAAAAATAATGAGGAATCAAAATAAATTATTTACATGTTAGGAATTAAAAAACAATATTCACATGAATAAAAATCAAATCACATATAAACAATTAAATAGAATGAATATAAAATCAATACAACAAATGAATAGATGAAAACAATAAATAAATCAATAAGAACAATAAAATATATATGAATAAATTAAATAAAAATAAAATAAAATAGAAATGGAGCCAAGAATATTTACCCTCAGAATATTGGATTTGATGAAGGAAAAGTGATGATTTTCCGGAAAATTGCTTGAAAGAATAATCAATAAAATTAATTCTCTTTGTTTATGAAGAAAAACAAAGGAATTGATTTGTATGCTTAAGATTAAAAAGAAATTGATGTCAAAATGATGATTAATTTCTTGTGTTTATGGAGCAAAAACAAAGAAACTAATTGGAATAATTAACAATTGAAAATTGGCCTTTCAATTTCAATTAAACCTTATTAATTAAAAAGAAAAAATCTGAAATTTTGAAAAGAAATCAAAGAGGAAGAGAAATGCTGGAAATTCTGATGTAAAAAAAAGTAGTGGAGGCTCTCCTTTTTTTGATTCATCCTAAAGTATTTAAAGAATAGAAAATGTTGCCCTAATTTAATTAGGGAAAACAAACCTAATTTTATTCAAATTCTTTTATTTTTGGGGATAAAATCAAGTTTTATTAATTAATAATCTATAAAAAATATTTTGGAATTTTATTTGAAGTCAAAAACCCTTAATTTTGGGATAAAAACGGATTTTTGGGTGAAAAAATCGGAAAAAGGCTGAAAAAATGGAAAATAGGGTAACAGGCCCTATACCGACGGCCAGGGAGCCGTCGCTAGAGGGACGCCGCCCGTCGCTATAGAGCGACGGGGACTCACGCGGCGACCAGGCGGGCTTCCGCGCGAAATCCGCGCGCTGGCGCTCGCGCACGAGCGCTCCGTGCGGCGCTCAGCGTGCGCGATGCTGCGCGCGCCTTTAGCGACGCGCAGCATCGGCGACGCTGAGCGTCGCCTTTGCGTCCGCAGCGCGATGGGCGCCCAGGCGCCTGGCGCCTGCGAGCCGGGCACCCACGCGCCTGCGAGCTGGGCGCCAGCTCGCTGCCGCGCCCGACACTCGCGATCCGACTTTTTTTTTTTTTTTAAATTATAAATTGACTAAAAACACTATAATTTTAAGCCCCCATTTTTCAAAATTAATTTTTTTAAATCTTTTTTATTTTTTTTTAATTTTTCACTCTAAAATGCAAATTTGACGAGAAAATCATCACTTTTAACCTTTTAAGCCTGTGAAGGCAATTATCATCATTGGGTAATCCTGATCAAGGCTACTCGGGACCCGGTGTCTACACAGCCTTTCGCTTTACTTTGAGAATACATTTATTCTCAATTTGTGTCCTTCCAGTAGATCAACTAGTTCTCAAACATGGTTTGATCTCATGGATGCCATTTTTTTCTTCCATTGCTTTAATCCATTTTTCCTTAGATGGGCATGAAAAAGCCTTTTCAATATTTTTACGCTCTTTCTTATCTCGTGGGATAACTAAAAGGGTTTCGTTCAAGCCTTCAATTTTAAATTATCGGCATAAAACACTTATCCTTTTAGATTTTTGCAGTTCTGAATCTTGATAAACATGTCTCATATATTTATCGGGATTCACAATGCTCCCATTGGGACCATGTTCCATACTCCCACTGGAGTCAGGAATACTTCATTCTTTGATTCCCACTGGAGTTAAGAATGCTCCCACTCGAATTAGGTCTCGAACATCCGGATCATTTGGAGGATGAAGGTCTTAACCTTCTTCTTCTAATTCCCTCCCACTCAGATGGAGTGATTCTGATAGTTCCTCTACCTGAGATTAATAAAGAAGTGAAATCTCAATTCACTTCACCCAACTTAGAAAATGCATTCTCTTAAGAATGTGACGTCTTGTGATTCGAATTCTATCATTATACCGTTTTCTTACTGACCCATGAAAATGTATCCTTTTGATACTTCAGAATATCTCACATAGATGCTCTTTTTACCTCTTGGTCTCAAATTTACCAAATTGAGGTATCATGGACGTAAGCATTATAACCCAAAGGTTGTAAATGGCTTAGGTCAGCTTGTTGACCCGTTCACAACTCATAAGTTGTGGTAATGACAGATTGGGAGGGCATACAGTTCAGAACATATATGGCAGTCAATAAAGCATCTCCCCAATAGGAGATAGGCAAATTTGTCTCTGCCATTAGAGATCTAACCATATATATAGGAGAGTCTTATTTCTCCTTTCCTCAACACCGTTTTGTTGTGGATTTCAAGGAATGAACAACTGATATTCAATCCTTTTTCATCACATAAAGCTTTAAATTTATCTGTAAGATATCACTAACCTCTGTCAGTTCTTAAAACTTTGATCTTTTTTTGTCTAATTGATTCTCAACTATACTCATATAAGTCTTGAAGCAACTCGATGCTTCTGACTTGTGAGAAATCAAATAGACATGACCATACCAAGTATAGTCACATATTAAATGTGATGAAATAGTAGGGCGCATGCCTTACCCTCAAATATATTTGACTACATATGTCAGAATGGACTAATTGTAATGGAAATCTGGCTTTAGTTTATTTTTCGAATGATTTTCTAACTAGTTTTTCCTTTTAGTCAATGCTCACATGTAGGCAATTCAACGTTATTTAAATTGCCTATTAAACCTTCTTTGACTAACCGACTCATTCGGCTTTATCTAATATGATTTAATATAGCATGCCATAATTTCACATTATTCTTATAACAATGTGAAAAATAATAAATTAAAGGAAAATAATCATGGTCCATATCCATAACCAGAACTATAATAGAAATCATTCAAGTATAAGCATACACTGTTATCTCAAAATATAAATTGAAAACAAATTTCAATAAGTAAGAACAGAACCTAAATTTCATAACAAAGGTATCTCTATCCCTTATTATACGGTCTATTGGTTCTAAATCTATCACCCACAAAGGATTAAATTCATAACTAGATACATAAATTTCACTCACTCTTGAGTCAGAATAGTGTATCTTTTTAGGCACAATGCAGTCTCTTTGCATAGTGTCCTTTCTATAGGCAATTGAAACATTTCACTCTTGGATTGCTTACCACCGTTTTGCCTTTGGACCTTTTGTGATTCTATACCTTTTGCTTTTTAGGCTCTCAAGCCTTTTTCTTATCCCTATTGTTAAAGCTTATTTTATTGTTCTAATGAGAACTCATTCTATTAGAACAGGACTGTGCCGTATGCACTATGACATGGACCTTAATCACTGTCAGATGGTCCCTTTTAAGCTTCAAATGACAAGCGACATCCTTAAATGCCTTTATGCTTATCCATGTGAGTTAGTTGCATCTACACATGCTACCAACTCATGGGTAAAGAATGGATAACAGTTTGGACCTACTGCTCATCAGTCACTTATGACTAAGTTCACTAAGGTCACTTTTTCTTTTTCATCTCTCTTAGATGTTTTCGCGTTGAATAATCAGACTTTTTCTGACATGTATCACATTTGATCATTAATGATCAGAGCTTATCAAGAGTCACATCTCTAATGTTCTCCTGCAAAATGATCCACAGATCAATTGCATTTTGATACTTGCGAAATTGCGTAGTGATGTGATGCGACATAGGCATCTCAGTCCTGCTTATACTGGGATATAGTGCCATCCTCAAGTTTAGCCATAACCGAACTTAAGAATTCAAGAGCCTTTTACTCTTCGAGCACATATTGGATCTTTGTATTCTAGATTTCCTAATTATAACTTGGAAGCAGCATCCATTAAGATCCGCTGATCTCAAATGGAACAATATTGCACATTTTAAAGGAGATAAGGCAACACATGCAATTTATTATGCAACTGAAATAATAACCTAGTAAAATTTTCTATTAGGCTCAAATTTGAAAAGGCTACTTATAGTATCCAATTACCCACTAAGTCCTAATGTCCAACCTTACAGGTTAAAATTTCATGCATAATAAATCTGAATTGTTGGAATATCAAGTTCTCAAACTTATGAGGGGATCTTTATTAAGCCTTTACTTAATAAACATGCAATTATTTTACTAATAAAATATTGCAAGGCAGTTAACAATTAAAATAAACTCATTTATGATAAAGTTAAATGTCATCATGATTAGTAAATAAACACATTTATTTAACCAGAAATCCAATAATCCCTAAATAAGACACTCATGTCAAATATTAATAGGAAACATAAATCCTATTTTAATAATAACAAATGCCAACTCAAATTGACTCTTATGTCAATTATTATAGAAGTTCAGATTTCATAAAATCTTTCTTGATGTTGGGATTAATTCTTTGACCAAAGTTTTATTTTTATACTCAGACCACTAATCCAAATGCACTCTTGCATTTGTTCTCACACATTATTTTATGATGCACTATTGCATCAATGTCATCAGTTCAAATCTTCCTTCGCATTCTTATGTTGCTTATTGATTGCACTCTTACATTTCTTAAAGCAACCTATGCTTATCTTAAGGAAGAACCGGTGTCCTTATTTAAAATTTCTATAACATATTACAGAAAAATTTATACACTCATGTATAAATACACATAATTGAAACGTATTTCAATCAATAAATAAGGACAGAACCTCAAAAAATTTTCAAAATATTTTAAAAATTAATCGAATGCAGAAAACACATTTTCTACAATATTTAATATTTTATTTTGAAATTAAACACATTTAAATATCAAAAATTACAAAATATATTTTCTAGTCATTAATGAATTTTGGAAACATGACCGAAAAATCAAAAATAATTTGAAAAAATAATTCGCAAAATATCGGAGATGAAATGGTGGTCGAAGGACGCCGCACGCGCCAACACGTGCCGACGAGGGAGTGAAAGATGCGCTCACATGCCTTCACAAGCCACATATGCGGCCTCCCACTGGACCTAACACGTGTCACAACCACAGCGTGCCACGTGTTCGCATTCAGTTATGCCACGTGTCTGAATGCTATTGGTCCACCTAGTGCCCACGTGGCACAGTCGACGCCACGTGTCGGCGTCATTGGTCCAAGTGTCACACGTGACACGTCAGCACCGACACGTGGTAGACCTCGGTTGACATGTGTCAAAACCTGATTGGACCACGTGTCGCTCGCCTTGCACGTTGGTACACGTCACCGCCACGTGGCGGTGTCCCATTGGACCACGTCTCACGCATGACACGTCAGCATTGCCACGTGGCAGACCTCAGTCTGACACATGGCGGTCCCTGATTAGGACATGTGGTACCATCTGATTGTGACACGTGGCATGACCACAGTCTTCCACGTGTCACCCTCTGGTTGGTCCACGTGTCCAACCCATCTTCTCTGCCACGTGGCATGGCCTCAGCCATCCACGTGGCATTCAGCGATTGGGCCACGTGTCAGTATGACACATCACATCTGACACGTGGCGACGCGCGTGTTGGCCATCGCCCATGCGCACGCGCCGAACGGATTGGAGCGCTTGTAGGCCATGTACCGCCTTCCCTGCCGAATCTGATGCTCCGGTTCCGGCCGGTGGGGGGTTTTTGCGGTCTCTGAATCCAATGGTGAGGTCAAAAATCAAGAATCCCGACTTCTAGTTAGCCGTTTAGAACACTGATGTTCATCCCCTCGGGTTTCGGTGTACACATACACGAAATCGAGATGAAATATACACGCATATATATTTTTCACACAAAAAACATATTTTTTTGTGTTAAATGCATCCCAGATCTAATGATTTTACACATAAAATTTTAGATCTTTTTAGCCACATGCCAGGATGCAAAAACAATGGCTCTGATACCAATAATGGGAAAATTATAACAAATATAATTTAGTAGAGGTAACATTAAGAATGGTACCTACCTCTTGTAGCGCAGAATCTCATTGCTGAAGCGTCTACAAGGATCTCATTTGTTTTTGGTCACTGATCTAGCTTTTATCCACATGTGGGATAATCGCAACTATTTTACAATCTAAAAGCCCCTGAAAATTTAAGACAGAAAACAAGCGTGAGTGGGAACGAGCAGCCTTACGGCATGTACGTTTTGTCATTACCAAATAATGAGGATCTCACGCCTATTTATAGAGATCCTAAAAGCTAGAGACCTATCTCTAGTTTAACTCAGACTCTTTCTGAGATAGGATTTGGTAATTTTAATCAGATTAAATAACTCAATTTAATCTAGATTGGAACTTAATCCATTATAGAGTCATGGGCGCATCCCAACACTATCATTTATGTTAGTAATTAAATCAAGAAAATCAATTAATACATAAAACAATAAATAATAGATTAGAATAAATAAAATATGCATTGTGTATGACAAATAAACTAACTAATATAATTTAAAAAAATAAATTAGCATATTAACATGTCAACATAATAATAATAATAATAATAATAATAATAATAATAATATTGAAGAATAAAAAATTAAATAAAATAAAGTAGAAAGAATATTAAAAATGTTAAAACTATATACAAAATCACATAAAATAAATAAAAACACAATAAATATAAAAATCTAATTGTTAATAATTAAATATGAACAAAAAAACAAATAAAATAAAAATAAAATTAAATGATCAAGCCTAAAATGTTTACCCTCAGATTTTGGATTCGATTGATGAAAAATATGATTGATTTCCTTGATTTGATTCACAAAATAGAAATAAAAATAATAAAAATTGAAATTTTATTTCAAAAGAAATTTGCTTAAAAAATAAAAGAAGAAAAGAAATTAATTCTCAAGAAAAAAAGAATTGATTTCTTTGTCTTAAGAATATTTATTGATAAAAGTTTGTTAAAAAGAAGAACATAAATTCAATTTTCAAGAACAAAAAAAATATTTCTTTGTCTTAAAAAATTACAATTGAATAAAAATCCCAATCTCAAGAATAAAGAATAATTTTCTTTGTCTCAAGAAAAATTCTAGATTAAAAATTGAATTTTTAACCTAAGAATTTTATTTGAAGAAAAGATGTAAAAAATGGTGTAGAGAGAATTCTATAAGAAGAAGAGAAGAAAAAAATAAAATTTTTGATCCCAAAATGAAGTCCCCCTCATTCCCTTTCAAATTTTCAACTTAAATGAATAAGAATGGAAAAAAAAATTAATTAGGAAAGAAAGTAGGATTTTTAATTAAATTCCTTTAATTTGGGTGTAAAAAAGGAAGAAAACCCTCAAAATCCTGGAAAATAGGTTGAAAAATGTCAAAAAATGAAGAAAAAATGGAAAATGAGCGAAAATTGGCATTTGCGGCGGATCTGGGGCGACCGACACCCGTCGGCGTGCCCGACAGGCGTCGGTCACACACGCTGGCGCGCGCATAGCGCGTCGCTCGTGCAGCACGCTGGCGAGCTCACGGCGCGCTCCGCGCATAGGAGCTACGCGCTGCCGCGCGTCGACATCCGATTTTTCGATTTTTATTTTCTTAAATATAACTAAAAAAACACTAAAATTTTCAAACTTCATTTTTTAAAACTAAATTTCAAAATATTTTTATTATTTTTTATTTTTTATCCTAAAATTCAAATTTCACACGAAAATCATCACTTACAACCTTTTCGCCCGCGAATAGGCATTTTATTATCATTAGGTAACTCCGATCTAGGCTTACACAGAACCCGGTATCTACATTTGCACCCAGTTTAGGGGAAGCTAGTACACTAGTGTTTAGGTGAGCCTAAACTCAAAGCAAAAAATTAAAGAGACACATACCTGAGGCAGCTATCTTTCCGAACTGGGAGATGCTATGGTGGTCGTTGCCATGTTATCGGCGTGTTATCCTTTGTTGAAGCGGTAGTGCCGTGATCGAGCTAACCCTTCGTAGAGTGGTAGTGCCGTCATCGTGCTAACCCTTCTGAAGTGGTAGTGCCGTGGTCGTGCTAACTTTTCGTAGAATGTAGTGCTGCAATCGTGCTAACCCTTCTGAGTTTGTGACGTGGCAGTGTCATGATCGTGCTAACCCTCCATGTAGTTGTAGTGCCATCATCGTGCTAACCGTTCTGAAGTGGTAGTGCTGTGGTCGTGCTAACCTTCCGTAAAATGGTAGTATTGCCATTGTGTTAACCCTTCTGAGTTTGTGAAGCGGTAGTGCCGTGATCATGCTAACCCTCAGTAGAGTGGTAGTGCGGTCATCGTGCTAACCCTTCTGAAGAGGTAATGCCATGGTCTTGCTAACCTTCCGTAGAATGGTAGTGCCGCCATCGTGCTAACCCTTCTGATTTTGTGAAGTGGTAGTGCGATGACCGTGCTAACCCTCCGTAGAGTGGTAGTGCCGTCATCGTGTTAACCCTTTTGAAGTGGTAGTGTCGTGGTCGTGCTAACCTTCCGTAGAATGGTAGTGCCACCATCGTGCTAACCCTTCTGAGTTTGTGAAGCGGTAGTGCCATGATCATGCTAACCCTCCGTGGAGTAGTAGTGCCGTCATCGTGCTAACCCTTCCAAAGTGGTAGTGCCGTGGTCGTGCTAACCTTCGGTAGAATGGTAGTGCCGCCATCGTGCTAACCCTGCTGAGTTTGTGAAGTGGTAGTGCCGTGATCGTGCTAACCCTCCGTGGGGTGGTAGTGCCGTCATCGTGCTAACCCTTCTGAAGTTGTAGCGTCGTGGTCGTGCTAACCTTCCATAGAATAGTAGTGCAGCCATCGTGCTAACCCTTCTGAGTTGGTGAAGTGGTAGTGCCATGTCCGTTCCGTGGAGTGGTAGTGCCGTCATCGTGCTAACCCTTCTGAAGTGGTAGTGCCGTGGTCTTGCTAACCTTCTGTAGAATGGTAGTGCCGCCATCATGCTAACCCTTCTGAGTTGGTGAAGTGGTAATGCCGTGATCGTACTAACCCTCCGTGGAGTGGTAGTACCGTCATCGTGCTAACCCTTCTGAAGTGGTAGTGCCGTGGTCATGCTAACCTTCTGTAGAATGGTATTGCCGCCATCGTGCTAACCCTTTTGAGTTTGTGAAGTGTTAGTGTCGTGATCGTGCTAACCCTCCGTGGAGTGGTAGTGCCGTCATCGTGCTAACCCTTATGAGTTGTGAAGCGGTGCCCCCTGAGAGGTCTTTGGTTGATTTGCCCCCTGAGAGGTCTTTGGATGGTTGGTCACCCCCTGACAGGTCTTCAGTTGATCGCCCCCTAAGAGGTCTTTGGATGGTTGCCCCCTGAGATGTCTTTGGTTGATGCTTTGATTGATGTCTGGATTGATGTCGTTTTGGTTGGTTGGCCCCTGAGAGGTCTTTGGTTGGATTAATGTCTGGATTGACGTTTGGATTGATTGGTTGCCCCCTGAGAGGTCTTTGGTTGATGCTTGGATTGATGTCTGGATTGATGTTTGGATTGATGTTATCACTCGGCTTTTGTCAGTGTCCGCATCTAATCTTTCTTACTGCAAAACTGGAAAACCAAATATGCAGGAAAAATAGTGAGCATGCAGGTGAAATGTATTTGTCATGCAAAAATGTAGGATAAGAACTCATCTAAGTGAGTTTGGAGGCAATAGTCGGGCTGGGCTCAACTTGCTGTAGGATCGATGCTCTTTGGAATTGCTTTTGAATTTCATGCCATTGGGATTGCGAGGTTCTCATCTGATCCCTGTAGTCATTTTTTTTTAAAAAATAGTACGTTCCTTGTGGATTTTCACACTAGCTTTTCTTAGCAGGAAATGCGTCCTTTGCGAATTTTCACATAATCCTGTGCCTTACTTTTGCCTGGAATGGACCCAACCCAATCCAACGGCTTTTATTCATTTCATTTTTTGTATGACAAACTGCCTGTTTCCAGGTTTTCACCCTGCCCTTTGGGCTAACTTTTGCTTATAGCGCCAATTACGATTTTTATCTCTAACGGCCTTTTTTTTTTTGGAGAGGCTGAAGTTGTTAGTAGAGATCCTTCTAGGGTGATCAACATGTACTTATGCCCATGTTGTAGCCGTCTAAGCTTGATTCCTCTCATGATGGTGTTGTAAAATTGCCTTCGCAGTTGATAGCAAAATGAGTCGGCTGAAGGACCCAAGTGGTGAGAGTAACAGAGGATAGATAGTAGATGACTTTGATTACACAAAGTGAACTGCTCTGATCACATCAATATACCATTGCATAAATGGATGTGTTTCAATTTGATTTCATTACGTATGATCATTGTTTGGCATTAATCTCAAGAATATAAAACCTCATCTAATCTCGGGATGGATCTAGAAAGCATTAAACTCCTGTGATCAATTAGCCCTCTCGGATTTTCATGATTGAATATTTTCTCTTAGCCCTTAATTTTTGCCCATAATATTTTTTTTTCTAGCAGGACGCCCAATTTTAGCAAGGTCGCCTTTTTTCGATTTTCGACTCGCGGGGCATTTTTTTTTTTAGCCTTTACCATGGAACCTCCTTCAGTTTATCGGTGTCGACTGCTTTTTTGTTTTCATCTCCGATAGCTGGGGAGGCTGCTTCTTCTGACGATGATTCTTTTTGGCATCAAAGTCTTGTTCTTGGCACTTGTGCAAACGGGCTGAGGTAGTGAGTTTCTTCGCTTGGATTTTGGCCGTGAAAGTCTGTATCTTCCTTTTGTTGGCTTTGGGTGGCTCAATTTCTGAAGTAACCTTTAACCTTCAATGGTTGAGATAGGGTTGTACATTGGCCTCAAATGGTTCAGGACAAAACTATGGTTTAGGATAAGACTTTGGTTTTTTTTTTGCTTTCTTTTTTGTTTTTCGTTTTTCATTTTTTTTTTGTTTTTTTTCTCTTTTTTTTTCTTAGAAGGTAATGAGCTGTTGTGACGTGCGCCGAATCCCATGGCCTCCCAAAAGCCCACTTTAGGGCGATCGGGATGGGATTCACTAAAACTTGTCAGGTATTTACAAGTGCGTCTATTTTGGGCAACAAAGAGGTTTCTTGGAGTCGCCACCCAATAGAACATTGGGAAGGGTTGTCTAATCTCAGTGAGCCTAAGACGGCGCATACATATCCATCTTGGGCAAACCAGAAAGATTTTGGAGGTCTCAGCCTCTACCCCTTGGAGCCTAGGATTATGTAAATTAAGCCTTTTGAAGGGAAACAAGAGATATTTTGGAGGTCCTAGACCTCTAACCTAATTGAGCCCAAGACCAGAGTGAGTTCGGGACTTCTCATTTATTTATACCTTGATTAATATTATAATTAAGTTTTGAATTTATTGTTTTATCAACTTTCCACACGATGCATTCAATTAAAGCGCAGTCATGCACGTCAAAAGCAATAAGTAAAGCATCATTAAAATAAACATTCTCAAAATAAATTACAATAAAATTAGGGGCGGAATACAACCCCCATTAAAAAAACCAATATATAAATCATACAAAAATCGGGATATTCATTTGGAGAGAGGACATTGGTCCCGCCATGCATATTTATTATAAAACAATTTTTGATGTGATGGTTTTATTTTCGATGGAGAAAATTGAGATATTGTGTAACACACCCATACCCTCAGTAAAGAATATCGGGGCACCATGCTGACTTTAACGCACACACATATATGTACCGTAGCGGAAGCATTAATATTAAAAGATAAGAATATTTTGTGCCAAACAAAAAGCTCTTATAACATATATATAAGCTGTACATATACAAAAGCTTTGTACTTATTACATGTTCATTTACGATACATATACAAATACATTTACCATTTACATGTCGATACTATACTCCTATATACATAATGATGTTACTCAAAACATCAGAAACTCTATTTCTAACTTGTACCAAAAGATAAAGCAAACGCTCCTAGTGGCCTTGACCCGCAGATGCACGCTCTCACTGGTCCGATCCTGTAACCTACACGGAAGCAAACATCTGTGCTAAGCGATAACGCTTAGTGGGGATGAAATAATGCAAAGGACTTCTTTACGAAGTCACACATATATCACGCATTTCATATGACAAAATAAAATAGCTCATGCCTATAGCTCTTATACGTATATAGGTTGCATGCTCAAATATCAAATGCTATGCATTCACATGTATATAACATCTACTCTTCTACTTATTCATGTACACTACAACTTGTACATATCATTTATTGAAATATACGCTATCATGTGTCCACATACATGTAAATACACTCATGTAATCATACATTTGTAAACAGAGCTATAATATACTTAAACATGACTCTCATGTATTATAGCATCTATTCAGAACAATACTTTTAATCATCTCAAATTCACTACATAACATTAATAAGACAAGCCTGAATTCCTTTCATGGTAGATACGGGCAACATCTGGATACTGTTTAAAGTATTTTGCGTATGGAGAATTAACTCAAAACTCTGTGGAATACACAAGGTATTCCGAACTCTAGGCACAATTAAGGCTAACTCTAGCAGCTGCACTCTAACACTTTATAAGCATGATTATCTATCCACTACTATGACATTTCAGGCTTGACTCGATAACTCAAAATAGAATACTTAACGCTGCTAGGATCACAACTCAAAATCCTATCATGTCCATATTTACTAGTACGAACTCTATTATAGTATAAGAGAAGAATGATTAAGTATAGACTATTAGTTAAAGAGGAGACATGCAAAGCAAGATCAAAGAAAACATTTTTTTCAAACACATAGAGCCAAGCGCAAAGAGGTTCACTGTCGCGATCGCGACGAGATGTCGCGCTCGCGACAGAAGCTAAATTCTATAAAGACTCTATATATTATATTCAAGTACAGTACAATAATTTAAGCATTAGAAAACAATTGAGATCACATAGCATACCATACGTAACACTTGAAAAGCATGTATATATTTAATTCTGTCATTAAACTCTTATGCCCTAGCATAGAGTTTAACTCAAGTGCACTCATCAACTTCAGAGGCATTTAATTCAGATACAATTTTTATTAATCATGTTCAACAACTAAAAGCATGTAACATTTAAATTTCATGCATAAACTCTTATCTCACATCATCATATACATGCACTCATAAGTTCACACATATCTATGATGCCATTTACTATCCTTCACACAATTGTACATTGTTACTTTATTAGTTAAATTACAAATCTTAAACATGCTCAAATGCATTTTCTTATAGATACCCACTTTATAATCATTTACTAACCCTAACCATGTATGATAAGTTAAGGGGAAGGGTAAGGGGTTGACCCATGCCAACCATGGTCTGAAAATAAAGAAGAAAAGTCTTAATATGGGTTGTTCTGTCATGAGGTCGCGACCTGTGTCGCGCTCGCGACAGAGGCTCGCCGCTGGTGCCTCACGAGACTGCTTTTTACCCTAAAATTGTATCGCCAAAACCACCCTTAGACCACATTTTTAGGCAAAGTGGTCTCATAAGAATTGTTCACTGGGATGTTATCTTTCAAATGGAACAAATTTTAGGTGTTTTAGACATCTATAACTCCAGATATGTTTCAAACAATCTATACTATTCTACTAACCCGACCCAACCAGAGACACTCCAGTTTTTAACATTTTCGAGGATTATAGATCAAGAATTAGCTCCAGCACCCTCTTAGACATTTTAACTATGGATCTTAGATTTCAGATGCAATTTGATTCAACACAATTGATGCTCTGTAACTCTACTTATCACAAAAACCATACTCAAAGGTCTAATGAAACCTAAACAGAATTTCTCTAAAATCACACTTTACCTACAAAAGCTATATAAAATCCATATAACACATCCAAAACTCATGCAATATGATCCAATACATGATCACAAACATATATTCATATATCTGAGAGCACTGCAAGCAATCAAAATGAGATTAACACACGATCCCTACCTCTAGGAGGCGTGAACTCTATGCTCTATTCAGCTCCAACCTTTCCTTTACTTTATCCAATCTCTTGTTCATAGCTTCCACTAATCACATAGAAAACACTTGAGTTAATCCTCTCTTTACTTTAAATCAGAGATAGAAAGAAAAAGGAGGTCAGATCGTAGAAAAATTCCAACTTACCTTTTTGAAGAGACCAACTCTACCTTTCACAACTCTCTCTTCATGAGAGTCACTCTAAGAGCATGTCAAATGGTGAAAGAAAAGAGCAAAAGCAGGAAGGGATAGCAAGGTAAGAAGGAACGGTAGAAAGCTAAAGAGAAAAGAAGGATTAAGAGGCGAAATGACCCAAACCAAAATCAAAACCCACGTGAGGAAGAAAGGGGCAGCTGGTCAATGCTCATCAAAAGCCCACTAACCTGACTAGATGCCACTTACCTACATTAATACATGTATATCACTTTAATTTAATATTTCCTTTTAACTCATATGTATATCTCTTTATACATGTATTTTGACCAAACCACATAATATCTCATGCCACATGTCACCCTCCTACAATGCCACTTGTCAACTCCCTATGTCGCCACATGTCCGCTATACATCAAATAATCCAACTTCTCTAGGCTTCACGGGAAGCATTCTGTCACGCCCGTGACACTGTCGCGCTCGCGATAGGACCCACACCAAGCCACTCACTCAAATACACTCTCTTAAATACACAAACTCTGGAATTCCCGAACACAAAAATTCCAAAATTCTACTAAGGCCAAATCGGGTTGTTACAAATCTCTCCCCCTTAAGACATTTCGTCCTCGACATTTCCCCGCTAATCACTTGCACAGGTAAATCTTGAAATAGATCTCTGAATCGCTATCACTTATACCATACAGCTATCAAATCGTGTACACTCTACTCCTTCCTTAACGCCCTGCACTCTAATTCATATACTTCTTCTAAGCATCAGTCACTCGATGTATATCCTGTCAGCTTTTCTCAATGAAACGCATACAATGATACTTTTTCACATACAAATGCAGGATGCGGATGGAATGGCTATGTAATGATTCATGTATGCAGGATGATGAGAGAATGACATGCAAGCTGTAGTAATGCATTTTTCCCATCCCCATGTTTCACTATGCTTATGTTCACATGATAAGGAGATAGCTGACAGGAATACAGAGTGTCACTTCAAACTCTTACCAATTCACATTTGCCGTTGTCTCTTCTACGCTCTCACGCGAGTCGAACTCCATCTATACTTTACACAAACGACATCTGCCTTAGGCCACAAATCTAGACAAACTCTGACATTTAGCCCACACTCTACATCTTATAGACCAGAACCTCTAACCTATGCTCTGATACCACTAAATGTAACACCCCAATACCCTCGGTAAAGAATATCGGGGCGCCACGCGGACTTTAACGCACAGACATACATGTATCGTAGCGAAAGCATTATTATTAAAAGATAAGAATATTTTGGGCCAAACAAAAAGCTTTTATAACATATATATAAACTGTACATATACAAAAGCTTTGTACTTATTACATGTTCATTTACGATACATATACAAATACATTTAACATTTACATGTCGATACTATACTCCCTATATACATAATGATATTACTCAAAACATCACAAACTCTATTTCAAACTTGTACCAAAAGATAAAGCAAACGCTCCAAGTGGCCTTGACCCTCAGATGCATGCTCACAATGGTCCGATCCTGTAACCTACACGGAAGCAAACATCCGTGCTAAGCGATAAAGCTTAGTAGGGATAAAATAATGCAAAGGACTTCTTTACGAAGTCACACATATATCACGCATTTCATATGACAAAATCAAATACCTCATGCCTGCAGCTCTTATACGTATATAGGTTGTATGCTCAAATGTCAAATGCTATGCATTCACATGTATATAACATCTACTCTTCTACTTATTCATGTACACTACAACTTGTACATATCATTTATTCAAATATATGCTATCATGTGTCCACATACATGTAAATACACTCATGTAATCATACACTTGTATACATAGCTATAATATACTTAAACATGACTCTCATGTATTATAGCATCTATTCAGAACAATACTTTTAATCATCTCAAATTCACTACATAACATTAATAAAACAAGCCTGAATTCCTTTCATAGTGGATACGGGTAACATTTGGATACTGTTTACAGTATTTTGCGTATGGAGAATTAACTCAAAACTCTGTGGAATACACAAGGTATTCCGAACTCTGGGCACAATTAAGGCTAACTAGCAGCTGCACTCTAACCCTTTATAAGCATGCTTATCTATCCACTACTATGACATTTCAGGCTTGAATCGATAACTCAAAATAGAATACTTAACACTGCTAAGATCACAATTCAAAATCCTATCATGTCCATATTTACTAGTACGAACTCTATTATAGTATAAGAGAAGAATGATTAAGTATAGACTATTAGTTAAAGAGGAGACGTGCAAAGCAAGATCAAAGAAAACATTTTTTTTCAAACACATAGAACCAAGAGAAAAGAGGTTCACTGTCGCGATCGCGACGAGATGTCGCGCTCGCGACAGAAGCTACATTCCATAAAGACTCTATATATTATATTTAAGTACAGTACAGTAATTTAAGCATTAGAAAAAAATTGAGATCACATAGCATGTCATATGTAACACTTGAAAAGCATGTATATATTTAATTCTATCATTAAACTCTTATGCCTTAGCATAGAGTTTAACTCAAGTGCGCTCATCAACTTCAGAGGCATTTAATTCAGATACAATTTTTATTAATCATGTTCAACAACTAAAAGCATGTAACATTTAAATTCCATGCATAAACTCTTATCTCACATCATCATATACATGCACTCATAAGTTTACACATATCTATGATGCCATTTGCTATCCTTCACACAATTGTACATTGTTACTTTATTAGTTAAATTACAAATCTTAAACATACTCAAATGCATTTTCTCATAGATACCCACTTTATAATCATTTACTAACCCTAATCATGTATGATAAGTTAAGGGGAAGGGTAAGGGGTTTACCCATGCCAACCATGGGCTCAAAATGAAGAAGAAAAGTCTTAATATGGGTTGTTCTATTGCGAGGTCGCAACCTGTGTCGCGCTCGCGACAAATGCTCGCCTCTGGTACCTCACGAGATTGCTTTTTATCCTAAAATTGTATTGCCAAAACCACCCTCTAGACTACATTTTTAGGCAAAGTGGTTTTCATAAGAATTATTCACTGGGATGTTATCTTTCAAATGGGAAAAAGTTCAGGTATTTTAGACATTTATAACTCCAGATATGATTCAAACAATCTATCCTGTTCTACTAACCCGACCCAACCAGAGACACTCCGATTTTTAACATTTTCGAGGATCATAGATCAAGAATTAGCTCTAGCGCCCTCTTAGACATTTTTAATATGGATCTTAGATTTCAGATACAATTTGACTCAACACAATTGAAGCTCTTTAACTCTACTTATGACAAAAACCATACTCAAAGGTCTAATGAAACCTAAACAGAATTTCTCTAAAATCACACTTTAAAAACAAAAGCTATATAAAATCCATCTAACACATCCAAAACTCATGCAATATGATCCAATACATGATCACAAACATATATTCATATATCTAAGAGCACTGCAAGCAATCAAAATGAGATTCACACAGGATCCCTACCTCGAGGAGTCGTGAACTCTATGCTCTATTCAGCTCCAACCTTTCCTTTACTTTATCCAATCTCTTGTTCATAGCTTCCACTAATCACATAGAAAACACTTGAGTTAATCCTCTGTTTACTTTAAATCAGAGATAGAAAGAAAAAGGAGGTCAGATCGTAGAAAAATTCCAACTTACCTTTTTGAAGGAACCAACTCTACCTTTCACAACTCTCTCTTCATGAGACTCACTCAAAGAGCATGTCAAATGGAGAAAGAAAAGAGCAAAAGCAGGAAGGGATAGCAAGGTAAGAAGGAACGGTAGAAAGCCAAAGAGAAAAGAAGGAATAATAGGCCAAATGACCCAAACCAAAATCAAAACCCACGTGAGGAAGAAAGGGGAAGCTGGTCAATGCTCATCCAAAGCCCACCAACCTCACTAAATGCCACTTAGCTACATTAATACATGTATATCTCTTTAATTTATTATTTCCTTTTAATTCATATGTATATCTCTTTATACATGTATTTTGACCAAACCACATAATATCTCATGCCACATGTCACCCTCCTAGAATTCCACTTGTCAACTTCCTATGCCACCACGTGTCCGTTATACATCAAATAATCCAATATCTCTAAGCTTCACGGGAAGCATTCTGTCGCGCTTGCGACACTGTTGCACTCACGACAGGTCCCATACCAATCCACTCACTCAAATACACTCTCTTATATACACAAACTCTGGAATTCCTGAACACAAAAATTCCGAAATTCTACTAGGGCCAAATCGGGTTGTTACAAATCTCTCCCCCTTAAGAAATTTCGTCCTCGAAATTTCCCCGCTAATCACTTGCACAGGTAAATCCTTAAACAGATCTCTGAATCGCTATCACTTATACCATATAGCTATCAAATCGTGTACACTCCACTCTTTCCTTAACGCCTTGCACTCTAATTCATATACTTCTTCTAAGCATCAGTCACTCGATGTATATCCTGTCAGCTCTTCTCAATGAAACGCATACAATGATACTTTTTCACATACAAATGTGGGATGCGGATGGAATGGCTATGTAATGATTCATGTATACAGGATGATGCAAAAATGACATACAAGTTGTAGTAATGCATTTTTCCCATCCCCATGTTTCACTATGCTTATGTGCACACGATAAGGAGATAGCTGACAGGAATACAGAGTGTCACTTCGAACTCTTACCAATTCACATCTGCCGCTGTCTCTTCTACGCTCTCACGCGAGTCGGACTCCATCTATACTTTACACAAATGACATCTGCCTTAGGCCACAACTCTAGAAAAACTCTGACATTTAGCCCATACTCTACATCTTATAGACCAGAACCTCTAACCTATGCTCTAATACCACTAAATGTAACACCCCAATACCCTCAGTAAAGAATATCGGGGCGCCACGCGGACTTTAACGCACAGACATACATGTACCGTAGCGGAAGCATTATTATTAAAAGATAAGAATATTTTGGGCCAAACAAAAAGCTCTTATAACATATATATAAATTGTACATAGACAAAAGCTTTGTACTTATTACATGTTCATTTACGATACATATACAAATACATTTAACATTTACATGTCGATACTATACTCCCTATATACATAATGATGTTACTCTAAACATCACAAACTCTATTTCTAACTTGTACCAAAAGATAAAGCAAACGCTCCTAGTGGCCTTGACCCGCAGATGCACGCTCTCACTGGTCGGATCCAGTAACCTACACGAAAGCAAACATCCGTGCTAAGCGATAACGCTTAGTGGGGATGAAATAATGCAAAGGACTTCATTACGAAGTCACACATATATCACGCATTTTATATGACAAAATCAAATAGCTCATGCCTATAGCTCTTATACGTATATAGGTTGCATCCTCAAATATCAAATGCTATGCATTCACATGTATATAACATCTACTCTTCTACTTATTCATGTACACTACAACTTGTACATATCATTTATTCAAATATACGCTATCATGTGTCCACATACATGTAAATACACTCATGTAATCATACACTTGTATATAGAGCTATAATATACTTAAACATGACTCTCATGTATTATAGCATCTATTCAGAACAATACTTTTAATCATCTCAAATTCACTAAATAACATTAATAAGACAAGCCTGAATTCCTTTCATGGTGGATACGGGCAACATCTAGATACTGTTTACAGTATTTTGCGTATGGATAATTAACTCAAAACTCTGTGGAATACACAAGGTATTCCAAACTCTGGGCACTATTAAGGCTAACTCTAGTAGCTGCACTATAACCTTTTATAAGCATGCTTATCTATCCACTACTACGACATTTCAAGCTTGACTCGATAACTCAAAATAGAATACTTAACACTGCTAGGATCACAATTAAAAATCCTATCATGCCCATATTTACAAGTACGAACTCTATTATAGTATAAGAGAAGAATGATTAAGTATAGACTATTAGTTAAAGAGGAGACATGCAAAGCAAGATCACATTTTTTTCAAACACATAGAACCAAGCAAAAAGAGGTTCATTGTCACGATCGTGACGAGATGTCGCGCTCGCGACAGAAGCCAAGTTTACTATCGCGATCGCGATGAGATGTCGCGCTCGCGACAAAAGCCAAGTTTACTATCGCGATTGCGACGAGATGTCGTGCTCGCGACAGAAGCTAAATTCCATAAAGACTCTATATATTATATTCAAGTACAGTATAGTAATTTAAGCATTAGAAAATAATTGAGATCACATAGCATGTCATATGTAACACTTGAAAAGCATGTATATATTTAATTCTATCATTAAACTCTTATGCCCTAGCATAGATTTTAACTCAAGTGCACTCATCAACTTCAGAGGCATTTAATTCAGATACAATTTTTATTAATCATGTTTAACAACTAAAAGCATGTAAAATGTAAATTTCATGCATAAACTCTTATCTCACATCATCATATACATGCACTCATAAGTTCACATATATCTATGATGCCATTTGCTATCCTTCACACAATTGTACATTATTACTTTATTTGTTAAATTACAAATCTTAAACATACTCAAATGCATTTTCTCATAGATACCCACTTTATAATCATTTACTAACCCTAATCATGTATGATAAGTTAAGGGGAAGGGTAAGGGGTTGACCCAAGCCAACCATGGGCTCAAAATGAAGAAGAAAAGTCTTAATATGGGTTGTTCTATCGTGAGGTCGCGACCTGAGTCGCGCTCGCGACAGAGGCTCGCTTCTGGTGCCTCACGACACTGCTTTTTACCTTAAATTTTTATCGCCAAAACCACCCTCTAGAACACATTTTTAGGCAAAGTGGTCTCTTTAGAATTGTTCAATGGGTTATTATCTGTCAAATGGGATAAATTGCAGGTCTTTTGGACATCTATAACTCAAGATATGATTAAAACAATCTATAATGTTCTACTAACCCGACCCAACTAGAGACACTCCGGTTTTTAACATTTTCCAGGATCATAGATCCAGAATTAGCTCCAGTGCCCTCTTAGACATTTTTAATTATGGATCTTAGATTTTAGATGCAATTTGACTCAACATAATTGAAGCTCTTTAACTATACTTATGACAAAAACCATACTCAAAGGTCAAATGAAACCTAAACAGAATTTCTCTGAAATCACACTTTACACATAAAAGCTATATAAAATCCATCTAACACATCCAAAACTCATGCAATATGATCCAATACATGATCACAAACATTTATTCATATATCTGAGAGCACTGCAAGCAACCAAAATGAGATTCACATACGATCCCTACCTCTAGGAGGCGTGAACTCTATGCTCTATTCAGCTCCAACCTTTCCTTTACTTTATCCAATCTCTTATTCATAGCTTCAACTAATCACATAGAAAACACTTGAGTCAATCCTCTCTTTACTTTGAATCAGAGATAGAAAGAAAAAGGAGGTCAGATCGTAGAAAAATTCCAACTTACCTTTTTGAAGGGACCAACTCTACCTTTCACAACTCTCTCTTCAAGAGACTCACTCAAAGAGCATGTCAAATGGAGAAAGAAAAGACCAAAAGAAGGAAGGGATAGTAAGGTAAGAAGGAACGGTAGAAAGCCAAAGAGAAAAGAAGGAATAATAGGCCAAATGACCCAAACCAAAATCAAAACCCACGTGAGGAAGAAAGGGGCAGCTGGTCAATGCTCATCCAAAGCCCACCAACCTCACTAAATGCCACTTACCTACATCAATACATGTATATCTCTTTAATTTATTATTTCCTTTTAATTCATATGTATATCTCTTTATACATGTATTTTGACCAAACCACATAATATCTCATGCCACATGTCACCCTCCTACAATGCCACTTGTCAACTTCCTATGCCGCCACGTGTCTGCTATACATCAAATAATCCAACTTCTCTAAGCTTCACGGGAAGTATTCTGTCGCGCCCGCGACACTATTGCACTTACGACAGGACCCACACCAAGCCACTCACTCAAATACATCTCTTATATACACAAACTCTGGAATTCTCGAACACAAAAATTCTGAAATTCTACTAGGGCCAAATCGGGTTGTTACACATTGGTCCCATTTTTATTTAGGAAAATTTTCAAATTAATTAATAAAAATGGTTTAGCGACTTTTTCCTAGCGATATTACAATAATCTTCATAATAAAATGAATAAAGTCAAGGGTAAAGAAAGAAACCGGATAGGAAGCCTCAGGGTAGCGCAACCACCCTTATTAACCACTCCAATTCCAACATGGTCAAAAAAATAACTCATAGAAATAAACATGTTAGTGTAAAAATCATGAATAAAATAATGAAAAATAACCTAACCAGAAACTTCAAAAGAAATGGATTAAAAAAATAAAAGAGGTAGAAAATAAATTAAAAAGCCTTTCAATTCTTTGTAAAAAATATTTTTTCAAAAAAACAATTAATATGAGTCAAATTAAATTAAACAAATATCAATCCAGAATGTTTACTCTCAGATTTTATCTTTTTGTGTGAATGTCGAATGATTTCGGTTCCCCCACGCTCCGCAAGGATCAAAAAAATGGATCGAAGAAAGAAAATTTATGTTTTTCTTTCTTTGAAAATTTGACAGCGATCAAGTATCTGAATTAGCTGGATTGATGGAAACGAATGAATTTCGTTACCTCAAATTGGCTTAATTCAAAAAAAGAATTTGAAAAAAAAAATCAATTAACTGAAAGGATCTTTATCCAATAAAATTCTGAAAATAGCTAAGATTTTAGATTTTCATAAATTGCTCACAAAAGATTTTTCTTTAAAAATTTCCCACTCTCTCATAATTTGCTAATTTTCCTTCCCAAAAAATCGTTAATTTTTCCAACCCCCTTTAATGAAATTTTCTTCTCAATTTATAGAATTTTTGGAGATAAATAGGATAAGATCAGTTTAAAGTTTTAATTTTAAAAGGAGTTTAAAATTCTATTTTTAACCAAATATCTTATCCAATTTTTTGAAGATAAAAAGTTATCCTGATTTAATTTTAACAAATCCGGCGCTATCTGATCAGTTCCACTACCGACGGCCATCCTTTTAGATACCGACGGGCATTACGCCCCTAACGAGGGTACGCGTGGAAATCTGGGTACAGACGGGCCAAGGTGCGAGACTAGGGACGGACGTCTCTGTGCCGACACGTGTCCGTTGCTAAAGACAGGGCCGTCCCTACAACGCATAGAGACGGCCTATCTGTCAAAACAACGACCCGTCCCTATATGCTAGAGACAGGGCGCACCAACTAGGGACGGGCGTCCCTACTCCGACGGTCATCCCGTCTGTGCAGCAAAATCACAATTTTTAACTAAATTTCCCAAATTCTTTCAAAACCTCACGCCATAGAGAAAAAAATTTTAACCCTCGTCTCGGCATACGCAGTGACTAATCTATCTTGCTAGCCTCATTTCAGCCTGCGTGATGTCTGATTTATATCGCTAGTCCCGTTCAGGCTTGCGAACCTTCCTTGCTAACCCCCACTCAATCTACAAGGTACGATTCTGATCTGTTGATTCCATCTAATATTGAATGTGATCTTGAAGGACATGATGTTTGATCTGTTTATCCTTCCTTTTGACTGCTGGTCTTTTTCGAATTGGTGTAAACCATGTTCCTGTATTGTAAGAGATTCTTGTTAATTCTCGTTCAAATTAACTTGATTGGTAGATTTATGAACATTTTTATGTTGCCCTTTATTATTTATCATCCTTTTTACCATATGATCAACTATTTTTTCTTTTCTTTTTTTTTTAAGAAAGTTAAATCATGAAGAAATAACATGCAAATTTAACAGGTTAACCATAAATGTTTTTCCACTAAGAGGTTAAATTTTGTACAATATACAGATGTGATTACATCAAAAGAATAACTACAAAGCTAAAAGAACTCCCTGAACAGTCTATAAAGGCATATAATCTGAGGGCTCCTCTAGATCATGATCATCATCTGATAGATGAACCGGCTGTGGCTGACTAGGAGGGGCTGATGGTCCGGCCTGCTGAGCAGCCGAGGCTCTGGCCTGCCATTGGTATCTAGAAGGTACAGCCACCGGTACTGATAACGGCTGCGCTCTCGCTGGGTCCTGCTGCTGGAACTGGACCTGAGCATACCCATCAAGAAAAGGCTGTGCACATACCGTCATGAACTATAGCGTATCAGTGACGACCCCCCTAACTCTCTGAAAGCGTCGCCCAGGCAAAGGGTCTGATCTATAGAGGTGGTCCCCATACTCCCCAGCCTATCCTCTGTCTGCTCTTTAAACTCTCGCATGGACTGGCCGTTGGGAGGTATGGCACCCTCTAGGACCTGGATCCTAAACCTGAGAGCCTCAACTGACTCATCCACTATCTGTACAGATGCATCTATCCGCTGGGTCACCTCATCCTGGGAGGCCCTTGTCTCCTGCCTCAGCTGACCCACGAGTCTCTCTTGCTCCTATCTCAAATAGTCAATAAGCCTCCCCTACTCCTGGATGATACCCTACTGCTGATCCAGCCGCTCTAAAATGACTCTATCTCGCTCCTCGAGCTGCTCGAGAAGGGTCCTGTCTCTCTCCTCCTATTTGTGCTCAAAGGATGCGAACATAGAGGTCAAAATCGCAGTAAAATTTGGCTGTGCCGGGTGAGTCGATGGTGTGGATGGAGGGGGAGCTGACTCTGGTGCCCGCTCTGGAGGTGTTGCTATAGAAGTAGATGCCCCCGGGTCCCCTACTCTAGCATATGGACTGAACCTCTCACGTGCACGATGAACTGTCCGCTGTACTCTCGATGGCGGAGGAGGAGTAGGACTCTGTACTCTCTGCACTGGAGGAGTACCAAACAAATCATCCAGGGTGAACTCAATCCCCATGTCAGAAGGTGTACATGGATGCTCCTCCTGGTGCTCTGGATATCGGGGAGGCTATTCCTCCTAGTGCTGCTGGGGCTCGGGAGGCGGATCGTCCTGGTGCTGTGGATGCTCAGGAGGCTGCCGCTCCATCTAAGGCTGCTCCTCTACTGGCTCTAGTGAGGGTAGGCTAAATGCATGTCTGGTCTCTTGAATAGTGCGGAGTCTATATGCCTCGGCCTGAACCGGTATCGGTAATATCATAGCCATCGTAATAGCTGCCGGAGCGTCTACATAAATACTCTCCTCCAAGGCACACCCAAGGATATCTGGACGGACACCCAATCTCAAAAGCAGTCTAGTAATAATCCCACCAACATATAGTACAGGGGCTGTCCCCCTAAATACTCTCACTAGGTTAACCAAAATCTCATGGCTGATGTTGAACCGCTGGCCTGCCACCATGGCCCATAAACTCCAAATCTCTGCGGCATTGAGACCCCGAGTTACCAGCCCGTCCCAGATAAGAGCTAGATAAAACCTTGTGAACATAGCGAAGGGCCTGTGACGAGAGTACCTTGCTCTTTGCCGCATCATGGTCATATGGCACTCAAGGTAAGGCAATGGCCGCCCAGTGGTGGCGTCTAACTGCTCTCTGGGGCACTATAACATCCTGCCCAAGTGGAAGCCCCATAGCCTGTGCAAATCGCAGACAGGTAATGCTATACTGGTGGCCCTCTATCCATAACTGTATGACACCCTCCTCGGTGTCGGACCTCTGGTACCCCCCGTACTGTAATGTAGCAAGGAATTGCCGAACTATCTCTTGATGAGTCTGAAAAGCAGGTGTCAGAAACTCAGTCCATCCCGCACCCGCCATCAGAGCATCAACCTCATCTGCCATCCCTAGAGCCTCGAGGAATGGCCTAGAGATAAAGCGGCTAGCTCGGAACTGCACCTCAGCCAACGCTGTATACCTCTGTCTGGCCTCGGCACTCATCCAACCTGGGGCCTGAGGCTCAGGCTTATCGTGCAGAGCATATCCTCGCGATGGCATCCTGAAAATAAAGTAAACAGTTAGTTTGACATCGTAATCGTAAATGAAAAAAATTAGGCAGCATTCCGATAAGGATGAGCCTAAACCGAAAGGATTAAAAAATTTGGGCAGCACCCCGGCAAGGGAGTGCCCAACCTCCTGCATGAGAAAATAGAAAAAGAAAAAGGGACAGGCCTCAGGCCCCAAGCAACAATGCAACATTAAATCGAAGGATTAAAAAAATTTTGGGCAGCACCCTGGCAAGGGTGTGCCCAACCTCCTGCATGAGAAAACAAAAAAAGGTAAGGCCTCAGGCTCCAAGCAACAGTGCAACATTTTCAGATTTGCTTCATTTTTCTAATTCTTAGTACTGGTTCCAATGTGCATGCATTCCTAAGGCCAGGTCTTTACATCTAACTAAAAAAAATAAATAAATATGCGTCCATCATTAATTGTTCTCAAAACAGCATATATCCATGCATTTTATCTCAACTGAATTATTTATTCTATGTGTTAATTCATGCGCTTAAAGCACTAAAAAAAACATAACATTAACTAAATAATGGCATTCCAACTTAAATAACAACTAAAATCAATTAGCAAGGCTCCTAATTACACTAATCCAAAAAAAAATGAAAATTATATTACTCTTAATAAGATAAATAAATAAATAATAAGAAAAATAGAAGAACTTCACTAACCTGGAAATTAAGACTCAATGAAGAAGAAAGGACACTGGTGCAAAGAAAACCAACCGAAAAGGCAAAAACGAAAAAAATTGAAATTGAAAAGGAAGGAAAGAGCATCGGTGTGAAGATGAGAGAAAAGAAAGTGACAGTCCGTCGATACTAGCGCCTTATATAGATTTTAAGTACCGACGGGCTTTGTGTCTCTACAACTACAGACGGGCATGCCGTCTGTCTCTCCGGATTTCGCTTTTTACCCCTCATTAATTACGTAATTTAATGCGCATGATGCACAATGCAGGACAATTACAGACGGGATAACCGTCTGAGAGAGGGACGGGCTAGCCGTCCGTATCAATCTTATAAAGTTCACCATTTTCATGGACTTCGTGCCTCTTCTCTCATTTTGGCTTCATAATAGGCACTTTTCTCCAGTTTTTCTTCTTTTCCTTCTTTATTTCTTTTAGCGACTTCGATTTTAGCCCCTGAGGAATGAATTCTCCTCTCCTTCCTAAAACGCACCGTATCTTAGACGATGCTCAAACTTGGGAAAATAGCACCCTTGCTCCCCTTTCTGGGCTGAGATTTTTACGAAGAATCCAGATAGACCACAACCTTCTTTTAGCTGCGACCCACTTCTGGGATCCTCGCTTTCATGTTTTAAGGTTCACCTACCAGGAAATATGCCCCCTGCCTGAAGAACTTGCTGCTATTATCGGGAGCTCGTATCCTCCTAGTGCTTTACCCTGCGTTCCTCGCTGTGGTTTGGTTCAACCTCGGGATATTGCCCTGTCCTTAAGTATAGCTCCTTTTGACGCAGCTCGCCTGGTTCCTCAGGGCCCTGTATTTGCCTTAGAACCTCTGATTGAAGCACTGGATGAATTCTCTAACCTTCCTTCATACGGCGTAAGTGTCATTTTTCTTTTCTGTCTGATGAGGTATCTGATTGTGACTTCAGAGGAACTGCTTGGAGACCCTCGTCTGTTTGGAATTTTGGACGATTTTCATCACGGGCTGACCCCTTTTCCACTTATTCTGGCTAAGACTATCTTGGGTTTGGACTCTGTATTTGCCGGGCCTACCACTTCATTCTCTAGGAGCCCCTTATTACTCTAGGTACGTCATTGTTTTAAAAGGTAGTGCATCCCTTGTGGATTTTCACACTAGCTTTTCTTAGCAGGAAGTGCATCCTTTTGGATTTTCACACAACCCTATGCCTAATTTTTGCCTGAAGTAAATCCAACTTACTCCAGCAGCTTTTCTTTGCCTTTTATCTTAATTTCTTTGGCTTTTATTTTTCCTTGCTTCTTCTTTCAGATTTGGTTGCAAGAGAAATTGAAGCTGCTGTTAGAGCCACCTCCTAGGGTCATTAGTCAGTACTCAGCGAAGCATTTTCTTCCTCGCCGGTGTCTGTACCTACCTGGGACCCCTGACGAAGGCATTACCAGATTTTGTGAGATATCAGATGAGGATATTTGCTTTATGCATGCTTGGCTTCCCTTATCCAGTGCAGTCTTCAGGATGCATTCCCCTATGCGGGCTTCGTGAGGCAACCTTCTACATCACATCCCGTTGCTCTCATCAACTTGGAATGACTCAGGATGTGGTAAGAATCCCTCTATCCTTTCAAGGTGGAGTCCTTTCTGTGGCTTTTGCCTCCCGCTATCATGAGCTCTGGAGCCAACTTCCATTGAAGACTATCATACCTCCCTTCGGGAACCACTCTGTTACCTCTACCAGCGCGTATAAGAGGTGGATACTTATCCCATCATCTGATAACCAAACACGGCAACTGAGGCATTTGGCTAGCGAGAGTAGTAGTAGGGCATAGTTTAGCTTTGCATGAATTTTGAACAATATGTTTCTTTTTAAAGCAGAATTGGACAACGATGTAAATGAATAAATCAAGTCTTATTTTATTTCACAGCATTGTGTATATTTCAATACGATTTCAGTATACATGATCATTTTTGACAGTAATTCAATTATGCAAGACTACATTAATTCATGGAACCAAATCTTGATAGCATCAACTCCTGTAACCAATCGGCCCTCTCGGGTTTTCACGATCGGATATTTTCTCTCAGGCCTCTAATTTTTGCCCAGGATGCCTTTTTTCCGTTTTCACCCTGACGAGGCGCCCAATTTTAGTAAGGCCGCCTTTTTTTCGATTTTCAACCCGCGGGGCTTTTATTCTCTTCTTTTGATTTTATTGTCTTTAGCCATGGAAACTTTTGAGTCTATCAATATTGATCAGCTCTTTGAATTCATTGCCATTGCTATCCGACAGAATCGCAGCCCCTTTTGACAGGAGCTTCTTGAGGATGAACGGTCCTTCCCACGTTGGTCTGAACTTTCCTCTAATATCTGGTGCACCTGGTCTCATCTGTTTGAATACCAGATCCCCCTCCTTCAATGGATGTTTCTTGACTTTCTTTCCAAAAGACCTAGCAAGCCTCTTTTGGTAGGTCTGGTTGTGATAATAGGCTTTTAACCTGTTTTCATCCAACATGTTCAAGGATTGCAGCCGTTGCAGCACCCATTCGGCCTCCAAAATCTCTGCTTCCATTATCACCCTCAGTGACTTAAGTTCGACCTCGATTGGTAATACTGCCTCCGTCCCATATACCAAAGAATATGGAGTGGCTCTTGTTCAAGTTTTGATGGTTGTTCTGTAACCCCACAATGCAAAAGGCAACTTTTTCGCCCAATCTTTATAATTCTGGACCATCTTAGCCAGGATCCTATTGACATTCTTGTTGGCGGCTTCAACTGACCCGTTGGCTTGAGGACGATACAGAGAAGACTTGTGGTGTTCGATACCATACTTCTGGAGTAACTTCTTTGTTTCGGCCATGAATTGGACCCCGTTGTCAGATACCAGATAGTGTGGAAGTCCATACCTACATATCAAGTTCTTCTCGATGAATTTCGCCATATCCCAAGCATCAACTTTCTTGAAGGACTCAGCTTCTACCCACTTGATAAAGTAGTCGATGGTGACAATGATGTATCTATGCCCATTGGAGGCCGTGGGATATATTTCCCCAATAATATCAATCCTCCAAGCTGCGAATGTCCAAGGTGATGTCAGATTATGTAATTCCGAAACGGGCAGATGCCTTAAATCTGCATACTGCTGGCATAACTGACACTGCTTTACATACTTCGAGCAATCATTATCCATGGTGAGCCAGAAGAATCCTTGTCTCATAATCTTTTTGGCCAATGTCAGCCCGTTCATATGGGCCCCGCATACTCCGGCATGTGTTTCTTCCATCACCCTTTTAGCCTCTTTCTCATCCAAACACCTCAACTGGATACCATCAGCCTGTCGTTTGTACAATGCTCCATTTATACAGATGAAATGAGTAGATAGCTTGCGAATCATTCTCTGATCTTTCTCGGTAGCTTCCTCTAGAAACATCGCATTCTCTAGATAGTTCTTAATATCATAATACCACGGCTTCCCATCTGCTACTTCTATCTCCATGACTGATTTAGATTCGAAGCTAGGTCTCTCAGAGCTAGAAATCAAAACTGGCCTCATAACCACCCCTTCGGGGTTGTCCCACATTGAGACTAAAGTGGCAAGCGCATCGGCTAACTGGTTTTCGTCCCTTGGAACAAAATGGAATGTACACACTTCAAATTGGCTGCTCAGGTCTCTCAAGTGCTTGATGTATGGCATTAGCCTTTCTTCTTTAACGGCCCATTCACCTCGGATTTGATTGATCACCAGAGAGGAATCACCAAACACTTCCACGTTTTTTGCTCATAAGGCTATCAATGCCTCCAATCCAAAGGCACATGCTTCATACTCGGCTTCATTATTAGTAGCCTTGAAGCTCAATTTCTTGGCCAAAGGGAGCTCCTCATCATCCGGGGTTGTTAAAATGATCCCTACTCCTGCCCCCTTGTTATTCACAGCTCCGTCAAAGTGCAATTGCCAACCTTGAACTTCGATAGCTGTCACATCCTCATATGGAAAGTTAAACTCGTACGAGTCTCCTTGAATTGGGTGTTCTGCCAGGAATTCAGCCACTGCACGCCCTTTGATAGTTTTTCGAGTAATATACTCCACATCGAATTCTTGTAGCAACAACAACCACCTACCCATTTTCCTGAGTAAAGAGGGGGCTTCCTGTAAGTACCTTAAAGGAATCTGCTTAGCTACTACCTGTACCTTCTAGGCATGAAAGCAATGCCGCAATATCTTAGAAGCCCAGATTATGGCAAGGCAAATCTTCTCTACTTCTGTATACTTAACCTCATAGGCCAGGAACTTCTTGCTAAGGTAGTAAATAGCAAATTCCACACAAAATTCATCCTCCTGGGCCATCATGGCGCCTACAGAACTGTCTTCTATAGCCAAATACAAAATCAATGGCCTGACTGGTTGTGGCGACCTCAACACCGGTGGATTCAACAGATACTCTCTCACAGTATCAAAAGCTTTCTGACAACTTTCGTTCCATACTACTGGTTGGTCTTTTCTGAGTAGTTTGAAGATCGGTTCGCAGATTGAAGTAAGCTTAGCACTAAACCTATTGATGTATTGCAACCTACCTAGAAAGCTTCTCACATCCTTTTCCTTCTGCGGTATTGGCATTTCTCTGATGGCCTTAACCTTATCTGGGTCAATCTCAATACCCCTCTGGCTAACCACGTGTCCTAGGAGCTTCCCTGGGGTAACACCAAAGATCCATTTCTTAGGATTTAACCGCAGATTATACTTATTTATCCTTAGGAAGAACTTTTCTAGGGCTTCGAAATGACCCTCTCTAGGGGCTGACTTGATCATCATGTCGTCCACATACACCTCCACTTCTTTATGGATCAAGTCATTCAAGATTTTTGTTGCCATCCTCTGATAAGTGGCTCCTGCATTTTTTAGGCCAAAAGGTATTACTCGATAAGCGTAGGTCCCCCATTCCGTAATGAACGCCGTCTTAATTCAGTCAATTATTTTATTGAGAATTTGATTGAAGCCCGCATAACCATCTCCAAAGCTATACATCTCGCAAGCAGCGGCGCTGTCTATCATCAAATCTATATGGGGCAGTGGAAAGTCATCTTTTGGACAGGCCTTATTCAAGTCCCGATAATCTACGCATACCCTTACCTTGCCATTCTTTTTGGCTACGGGGACAACATTGGCCAACCAAGTTGGATATTGCACCTCAACTAGAAACTTGGCCTTGATTTGCTAGTGAATCTCCTCCTTCACTTTATCTGCCCATTCTGGCCTAAGCCTTCTCAACTTCTGTTTAACGGGTTTGTGGTCTGGATATGTAGGAATAGCGTGCTCTGCAACTTCCCGATCGATTACTGGCATATCTTTGTAGGTCCAGGCAAAGACTTTTTCATATTTTTTTTAAGATTCTCTCAAATTTTTCTCGCTCTTCAGGAGTTATATTTAATGCTATCAAAATTTCTTTTGGGTTTTCTATGGTTCCAAGATTAAATGGAGTCGCATCAATTCAATCAATATCAAATATGGATGGATGATGATCATGATCATGCATAGTGAAATCATCGAAAACATCACACAAGTAAGCAAAATCATTCAATTTATTAATAAGATTGAAATTGTCATTAACATCATTGAAAAGTTCTGGAGCAAAAAGAAAATCTAAACTATTTTCCTCTTCCTCCTCTACTGGCACATCTGCCGCGGTTGATGGTCCTGCGTCACTTCGGCTCTTTGGAAGCTCCTCAGTCAACTCCTATATGGCTTCTTCTACCTTTGCTTTCCCCTTCAGCTGGGTGACTACCATCTTCTCAGTGATCACTTCTTCAGGCATCTCCCAGTCCCAAATTGTCCTGCTGGTCATGATTTCCTTATCCCAAAAGCCCTTTACTGGCTTGATCAATCCAATGTCCCAGTCATAGACATCATTGAAAACCTCGAACCTTGGCATAATTCTTCCATCCAGCCATTGCGGTTCAACTTCCCCTGCATAGGCACACACTGCGGTTGCTGGCACAAAAGTCATCCGGATATAAGGAATTTCCATTTCTAGCTTCTCACCCCTTCCTACCACACCTGTGTATCCTAGACCCCTTCTGTCTTTTTGGCCCTTGGTAGCAATAGCTATTGGCATCCCCTGAGAATTCTTACCCAGTCCTGCACCAGGGAGGAATGACATCCTCTTCACCATATTTAGCACCTGGGGGCTTTCTTCCTTATGCTCTTCCTCACCTATCATGGCAATATGAAATCCACTAAACAGCTGCCTAGCGATCTCCAGTATTGAAACCTGATTCTCCCGTGCAGCTCTTATAGTCACGATCTGGCCTTCATGAGGTATTTTTACCATCTGGTGAAGCGTAGAGGGGACTCCTCCCAACTTATGAAACCATTGTCTACCTAGAAGAGCTGAAAAATTGGCAGGTATAGGCAGTACCACAAATTCCACTTTCAACTCTACTGGTCCCGTCTTTACTGTCGCCATGAATGTCCCCGAAGCATGTCTATGCGAGTTGTCATATGTTGTGATGGTGAGATCTGATTTTGCTAACATATCCTCTGTCACCCCAAAAGCTGCCATTGCCACCTGTGGGCACACATTTATCGAAGAGCCATCATCTACCATTACACAGGCTGTGTGCTTTTGTTTAATCTGCGCCCTTATATACAAAGGGCAATTATGGTTGCGGCCTTCTGCCGGCAAATCAGCGACAACATTTTCTCCTGATCCTCCTTTCACTACGTCCAGAAGTTCCATAGGTGAAATGGTTATGGCCACAGTTGCCTTGCACAAAGCCTCTTCTACCTTCTGTCTATGCGACGACGACTGTCTTAAGAGATCCCATATTGAAATCTGAGATGACGTCTTTTTCAGCTGTTTGATGATCAGATCTTCTTCCGGCTCGTTTCCTTTTTCGCCCTCAACCGACCCTTGGGGCATTTCGACTTCTGGAGCTACCCTTCCGCTCCGGGTCACAGCTCCTACTTTATTCTTCTTTGATTCTTTATCCTCCTCCGAATCCCATGGGTCGAAAAATATTTTAGAATCATTGTTCTCAGTTCCACTATCATCAGTGGACCAGCAATCAATCACTGCAGCGGGAAGCCCTTCTTCACTTCCCTCATGGAGGTTCGTGATAACAGTGTGAACATTGTTGCTGTACAATTCCTTTAACATAAACTTTTCGGGTAAACTGGACCCGATCTCACTGGTGGGGGCATACTGTTGTACCCAGCTTTCTTTTGACCCCCTCTCTTCTCTGGGTCTGTGATCTGCTTTGAGTCAATTAGATCTTGAATTATGTGCCTCAATGTCTTGCAGTTATTAGTTATATGGCCAGTGTGCTGATGATATGCACAATACTCATTATCCTTATGTCCTAGCGTGCCTTGAGTCCTAGCAGATTTGGGTGGAATAGGCTGCAGCTTACCCTCTTTCATCAGTCTTCTCAGCACCCATGATAAAGGCCTTCCAAGATTGGAAAAATGCCTCGGGGTAGCATTAGCAGTTGATACCTCAGCAGTTTTCCTCGTGCCACTAGCGAAACCTGTTGGTCTACTTGCTCCCTGGCTACTGCTACCCCTTTTGGGATAGTTCTCATTAGCTGCCCTCTTAACCAGGTACTCTCCCTCGGCCTCAATGGCGATGTCCTTCAGAGACTCCCAGTCCTTCAGTCCTTTCATCCTTAAACCTTCTCTCAAATACGAGCTCGCATTTTTAATGAATAGCCATATTTGATCCTGAGTATCGGGTTTCCTCTTCATTTCCATCACCCCATTCCTCCACCGGGTTAAATACTCATGGAAGGACTCGCCTCCCTTCTGCTGTAACTGCTCTAGGTCCTTCAGGGTCACTTCCATCCTTGTACTGTAGTCGTATTGCCTCAAAAAATCCTCCGTCAATAAATCCCAGTCCTCCTTGGTTCGGCGATCGAGCCCATGGTACCAATCTACTGCTGGGCCAGTCAAACTCAAGCAAAAGTACTCAATCTTCAGCTTTTTTATCAAAGTGGTGCCCTTCATTACTAGCGAGTACTGCTTTATGTGTGCCATGGGGTCAGAAGTGCCGTCAAACTTCGGAACATCCGGCATTTTAAAGTTCATTGGGACTAAATCATCCCCTTCTAACTCCTTATCTTTCGGGTTTATTCCGAGGCCCTTTGTTAGCATTCTTGTCATTGCTTTAAACTTTTCCTCCATCTTCTTCCAGATGGCTTCTTCAGTTTGAGGGGCTTTCCCCTTCTCAGATATACGCTCCACATATTCTTCATCTTCCTAATCATCATCTAACCTTGGGGCTGGTCTTCCCCTTTGTGCCCCTGAGGTAATAGCTCTTAGGTTTATAGGTGGCATGCGAATTTCCTCTTGGGGGTCTTCTCTGACCTCCCCCCTTTTGTTATTTCTCATAGGAGGAGGATGTGGGTTCTGCGGGGCCGCTTGCTGACCTATTGTGGCCATCATTGCCATCATACGGTTCTCAAACTCTTCAAGCCTTCGGCCCACTTCCTCTGCTATCATTGCCCTGGTGGCATCTGCCCCTCTTAGTGAGTTTGCCATTTCTTTGGGTAAAGAAAACTGAGCTGAAGTAGCGTAGCTGGTTTCAGAAGAAGTGTCCAGATACTCCACCCTTTCTGGTAACTCGAAGAATGGATTTCTGCGTAACCGCCCCTGAGACCCTCTTATCCACATAGGCGAATCTATGATGGCTGTAAAACATAAAAGGTCAGGATGATGCATGAACGTGCTAAGATGCATGATCGTGCTATGCAACATTTACCAGCCACATGCAAGCACATAGGTCCTTCCAACCTTATTACTCTCGCACATGAGGTCATAGTCTCTTTCCTAAGTGGGATTGGCCCATGGATCATTCGGGGACTCGATGGACATGTATGGTGCACGGTAAAAAACCGGCAGCATAGCCTCTCCTAACTAATGCACAAACGCATGGATGATGATCGTTATGTATTAGGCAGCCCGAATAAGTTGACATGGGCCTATCGGGGCATGAAAGCCTTTGATTAGGTGACGAGTCATTTTATCTGGGTTCGTCCAATACATAATGATCCATACAGCAAGCAAGGTATTGCTGTTCGTACCACCTAGGGAGAGTATCTATTGCCATTACATGAGCTTTAGTCAAAGGTGGTGTTGCTTTAGGGCTACCCAAGCATGGTCCCTGCCAACGGGTCTAGCTCATCACGAGCGTAATGACCGATTAGGTCACCATTTAATATACCATGATGGTATGAGGCTTGGGCTGGTGATTATCCTTAACACTTCCCTACATTGAGTTAATGTAGGGTCGCGCTTTGGGAACACACCGAGGCTGAAGAGGGGACCAAACTAGTATAGATCTAAGACTCTAATGCGATGCAATGCAGTTTTGAAAGAAGGTGAAATTTTTAAACTAAAACTCAACTATAACTTTTAATCAAGGTACTTTCGAATCGAAGTCTCGAGTACTTCCCCAGCGGAGTCACCACTGTGACGCGCGCCGAACCCCGTGGCCTCCCGAAAGCCCACTTTAGGGCGATCGGGATAGGATTCATTAAAACTTGTAAGGTATTTACAAGTGCGTCTGTTTTGGGCAACAAAGAGGTTTCTTGGAGTCGCCACCCAATAGAACATTGGGAAGGGTCGTCTAGCCTCAGCGAGCCTAAGACGGTGCATACATATCCATCTTGGGCAAACCAGAGAGATTTTGGAGGTCTCAACCTCTACCCCCTAGAGCCTAGGATTATGTAAATTAAGCTTTTTGAAGGGAAACAAGAGATATTTTGGAGGTCCTAGACCTCTAACCTCATTAAGCCCAAGACTAGAGTGAGTTCGAGACTTCTCATTTATTTGTACCTTGATTAATATTATAATTAAGTTTTGAATTTATTGTTTCATCAACTTTCCACACGATGCATTTAATTAAAGCACAGTCATGCATGTCAAAAGCAATAAGTAAAGCATTATTAAAATAAACATTCTCAAAATAAATTACAATAAAACTAGGGGCGGAATACAACCCCCATTAAAAAAATAATATATAAATCATACAAAAATCGGGATATTCATTTGGAGAGAGGACATTGGTCCCGCCATGCATATTTATTATAAAACAATTTTTGATGTGATGGTTTTATTTTGGATGGAGAAAATTGAGACATTGGTCCCATTTTTATTTAGGAAAATTTTTAAATTAATTAATAAAAATGGTTTAGCGACTTTTTCCTAGCGATATTACAATAATCTTCATATTAAAATGAATAAAGTCAAGGGTAAAGAAAGAAACCGGATAGGAAGCCTCAGGGTAGCGCAACCACCCTTATTAACCACTCCAATTCCAACATGGTCAAAAAAATAACTCATAGAAATAAACATGTTAGTGTAAAAATCATGAATAAAATAAAGAAAAATAACCTAACCAGAAACTTCAAAAGAAATGGATTAAAAAAATAAAAGAGGTAGAAAATAAATTAAAAAGCCTTTCAAGTCTTTGTAAAAAATATTATTTCAAAAAAACAATTAATATGAGTCAAATTAAATTAAACAAATATCAATCCAGAATGTTTACCCTCGGATTTTACCTTTTTGGGTGAATGTCGAATGATTTTGGTTCCTGCACGCTCCGCAAGGATAAAAAAAATGGATCAAAGAAAGAAAATTTAAGTTTTTCTTTCTTTGAAAATTTGATAGCGATCAAGTATCTGAATTAGCTGGATTGATGGAAATGGATGAATTTCGTTACCTCAAATTGGCTTAATTCACAAAAAGAATTTGAAAAAAAAAATCAATTAACTGAAAGGATCTTTATCCAATAAAATTCTGAAAATAGCAGAGATTTTAGACTTTCATAAATTGCTCACAACAGATTTTTCTTTAAAAATTTCCCACTCTCTCAAAATTTGCTAATTTTCCTTCCAAAAAAATTGTTAATTTTTCCAACCCCCTTTAATGAAATTTTCTTCTCAATTTATAGAATTTTTGGAGATAAATAGGATAAGATCAGTTTAAAGTTTGAATTTTAAAAGGAGTTTAAAATTCATTTTTTAACCAAATATCCTATCCAATGTTTTGAAGATAAAAACTTATCCTAATTAAATTTTAACAAATCCGGCGCTATCTGATCAGTTCCACTACCGACGGCCATCCCTTTAGATACCGATGGGCTTTACGCCCCTAATGAGGGTATGCGTGGAAATCTGGGTACAGACGGGCCAAGGCGCGGGACTAGGGACGGACGTCTCTGTGCCGGCACGTGTCGGTCGCTAGAGACGGGGCCGTCCCTACAACGCATAGAGATGGCCTATCTGTCCAAACGACAGCCCGTCCCTATATGCTAGAGACGGGGCGCACCAACTAGGGACGGGCGTCCCTACTCCAACGGTCATCCCATCTGTGCAGCAAAATCACAATTTTTAACTAAATTTCCCAAATTCTTTCAAAACCTCATGCGATAGAGAAAAAGATTTTAATCCTTGTGAAATCGAAAGACGAAAACCTCCGAATTCCATCTATTTATTCGAAAAGCAACATTGTTCTCTTCATCGGGTAACTCTGACCTGGACTGTCTCAGGACCCGGTGTCTACAGCTGTCCTCCTAAGTTTGGTTATAAGGGTCCCTGCTTTACTCATGTTGGTCTCATATGATTAAAGGTCGGTCTTGATTGGCTTTGAGGTAAACATCTTAAAAGGTTGTGAGGAAAGGACTCCTAAGAGCTGGGTTCTAATGAGTTATATATTTCTTGTGAAGGTTCAGGGTTTTATTTGTCTAACTTTTGATGTAGCCTGCAGAGTTTGATTTAGTTTGGCTACACTGCATATGTCTTAGATATTGAGGAGGATAATTGGCTTTTGAAATTCTGCTCGTCGTCATATTGGCATGTTGAAGCAGCATCGCCCCCATAATGTCCTTGTCCATTACTAGCATGTCATTCCAGGTCCAGGCAAAGGCTTTTTCATTTTTTTGTGACATTATCTCTCAGAATTTTCCTCTCTTCAGGAGTTATATCAGGTGCTATAAAGATTTTCTTTAGATTTTTCAAAGTTTCGAGATTAAATGCAATTATATTAGTTGAATTAATGTCAAAAATGAATGTATCATGATCATGTGAAATGAAATCATTAAAAACACCATACAAATAAGAAAAAATTGTTCATTTTATTGCAAACTGCAAACTGTGTCATAAAAGTTCTTGGAATAAAGAGAATCAAGCATCTAAGAAAAATATCTTTTTCTCCACTCTCACTAATGGATTAAGAAGATTCGATCATATTCACGGTGGAGGGACTGCATTGTAGCATGCCTTCTTTTTCTTCTATCCATTCTCAGGATCAGTGATCTGATTGGTGTCAATAAGGTCTTGGATCTTGTTCCTCAACGTTCGGCAGTAATCTGTCAGGTGCTTGGTGTGCTGATGGTAGGCACAGTATTAGTCCTCTCTATGCCCTGGTTGTCCTTAATTCATGGCTGGTCTAGGTGCCAAAGGTCGCAGCTTGCCCTCTTTCATCAATCTCTCCAGTACCAAGGATAGAGAGCGGCCTAAGTTGGAGTAGTATCTCTGACCTTGCCCAACTCCAGTAGCTGAAACTTCTGTTGTCTTGCCATTTCTGCTATTACTACTCCCAGCACCGCTTAATTTATATCCAGACTGGTTCCTATAGCCATTCCAAGCAAAATTATTTTGGCTTGCTTTCTTTGCTAGGTCAGCCGCCTCAGCCTCTACAGCAATATCCTTAAGTGACTCCCAATCTCTGAGCTCCTTAAAGCTGAGCAAATCCCTCAAGTAAGGGCATGAGTTCCTGATAAATAATCTGATCTGGTCAGCGGTGTCAGGCTTTCTCTTCATCTCTATAACCCTATTCCTCCACCTAGTGAGGTATTCATGGAATGACTCATTGCTCCTTTGCTGTAAGAGCTCGAGGTCCTTCAGGGTGACCTCCATTCTGGTGCTGCAGTCATGCTACCTCAAAAATTCTTCAGTCAAAAGGTCCCAGTCCTCCTTGGACATCCTGTCCAGCCCGTGTTACCAATCTACTACCGGACCCACCATACTTAAGCAAAAATTTTCCACCTTCTGCTTCTTGCTCAATCCTATGTCTTTCATCACCAGGATACTGCTTGATGTGTGCAGATGGGTCCGAAGTACCATCGAACTTCAGTAGCTCAGCCATCTTAAACCTTTGGGGCAACAACTCTTCATCCCGCAGATCTCTGTCCTCAGGGTTGATCCCCTTTTCAGCTGACAGCATATGGGTGATAGCCTCAATCTGCTGTCTTATCCCTCTTAAAGCCTCATCCTCTACCCTAGGTGCTCTGGGCCTCACAGCTTAGTGGACTATTGGCTCATCATCTTCCTCTTCCATCACAAAATCATCATTGGGGTTGGGGACCCTTTCCCTTCTTGGCTCGATGGGCACAGGAGCTCATGCTCATTGATAGGTTGACGAGCAGCAGCTCCAACGAGAGGAGCCTCCCCACAAGCAGGTGGTTCGACTTGCCCTCGAGGAGGGACTGTCGGTGGTTGTGGAGAGATAGGTGGCTGTGGAGCAGCAGGTGCCTAGGGAACAGGAGGATGAGTAATCCATTCAGCCATGGTGCCCACCATATCCAGTATCCTCCGTTCAAAGTCCTCTAGTCTCCTAGCAAGGTCTTGAGTGGTCAAAGCCCCAGTTTCTTCTGCCATTGATGATTCAAGAGAGGATTCACTAATTGATGAGAATGACTCAGAATCCCAGTCAGACACTAATTCTGGCAACTCAATGAGCATATTTGTCCTTACTAGCCAACCGTTGGAAGCTCTAGTCCACTTAGATGAATCTATAATGGTTGAAAAATTTAAATTATTAGAATGATGCATGAATGACATATACGATGCATGATCGTGTGTTATGCAACATTTACAATCACAAACAAGCAAGTAGATCCTTCCAACCTTATTACTCCCACACATGAGGTAATGCGGTCTTTTTCCTAGGTGGGCTTGATCTATGGGTTAACTGGGAACCCAATAGATGCGTATGGTGCTCGATGGAAAACCGGCAGTATAACATCTCTTAATTAATGCACATACTATGAATTTTGGCCTTTATGTATTTAAATATTTCAACTAAATTAAGATGGGCTCACCGGGGCATGAAAGCCTTTAATAAAAGACCATTTAATTTAGTTGATTTTGTTCAATATATAATGGCGCACATAGCAAGCATTGTATTAAGGTACATGTCACTTAGGGGAAGTATCTATTGTAATTACATGAGCTTTGGTCAAGGTTGATGATACTTTGGGGCTACCCAAGCACGGTCCCTACCAACGGGTCTAGCTCATCATGAGCATAACGACCAATCGGGTCTTCATTTGATATACCATGATGGTACGAGGCTTGGGCTGGTGATCATCCTTAACACTTCCCTACAATGAGTGAACGTAGGGTCATGCTTCGGGAACACACAGGGTAAGAAAAGGGACCAAACAAGCATAGTTCTAAGGCTCTAATGAAATGCAATGCAATTTCGAAAAGGGAAAAAATTATCAAATTAAAACTCAATTATAATTTTTAACAAAGGTACTTTCGAATCGAAGTCTCTTATGTCCCCAGTGGAGTCACCACTGTGACGCACGCCAAACCCCAGGATGGCCCCGAAGGCCCGCCTTTAGGGGTCTCGGGAATGAGGTGCATGGAAACTTGCAAGTGAAATATTGCAAGGGCATCTATTTTAGGCAACAAGGAGGTTTCATGGAGTCGCCACCCAATAAAACATTGGGAAAGTTCGTCTAGCCTTAGTAAGCCTAAGACAGTGCAGCTATGTCCATCATAGGCAAGCTGCAAGTGTCTTGGAGGCTCCACCCTAACATTAGGATGGCCCTCTTGGCCTCGCGCTTGGGCAAACCAAAGGTATCTTGGAGGCCCCGCCCTAATAGAACATTAGGATTGCCCTCTCGTCTCGTGGCCCCTAGGACTGTGCAAATTGAGCCTTTTTACGGGACACAAGAGGTGTCTTGGAGGCCCCATCCCAATAGAACATTCAGATGGCTCTCTCTCCTCATTGAACCCAAAGACCAGAGATGGTTCAGGACTTCTCATTTATTCATACCTTGGTTAAGTTAAAATCGAGTTTTAAATTTAAGTTTTTATCCCTTTTCTCATACGTTTTAATGCAATAATTAGAGCGCAAGTTGGTCATCCAAGGAAAGCGATAAATGAAAGTATAATTAAAATAAAGTACATGAAAATAAATTACAGCAAAACTAGGAGCGGAATACAACCCCAATTGTAATAAAATATAAATCATGCATAAAATGGAGTATTTATTAAGAGTGAGGACATTGGTACTCGCATGCATAATTAAAAAAAATAATTTTGAAGTAACAATTTATTTGGATGAAAAAATTAGGACATTGGTCCCATTTTATTAGAAAAATCCAATTTATTTATAAAAATATTTTTGTGTGATTTTTAATTAAGCGTACATAAAATAAATGATTTTATTAATAATTACATGACAAATAAATCAAAATGCAAATAAAGTAAAAAATTAAATACAATAAAAGTAAATCTCTGGATTTCCTCCTTCGCTCGCATGGATGCTCAAACAAGGAAAAATAAGGATTTGAAACCAAAAACAAGTACAAATAAAATTTATGTTAGTAATTAAATCAAGAAAATCAATTAACACATAAAACAATAAATAATATATTAGAATAAATAAAATAAGTATTGTGTATGACAAATAAATTAACTAATATAATGGAAACAAATAAATTAACATATTAACATGTTAACTGTAACACCCTTTCAATATTTCAATACACTTGTCTTATTATTATTTTTTTATAAATTGCAACAATAAATATAACTTATTCTATGCCATTATATTTTTACAAGACAAGAGGGTGATCTGCAGGGTGAATTACTAGCTTACGAACCCAAAATAACCACCATACTAACAGCTATTTGAAGAACTACTACAATTCAGTCCCCTTTTTCTGTATACTTTCTTATTAAATCTTATTCACTTACTTTAATTCATTTTCTTCATGATAAATTCCATCCTAGTTTAATATATACATATACTTAATTTCATTTCATTTTCTAGCTTAGTTCATATACACTTATATGAATAATGTGAATGCCACTTAAGATAAACAAGTTAGGTATCTAATATCCATTTGAACATACCAAGTCTTTCACACCCCGTTTGCCCCCTAGTAGAATGAGCCTATCTGTATGTGTAAGCATTCGCATGTGTTCGGCATATCATAAGGGTATTTTGGTAAAATGCATGTTTTTGGGGTTTATTAGCATATGGTTATATGTATGACATTAGTGTGTGAATTAACTGAGTAATGATTGTGTGCATTTGAGCATACCATTGTAGGGTGTGCATTAGTTGGGAGTGCATTGGGTGTGTGTAGTGCATGTTTGTTGGGTATGAGTGGTTAGTTTCACCAATAGGAAATTGACACACGCTTAGGGCAAAGAAAAGAAAAAGAAAAAGGGAAGAAAGAAAGGGAAAGGGCAGATTCACGTTCTTTCTTCCCCTCACCTTCTTCTTCTTCATTTTCTATACTCTAAGAACTCTTGTGTGGATTCAAGTCTTCATTGGCGGAATTAATCATCTCTTTGCATCTCTTTGGTAAGTAATTGTATTCTTCTCATCTTGTTTTCCATTTGTTTCATCTTCTTTTCCTCTTTGGGTTTAGATTTAAATTAGGGTTTGCATTGTTGGATGTTCTTTATTGTGTTGTGTAGCTGAGGCTCCTCGCGATCCTAAGGGCAAGGATATTGTTGGGACTAGTGGAGCTAAGTAATTGAAGCTTTGAATTTCAGGTCTGGGACTTTTGCTTGAGTTAATTGTTTGAATATGAATTTACTGTAATTCTTAGGGTTTATGTTCTTGAGAAGCTTGAATGCATTTATGCTTGATTTGGCTGTTTGAATTTCTGAATTGAGTTGTATTTATGTTGTTTATATTGTATGGGATGTCTTCTGGAAGGTAAGAACAGATTTGTATGGTTTTGAATCAAATTTGGGATTGATTTCTGAGTCCGGGAATTCTGGAAAAGGGAAAATCACGTTATTGTTGAATTTCCCCATTTCAAGAATGATTGTCGCGTGACTAGCCAAGAAGAGAGGCCAGTCATGACTCGTGACCAGCCAGAGAGGCCAGTCACGAGTGGTGACTGCAAGTCACAACTCGTGACCAAACAAGAGGAAGCCAGTCACGAGGCGTGACTCCCAGTCACGACTCGTGACCGGCCAGAGTAGGCAGTCACGGGTAGTGACTCCCAGTCACGACCCGTGACCAGCCAAAAGAAGGAAGCCAGTCACGAGGCGTGACTCCCAGTCACGACTCGTGACCAGCGAGAGGTAAGGGACAAGTCACGTTGCGTGACCAGCAAAGGAAGAAGCCAGTCACGAGGCATGACTCCCAGTCACGACTCGTGACCAGCTTGTGAAGGAGGCCAGTCACGAGTTGTGATGCCAGTCACGACCCGTGACCAGCCAACCTTGTTGGTCACCCCCGTTCGGCCTATTTTCTAAAATTTCCCGGTTTTAACTCAAAAATGAATTCTGTACTTCTTCTGAATGGACTTATACTGTTGTATGATGCATGTCATACTTTTATATGCTTTGATATGAGTGATACCATGATTTTTCAGATGAATTCTATTCTGTACTCTGAAATATGATTTGAATGACGCATAACCTACTAGAGTCAAGTAAGTGGATAGTTAGGCATGCCTAATAGAGTCTTTTAGCTGCAGCCCTCAGTTCAGTTTGGACCTCGATCAGGTCCCCCGTTTGGTTCCTCGCGAACCCTTCAGTATTAGGATCTTGTTTAAGGTCCCCTCAGTAAAAATATTGTGTTTTTATAAAAATGAAATGACTTTTGATTTGTACCTTTGAGGTACCCTCAGTATTTGATTCGTACCCGTAAGGTACCTTCAGTACACTCGTTATCCACTACCTCGAGTCAGCAGGTGTTCGAATGGTTTGCTCTATTCTGTTTTGGCTATATATAAATGTGTTATCCGAATGAGTATATTAATGAGATGTATGTTTGATTATTTTGGATATGAATTTGAAATGCGGAATGTATGGCTTTAATTTGTGAGCATGTTCATATGGATTATGTTAAAGCTATTGCATTTTGCCATTGTGAATGTGTTATGCCTTGACGACCATTGTGAATGGCCGTCCTTATTTTATGTGTGTTTCCCCACTAAGCGTTTATCGCTTAGCACGGTGTTTTTACCCATGCAGGTGCGGAAGGAGTTTTGCTTTGAGAGAGTCACCGCCATCAAGCCAACACAGAAGGTCTTAGTGTAGGGCTCAATTTTTGTAATCTGTAATGATTCTTTTTGTATAGAACTCTCCTGTATCAGTTTTGTTATAGCTTCCGCTTTTGTACTTATATTTTTGTTATGAAATATCTTTTGTACCAGCTGGTATGATCAGAACATTATTGTAATGGTTTTGTTATATTAATGTATGATCAGCTATTGCTTTCTTTTCTTTTAAAGTTTTTAATTATCCCGTATTTCTGTATGCATGGTGTGAATGAATGTATGTTTTGCTTTGTATCTGTTTGGTGGCACCTTTGCTCATACGGCATCTCACTCCTTATCGGATGGGATCGCCTACGTATGGGTAGGGGGTGTTACAGTTTTTGGTATCAGAGCTCCAGTTTAGGCGTTTCTGGGTGTTGTTGTGTTGATTTGCTTAGATGTGTATGTGTCTAGATCTGTGTTGGCTGATGCAGTTGTTTCTTATTTATTTTAGATGGCTTCTAATTCTGCTCGTGGATCACTTTAGGAATCTGCTGAGAGTGTGAACCCTCAAGCTGTAGATCCATCAATTTCTGTGTCGGCTCAGCATGCTAGGGTCCAGCCCAAGGCCGCAGCCATGCCTTTTGAGGCTATGTTTAGATTGAATCAGGACATGGCTAGGGTTTTGGAGAGAGTGACTGCTCCTAGAGCCCCTATGGAGAACTTGAGAAGGGCAGGTGTGGAAGATTTCTATGGTACAGGATTGGATGAGTCTGAGATGGCTGAGAAGTGGTTAGATAAAGTGAACCATGCTCTGAGAGAGATTCGGTGTCCTCCCGACCAGCAGGCAGAGTGTGCACTAGTTTTACTGCAAGGGTCCGCTTTTCAATGGTGGGAATTGGTTTGCAGGCATCCTCAGCTACTAGATCCGATTACTTGGGAGTTCTTTGAGGGTGAGTTCATGAAGAAGTATATTACTCAGACTTATAGAGATGCTAGATGGGCGCAGTTTTTGAGTTTGAGGCAGAGGACCATGTCAGTTTCAGATTATGAGAAAGAGTTCAACCGGTTATCTCGCTATGCTCCGCATGGGGTTATGACAGATGATTTCAGATGCAAGCATTTTGAAGCGGGGTTGAATGAGTCTTTGAAGATTGCTTTGATTTCTTTGATGTGTATGCCTGGGGTGAGTTATTATCAGATAGTGGAAGCTGCTGTGAGGGCTGAGAGATCAGAGACTGTGATGAGAGAGAGGGCTCAGAGGAGGAACCCTTCTCGTGGAGGATCTTCTTCATCCTCGGGTAAGAGATCGAGGAACCCACAGGATGAGTCATCTTCTGGCCCGGCTTCTAGAGGTAGAAGACAGGGTCCTGCGGCTGTGTCAGGTTCTGGTAGAGGTGGTAGATCTGAGACTGCATCAGTTTGTCCTCATTGCAGTAAGACTCATCGGGGTGAGTGTAGGTGGCTCTCCGATGCGTGCTTTAGGTGTGGGAGCACTGAGCATCTTTTGGCTAGTTGTCCGAGATTGCATGAGGATTCAGGTTCCCAGAGAGAGGCCAGCAGGGTCGGTTCGAATGCTTCTCAGGCTACCCGTGGTAGAGGTCGAGGTGGTCGACCTAGAGAGGGTGTTGCATCTGAGACAGTGGATCATGAGTTGCCAGTCGCAGCTAGAGCATATGCTGTGCGAGCCAGAGAGGAGCAGGATGCGCCTGATGTTATTGCTGGTAAGTTCCTACTCCATGACACTGAATTGTATGCTCTAATTGACCCTAGTTCCACACACTCATACTTGTGTATAGATAAAATTGTTGATAAGTTGCATGTGGTTGATCAGTTAGATTATGAGATATGTGTGACCAGTCCATTAGGACATAGTGTCAGTGTGAGTTGAGTCTTTAGGAGTTGTCCTTTGATGGTTGAGGGAGTTGTGCTTCCTACGAATTTGATTGAGTTGCCTTTCAGAGAGTTTGATCTGATTCTGGGTATGGACTGGTTGGGTAAGCATCGGGTTGTAGTTGATTGCCATAGGAAGACAGTTGTGCTCCGGGATAGAGGTCAGTCTCCTGTGTTTATGAAAGGTTTGGGTGCTAGTTCTTTGAATAATGTGATTTTTGCGATGCAAGCAAAGAGGTTTATCAGGAAAGGTTGTGAGGCTTTTCTAGCAGTTGTATTGGATTCCAAGAGAGATCAGGTTCAGATTGAGGACATCCCTGTTGTGCGGGAGTTTAGTGATGTGTTCCCGAGCGAGTTGCCTAGTTTGCCTCCTGAGAGAGAGGTCGAGTTGTCCATTGAGATTCTGCCGGGAACCACTCCCATTTCGGAAGTACCTTATCGGATGGCTCCTGTAGAGTTGAGGGAACTTAAGACTCAGCTACAAGAGTTATTGGATAAGGGGTTTATTCGACCTAGCATATCTCCTTGGGGAGCTCCAGTTCTGTTTGTCAAGAAGAAAGATGGATCTTTGCGGATGTGTATCGACTACAGGCAGATTAATAAGGTCACAGTGAAGAATAGGTATCCGTTGCCTAGGATTGAAGATTTGTTCGATTAGCTTCGAGGAGCAGGTGTCTTTTCCAAGATAGATCTTCGGTCAGGGTACTATCAGCTTCGAGTTCAGGATGCAGATGTGGTTAAGACTGCATTTCGGACTAGGTATGGCCACTATGAGTTTCTTGTGATGCCGTTTGGTTTGACCAATGCTCCAGCGGCTTTTATGGATCTGATGAACCGTGTGTTTAGGCCATACTTAGATCGATTTATAGTTGTTGTGACGCGCGCCGGATCCCGATGCGCCGCCCGTTCGACCGCCCACACGTGGGCGACCGGGGCATTTGCGGGTCCGTTGACAGCTTGCGATAAATCGCAAGTGCGTCTATGTTGGGCAACAAGGAGGTATCATGGAGTCGCCACCCAATAGGACATTTGGAAAGTTACTCTCGCCTCGGAGAGCCTAAGACTTGCGCATTTTATCCATATTGAGCCATGAGGCCTAGGATTAGCGCTAAAGCCTCGTGACCCAAGAAGTATTTTGGAGGATAACCTCTAACCTCTCAAGCCCAAAGACCAGAGCTGGGTCCGGGATTTCTCATCTATTTCTACCTCAATTAGTTTATGATCAAATTTTAAAGTCATTAGTTCGCTCTCTCTCCACACTATGCAGTTTGATTAAAGAGGCGCATTTATTCACATATTGAAAGCAATAAATGATCAGATAGATAATAAAGCAATAAATTACAATAATACAAGGAGCGGAATACAACTCCCTTTCGTAAATGTGCAAGGCATACATAAATCGGGGTATTGCTTATTCTTGAGGACTTTGGTCCTCGCATGCATCATTATCAAAAATGGGATATTCAATTTGTGATGATCTTTATTGGATAAAAATAGGGCATTGTACCCTTTTGCATTTTATACAAAACTCACTTTTATTTGAGTACAAATCGTTGGTCTATTTTTACATTCAACGGGATAAAAGAGCTTATTCATATACATAAAATAATCAATGAATGAATAGGCGAGAGAAATAAATCAAGAGGTTTAAGAAAACTAAACCGGACGAAATTCCCCACGCATGGTAGGCAGCCGCTCAAGCTCGGGATTATCCAAGAGATCCAATATACACTCACAGAAAGTTAAGAGATGTTAATATACATAAAATTAACACATAAGAAATCAAAGAGACTGGATAGAGATGAAAAATGATTAAAAAATGGAGACAGAACCCACCGACGGCCTTTCCTGGTTGACCGACGGGCGTCGGTTTGGTTATTCGATATGCCCGTTTGTCACTCAAAAAGGGCGTCTGTAGGTGGGTGACCGACGGGCGTCGGTCATGAAGATGACCCGTCGGTCACCTCTGTCTCCGGAAAACAGAAAGGAAAAAAGGCCTTTCGAGATCAAAAAGCAAGTTTTATCCAAGAAGGAGATGAGGGAGTCAAAATGAAGAAAAGTAATGACAGGTATTCAAAAATTTCACAGAATGAATAAATAAATAAATAAAAAATAAATATGAGATGAAAATGGAGAGAGAATCCGGAATATTTACCCTCAGATAATCACTTCAGGTGAAATTCTGGTGTCGATTAGATCCCCGCGCGTTCCACGAGAAACAACAGTGAAAGATTAGAGGGAGAAAATGAGATATTTCACCTTTAATCCTTCAGAAAATCGATTTTGGAGTCAAAATCTAAAGAAAACTAATTAGCTTTTAGTTCCTTTGATTGATTTGATCCTTGATTCAATAAAGTTCTTTAGAAAAAGGTGTTTTTGGAAGAGAGAGAAAACGTGCTTGAAGTTTGGCAGAGTTTCCTCTTCTGAAAAATTTTCCGACCATTTTCAAATGAAAATCCGGACCTTATATAGCCAGACACGACCGACGGGCATCGGTGTATGGGGGTGGGCGTCGGAAGAATCCTACTGACACAAGGACACTTCCGACGGTTCTGCCACATCCACCGACGGGCGTCGGAACGGTTGCGTGCTCCGGGAAACCAGGCGGCTCCTGACAGGGGCGGTGACTTTCCGACGGGCGTCGGAAAATACCCTGAGCCGTCGGTGACTCGGAGCGACGGGCTGCCTCCACAGACGGGCTGGCCGTCTGTGGAGGACAAAAAAGTCCTTTTGACTCGAAAAACTTCCGTTTTCTCCCCCTCTGCCCAGGAATTGCAGAAAAACCTCATTTCTCATGGAACGCGGGACTAAAACCTCCAAATGTAGCCTCCCGTACAGGCTCGAACATTGATTTCATCATAGGGTAACCTCTGATCCGGACAGCTCCGAGACACGGTGCTTACAGTTGCCCCCAATTTTGGGGAAACTAGTGCACGAGCGCCTAGATAAGCCAAAACTCAGAGAAAGATTGGAAAGGAAGCGTACCTGCGACGGCTTTTCACCCTCCGTGCCTTTTTCCAGGTGGACCTTGTCTCGATCCGCTCGGTGATGCAAAGATATTCCCATCGGCCTTTTCTCGACCGGTAGGTACTCATGGAGATGCAACACTCTCTGGCTGCAACCTCGATCCGGTGAGATGCAGCATGCTTTGGCTACAGTCTCGATCTGTTGAAGTGCAGTACTCTCTGGCCACAGCTTCGATTGGTGAGATGCAGCACTCTCTGGCTACAACCTCGATCTGGTGAAGTGTAGTGTTTCTCTAACCGCAGCTTCGATGGGTGAGATGCAGCACTCTCTGGCTACAATCTCGATCTGGTGAAGAGCAGTGTTTCTCTAACCGCAACTTCGATTGGTGAGATGCAGCACTCTCTGGCTACAATCTCGGTCTGGTGAAGAGCAGTGTTTCTCTAACCGCAACTTCGATTGGTGAGATGCAGCACTCTCTAGCTACAATCTCGATCTGGTGAAGAGCAGTGTTTCTCTAACCGCAGCTTCGATTGGTGAGATGCAGCACTCTCTGGCTACAATCTCGGTCTGGTGAAGAGCAGTGTTTCTCTAACCGCAACTTCGATTGGTGAGATGCAGCACTCTCTGGCTACAATCTCGGTCTGGTGAAGAGCAGTGTTTCTCTAACCGCAACTTCGATTGGTGAGATGCAGCACTCTCTGGCTACAATCTCGATCTGGTGAAGAGCAGTGTTTCTCTAACCGCAGCTTCGATTGGTGAGATGCAGCACTCTCTGGCTACAATCTCGGTCTGGTGAAGAGCAGTGTTTCTCTAACCGCAGCTTCGATCTTGGAGTGTGGAAACTCCGTTGGTTTCCTTGTTTCAAAGGAGATCTTTTTAATCGATGTCTGTGTTCAGATCGGTATCTCTCTGTACCTGTGTGATGAAAAATTTCGTTAGCTCATGCTTGAGTGATCGTCTTTTATCCTGTCTATTGATGGCATGATTTTGCTTTATTTGCTATGCCAATGTTTCACCCTTTGTTCATTTTTTCTTATTGAGATGTTATTGATTATCATTCTTTTGTTGTTTGTTTCGTATTATTTTTTTCATTGTCATTTTTATCGACACATAGGTAAATGTGAGAACATACACTTTCTGTGATGTGATTTAAGTAATTAATCAAAAAAACATGCAAATAATGAAGCAAAGGTTTTCCACTAGAAATGTCATTTTTGTACAGTGCAGATACAAAATATAAAATATACAAGAGATACAAAAATAACTCCCTGAAGCTCAGAGAGGTGTGTAGTCTGAGGGCTCATCAGGATCCTCATCATCCGATATATGCACGGTCCCTGGCGGAGGTGGACGGGCCGGAGGTGGTGGCGGAGCTGTAGAGGGTCCTGCCTCGTGATCATGGGCTCGCCTGAACTGAACCTGAGCATAGCCGTCCAAGAAGGGCTGGGTACAGGTGCCCAAAAACCCTAAGGTCTCAGAGATCTTGTCCCCCAACTTCTTGAAGGCTTGGCTCAGCTGAGTGGTCTGCTCAGCGGCGGCCATCCTCCTATGCTCTAGGCTCTGCTCCGTCTGCTCCCTAAACTCCCTCATGGTCTGAGAAAGAGGGGGGAGAATTCCCTCCATCGCCTGGACGCGGGATCTCAGAGAGTCAAGTGACTCATCAATCATCTGTAGGGTCATATCGACCCTCTGAGAAGCCTGGTCCTGTGACGATCTCACACCATGAGCGAGCTGCTGCCTGAGCTCTCTCTGTCCCTGAGCAATCCGCTCAACCAGCCTCATCTGCTCTCCTCTGAAGGCCTCCAGAACTCGAGTCTGCTCATCTCTAAAGGCATCCATGGCCCGAGTCTGCTCCCTCGTTGTATGCTCAATGTAGCCCGCCTGCTCTCGGGATAGGCGCTCCACCGACTGAGACTGCTCCTGAATAGCAGCCTGTTGGCGATCCAACCTCTCGTGAATGGCCCTATCCCTCTCATCCTGTCGCCGCTCAAAGGCCATAAACATAGAAGAGAGGAGCTGAAAGTAGTCCGGCTGAGCTGGCTGCTGTGGTGCTGGCTCTGGTGGTGGTGCCGAAGAAGTGGATGCTCCTAGATCGCCCCGGGAGTACGGATGGTATCTCTCGGAGGGCTCGCGTGCAGGCCTATGTACCCTGGCACTCGGCGATGGGGCTGGAGTCGGGGCCCTAGATGCCAGTGAAGAGGCGAAAAGATCGTCCATCGTGATCTCAAAATCGAAGTCCGAGGGGGTCCTAGGTGGCTCCTGCTGCTGTGGCGGAGGCACCATCTGCGGCTGAGGAGGCTGAGGAGGCTGAGGCTCCGGCTGAGGCTCTAGCTGCAGAGGCTGAGGCTGGGGCTGTGGCTCGGGCTCTGGCTGTGGAGACTGCTCCTCCTGGTGCTCTGGGTGATCAGGATCTGCCCCCAAGGGTGGAAGGCTGAACATCTGCCGGGTCTCGTGGATAGTCAACACCCTATAGGCCTCTACTTGGCCAGAAATCGGGGAGATCATCCCCATCTGAACTGCCGCTGCAGCGTCTACATGGATCCCCTCCGGCAAGGGTCCTCTCAACCTCTCGGGGTTAAACCCCAACCTCAACAGTAATCGAGTGATGACTCCTCCTACCATCACCACCGGTGTCAACCCTCTGCCAACTCTGGTCAGGTTGGCCAAGATCTCGTGGCTAATGTTGAGACGCTGGCCTGCCACCATAGCCCAGAGGCTCCAGATCTCGACCGCATTAAGCGACCCTGGATTACCAGCTCGACCGAGGTACGAGCTGGAAAGCACTCTGTGCAAATACCGGAGTGCCTGAGACACCAGTACGGTGCTCTTCGCTGTATTGTGATCGTACAACACTCCTGGTATGGTAATGGCCGCCCAATGGGCGCGTCTCACTGCTCGCCGCGGGATCTCGACCCCCTCCTCCGTAGGGAGCCCCATGGCCTGAGCAAACCTCTGCCTGGTGATGCTGACATGGTCGCCATCAAATCAAAACTGAATCACCCCCGGGTCGGTATCCGCACTCTGAAAGCCTGTGTAGCGGATAGTGGCCAAGACCTGGCGGGTAGCCTCTGGAAATGTCTGGAAGGCAGGCTCGAGAAACTCTGTCCAACCAGCCCCCTCGGCAAGTAGATCAAACTCTAGGGCCAACCCAAGGGCCTCTAGAAAAGGGCGAGATACGAAATGGCTGGCCCGAAACTCTACCTGAGCCAACGCTCTGTACCTCTAAGCGGACTCGTCATCCATCCAAGCCGGAGCTACAAGCTCGGGCTGGGCCTGTGGTGCTCTGCGTCTGGTAGGTATCCTGCAAAAGGGAAGGAATCAGATGGCGAAAACTTGGCAAAACAAGCACTATCAGGTTTATTTTCCAAAATCTAAGGTCCATCTAGGCCTTAACAGGGCAACGGAGGCCCAACGTGAGATAAATAAAAAAAAAAAAGAGAAAGGTATTGACAAATAAAAATAGCAAACATCCTGTCTAAGGAAGTAGCCTAACATGCCTTGCACACATCATGGCAAAAGGAACATGCAATCCTCATGGAGATAATTAAAGTGAATAAGAATGGGCTTTCTAAGTCCCAAGGCATGCATTATACATGGAAAGTAAATAAATATTCAATTCTAGAATAAATAATAAAAATTTGGGCAGCACCCCGGCAGGGATATGCCCAACCTCCTGCATGAAAAAGCAAGATAATAGGCCTCAGGCCCTAGCAATATTAAATGCATGTAAGTGGGACGCACCCCGGCAAGAATGTGCCCCCAACAACTCAAAAATAGTGGCCTCAGGCCGCAAAAGCAAATTATGCACAAAATGGTGCGCTAAAAGGATGCAATTCTAAAGCACCAAGATTATAGAAAAATTCTACTTCTATGTGATCATGCAAAAAGTTCAGATTTAATTGCACTAAAACGATATAGAAAAATGGGCAGCATTCCCCCTAAATTCTAAAATCATCTAAAACTTCTTAAAGTTAAAAGAAGAAAGGATGTAGAAATATATTGAATAAAAATAAAAAAAAAAGTAATTATTTACTTACTTGTAATCCGGAGAAGTGTAGAAACTGGAGAAATATAAATATCCGGGCACCGGGTGAGTATATAATGCGAAAAAATGAAGAAATCGCGAAAAAATAAGAAGAAAAGACTCAAAAAAACGCTAGAAAACGTTTAGAAACCGCTTGAGAGAGGAAGAAGAAAGGGACAGCAACGTTTGCGCCGTCTGTCACTCGCCCTTATATAGAATTTTGTGACCGACGGGCAGGGCGTCTGTAAAAGCGACCGACGGGCTGGCCGTCTGTCGCGCAATGAATGCGATTTAATGCGCGTGATGAATGCAATGATGACGCATGCATCTGCCCGGTGGACTTTCGACGGGCAGGTCGTCCCTGTGGAGAGGCGGTCAGGTCGTCTCCATAGAGAGGCGGGCAGACCGTCTCTGTAGAGGGGCGGGTAGGCCGTCGGTGACCCTTCCCTATAAAATCTTACAAAATTTTTGCTCTTCTTGTCTCTTCATTTTCCAACACCTTGGGCCTTTTATCTTTCTCGAAAATGTCTTCTCCTCTAGCCCAAAGGATGTACCGTATCTTAGACGACAAACACACTTGGGGAGAAGGCGCCCTCTCCTCTCTGGCTGGGCTGAAATACCTGTGCCGGGTGAGAATCGACCAGAACCTCCTCCTGGCGGCGACCCACTTCTGGAACCCCCGATTTCACGTCTTCCAATTTACCTACCAGGAACTGTGCCCTCTATCTGAAGAATTAGCTTCCATTCTGGGAGCTCGGTTCCCTCCTAGCGCTCTGCCTTGCGTCCCCCGCTGCGGCCTACTTCAGACCCGGGATGTAGCCCTAGCTCTGGGCATACCTCCTTCCGAGACCATCCGGCTGATTCCTCTGAGTTCCTCCTTTTCTCTGGAGCCACTGATCGAGGCTCTGGATCAGTTCATCGACATCCCCACCTATCGGGTAAGTATCACGTTCCTATTCTGCATGGTGAACTTCCTTACTGTTGTTCCAGGAGGTTTGACAGGTGACTTTCGTCTGCTTGGAATCTTGAGCGACTTTCATTTGTGCCTGTCACCCCTACCACTTGTCCTAGCCGAAACCATCCTAGGTTTGGACGCTGTGAGCTCTGGGTCCACTACAACCTTTGCCGGCAGCCCCTTATTACTCCAGGTACGTCATTATTTTAAAGGTAGTGCGTCCCTTATGGATTTTCACACTAGCTTTTCTTAGCGGGAGGTGCGTCCTTTCGGATTTTCACACAACCCTGTGCCTTATTTTTGCCTGAAGTAAACCCTACTTACTCCAGCGGCTTTTTTTTTTTTTTTTTTTTCAAATCTGGCTGCAAGAGAAACTGAAGATGCTGTCTGAGCCACCCCCTCGAGTCACTCCGCAGTACTCGCCGAGCCATTTCTTGCCTCGTCGACGACTGTATGGGTGTGCCACGGCTGGTGAAGGCATTACCAGATTTGGTGAGCTGTCAGATGACGATATCAGTTTTACATCAGCTTGGCTCCCGCTGTCTCATGTAGTCATCGACGGGTCATCGGGTTGTGTTCCCCTCTGCGGCCTCCGTCAGGCCACCTTCTGCATCACTTCTCGATGTTCACGGCAGCTCGGGACGACCCAGGATATAGTGAGGGTTCCCCTGTCCTTCCGAGGAGGAGATCTTTCGGCTGCGTTTGCTTCTCGGTATCATGAGCTGTGGGGTAGACTACCCAGGAAGACCGTTATCCCGAGGTTCGGTAATCATTCCGCATCTTCGACTAACGAGTACAAGAAGTGGATCCTTAGTCCAGCCTCTGATAACAGGACCCGAGGGCTCAAACATCTGGTCGGCGAGAGCAGCAGCAGGACTTAGCCTAGCCTATTATGTGTATTTCTTTTGGTGCTATATTTCTTTTTAATGCAGAACTAGAAAATGACAAAAGTGAAAAGAATAATATTCATCCCTTTTCACGAGTTTTGTGTACATTTCCATATAATTTCAGCATACATGATCAGTTTTGGCATTTACTCAGTTGCTTACGCGCCATCAATGCATGAAACCAAATTTTAACAGCATCAACTCCTGTTACCAATCGGCCCTCTCGGGTTTTCACAATCGGACATTTTCTCTCATGCCTCTAATTTTTGCACAGGATGCCTTTTTTCGGTTTTCACCCTGTCGAGGCGGCCAATTTTAGCATAGCCGCCTTTTTTCGGTTTTCGACTTGCGGGGCATTTTATTCTCTTCTTTTTATTTTGGTCTTTAGCCGTGGAACCTTTTGAGTCTGTCGACATTGGTCGGCTCTTTGAATTCGTTCCCATCGCTATCTGATAAGATTGCAGCCCCTTTGGACAACAGCTTCTTAAGGATGTACGGCCCTTCCCAGGTAGGTCTGAATTTCCCCCTGATGTCTGGTATCCCTGGCCTCATCTGCTTGAACACCAAGTCCCCTTCTTTCAGCGGGTGCTTCCTCACTTTCTTTTCGAAGGTTCTCGCCAGTCTCTTCTGGTAAATCTGATTGTGATAATAAGCTTTCAGCCTACTCTCATCCAGTAAGTTCAAGTGCTGTAACCTCTGCTGCGCCCATTCGGCTTTCGGGATTTGGGCTTCCATGACCACCCTTAGCGATTTCAGCTCTATCTCTACCGGCAACACTGCTTCTGTTTCGTATACCAGGGAAAACAGTGTAGCGCCTGTAGATGATCTTACCGTCGTTCTGTATCCCCACAGGGCGAAGGGTAACTTTTCAGCCCAGTCTTTGTAGGTTTGGACCATCTTGGACAAGATCTTCTTCACATTCTTATTGGCGGCTTCTACTGCTCCATTCGCTTGCGGTCGATAGGGAGAGGATTTATGATGCTCAACACCATATTTCTCAAGAAGTTTTCTAGTTTCTCCCATGAACTGCACTCCATTATCAGACACTATGTGATGAGGGAGGCCATATCTGCATATCAAATTCCTCTCTATGAATTTGGCCATGTCCCTTGCGTCAATTTTCTTGAAAGATTCTGCCTCGACCCATTTGGTGAAATAGTCGATTGCGACTATGATGTATCTGTGCCCATTGGACGCCGTAGGGCGAATCTCTCCAATGATATCTATCCCCCAAGCAGCAAACGGCCAAGGTGATGTCAGGTTATGTAGTTCTGATACCGGCAGGTGTCTCAGATCTGCGTACTGTTGGCACAACTGACATTGTTTGACATACTTTAAACAATCAGTGTCTATCGTAAGCCAATAAAAGCCTTGTCTCATGATCTTCTTGGCCAAGGTCAAACCATTCATGTGGGCCCCACAGACCCCTGCATGGGTTTCCTCCATTATCTTGCGCGCTTCTCTTTCATTCAAGCACCTGAGCTGAATCCCATCTGACCGTCTTTTGTACAACACCCCTTCCAAGGATATGAACTGAGTAGATAACTTGCGTATCATCCTCTAGTCTTTTTCAGTGGCTGCTTCTGGAAATCTATTGCTTTCCAAGTAATTCATGATATCAAAGTACCATGGCTTGCCATCTGATGCCTCGACCTCCATCACTGGCTCGGTTTCAAAACTAGGCTTATCAGAGCTCAAAATTAGCACCGGTTTCATGGCCACTCCTTCAGGGTTATCCCACATTGACACTAAGGTTGCCAACGCATCAGCCAGACGGTTCTCATCTCTGGGCACAAAGTGGAAAGTGCAAGTCTCAAACTGCCCACACATCCCTTTCAGATATTGAACATAGGGGACCAGTCGCTCTTCTTTAACAGCCCACTCACCTCGGATCTGGTTTATTACCAAGGACGAGTCACCAAATACCTCTACGTTTCTTGCCCCCAACACAGCTAAAGCTTCTAACCCGAAGGTGCACGCTTCATACTCAGCTTCATTGTTGGTCGCCTTGTATCTCAGTTTTTTAGCAAGAGGAAGCTTCTCATTATCTGGGGTCGTCAGGATGATTCCGACTCCGGCTCCTTTATTATTCACTGCCCCGTCAAAATGCAACTGCCATCCTTGAACAAAAATCGTGCCTATGCTCTCGTCAGGAAAGGTAAATTCGGGGGTGTCCCCTTGGATAGGATGTTCAGCAAGAAATTCGGCTACAGCTCGCCCCTTAATAGTCTTGCGGGTGATGTATTGCACATCAAACTCTTGTAGCAAGAGCAGCCACCTCCCCATCTTTCCAAGCAAAGACGGTGCCTCCTGCAAATATCTCAATGGATTCTGCTTGGCTACTGCCTGAATCTTGTATGAGTGGAAGTAATGTCTCAGCTTCTTTGATGCCCAAATCACTGCAAGGCAGATCTTCTCCACTTCAGCATATTTTATTTCGTAAGCCAGGAACTTCTTACTGAGGTAATAAATCGCAAACTCCACCCCAAATTCATCCTCTTGAGCCATCATGGCGCCCACTGATCCGTCTTCTACTGCCAGGTATAGAATAAGCGGTTTAACAGGTTGCGGAGGCCTTAGTACTGGCGGATTTAACAGATACTCCCTGATATTATCAAAGGCTCTCTGGCAGTCCTCGTTCCAGACCACAGGCTGATTCTTTCTAAGCAACTTGAAAACAGGCTCGCATATCGAAGTGAGCTTGGCAATAAACCGACTAACATACTGCAGCTTGCCCAGGAAACTCCTTACATCCTTCTCTTTTTGTGGCACAGGCATCTCTCTGATAGCTTTCACCTTGTCGGGGTCAATTTCTATCCCCCTTTGACTGACGACATGTCCCAACAGCTTTCCTGAAGTCACCCCGAAAATGCACTTCTTGGGATTAAGTCGCAGATTATACTTATCGATCCTGGTGAAGAACTTCTCTAGAGCTTCAAAGTGTCCCTCTCGGGTGGCTGATTTGACCATCATATCATCGACATACACCTCCACTTCTTTGTGAATCAGGTCACTTAAGATCTTGGTTGCCATCCTCTGGTATGTGGCCCCTGCATTCTTCAGGCCGAAAGGCATGACCCGATAGGCATAGGTGCCCCACTCCGTGATAAAGGCAGTTTTAACCCGATCAGCTATCTTGTTCAGGATCTGGTTGTAGCCCACATATCCGTCCCCAAAGCTGTACATCGCGCAACTGGCGGCACTGTCTATTAATACATCGATATGGGGTAGTGGAAAATCATCTTTAGGGCAGGCTTTGTTAAGATCTCGATAATCCACACACACCCTGACCTTTCCGTTCTTCTTAGCCACAGGAACCACATTTGCCAGCCATGTAGGATACTGGACTTCCACAAGGAACTTAGCTTTAATCTGTTGTCGAATTTCCTCCTTAACCTTGTCAGCCCATTCTGGTCTTAGCCTTCTCAACTTCTGCTTCACAGGCTTGCAATCTGGGTAAGTCGGGATGGCATGCTCCGCCACAGCTCGGTCAATCCCCGGCATGTCCTCGTAGGTCCAGGCAAAGACTTTTTCATGTTTTCTTATTATTCTCTCAAAATATTTTCTCTCCTCAGGAGTTATATTTGATGCTATTAGAATTTCTCTCGGATTTTCCGAGGTTCCAAGATTAAAAGGCGTTGTGCCAGTGGAGTCAATGTCAAAAATTGATGGAATATGATCATGTTCATGCATGTTGAAATCATTAGAAACATCGCACAAATAAGTGAAATTGTTCATCTTATCGATAATATTATAGTTATCATTTACATCATAAAAGAGTTCTGGAATAAAAAGACAATCTAGGCTAGAGTCTTCTTCCGCCACTCCCGAGGTTGATGCTGTTGCAGCTTGCTCACTAACTTTCTGATTTAGCAGAGGCCCTTCAGGCACGTCGGAAGAAATCTTCAAATCCCCCATTTTCAGCTCTAAACCTGCTATCTTCTCTTTTCCTTTCAGCCGGGCAGCTACCATCTTCTCAGTAACGACCTCCTCAAGCTCGCACTTATCCCAAGTGATACCCTGAGCCATGACTTCCTCATCCCAAAAGTCTTCAGCAGTCTTGACGAACCCGACGTGCCAGTCATACACATCATTAAAGATCTCGAAACCAGGGACAATCCTCCCATCTACCCATTGCGGTTCATCTTCGCCAGTATACGCACAAACTGAGGATGCCGGCACAAAGCTCTCCAAAATGTGGGGGATCTTACCCGCTACTCTCTTCTTGCCGAAGCCACCTCTGTACCCCAGACCTTTCCGGTTCTTCTGCCCTCGAGTGGTGATCGCGGTCTGCAATCCTTGGGAGTTTCTGCCCAATCCAGCCCCGGGAAGATAGTGCATCTTCTTCAACATATTAACCACAGTCGGGCTATCCACTGATCCGTGCTCTCCCCTTATCATAGACACATGGAAGCCGCTGAATGGTTGATTGGCAATTTCCAACGCTGAGACCTGGTTTTCCCTGGCCGCCTTGATAGCTACCACCTCCCCTTCATGTGGGAACTTTATCATCTGATGCAGTGTGGATGGCACTCCTCCCAATTTATGAAACCAGGGTCTCCCTAGCAAAGCTGAGAAGTTAGCAGGGATGGGCAGAACTACAAATTCGACCTCCACCTCGATAGGTCCTGTCTTGACCAAGGTCTTGAAGGTTCCTGAGGCTTGCCTCCTCGAGTTATCGTAGGCCGTGATAGTCAGATCGGATCCGCTGAGCATATCCTTGCTTAAACCAAAAGCTTGCAAAGCTATTAAAGGGCACACGTTGATAGAAGACCCATCATCCACCATAACGCAAGCAGTGTGCTTACCACTAATCTGTGCTTTAATGTACAAGGGTCGATTGTGGTTGCGTCCTTCCACTGGTAAGTCAACGTCAGAAAAGACCAATCTCTCCTCGGATCCTCCCTTAATTAAACCCAAAAGCTCTGACGGGGAAATAGTGGTGGCGACTGTGGCCTCAACCAAAGCCTCTACTACCTTCTGCCTATGAGAGGGGGATTGCCTCAACAGATCCCAAATGGATATCTGAGCTGCGGTCTTCTTCAATTGCCTTATAATCTGTTCCTCCTTTGGCTCTTTCTCTGCCAATGGCTGTACCGGCTTAGGTAGCTTTGCAATCTCGGGGATCACCCTTCCACTTCTAGTGACAGCGCTTATCTCTCCCTCGTCTCCATCGGAGCCCCACAGATCAAGGTTTAACCCTTCTTCATCCTCGGCTTCTCCACCGCTTTCACTGCTAGACCAGCAATCAAGAGTCGCCACAACTGCTTCCTCCTTCCCATCCTTGGAATTATCAACAGCAGACTTCTCACTCCCATACAGATCTTGCAGCACGTACCACTCTGGCAGGCTAGATTGAATCATAAACACGGGCGGTGGTACGGCATTATAACCAGGCTTCTTCTCAGTTTCTCTCTTCTCAGGGTCAGAGATCTGCTTGCTATCGATCAAGTCTTGGATAGAGTGCCGGAGGGCCTTGCATTTATCAGTGATATGGCCTGAGTGCTGGTGGAATGCACAGAATTCGTTGTCTTTATGTCCCGGTTTCCCTTGTGTCAAAGCTGGCCTAGGAGTTAGAGGGCGCAATTTTCCTTCCTTCATCAGCCTCCTCAAGACCCAGGATAATGGTCTCCCCAAGTTTGAAAACTTCCTCTGGGTGGCTACCTCAGTAGCAGACACTTCACCCATTCTTCTAGTGCTGTTACTGGGACCTGCCGGCCTGCTGGCTCCTTGACCGGGGTTAGCCCTTTTGGCAAAATTGTCACTATTAGCTTTCCGGGTTAAAAACTCTCCCTCTGCTTCGATAGCAATATCTTTGAGAGACTCCCAGTCCTTTAACCCCTTCATCCTCAATCCCTCCTTCAAGTACGGGCTCGCGTTCTTAATGAAAAGACGGATCTGGTCCTGGGTATCAGGCTTTCGGCGCATCTCCATTACTCGGTTCCGCCATCGGGTAAGATACTCATGGAAGGATTCCCCGGCCTTCTGCTGGAGTAGCTCAAGATCTTTCAGAGTCACCTCCATTCTGGTATTACAGTCGTACTGCTTCAGAAACTCCTCAATGAGCAGATCCCAATCTTCTTTAGTGCGGCGGTCAAGGCCGTGATACCAATCTATGGCATGAGAGGTCAGACTCAGACAAAAGTATTCTACTTTCTGCTTCTTGGACAACGTGGTCCCCTTCATGACCAGAGAATATTGCTTCACATGTGCGGTGGGATCAGAAGTACCATCAAACTTCGGCACATCCGGCATTTTGAAGTTATAAGGGATCGGGTCCTCTCCGTCCAGTTCCCTATCCTCAGGATTCATCCCGTGAGCTCTGCCTATCATACGAGCCATAGCCTCAAATCTCTCTTCCATTTTCTTCAGAATAAAGTCATCAGCCTGAGGCGCCTTCCCCTTCTCAGATGCCATGCTCAACCTATCGTCCTCGATATCTCTATCGTCGTCAATTCTTAGCACTGGCCTTCTTCTCAGCTCTCCCGAAGCCACTGATCTTAACTCTACCGGCGGCGGCCTAACGGGCTCCTCTCGCCTTTCAACCCTTTCTTCTTCAGGCTCATTCTGTCTCACTGGAGGAGGAGGAGGATTTTGTGGAGCATTCAGCTGAGCGTTCTGCTGTGCCAAGGCGGTCAACATATTCATCATCCTGCCCTCGAATTCTTCGAAACGGCGGCCCACTTCTTCAGCAATCATGGCCCTGGTGGCATCTTCCCCCCTAGGTGAGTTTGCCATCTGAGATACTGTACCACTGATTTCTGATAAAATCTCCGGTAGACCCTCTCTATCTGACAGCTCAGGAGTAAGAACTCGGATCAGTCGCCCGGTTGGTGATCTAGTCCACCTGGGCAGATCTATGATGGCTGCAGGGACAAAAGTTAGAATGATGCATGAAATGTAAGTATAATGCATGATCGTGATGTGCATCATTTACAGAGCACAAGCAAGCAAGTAGGTCCTTCCACCCTTATTTCTCCCACACACGTGGTCGTGCAGTCTCTTTCCTAGGCGGGATTAGCCCAAGGGTCAACGAGGGACCCAATGGACGCGTATGGTGCGCGGCGGAAAACCGGCAGCATAACACTCCTATGCTAATGTACAAGCGGATGGATAATGATCGTCACGTATTCGGACGCTCCATAAATTTTGACATGGCCCTACCGGGGCATGATAGCCTTTGGCTAGGTTACCAAGCGAGATATTTGGACTCATCCAATACGTGAGGATCCATACAGCAAGCATGAGATTACGGTTCATTTTACCTGTGGAAAGTGACTATAGCCATTACATGAGCTTTGGACAAGGGAGATGTTTCTTTGAGGCTACCCAAGCATGATCCCTGCCGACGGGTCTAGCTCATCACGAGCGTAGCGACCGATCGGGTCACCATTTTGATATACCATTGAGGTACGTGGCTTGGGCTGGTGATTATCCTTAACACTTCCCCAAATTGAGTGAAAATGAGGAGGTGCTTCAGGAACGCACCGGGGCTAGAAGAGGGACCAAACTAGCGTATTCTAAGGCTCTAATGATATGCAAATGCAAATTTGAGAGAAAGCGAATTTATGAATTAAATTTTAATCATAAATGTTAAAAGAGGTATTTTCAAATCGAAATCTCGAACCATAAACGTCCCCAGTGGAGTCGCCACTGTGACGCGCGCCGGATCCCGATGCGCCGCCCGTTCGACCGCCCGCACGTGGGCGACCGGGGCATTTGCGGGTCCGTTGACAGCTTGCGATAAATCGCAAGTGCGTCTATGTTGGGCAACAAGGAGGTATCATGGAGTCGCCACCCAATAGGACATTGGGAAAGTTACTCTCGCCTCGGAGCCTAAGACTTGCGCATTTTATCCATATTGAGCCATGAGGCCTAGGATTAGCGCTAAAGCCTCGTGACCCAAGAAGTATTTTGCAGCATAACCTCTAACCTCTCGAGCCCAAAGACCAGAGCTGGGTCCGGGATTTCTCATCTATTTCTACCTCAATTAGTTTATGATCAAATTTTAAAGTCATTAGTTCGCTCTCTCTCCACACTATGCAGTTTGATTAAAGAGGCGCATTTATTCACATCTTGAAAGCAATAAATGATCAGATAGATAATAAAGCAATAAATGATCAGGTAGATAATAAAGCAATAAATTACAATAATACAAGGAGCGGAATACAACTCCCTTTCGTAAATGTGCAAGGCATACATAAATCGGGGTATTGCTTATTCTTGAGGACTTTGGTCCTCGCATGCATCATTATCAAAAATGGGATATTCAATTTGTGATGATCTTTATTGGATAAAAACAGGGCATTGGACCCTTTTGCATTTTATACAAAACTCACTTTTATTTGAGTACAAATCGTTGGTCTATTTTTACATTCAACGGGATAAAAGAGCTTATTCATATACATAAAATAATCAATGAATGAATAGGCGAGAGAAATAAATCAAGAGGTTTAAGAAAACTAAACCGGACGAAATTCCCCACGCATGGTAGGCAGCCGCTCAAGCTCGGGATTATCCAAGAGATCCAATATACACTCACAGAAAGTTAAGAGATGTTAATATACATAAAATTAACACATAAGAAATCAAAGAGACTGGATAGAGATGAAAAATGATTAAAAAATGGAGACAGAACCCACCGACGGCCTTTCCTGGTTGACCGACGGGCGTCGGTTTGGTTATTCGATATGCCCGTTTGTCACTCAAAAAGGGCGTCTGTAGGTGGGTGACCGACGGGCGTCGATCATGAAGATGACCCGTCGGTCAGCTCTGTCTCCGGAAAACAGAAAGGAAAAAAGGCCTTTCGAGATCAAAAAGCAAGTTTTATCCAAGAAGGAGATGAGGGAGTCAAAATGAAGAAAAGTAATGACAGGTATTCAAAAATTTCACAGAATGAATAAATAAATAAATAAAAAATAAATATGAGATGAAAATGGAGAGAGAATCCGAAATATTTACCCTCAGATAATCACTTCAGGTGAAATTCTGGTGTCGGTTAGATCCCCGCGCGTTCCACGAGAAACAACAGTGAAAGATTAGAGGGAGAAAATGAGATATTTCACCTTTAATCCTTCAGAAAATCGATTTTGGAGTCAAAATCTAAAGAAAACTAATTAGCTTTTAGTTCCTTTGATTGATTTGATCCTTGATTCAATAAAGTTCTTTAGAAAAAGGTGTTTTTGGAAGAGAGAGAAAACGTGCTTGAATTTTGGCAGAGTTTCCTCTTCTGAAAAATTTTCGACCATTTTCAAATGAAAATCCGGACCTTATATAGCCAGACACGACCGACGGGCGTCGGTGTATGGGGGCGGGCGTCGGAAGAATCCTACTGACACAAGGACACTTCTGACGGTCCTGCCACATCCACCGACGGGCGTCGGAACGGTTGCGTGCTCCGGGAAACCAGGCGGCTCCTGACAGGGGCGGTGACTTTCCGACGGGCGTCGGAAAATACCCTGAGCCGTCGGTGACTCGGAGCGACGGGCTGCCTCCACAGACGGGTTGGCCGTCTGTGGAGGACAAAAAAGCCTTTTTGACTCGAAAAACTTCCGTTTTCTCCCCCTCTGCCCAGGAATTGCAGAAAAACCTCATTTCTCATGGAACGCGGGACTAAAACCTCCAAATGCAGCCTCCCGTACAGGCTCGAACATTGATTTCATCATAAGGTAACCTCTAATCCGGACCGCTCCGGGACACGGTGCTTACAGTAGTGTTCATTGATGACATCTTAGTGTATTCCAAGAATGAGAGTGAGCATGAGGAGCATCTCAGATTGGTTTTGCAGATGTTGAGAGAGCATCAGTTATTTGCCAAGCTTAGCAAGTGTGATTTTTAGCTTCAGGAAGTATCATTTTTGGGTCACATTGTTTCAGCTAGGGGTATTCAGGTTGATCCGGCCAAGATTGAGGCGATAGTTGATTGGAAAGCACCTAAAAATGTTCAGGAAGTGAGGAGTTTCCTTGGTTTGACAGTTTACTACCGTCGGTTTGTTAAGGGTTTTTCTGTGATTGCCGCTCCGATGACTAGATTGTTGAGGAAAGGGGTCAGATTTGAGTGGTCAGATAGATACCAGGCTTGTTTTGATCAGTTGAAGCAGTTGCTTATTCAGGCTCCTATTCTTACTCAACCCATCTCGGGTAAAGAGTTTGTCATTTATAGTGATGCTTCGGGTGTTGGCCTTGGATGTGTTTTGATGCAAGAAGGTAAGGTCGTGGCTTATGCTTCTCGACAGTTACAGCCACATGAGAAGAACTATCCGACGCATGATTTATAGTTGGCGGCTGTGATCTTTGCTTTGAAGATTTGGCGTCATTATCTGTATGGGGAAAAGTGTAGGATCTTTCCGGACCATAAGAGCTTGAAGTACTTCCTCACACAGAAAGAGTTGAATATGAGACAGCGCCGTTGGCTTAAGTTGTTTAAGGACTATGACTACATTGTGGATTACCATCCTGGTAAGGCCAATGTAGTCGCAGATGCTTTGAGTCGGAAGTTAGTTTCAGCCTTGTTCCTGAGACGGTTCAGATGGAGGTTTGATTCAGATGGGGCTTTGATTGCTCAATTGCGTGTGAGGCCTACTTTGAGATAGAGGATTGTGGATGCTCAGAGGGTTGATCAGAGGCTTCAGCGGTTTGTGCAAGAGGTCAGATCGGGTAAGCAGTCAGAGTTCTCAGTTCAGGATGAGGTGCTTTTGTTCAGAGATCGCTTGTGTGTGCCAGAGTCTGAGGATTTGAGGAGACAGCTTATGAGTGAGGCGCATAGTACAGTTTTTACTATGCATCCTGGCAGTGAGAAGATGTATCAGGACATGAAGCAGTTTTATTGGTGGTCCGGTATGAAGAGAGACATCGTGGATTTTGTGTCCAAGTGCTTGACTTGTCAGCAGGTAAAGGCCGAGCATCAGGTTCCTTCGGGATTGCTTACGCCTTTATTCGTTCCTATGTGGAAGTGGGATGATATTGCCATGGACTTTGTATCTGGTTTGCCTTTGACTCAGAAGAAGCATGATTCAGTTTGGGTGATAGTGGATCGGCTTACGAAATCAGCTCACTTTCTGCCAGTTAGAGTGGACTACTCGATGGATAGATTGGCCAGTATCTATGTGGATGAGATAGTTCGGTTGCATGGAGTGCCTTTGTCCATAGTTTCAGATCGGGATCCGAGGTTCACTTCCAAGTTTTGGAAAGAGTTGTAGAGAGCTTTAGGCACTAAGTTGAACTTCAGTACAACGTTTCATCCTCAGACCGATGGTCAGTCAGAGCGAGTCATTCAGATTCTGGAGGATATGATGAGGGCTTGTGTTTTGGATTTTCCGGGTAGTTGGGACAGATATGTATCGCTGATGGAGTTTGCCTACAACAATAGTTTTCAGTCGAGCATTGGTATGGCACCATATGAGGCTTTGTATGGTCGTCAGTGTAGGACTCCGGTTTGTTGGACCGAGCTATCCGAGAGATCAGTGATCGGGCTAGAGTTGGTTAGATGTACCGAAGAGAAGATCAGAGTTGTGCAGCGGAATTTGAAGGCAGCCAAGGACCGACAAAAGTCTTATGCCAATTTGAAGAGGAAAGACGTGCAATTTGAGATCGGGGACAAGGTTTTCCTTAAAGTTTCACCTTGGAGGAAAGTGCTTCGGTTTGGAAAGAAAGGTAAGCTTAGTCCTCGTTTCATAGGTCCTTATGAGATTTTGGGTAAGGTTGGACCAGTAGCCTATAGATTGGCTTTACCGATGGAGTTAGCAAAGTTGCACGATGTGTTCCATGTTTCGATGCTTCGTTGGTACAGATCAGATCCTTCGCATGTTCTTTCAGTTCAGGATATTTAGGTTCAGCCAGATTTTTCCTTTGATGAGGAACCGCGAGCCATTCTAGCTCGTGAGGTGAGGCAACTGAGGAGTAAGCAGATCCCATTGGTTAAAGTGTTATGGAATCATCATGGAGTCGAGGAAGTGACTTGGGAACCAGAAGAGTCGATGAGAGCTCAGTATCCGCAGTTGTTCAGTTCAGGTGAGAATTTCGAGGACGAAATTCTTATTAGTAGGGGAGAGTTGTCACACCCCGTTTGCCCCCTAGTAGAATGAGCCTATCTGTATGTGTAAGCATTCGCATGTGTTCGGCATATCATAAGGGTATTTTAGTAAAATGCATGTTTTTGGGGTTTATTAGCATATGGTTATATGTATGACATTAGTGTGTGAATTAACTGAGTAATGATTGTGTGCATTTGAGCATACCATTGTAGGGTGTGCATTAGTTGGGAGTGCATTGGGTGTGTGTAGTGCATGTTTGTTGGGTATGAGTGGTTAGTTTCACCAATAGGAAATTGACACATGCTTAGAGCAAATAAAAGAAAAAGAAAAAGGGAAGAAAGAAAGGGAAAGGGCAGATTCACGTTCCTTCTTCCCCTCACCTTCTTCTTCTTCATTTTCTTTACTCTAAGAACTCTTGTGTGGATTCAAGTCTTCATTGGTGGAATTAATCATCTCTTTGCATCTCTTTGGTAAGTAATTGTATTCTTCTCATCTTGTTTTCCATTTGTTTCATCTTCTTTTCCTCTTTGGGTTTAGATTTAACTTAGGGTTTGCATTGTTGGATGTTCTTTATTGTGTTGTGTAGCTGAGGCTCCTCGCGATCCTAAGGGCAAGGATATTGCTGGGACTAGTGGAGCTAAGTAATTGAAGCTTTGAATTTCAGGTCTGGGACTTTTGCTTGAGTTAATTGTTTGAATATGAATTTACTGTAATTTTTAGGGTTTATGTTCTTGAGAAGCTTGAATGCATTTATGCTTGATTTGGCTGTTTGAATTTCTGAATTGAGTTGTATTTATGTTGTTTATATTGTATGGGATGTCTTCTCGAAGGTAAGAACATATTTGTATGGTTTTGAATCAAATTTGGGATTGATTTCTGAGTCCTGGAATTCTGGAAATGGGAAAATCGCGTTACTGTTGAATTTCCCCGTTTCCAGAATGATTGTCGCGTGACTAGCCAAGAAGAGAGGCCAGTCACGAGACGTGACTCCCAGTCACCACTCGTGACCAGCCAAGAGGAAGCCAGTCACGAGGCGTGACTCCCAGTCACGACTCGTGACCCGGCTAGAGTAGGCAGTCACGTGTAGTGACTCCCAGTCACGACCCGTGACCAGGCAAAAGAAGGAAGCCAGTCACGAGGCGTGACTCCCAGTCACGACTCGTGACCAGCGAGAGGTAAGGGACAAGTCACGTTGCGTGACCAGTAAAGGAAAAAGCCTGTCACGAGGCGTGACTCCCAGTCACGACTCGTGACCAGCTTGTGAAGGAGGCCAGTCACGAGTTGTGATGCCAGTCACGACCCGTGACCAGCCAACCTCCTTGGTCACCCCCGTTCGGCCTATTTTGTGAAATTTCCCGGTTTTAACTCAAAAATGAATTCCGTACTTCTTCTGAATGGACTTATACTGCTGTATGATGCATGTCATACTTTTATATGCTTTGATATGAGTGATACCATGATTCTTCAGATGAATTCTACTATGTACTCTGAAATATGATTTAAATGACGCATAACCTGCTAGAGTCAAGTAAGTGGATAGTTAGGCATGCCTAATAGAGTCTTTTAGCTGCAGCCCTCAGTTCAGTTTGGACCCCGATCAGGTCCCCCATTTGGTTCCTCGCGAACCCTTCAGTATTAGGATCTTGTTTAAGGTCCCCTCAGTAAAAATATTGTGTTTTGATAAAAATGAAATGACTTTTGATTTGTACCAGTGAGGTACCCTCAGTATTCGATTCGTACCCGTAAGGTACCTTGAGTACTCTCGTTATCCACTACCTCGAGTCAGCAGGTGTTCGAATGGTTTGCTCTGTTCTGTTTTGGCTATATATAAATGTGTTATCCGAATGAGTATATTAATGAGATGTATGTTTGATTATTTTGGATATGAATTTGAAATGCGGAATGTATGGCTTTAATTTGTGAGCATGTTCATATGGATTATGTTAAAGCTATTGCATTTTGCCATTGTGAATGTGTTATGCCTTGACGACCATTCTGAATGGCCGTCCTTATTTTATGTGTGTTTCCCCACTAAGCGTTTATCGCTTAGCACGGTGTTTTTACCCGTGCAGGTGCGGAAGGAGTTTTGCTTTGAGAGAGTCACCGCCATCAAGCCAACACAGAAGGTCTTAGTGTAGGGCTCAATTTTTGTAATCTGTAATGATTCTTTTTGTATAGAACTCTCCTGTATCAGTTTTGTTATAGCTTCCACTTTTGTACTTATATTTTTGTTATGTAATATCTTTTGTACCAGCTGGTATGATCAGAACATTATTGTAATGGTTTTGTTATATTAATGTATGATCAGCTATTGCTTTCTTTTCTTTTAAAGTTTTTAATTATCCCATATTTCTGTATGCATGGTGTGAATGAATGTATGTTTTGCTTTGTATCTGTTTGGTGGCACCTTTGCTCATACGGCATCTCACTCCTTATCGGATGGGATCGCCTACGTATGGGTAGGGGGTGTTACAGTTTTTGGTATCAGAGCTCCGGTTTAGGCGTTTCTGGGTGTTGTTGTGTTGATTTGCTTAGATGTGTATGTGTCTAGATCTGTGTTGGATGATGCGGTTATTTCTTATTTGTTTTAGATGGCTTCTAATTCTGCTCGTGGATCACTTTAGGAATCCGCTGAGAGTGTGAACCCTCAAGCTGTAGATCCATCAATTTCTGTGTCGGCTCAGCATGCTAGGGTCCAGCCCGAGGCTGTAGCCATGCCTTTTGAGGCTATGTTTAGATTGCATCAGGACATGGCTAGGGTTTTGGAGAGAGTGACTGCTCTTAGAGCCCCTATGGAGAACTTGACAAGGGCAGGTGTGGAAGATTTCTATGGTATAGGATTGGATGAGTCTGAGATGGCTGAGAAGTGGTTAGATAAAGTGAAGCGTGCTCTGAGAGAGATTCGGTGTCCTCCCGACCAGCAGGCAGAGTGTACACTAGTTTTACTGCAAGGGTCCGCTTTTGAATGGTGGGAATTGGTTTGCAGGCATCCTCAGCTACCAGATCCGATTACTTGGGAGTTCTTTGAGGGTGAGTTCACGAAGAAGTATATTACTCAGACTTATAGAGATTCTAGAGGACCATGTCAGTTTCAGATTATGAGAAAGAGTTCAACCAGTTATCTCGCTATGCTCCGCGTGGGGTTATGACAGATGATTTCAGATGCAAGCATTTTGAAGTGGGGTTGAATGAGTCTTTGAAGATTGCTTTGATTTCTTTGATGTGTATGCCTGGGGTGAGTTATTATCAGATAGTGGAAGCTGCTGTGAGGGCTAAGAGATCAGAGACTGTGATGAGAGAGAGGGCTCAGAGGAGGAACCCTTCTCGTGGAGGATCTTCTTCATCCTCGGGTAAGAGATCGAGGAACCCACAGGATGAGTCATCTTCTGGCCCGGCTTCTAGAGGTAGAAGACAGGGTCCTGCGGCTGTGTCAGGTTCTGGTAGAGGTGGTAGATCTGAGACTGCATCAGTTTGTCCTCATTGCAGTAAGACTCATCGGGGTGAGTGTAGGTGGCTCTCCGGTGCGTGCTTTAGGTGTGGGAGCACTGAGCATCTTTTGGCTAGTTGTCCGAGATTGCATGAGGATTCAGGTTCCCAGAGAGAGGCCAGCAGGGTCGGTTCGAATGCTTCTCAGGCTACCCGTGGTAGAGGTCGAGGTGGTCGACCTAGAGAGGGTGCTGCATCTGAGACAGTGGATCGTGAGTTGCCAGTCGCAGCTAGAGCATATGCTGTGCGAGCCAGAGAGGAGCAGGATGCGCCTGATGTTATTGCTTGTAAGTTCCTACTCCATGACACTGAATTGTATGCTCTAATTGACCCTAGTTCCACACACTCATACTTGTGTACAGATAAAATTGTTGATAAGTTGCATGTGGTTGATCAGTTAGATTATGAGATATGTGTGACCAGTCCATTAGGGCATAGTGTCAGTGTGAGTAGAGTCTTTAGGTGTTGTCCTTTGATGGTTGAGGGAGTTGTGCTTCCTGCGGATTTTATTGAGTTGCCTTTCAGAGAGTTTGATCTGATTCTGGGTATGGACTGGTTGGATAAGCATCGGGCTGTAGTTGATTGCCATAGGAAGACAGTTGTGCTCCGGGATAGAGGTCAGTTTCCTGTGTTGATGAAAGGTTTGGGTGCTAGTTCTTTGAATAATGTGATTTTTGCGATGCAAGCAAAGAGGTTTATCAGGAAAGGTTGTGAGGCTTTTCTAGCAGTTGTATTGGATTCCAAGAGAGATCAGGTTCAGATTGAGGACATCCCTGTTGTGCGGGAGTTTAGTGATGTGTTCCCGAGCGAGTTGCCTGGTTTGCCTCCTGAGAGAGAGGTCGAGTTGTCCATTGAGATTATGCCGGGTACCACTCCCATTTCGAAAGCACCTTATCGAATGGCTCCTGTAGAGTTGAGGGAACTTAAGACTCAGCTACAAGAGTTATTGGATAAGGGGTTTATTCGACCTAGCATATCTCCTTGGGGAGCTCCAGTTCTGTTTGTCAAGAAGAAAGATGGATCTTTGCGGATGTGTATCGACTACAGGCAGATTAATAAGGTCACAGTGAAGAATAGGTATCCGTTGCCTAGGATTGAAGATTTGTTTGATTAGCTTCGAGGAGCAGGTGTCTTTTCCAAGATAGATCTTCGGTCAGGGTACTATCAGCTTCGAGTTCAGGATGCAGATGTGGTTAAGACTGCATTTTGGACTAGGTATGGCGACTATGAGTTTCTTGTGATGCCATTTGGTTTGACCAATGCTCCAGCGGCTTTTATGGATCTGATGAACCGTGTGTTTAGGCCATACTTAGATCGATTTGTAGTAGTGTTCATTGATAACATCTTAGTGTATTCCAAGAATGAGAGTGAGCATGAGGAGCATCTCAGATTGGTTTTGCAGATGTTGAGAGAGCATCAGTTATTTGCCAAGCTTAGCAAGTGTGATTTTTGGCTTCGGGAAGTATCATTTTTTGGTCACATTGTTTCAGCTAGGGGTATTCAGGTTGATCCGGCCAAGATTGAGGCGATAGTTGATTGGAAAGCGCCTAGAAATGTTCAGGAAGTGAGGAGTTTCCTTGGTTTGGCAAGTTACTACCGTCGGTTTGTTAAGGGTTTTTCTGTGATTGCCGCTCCGATGACTAGATTGTTGAGGAAAGGGGTCAGATTTGAGTGGTCAGATAGATGCCAGGCTTGTTTTGATCAGTTGAAGCAGTTGCTTGTTGAGGCTCCTATTCTTACTCAACCCATCTCGGGTAAAGAGTTTGTCATTTATAGTGATGCTTCGGGTGTTGGCCTTGGATGTGTTTTGATGCAAGAAGGTAAGGTCGTGGCTTATGCTTCTCGACAGTTAAAGCCACATGAGAAGAACTATCCGACGCATGATTTAGAGTTGGCGGCTGTGATCTTTGCTTTGAAGATTTGGCGTCATTATCTGTATGGGGAAAAGTGTAGGATCTTTTTGGACTATAAGAGCTTGAAGTACTTCCTCACACATAAAGAGTTGAATATGAGACAGCGCCGTTAGCTTGAGTTGTTTAAGGACTACGACTGCATTGTGGATTACCATCCTGGTAAGGCCAATGTAGTCGCAGATGCTTTGAGTCGGAAGTCAGTTTCAGCCTTGTTCCTGAGACGGTTCAGATGGTGGTTTGATTCAGATGGGGCTTTGACTGCTCAGTTGCGTGTGAGGCCTACTTTGAGACAGAGGATTGTGGATGCTCAGAGGGTTGATCAGAGGCTTCAGCGGTTTGTGCAAGAGGTCAGATCAGGTAAGCAGTCAGAGTTCTCAGTTCAAGATGAGGTGCTTTTGTTCAGAGATCGCTTGTGTGTGCCAGAGTCTGAGGATTTGAGGAGACAGCTTATGAGTGAGGCGCATAGTACAGTTTTTACTATGCATCCTGGCAGTGAGAAGATGTATCAGGACATGAAGCAGTTTTATTGGTGGTCTGGTATGAAGAGAGACATCGTGGATTTTGTGTCCAAGTGCTTGACTTGTCAGCAGGTAAAGGTCGAGCATCAGGTTCCTTCGGGATTGACGTGTCATCGAAGTTCCACCGGGGGCACCGAAACCACCGGGAGGAAGATTGACGTGTCGAGGTTCCTTTTCCGGTGATCACGCGCCCATCCGTGGCGCCGTTTAGCCGGAATCGCCGTCGGAAGCTTTGGTTCTCTTCTCCTCTGATCTGCTCATCACCGGCGATTGAGGGAGATCCACGGCCACCGTGATGTTCATCTGCCCACCAGGATTCCCACGGTGCTGTTCGTGTCGTCGTTCGTCGCCGGAGCCGATCGAAAAATGCCGAAGAAGCTCGCGGTTCTTCCTCCCGTTCTCCTGGAACGACGGCACCATGATCGGCGTTGCGAGAAGCCAGCTGCTCGCCGTCGATCGTCGTAAGCCACTCGCCCCTCCCGCCGTGCTCCGCCGTTTCTCTCTCTCTCTCTCCCTCTTCTCTTCTCGATTTCTTTTTCCCCCGTTTTCCCATTTCTTCTCTTCTCCGATATACCCCTCTCTAATTCCACTAATTCTAGCTAAATCTTACTTGTCTATATAATTCTAGACACAAAGAAATATTATCACATGTTAAAATTATTTATTTTGCCTATTTACTTTTTATTCTTTGATTGATATTTTCTATTCCAATTATATGAAAACATACTTATATATTAATATATATATATTTGTCTAAATTTTATTTGAATAAATAAATTATGCAGCTTTAAGGAAAAATTCCACTCTTATGCGTCAAAAATTAACCTTCAATAAATTTTTAGCGTGTCAAGTTATTAAATAAAAACACAAAAAATTTTGGGGCGTTACATTAACATAATAATAATAATAATAATAATAATAATAATAATAATAATAATAATAATAATAATAATAATAATAATAATAATAATAATAATAATAATAATAATAATAATAATAATAATAATAATAATAATAATAATAATAATAATAATAATAATAATGAATGAATGAATGAATGAATGAATGAAGAATAAACAATTAAATAAAATAAAGTAGAAAAAATATTAAAAATGTTAAAACTATATACAAAATCACATAAAATAAAAAAAAACACAATAAATATAAAAATTGTTAATAATTAAATATGAACAAAAAAAATAAATAAAAGAAAAATAACATTAAAGGATTAAGCCTAGAATGTTTACCCTCAGATTTTGGATTCGATTGATGAAGAATATGATTGATTTCCTTGATTTGATTCACAAAATAGAAATAAAAATAATAAAAATTGAATTTTTTTTCAAAAGAAATTTGCTTAAAAAATAAAAGAAGAAAAGAAATTAATTCTCAAGACCAAAAGAATTGATTTCTTTGTCTTAAGAATATTTATTGATAAAAGTTTGTTAAAAAGAAGAATATAAATTTAATTTTCAAAAACAAAAAAAAATATTTCCTTTGTCTTAAAAAATTACAATTGAAAAAAAATCTCAATCTCAAGAACAAAGAATGAATTTCTTTGTCTCAAGAAAAATTCTAGATTAAAAATTGAATTTTTAACTAAGAACTTTATTTGGAGAAAAAGATGTAAAAAATTGTGTAGAGAGAATTCTTTAAGAAGAAGAGAAGAAGAAAATAAAATTTTTGATCCCAAAATGAATTCCCCCTCATTCCCTTTCAAATTTTCAACTTAAATGAATAAAAATGGAAAAAATAATTAATTAGGCAAGAAAATAGGATTTTTAATTAAATTCCTTTAATTTGGGTGTAAAAAAGGAAGAAAACCCTCAAAATCTCGGAAAATAGGTTGAAAAAGGTAAAATGATGAAGCAAAAATGGAAAACGGGCGAAAATTGCCGTTTACGGAGGATTAGGGGCGACCGACGCCCTTCGACATTCGATTTTTGGATATTTTTTATTTTTTTTAAATATAACTAAAAAATACTAAAATTTTCAAACTTCATTTTTTAAAACTAATTTTTAAAATATTTTTATTATTTTTTATTTTTTATTCTAAAATGCAAATTTGACAAAAAAAACATCACTTTCAACCTTTTCGCCCGTGAATAGGCATTTTATCGTCATTGGATAACTCCGATCTAGGCTGACTCAGAAACTGGTGTCTACAGGGATCTCTCAACCCTTTTTCCCTTCACCAATTGTAATCTTCTTCCTTGCAATTGCCTTCTTTTTCAAAACATAAAAACTAATCTTAGAACTCTAATTTAAGAACTTTGTTATCCAAACTTACATAAAAATAATTGAGTAAAAATTCATCCCCTTAAAATTACAACTGAAATGAATATTTATAATGTTCTAAAAGATATGTGCCTTGAGTTGTCCCTTCAAAAGGTTGCAATGGTTGGTGGAAATTTATGTAACAACCCTGTTTATATGTGCCAATTTCGCAAGCATGCGGTGTACCAAAATAGTACAAAAAATGTCAATCCCACGAGGAATGTGCTAATTATTACACACTATTACTACCCAATTTTAATCTTGTTTACAATGATCATAAATTTGTTGGTTGAATCTAAACTACTTTGTTATATGAACTACTTAAACCTAATTCATGTTAATCAAAGAAGACAAAACATAAAATGAAGAATTAATAATTATAAAACTTGATTCTATCATATAATAATAATTTTAATCTCTTAAGCAAGCCAAGTTTGAATAAAGTTCCAATTTACTCTCTCAATATAAATTAGAATGCCTAAAACATACATTTATAATTCTAACTCACAGTTTTTATTAATGAATTAGAAGGTTATACATGCAAATTTCAAGAATAATCACCAACCTATAACAACCATTTAATATTATGATTTCTCAAATAATACCTCAATGATGAACTTCCATTAGATGTAAGTAAGAATTTATCTTTCAATTAAACACTTACTTATAAAGATCAATGCATAAAAATACTAATAGCAAATTCTACATTAAAAGAATACTAATTTAGATGGAAATGGAAAACAATAATATTCAAGTTCTCAAATAATATTCATTTAATTTACAGAGAAGAAGTAATAGATGAGAGTAATGAGAAAGAAATCTTTCAACCCTTTTCTCAAACCCTTGTAAAAATTCTTCTTCTACTTGGTCTTTTTCTTCAAAACATGAAAACAAACTAAGTAACTCTAACTACAGAAAATTGTTCTTCAAAACTAGAGAAATTACTTAATAAAAATTCTTCCTAAATTTTTCCTTTTTTTTAAAAAAAAAAAATAACAAGTAACATTGATATTTATAAAATTCTAAAGATTATGTCCTCTGGAAATGTCCCTTCAAATGGTTGCAAATGTTGGTCAAAAGAGGTGCCTTCTTGTAGACACCGGGTCCTGAGTCAGTCTAGATCGAAGTTACCTAATGATGATAATTGCCTTCACAGGCTTAAAAGATTAAAAGTGATGGTTTTCTCGTCAAATTTGCATTTTAGAGTGAAAAATTAGAAAATAATAAAAATATTTTAAAAAAATTAATTTTAAAAAATGGGGGCTTAAAATTATAGTGTTTTTAGTCAATTTAAAATAAATAAATAAAAAAAAAATTTTTCGGATCGCGAGTGTCGGGCGCGGCAGCGCGCTGGTGCCCAGCTCGCGGACGCCCAGCGCGCACACGCCCAGGCGCCCAGCTCGCTGGGCGCGATATGGCAACGCGCAGCGTCGCCAATGCTGCGCGTCGCTAAAAAGCGACGCGCAGCGTTGTGCGCACTGCGTGCCGCACCGCACGCTGAGGCGCGCGATTTTCGCGCCTCTTCGCGCAGCCTAGCTGCGTGAAGCCCATCGCTCTATAGCTACGGGCGTCCCTTCTCCCCTGGCCGTCGCTATAGGGTCTGATACCCTCTTTTTCGATTTTTCACCCCTTTTCCGATTTTTTCACCCAAAAATCCGTTTTTTATCCCATTTTTTTTGGGTTTTTGACTTCAAATTAAATTCTAAAATATTTTTTTAGATAATTAATTAATAAAACTTGATTTTATCATTAAAAATAAAAGAATTTTGTGTTAAAATAGGTTTGTTTTCCTTAATTAAATTAGGGCAACCTTTTTATTTTATAAATACTTTATGATGAAATCAAGAGGAGCCTCCACATTTTTTTAGACCTAAAAATTTCCAGAATTCTTCTTCTTCTATTTTTTTCTTTAAAAATTTCAGATTTCTTTTTTATTAAAGAGGTTTAATTAAAATTGAAAATATCAATTTTCAATTCTTAATTATTCCAATTAATTTCTTTGTTTTTCCTCCATAAACACAAGAAATTAATCATCACTTTGGCATCAATTTTCTTTTCAATCTTAAGCATACAAATCAATTCCTTTGTTTTTCTCCATAAACAAAGAGAATTAATTTTATTGCTAAATTATTCTTTCAAGCAATTTTCCGGAAAATCATCACTTTTCCTTCATCAAATCCAATACTCTGAGGGTAAATATTCTAGGCTCTATTCTATTTTTATTTAATTTATTCATGTATATTTCACTTGTTTTTATTGATTTATTTATTGTTTTCATCTATTCATTTGTTGTATTGATCTTATATTTGTTCTATTTAATTGTTTATATATGATTTTATTTTTGTTCATGTGAATATTGTTTTCTTTTAATTCCTAACATGTAAATAATTTATTTTATTGTGATTCCTAATTATTTTTAACATGCAAATAATTAACTTAAATTAATCTTTTTGCCATGTAAATAGTTTATATTAATTATGAACACATCAATTAACCTTGTTATATATCATTATTATTTTCATCATTCTTTTGTTTACTAATTTTTATTATTCTTTTTATCATTGTTACATGATTGATTTATTATGATTTGTTTATTTATTCATTTATTATTTTCACTTATCATCATTATTTTCATCATGTGTATATTTTCATGTACTAATTAATTAACATATTATATTTTATTTTCATCATATCATTTAATTATTTATCACATATAATGCATGTTTCTCATTTATTTTGGTTTGTTAATATTTTGATTCCATTATCATTCTTTTCATATCATCTTATTTTATTTTAATTTGTTATTCATTATTTTGTATATTTAATTGAATTAATTGATTTAATTACTAACATTATTTTATTTGTATTTTGTTTTTTATGTCTAAACTCATTTTTTTGGATTGGGCGTTTTCACGAGAACACGGGGAGGTCTAAAAGGCTCGCTCGGAATATTTATTTTTCTTTATTCGTAATATTTTGTTTATTTAGCTTTTTCCTATTTATTTTTGCCATATAATTTTCTTGTAAAATTGTTTATTTAGGCTCGCTAGAAAGAAAGTCACTAAACCATTTTTATTAATTAGCTTGGTATTTTTTTTAAATAAAAATGGGTCCAATGTCTCAATTTTCTCCATCCAAAATCATCACATAAAAATTTTGATAATGATGCATGCGAGGACCAAAGTCCTCAAAATAAGCAATACCCCGATTCGTGTATGTATCGCACATTTATAAAGGGAGTTGTATTCTGCTCCTTGTATTATTGTAATTTACCGCCTTTTGATATTTACTTGCTCATTTACGGCTTTCCAAATATGAATAAATGCGCCTTTAATCAATCGCATCGTGTAGAGAGAGAGCGAATCGATGATAATTAAAATTTAATCATAAAATAGTAGAGGTAGAAATAGATGAGAAATCCCGGACCCAGCTCTGGTCTTTGGGCTCAAAGAGGTTAGAGGTCTACCCTCCAAGACACCTTTTTGTGCCACGAGACTTTAGCGCTAATCCTAGGCTCCTTAGGGCGAGAGGTTTACCTTCCAAGACCCCTCTGGCTGGCCCAAAATGGATACCAAGCGCAATCTTAGGCTCTCCGAGGCGAGAGTAACTTTTCCAATGTTCTATTGGGTGGCGACTCCATGAAACCTCCTTGTTGCCCAACATAGACGCACTTGCGATTTATCGCAAGCTGTCAACGGACCCATAAATGCCCCGATCGCCCATGTGCGGGCGGTCCCATGGGCGGCCGCGGGGATCCGGCGCGCGTCACACTTCTCATATGACTTTTCAGGGAAAAACTGTTCCAATGGCCAGTTCTGTCGCGCTCGCGACAGAACACGAAATGCTTCTTCTCTTCTTTCTTTTCTCCTTTTCCCTTTCTACCTCTCTCTGCATTTGCACGACTCGTGCTCTTCATGCACGAGTCGTGTCCGTTCCTCCTAGTCGTGCTGCGTCTCAGCATCTTCCTTCTTTTCTTCTTCTTCTTTTCATTCTTTGCTTCTCTCTTGTCTCTGTACCTGCACGACTCGTGCTCCTTTGTGTGAGTCATGCACGGCTTGTCCTAGTCGTGCTCCTTTTGCACAATCACTTCTTCTTTTCCTTCTTCTCTTCTTTCTTTTCTTCTTTTTCTCTGGCCACGCTTTACTACTCGTGTCTCCTCATCCGACTAGTGCTCATCCTCCTTTCATGCATTTTCTTCACCATTGTGACGTGTGCCGAACCTCGTGGCCTCCCAAAAGCCCGCTTTAGGGCGATCGGGATGGGATTCATTAAAGCTTGTAAGGTATTTACAAGTGCGTCTATTTTGGACAACAATGAGGTTTCTTGGAGTCGCCACCCAATAGAACATTGGGAAGGGTCGTCTAGCCTTATCGAGCCTAAGACGGCGCATACATATCCATTTTGAGCTAGCCAGAGGGATCTTGGAGGCCTATCCTCTACTCCCCTAGAGCCTAGGATTGTGTATTTAAGCCTTTTGGTGGGACTCAAAAGGTGTCTTGGAAGTCCTAGACCTCTCATCTCTTTGAGTCCCAAAGACCAGAGTGAGTTCGGGACTTCTCATTTATTCGTACTTTGATTAATTTTACAATTATATTTTGAATTTATTATTTCACCAACTTTCCACACGATGCACTTTATTAAAGGCGCGATCATTCACATCCAAAGCGGTAAATAGAAGCAAAAATCAAGATAAAGTGTTCGAAATAAATTACAATAACACTAGGAGCGGAATACAACTCCCATTTATAAAAGGGCGATACATGTATAAAACGGGATATTCATTGGAATGAGGACTTTGGCCCTACCATACATATTTATTACAAAAAAGGTTTTTTATGAAGTGTCAATTTTATTGGCTGAAATGGGACATTGGTCCACCATTTTTGGGAAAATATCTAGGTTTAATTGTCAAAAAGCTTTTGGTCCTTTTTGCCTTAACGACATTAAAACAATTTCCATAACAACATAAATAAGAGCTAAAGGATAAAAGAATGAACCCGAATAGAGATCCTCCGAATGGCGCAACCATCATCTCTCATGACTCCAACTTCCAATGGTCAAAAAAGCACTCACGAGGATAAACATGTTAGCAATAAAAATGTTAATAAAAATAAAAATGAGAATTCGCCTAGGGACGGCCTCTGGTATCATGCCAGCGGCCGTCCCTAGTAAGGAAAAACAAATAAAAAAAAAACCTCTTAAATCTTTTGTAAAAAAGGGTAATAAAAAATCAATGCAAATCAAATTAAATTATATGAATGTTAATCCAGAATGTTTACCCTCGGATTTTACCTTTTAGGGTGGATGTCGAATAATTTTGTCCCCGTGTGCCTCGTAAGGATCAAATAAGAATCAGATCAAAGAAAGAAAATTTATGTTATTCTTTCCTTGATAATTTGATAGCGATCGTGTGTTCGAATTAGTTGTATTGGTGGAAACAACTGAATTTCATCACCTCAATTTGACTTAATTCGTAAAAAAAATTGAGGAAATCAATTAATCAAAAGAAGTTTTATCAAAATAAAACTCTACAGATGAATAGAGATTTATAAACTTTTTGCGTAATTTGCTCACAGAAAAACCTTTTTCTAAAAAGCAATTTTCTCCAAAAAATATTTGATAGCTTTTTTTCTAAATAAAATCTCTCTAAAATTTCTCTCTCTTTTTCCAAATTCCCTCAAATTTTTCTAACCCCCAAAACTGAAATTTTGATCCTTTATTTATAGGGTTTTATGAGATAATTAAGATAAGCCTCTATCTAAAGTTTGAATTTTAAAAGGACTTTAAAATTCAAGTTTTAGATAAATCCTATCCCCATTTTGAAAAGAAAAGAGATTAAATTTTATCCAATCGGGCGTGATCCGGTCAGTTACCGTACCAACGGGCTTCCCTGCACTTACCGACGGTCGTCCCTACTAAGGGCAAATGCGGGAAACTGACTAGGGACGTGGCGCGATACTAGGGACGGGCGTCCCTATATTACCACATGTCCGTCCCCACTACGCCTAGAGACGGGGATCACCCCAATTTTGGGAAAACTAGTACACTAGTGTCTAGATGAGCCAAAATTCAGAGAAGAAAGGAAAGAGACGCATACCTGAGGCAGTCCTTACCTTTTCGTCTGGGAAGTGGCAATTCGTCAAGTTGGTTCTGGACTTACTAAACGCGAGGTATGCCCTTCTGAGTTGCACCGAGTCTTCTTTGGACTGTACGAAGTGCGATATTTGCTCTCCTGAGCTGCACCGAGTCTTCTTCGGACTATACAAAGTGCGATATTTGCTCTCCTGAGCTGCATCGAGTCTTCTTCGGACTGTACGAAGTGCGATATTTGCTCTCCTGAGCTGCACCGAGTCTTCTTCGGACTGTACGAAGTGCGATATTTGCTCTCCTGAGCTGCACCGAGTCTTTTTCGGACTGTACGAAGTGCAATATTTGCTCTCCTGAGCTGCACCGAGTCTTCTTTGGACTGTACAAAGTGCGATATTTGCTCTCCTGAGCTGCACCAAGTCTTCTTCGGACTGGGCTTCCTTCTGGACTGCTCTTCTGAGCTAGGCGTTCTTCTGAACTGGGTATTGCAATTTGGCGGCCTCATCGTGCCCCCAAAGTACCATTCTGCTCTTTTGATTTCCTGTGATCTCAAAGGACATGATGTTTGATCTGTTTATTCTTCCTTTTGACTGTGGGTCGATTTTGAATCAATGTAAGACCATGTTCCTGTATTGTAAGAGACTTTTGTTAATTCTTACGCCAAGTACCTTGATTGGTAGAGTTATGAACATCTTATATCTCTCTTTATTATTCATCATCCTATTTTCCATGTGATCAATTCCTCTTTTCTTTTTTTTTTCTCTTAAATTTTCTTTTAAGAAATTTAAATTATGAAGAAATAACATGCAAATTTAACAAGTTGATCCAAATTTTTTTTCCACTAAAAGGTTAAATTTTGTACAATATACAGATGTGATTACAAAAAGTATAAATACAAAACTAGAAGAACTCCCTGAACAATCTATAATGGCGCATAATCTGAGAGCTCCTCCAGATCATCATCATCGTCCGATATATGAACCGGCTGGTCTCATGCTGGAGCAGCGGAGGGTCCTGCATCTGAGGCAGATGGCTGACTGGGAGGGGCTGACGGTCCGGCCTGCCGAGTACCCCAATCCTTGGCTACCTGCTGGTATCTGGGAGGCACAGCCACTGGTACGGATAACGGCTGTGCTCCTGCTGCTGGAACTGGACCTGAGCATATCCATCGAGAAACGGCTGTGCACAGACCGTCATGAACTGGAGTGTACTGGTAACAACCCCCTAACTCTCTGAAAGCATCGCCCAGGCGGAGGGTCTGATCTGTGCAGGTGGTCCTCATACTCCTCAGCCTATCCTCAGTCTGCTCTCTGAACTCCCGCAGGGACTGGACGATGGGAGGTATGGCACCCTCCAGGACCTGAATCCTGAATCTGAGGGCCTCAACTGACTCATCCACCATCTGTACGGATGTGTCTATCCTCTGGGTTGCCTCACTCTGGGTGGCCCTCATCTCCTGCCTCAGCTGACCCACGAGTCTCTCCTGCTCCTGCCTCAGATGATCAATAAGCCTCCCCTGGTCCTAGATGATCCCCTGCTACTGATCCAGCCGATCTAATATGACTCTATCTCGCTCTCCGAGTTGCCCGAGAAGGGCCCTATCTCTCTCCTCCTGTCTATGCTCCAAAGATGCGAACATAGAAGTCAATAGGGTAGTAAAATCTGGTTGCGCTGGGAAAGCTGATGACCAGGATGGAGGGGGAGCTGAATCTGGTGTCGGCTCAGGTGGTGGAGCTGTAGAAGTAGATGCTCCTGGATCCCCCACTCTAGCATATGGGCTAAACCTCTCAGGCGCTCGGGGAGCTGTCCGCTGTACTCTCGATGATGGAGGCGTATGACTCTGTACTCTCTGTCCTGGAGGAGTAGCTAGTAACTCATCCATAGTAAACTCGATCCCTACATCAAAAGGTGTACCAGGCTGCTCCTCGTGCTGCGGCTGCGGAGGCTGACCATCTGGATGCTCTGGCTGTCGGGGAGGCTGGTCCTCCTGATGCTGAGGGTGCTCGGGAATCTGATGCTCCTGATGCCCTGGGTGCTCAGGAGGCTGGTCCTGAGCCTGCTCCTCTACTGGCTCTAACGAGGGCAAGCTAAATGCGTGTCTAGTCTCGTGCACAGTGCGAAGTCTGTATGCCTCGGGGTGGCCCGGTATCGGTAGTATCATGGCCATCGTCATAGCCGCTGGAGCGTCCACGTAAATACTCTCATCCAAAGGGCGCCCCAAAATATCTGGACGAACACCCAAACTCAGGAGCAATCTGGTAATGACCCCCCCAACATACACCATAGGGGCTGCCCCCTTGGATACCCTCACTAAGTTGACCAAAATCTCGTGGCTGATATTGAGCCTCTGGCCTGCCATCATGGCCCATAAACTCCAAATCTCTGCGGCATTGAGGGAACCTGGGTTACCAGCTCGTCCCAAATATGAGCTGGAAAAAACTCGATGAAGATATCGCAGAGCCTGTGATGAAAGTATTGTACTCTTCGCCGTATCATGATCGTACGGCACTCCTGGTAAGGCTATAACCGCCCAATGCTGACGTCTCACTGATCTCTGGGGTGTTATGACATCCTGCCCTACTGGAAGCCCCATGGACTCTATAAACCGCTGACGGGTGATACTGAAATGGTGACCCTCAATCCAAAACTGGATGACACCCTCCTCCGTGTCAGATCTCTGATATCCGCCATAGTGTAGCGTAGCAAGGAACTGTCGTACCACCTCTGGGTGACTCTGGAAAGCAGGTGTCAAAAACTCTATCCAAACCGCGCCTGCCATCAGTATATCAACCTCATCCGCCATCCCCAGAGCCTCGAGGAACGGCCTAGAAACGAAGCAGCTAGCTCGGAACTGCACCTGAACCAGTGCTGCATATCTCTGTCTAGCCTCGTCGCTCATCCAACCTGGGGCCTCAGGCTCGGGCTGATCATGCGGAGCATATCTGTAACACCCCCGCCGCCGCCCCCGTTGGAAGGGCGCCGGCGGGCGCGCTACACGACGCTCACTCACGACGCGACGAAGTATACAGCGGAAGCATACATGCGCTAAGCGGAAGCAATCACTAATCAAGACGATTAATAAAATAAAAAGAAAAAAAAATATGAAACATACTTCATTACATAATTAAAATACGAATATATACAATAGCCCAAAAGATTACAAATATTTAAAATCCTTTACAAAATAATACATATACAAAAAAAAAGAATTACAGGAGGAGACAAAAATAATAACTCGACTCCTATGTGGCCTGCCTGCAGATGCACGACTCGAGCACTCCCAAAAATCCTTCACGCTACCTGCACGGGATAAAAGCCCGTGCTAAGCGATAACGCTTAATGGGGAGAAACAAACACAACAGAACACTATACAAGGAAACATGCACTAACATACATAAATCATTATGCATCAGAGTATAGAGATATAAATAAATATCCAGGATAAATAAGAGGAAGCACTAACCAATACGCTATCCATAGCCACACTATAATCAGAACACTTCACTAAACCAGTACCAGACAGTTCACACAAAAGCCTGAATTCAAAGGTGGAGGATACGGGAACACGGCACGGGAGACCGAAGCCTCAAAAACACTTTAATACCCGAAGGCAGCGCGGGAGACCGGAGTCTCAAAACATTTTATCACTACACGGAAGATGACCATCTCGGAGGTCGACCGCTTCGCCCAAACGGGGCGGACATAACAGCTGTACACTAACCCTTCTTAAGCATGCTTAATTATCCTATACCTTGACACTTCAGGCTCGACAACACATAAACTCTCAAGACAGTACATAGACAAAAACAATATTCAAATTAAAACTCTTATATAATATAAATCCATAACAAGGACACTAGTACAATAATATCACGAGTCAAAAGCACACACATATTCCATGCAATAGTGAGAAACCGTGCAAAGTGGAACAAAAGAAACACATTTATAAAACAAGGCAAGCAGGAAGGGCCTCTGTCGCGATCGCGACATGTGTCGCTCTCGCGACAGAGCACGGGGTACTTCCTCGTGAGGTCGCGCCAGGGGGCCTACTCGCGACGAAGCACTCGCGGCAAAATTTCACGGAGCCGAGCTCTGTCGCGCTCGCGACAGAGACCAATTCCTTCCTCCTCGCGCGCACGCTCGACAGCACGCCCGCGCGGAGGTTTTCGCGACAGAGCTCTCTGTCGCGCTTGCGAAAATGCCGCGATCGCGACAGAGGGCTCTTCAAGAACAAGGGGCCAAGTACGCCTTCTGTCGCGATCGCGGCACTTGTCGCGATCGCGACAGAACCCAGATTCGCCCAATTCTGCACTTTTCCTTCACATTTCACACACAATCCTCCATACATGCAAACAAGAGACGCAACCACTTACCTCATGGCTCCTGCACAAATCCGCATCATTCTCAAGGGCACATAAACACACTTTACACAATATCAAATATAATTTCAACATGAAATCACTCACAACCAAACTCAAATACACTTACATGGCATGTTCAAATTCCGAAAACACATAACCTCTTCACTATATCACTTACACTTCACTAATAGTCACTACTTGATTTAAACATGCATTCATAAAACACTCAAGATTACACATGACATGCAATCACCACATAGAGTTGATCCAAGGAGGAAATTAGGGGAAAAACATAAAATCTACAACATACTCCCAATCACTTGCATGCATTTAAACCCATTTCCAATTCAACACTCAAGAACACAGCTCCCATACCTGGAAAACGAAGCTTCAACCGAACTTCTCATGAAACCACTTTATCCTTGCCCTTGCTCTTCCTTCTCTCTTCCGATTCTTGCACAACCCAACCAAATACACTTAAATCAAACCCAAACACAAACCAAAACCAAGATCCAAAGAACACTAATTAAATAAAGGAACCCCAATCCGAACTCAAACACTTACCTTCAACACTTCCAGCTCAAACCTTCAAAGATCCCACTCAAGACTCAAGAAAACACAAGAAAAAAAGAGATGAGAGTAGAAGAATGACAGCAAGAGAGAGGGGAGGACGGGAAATGAGAAAGAAAGAGGGAAATTGAGATAGCTTCCACGGGAAGCTAGGCAATTTCTACCCTTCCCTTCTCTCTCTTACTTTTCATTAATTACTCACCAACCCCAAGCCACATGTCACTATCCTAGAGAATCAAGCCATCAATCTTAACAACACCACTTATGGCACCATACACTAACCACACACAAGCCCAATTGCACAAATATCTTCTATGCACCATAACTTAACTTACACCATAACACTTCCAATAAATCCACTTTACATCCAAGGCACCATGCCCACAAACCACACAAAAACAGCCCTTAGAGCACTAACACCCTACAACCATACACTACAAGCACACACTATTATTTCCTTTAACACATACTTCCTTATGTACCAATATTCCTCTTACACAAATTACGAAAAAAAAAACCATCAATTAACCGACTTACCGCGCAAATTCCGACCAGGCCCTATTTGGGTTGTTACAATATCGTCGTGGTGGCATCCTGTGAATAAGATAAACAGTTAGTTTGGTATTATTGGTATGAACAGACCTTATGATAGAAGCTTAGGTGGCCATTCTGACTGGATATGTCTAAACCAAAAAGGTTTAAAAACAATTTGGGCAGCACCCCGGCAAGGCTGTACCCAACCTCCTGCATGAAAAGACAAAAAGAAGGGACAGGCCTCAGGCCCCAAGCAACAATATAATATTTACATTTGCTAAAAAAAAAAAACTGGCAGCACCCCGGCAAGGGTGTGCCCAAACTCTTGCATAATGAAGAAGAAATAGAACGGAACGGGCCTCAAACCCCAAACAACGATGCAATATAATCACCTTTGCTTTCTAATTCTCACATTATTTGCTTCAAAATATATGAATTCCTAAGGCCATATTTATACTCTGAACACTAATTATTCCTCGAACAGCATACATTCGTACGCTTTTTATTCATTAAAACAAACTTCATCCTATTAACTTATTTACAGTGTCAATCAGGATTAACCAGGCCACTAATTCCATTAATTCAAAAGAAAAAGAAATCCCCTTGCTCATAATAATAATAATAAAACAAAGAAAAATGGGAGTATCTTACTAACCTGGAAGTCGAGACCCACTGAAGAAGTCAAAAAATTGAAAACTGGTGCGAAAAAATGCAATTTGAAAAGACAAAAATGAAAAAAAAAACTGTTGGAAACAAAGGAAAAGGCGTCGGTGTGAAGAAGAAGGAAAAGAAAATGATTTCCCGTCGGTACTTGCGTCTTTATATAGATTTTAAGTACCGACGGGCTTCCCGCCCATATAGATACAGATGGGCATTTCGTCTGTCTATCCAGATTCCCTCATTAATTACCTAATTGATGCGCGTGATATGCACAATGCACGATTCGCCAGGTGGATAAGTACAGACGGGTTCACCGTCTGAATATAGGGATGGGTTAGCCGTCTGTCAACCAAATCTATAAAATTCAACCATTTTTCTTGGATTTTGTGCCCCTTCCTTATTTTAGCTCCAAAACAGGCTCTTTTCTCTAGTTTTTTTTCCTTTTTCCTCTTAGCAACTGTGGCTTTAGCTATCAAGACATGAATTCTCCTTTCCTTTCCAAGATGCACCGTATCTTAGATGATGCTCAAATTTGGGAACACAGTACTCTTGCCCCCCTTTCTGGACTGAGGTTTTACGGAGAGTCAAGGTAAACTACACCCTTCTTTTGGCTGCAACCCTTTTCTGGGATCCTCGTTTTCATGTTTTCAGGTTCACCTATCAGGAAATATGCCCCTTGCCTGAAGAATTTGCTGCTATCATTGGAAGTTGGTATCCACCTGGTGCTTTGCCTTGCGTACCTCGCTGCGGTTTGATTTAAATCCGGGATATTGCCTTGTCCTTAAGTGTAGCTCCTTCTGACGCTTCTCGTCTAGTTCCTCAGGGCCCAGTATTTTCTTTGGAACCTCTGATTGAAGCAATGGATGAATTCTCCAACATTCCCTCATACAACGTAAGTGTCATCTTCCTCTTCTGCCTGATGAAGTATCTAGTTGTGACCTCAGAGGAGCTGCTCGGAGACCCTTGTCTGTTTGGAATTCTGGATGACTTTCATCACGGGCTCACACCTTTCCCCCTCATTCTAGCTGAGACTATCTTGGGTTTGGACTCTGTTCATGTCGGGCCTACAACTTCATTCTCTGGGAGCCCCTTATTACTCCAGGTACGTCATTGTTTTAAAAGGTAGTGCGTCCCTTGTGGATTTTCACACTAGCTTTTCTTAGCGGGAAGTGCGTCCTTTCGGATTTTCACACAGCCCTATGCCTAATTTTTGCCTGAAGTAAATCCAACTTACTCCAGCGGCTTATCTTTGCCTTTTATTTTATTCTCTTTGGCTTTTATTTTCTTTGTCTTTCTTTGTTTCCCCTATTAGATTTGGTTGCAGGAGAAATTAAAGCTTTTGTCAGAGCCCCTCCTAGAGTCATTAGTCAGTACTCTGCGAAGTGTTTCCTCCCTCGGCGTCGTTTGTATTTACCTGGGACTCCTGACGAGTGCATTACCAGATTCAGTGAGATATTAGATGATGATATTAGCTTTATGCACGCTTGGCTTCCCTTGTCCGGTGCAGTTATTGATGGGTCTTCAAGATGTGTTCCCTTATGCGGGCTCCGTGAGGCGACCTTCTACATCACGGCTCATTGCTTCCGTCAACTCGGAGTAACTCAGGATGTGGTGAGACTCCCTTTATCTTTTCGAGGTGGAGTCCTTTCAGCGGCCTTTGCCTCCCGCTATCATGAGCTTTGGAGCCAACTTCCATTGAAAACCGTCATACCTTTGTTCGGGAACCATTCTACCATCTCTACCAGGGCGTACAAGAGGTGGATACTTAGCCCGGCGACTGATAACCGAACTCAGCGACTGAGGCATTTGGCTAGCGAGGGTAGTAGTAGGGCATAGTTTAGTTTTACATGCATTTTGAGCAGTATGTTTCTTTTTAAAGTAGAGTTGGACAATAATGTAAATGAATAAATCAAACTTATTTCATTTCACAAATTTGTGTACATTTCAATATGACTTCAGCATACATGATCGCTTTTTTGACATTAATTCAATTATGCAAGACTACATTCATTCATGGAACGAGATCTTGACAGTATCAAACTCCTGTCTCCAATCAGCCCTCTCGGGTTTTCATGATTGGATATTTTCTCTCAAGCCTCTAATTTTTGCCCAGGATTTTAGCAAGGCCGCCTTTTTAGCAAGGCCGCCTTTTTTCAGTTTTCGACCCGCGGGGCTTTTATTCTCTTCTTTTGATTTTGGTCTTTAGCCATGGAACCTTTTGAGTCTATCGACATTGACCGATTCCTTGAATTCATTACCATCGCTATCCGATAAGATTGCAGCTCCATTGGATAACAGCTTCTTGAGGATATATGGCCCTTCCCAAGTTGGTCTAAATTTTCCTCTGATATCCGGTACGCCTGGTCTCATCTATTTGAACACCAAATCCCCCTCTTTCAGCGGATGCTTTTTCACCTTTTTCCCAAATGATCTGGCCAGCCTTTTCTGATAGATCTGATTATGATAGTAAGCTTTCATCCTGCTCTTATCTAATAAGTTCAAATGCTGTAACCTCTCTTGTATCCATTCGGCCTCCTGAATCTGAGCTTCCATGACTACTCTCAGTGATTTGAGCTCTACCTCAACCGGCAGCACTGCCTCTGTCCCATAAACCAAAGAATACAGAGTAACGCCTGTAGACGTCCTTACCGTCGTTCTGTAACCCCACAATGCAAAGGGAAGCTTCTCTGCCCAGTCTTTGTAGGTTTGGACCATCTTGGCTAGGATTCTCTTCACATTCTTATTGGCGGCCTCTACTGCCCCGTTAGCTTGTGGTCGATAGGGGGAGGATTTGTGGTGCTCGATCCCGTTCTTCTCAAGAATCTTTCTGGTTTCCCCCATGAATTGCACCCCGTTATCAGACACTATGTGATGTGGGAGGCCATATCTGCATATCAGATTTCTTTCAATGAACCTGGCCATGTCTCTTGCATCGATCTTCTTAAACGATTCCGCCTCCACCCATTTTGTAAAATAGTCGATTGCGACTATTATATATCTGTGTCCGTTGGATGCTGTAGGGCAGATTTCTCCAATAATGTCTATTCCCCAAGCAGCGAATGGCCAAGGTGACGTTAGGCTATGTAGCTCTGACACTGGCAAATGCCTTAAGTCTGCGTATTGCTGGCATAGCTGGCACTGCTTCACATATTTTGAGCAATCGTTATCCATCGTAAGCCAGTAGAAGCCTTGCCTCACGATCTTTTTGGCTAATGTCAACCCATTCATATGGGCTCCGCATATTCCGACGTGTGTTTCTTCCATTACCCTCCTGACCTCTTTTTCGTCCAAACACCTCAATTGGATACCATCAGCTTGTCGTTTGTACATTATCCCATTTATACAAATGAACTGGGTAGACAGCTTGCGAATCGTCCTTTGATCCTTCTCGGTAGCCTCCTCTACAAATGTCGCATTCTCTAGGTAATTCATAATGTCATGATACCATGGCTTTCCATCCGCCACTTCTACTTCCATAACTGATCTCGATTCGAAGCTAGGTCTCTCAGAACTATAGATTAAAACTGGCTTCATGTGCACCCCTTCAGTGTTGTCCCACATTGATACTAGCGTGGCAAGCGCATCGGCTAACTGATTTTCATCCCTGGGAATGAAATGGAATGTGTATACTTCGAATTGACTGCTCAGGTCTCTCAAGTGCCGGATATATGGCACTAGCCTCTCTTCTTTCACGGCCCATTCACCTTGGATTTGATTGACCACCAAGGAAGAATCCCCAAACACTTCCACATTCTTCGCTCCTAAAGCTATTAATGCCTCCAATCAAAAAACACATGCTTCGTATTCAGCTTCGTTATTGGTAGCCTTGAATCTCAACTTTTTCGCCAAGGGAAGCTTTTCGTCATCCGGGGTTATCAGAATGACTCCTACCCCTGCCCCTTTGTTATTCACAGCTCCGTCAAAGTGTAGTTTCCAACCTTGAATCCCGATAGCTGCCACATCCTCATCTGGAAAGTTAAACTCGTATGAGTCTCCTTGGATCGGGTGTTCTGCTAGAAATTTCGCCACTGCACACCCTTTGATGCTCTTCTGGGTGAGATACTCCACATCAAATTCTTGAAGTAACAGCAACCACCTACCCATTTTCCCAAGCAAAGATGGGGCCTCTTGCAAATATCTCAGGGAATTCTGCCTCGCGACTGCTTGCACTTTGTAAGCATGAAAGTAATGTCGCAATTTCTTAGAAGCCCAGATTACTGCAAGGCAAATCTTTTCTACCTCTGTGTATTTGACTTCGTAGGCTAAGAATTTCTTGCTGAGGTAATAAACAGCAAATTCCACTCCAACATCATCCTCTTGGGCCATCATAGCACCTACAGAACTGTCCTCTATGGCCAGGTATAGGATCAGCGGCTTGCTTGGCCGTGGTGGTCTCAGTACCGGTGGATTTAACAAATATTCTCTGACAACATCAAAAGCATTTTAACAACTCTCGTTCCATACTACTGGTTGATCTTTTCTGAGTAGTTTAAAGATTGGCTCACAGATCGAAGTAAGCTTAGCGATAAATCTACTGATGTATTGCAACCTGCCCAGAAAGCTTCTTACATCCTTCTCTTTCTGCTGTATCGGCATTTCTCTGATGGCCTTAACCTTATCCGGGTCAATCTCAATCCCCCTTTTACTAACTATGTGTCCTAGCAGCTTCCCTGAGGTAACACCAAAGATACACTTTTTAGGATTCAACCGCAAGTTGTACTTATCTATCCTTCGAAAGAACTTTTCCAGGGCTTCAAAATGGCCTTCTCTAGTGGCTGACTTGATCATCATATCGTCCACGTATACGTCTACTTCTTTATGAATCAGTTCATCCAATATCTTCGTTGCCATCCTCTGATAAGTGGCCCCTACATTTTTCAGGCCAAAAGGCATCACACGATAAGCGTAAGACCCCCACTCCGTGATGAAGGCCGTCTTGATCCGATCAATTATTTCATTGAGAATTTGATTGTAGCCCGCGTAACCATCTCCGAAGCTATACATCTCACAAGCAGCGGCACTGTCTATTAGTACGTCTATATGAGGCAATGGAAAATCATCTTTTTAATAGGCCTTATTCAGATCCCGATAATCCACACATACTCTTACTTTGCCATTCTTCTTGGCTACAGGGACAACATTGGCCAATCATGTTGGGTATTGCACCTCGACTAGAAACTTGGCTTTGATTTGCTGGCGAATCTCTTCTTTCACTTTCTCCGCCCATTCCGGCCTAAGCCTTCTCAACTTCTTCTTAACAGGTTTATGGTCTGGATAGGTGGGGATAGCATGCTCTGCGACTTTCCGATCGATTCCTGGCATATCTTCGTAGGTCCAGGCAAAGACTTTTTCATATTTTTTTAAGATTCTCTCAAATTTTTCTCGCTCTTCAGGAGTTATATCTGATGCTATCAAAATTTCTTTTGGATTTTCTAGGGTTCCAAGATTGAATGGAGTAGCATCAGTTGAATCAATATCAAATATGGATGGATAATGATCATAATCATGCATAGTGAAATCATCAGAAACATCACACAAGTAAGCAAAACTATTCAATTTATTAATAAGATTGAAATTGTCATTAACATCATTGAAAAGTTCTGGAGCAAAAAGAAAATCTAAACTATTTTCCTCTTCCTCCTCTGCTAGTGTATCTGCCGCAGTCGACGTTTCCGCATCATATCGGCCCTTTGGAGTCTCCTCATTCACCTCCCGCACAGCTTCCTCTATCTTGGCCTTTCTTTTCAGCTGGGTGGTTATCATCTTTTCAGTAATTATTTCTTCCGGCGTCTCGCGGTCCCAAATTGTCCTACTGGTCATGATTTCTTCATCCTAAAAACCCTCTGTTGGCTTGATTAATCCAATGGCCCGGTCATAGACATCATTGAAAACGTCAAACCCTGGCACAATTCTTCCATCTAGCCACTGCGGTTCATTATCTCCTGCATAAGCACATGCTGCGGTTGCTGGCACAAAGGTCTTCCGAATATGGGGAACTTCCATTTTCGACTTCTCGCCTTTCTTTACAGCACCTGTATATCCAAGACCCCTCTTGTCCTTTTGGCCCTTAGTGGTAACGGCTGTCGGTATCCCTTGAGAATTCTTGCCTAGTCCTGCACCAGGGAGGAATGACATTTTCTTCATCATATTCAATACCTGGGGGCTTTCTTCCTTCTGCTCTTCTTTGCCTATCATGGTGACATGAAACCCATTAAACGGCTGTCTGGCTATCTCCAGTACTGAAACCTGATTCTCTCGTGCAGCCTTTATAGTCATGATCTGGCCTTCGTGAGGTATCTTTACCATCTGATGCAGTGTAGAGGGGACTCCTCCCAATCTATGAAACCATGGTCTGCCCAGCAAAGCTGAGAAATTGGCGGGTATGGGCAACACCACAAACTCTACTTCTGACTCTATCGGTCCCATTTTCACCACTGCTATGAATGTTCCCGAAGCCTGCCTACGCGAGTTGTCATATGCCGTGATGGTAAGATCAGATTTTGCCAACATATCCTCTGTTACCCCAAAAGCTGCTATTGCTACTTGTGGGCATACATTTATGGAAGAACCATCATCTACCATTACACAGGCGGTATGCTTTTTGTTAATCTGTGCCCTTATGTACAGAGGGCGATTATGGTTGCGACCTTCTGCCGGTAGATCCGCACTGGTAAAAACAACATTTTCTCCCGATCCTCCTTTTACCACCTCCAGAAGTTCCGTAGGTGAAATGGTTGTAGCCACAGTTGCTTCGCACAAAGCCTCCACCACCTTCTGCCTATGTGATAGCGACTGTCTCAAAAGATCCCATATTGAAATCTGAGCCGGCGTCTTTTTCAGTTGCTTGACAATCGGATCTTCCTCCATCTCCTTTCCCCTTCTGTCCTCAATCGGCTCTTGTGGCTTCTCCACTTCCGGGGCTATCCTTCCACTCCGGGTAATAGCTCCCACTTCTTTCCTCTTTGGCTCTTCTCCTTCCTCTTCTGAATCCCAAAGGTCGGAAAATGTTTCCAAATCATCCTTTTCAGTTCCACTATCATCAGTGGACCAGCAATCGATCACTGCAGCGGGAAGCCCTTCTTCACTCCCCTCATAGAGGCTCGTGACAGCAGTGTGGATATCGTTGCCGTATAATTCCTTCAGCACAAATTTCTCGGGCAAACTGGACCCGATTATATTCACTGGTGGAGGCATGTTATTGTACCCAGCTTTCTTTTGACCCCCTCTCTTTTTTGGATCTGTGATCTATTTTGAATCAATCAAATCCTGAATTGCGTGCCTCAAAGTCCTGCAGTTGTCGGTTGCATGTCCAGTGTGCTGATGATATGCACAATACTCACCGTCTTTATGTCCTGGCGTGCCTTGAGTTCTCGCAGGTCTGGGCGGTAGAGGTTGCAGCTTATTCTCTTTCATCAGTCTTCTTAGTACCCATGATAAGGACCTCCCGAGATTGGAAAAATGTCTCGGAGTGGCGTTTGTAGTTGACACCTCAGCAATCTTCCTCGTACCACTAGCAGAACTTGTTGGTCTACTGGCCCCTTGTCCACCATTACCTCTCTTAGGATAGTTCTCATTTCCTGCTTTCCTAACAAGGTACTCTCCTTCGGCCTCAATGGCTATGTCCTTCAGGGACTCCCAATCTTTTAGTCCTTTCATCCTTAATCCATCCCTAAAATACGGGCTCGCATTTTTAATGAATAACCGTATTTGATCCTGGGTATCTGGTTTCCTCTTCATTTCCATCACCCGATTCCTCCACCGGGTTAGATACTCATGGAAGGACTCTCCTTCTCTCTGCTATAACAGTTCCAGGTCCTTCAGGGTTACCTCCATTCTTGTACTACAATCATATTGCCTCAAAAATTCTTCTGTCAATAAATCCTAGTCTTCCTTAGTTCGGCGATCGAGCCCGTGATACCAATCCACCGCCGGGCCCGTCAAGCTCAAGCAAAAGTACTCAATTTTTTGCTTCCTCATCAAAGTGGTTCCCTTCATCACCAATGAGTACTGCTTTATATGTGCTAGGGGATCAGAAGTACCGTCAAACTTTGGCACGTCCGGCATCTTAAAGTTTATTGGGACTAGATCTTCTCCTTCTAACTCTTTATCCTCAGGATTCACTCCTTGGCCCTTCGTCAACATCCTCGTCATAGCTTCAAATCTCTCTTCCACCTTCCTCCAGATGGCCTCTTCAATTTGAGGGGTTTTCCCTTTCTCAGACATACGTTCCTCATATTCCTCGTCTTCCCAATCATCATCCAGCCTCAGGACAGGTCTTCCCCTTTGTGCCCCCGAAGTAGTAGCTCTTAGGTTCATGAGTGGGGGCCGAGTTTCATCTTGTGGGTCCTCTCTGACCTCTTCCCTTTCATTATTCCTCATAGGAGGAGGCTGTGGGTTCTGCGGGGCTGCTTGTTGACCCATTGCAGCTATCATTGCCACCATCCGGTTCTCAAACTCTTCCAACCTTCGGCCCACTTCCTCTGCTATCATTGCCCTGGTGGCCTCTGCCCCTCTCGGTGAGTTTGCCATTTCTTCGGGTACAGAAAACTGATCTGTAGTGGTGTAACTGGTCTCAGAAGAATTTTTCGGATACTCTATCCTTTCTGGTAACTCGAAAAATGGATTCCTGCGTAGCCGTCCCCGGGACCCCCTTGTCCACCTAGGCGAATCTATGATGGCTGAAAAACACAGGGGTCAGGATGATGCATGATTACGAAGAAAATAATGCATGATCGTGCTATGCAACACTCACAAGCCACATGCAAGCACATAGGTCCTTCCAACCTTATTACTCCCGCACACGAGGTCAGAGTCTCTTTCCTAGGTGGGATTGGCCCATGGGTCAGTCTGGGGACCCGATGAACGTGTATGGTGCACGGTGAAAATCCAGCAGCATAACCTCTCCTAACTAATGCACAGGCGGATGGGTTATGATCATTATGTATTTAGGCAATCTGAATAAGGCATCCTGGGCCTATCGGGGCATGAAAGCCTTTGATTAGGTGACCAGTCAAACTATCAGGGTCTGCCCAATACATAATGATCCATACAGCAAGCATCGTATTAAGGTTCATACCACTTAGGGGAAGTAACTATTTCCATTTACATGAGCTTTAGTCAAAGGGTGCTGTTACTTTAGGGCTACCCAAGCATGGTCCCTGCCAACGGGTTTACCTCATCACGAGCGTAACGACCGATCGGGTCACCATTTAATATACCATGATGGTACGAGGCTTAGGCTGGTGATTATCCTTAACACTTCCCTAAATTGAGTGAAAATAGGGTCGTACTTCGGGAACGCACTGGGGCTAAAAGAGGGACCAAACTAGCATAGACCTAAGGCTCTAATGCGATGTAAATGCAAATTTTGAAAGATGGTGAAATCTTTAAGCTAAAATCTAATTGTAAATTTTAATCAAAGTACTTTCGAATTGAAGTCTCGAGTATGTCCCCAGTGGAGTCGCCACTGTGATGCTCGCCGAACCCCATGGCCTCCCGAAAGCCCGCTTTAGGGCGATCGGGATGGGATTCATTAAAGCTTGTAAGGTATTTACAAGTGCGTCTATTTTGGGCAACAATGAGGTTTCTTGGAGTCGCCACCCAATAGAACATTGGGAAGGGTCGTCTAGCCTTATCGAGCCTAAGACGGCGCATACATATCCATTTTGAGCTAGCCAGAGGGATCTTGGAGGCCTATCCTCTACTCCCCTAGAGCCTAGGATTGTGTATTTAAGCCTTTTGGTGGGACTCAAGAGGTGTCTTGGAAGTCCTAGACCTCTCGCCTCTTTGAGTCCCAAAGACCAGAGTGAGTTCGGGACTTCTCATTTATTCGTACTTTGATTAATTTTACAATTATGTTTTGAATTTATTATTTCACCAACTTTCCACACGATGCACTTTATTAAAGGTGCGATCATTCACATCCAAAGCGGTAAATAGAAGCAAAAATCAAGATAAAGTGTTCGAAATAAATTACAATAACACTAGGAGCGGAATACAACTCCCATTTATAAAAGTGCGATACATGCATAAAACGGGATATTTATTGGAATGAGGACTTTGGTCCTACCATACATATTTATTACAAAAATGGTTTTTTATGAAGTATCAATTTTATTGGCTGAAATGGGACATTGGTCCACCATTTTTGGGAAAATCTCTAGGTTTAATTGTTAAAAAGCTTTTGGTCCTTTTTGCCTTAACGACATTAAAACCATTTCCATAACAACATAAATAAGAGCTAAAGGATAAAAGAATGAACCCGAATAGAGATCCTCCGGATGGCGCAACCATTATCTCTCATGACTCCAATTTACAATGGTCAGAAAAGCACTCACGCGGATAAACATGTTAGCAATAAAAACGTGAATAAAAATAAAAATGAGAATTCGCCTAGGGACGGCCTCTGGTATCATGCCAGCGGCCGTCCCTAGTAAGGGAAAACAAATAAAAAAAACCTCTTAAATCTTTTGTAAAAAAGGGTAATAAAAAATCAATGTAAATCAAATTAAATTATATGAATGTTAATCCAGAATGTTTACCCTCGGATTTTACCTTTTAGGGTGGATGTCGAATGATTTTGTCCCCGTGTGCCTCGCAAGGATCAAATAAGAATCAGATCAAAGAAAGAAAATTTATGTTGTTCTTTTCTTGATAATTTGATAGCGATCGTGTGTTCGAATTAGTTGTATTGGTGGAAACGACTGAATTTCGTCACCTCAATTTGACTTAATTCGTAAAAAAAATTGAGGAAATCAATTAATCAAAAGAAGTTTTATCAAAATAAAACTCTACAGATGAATAGAGATTTATAAACTTTTTGCGTAATTTGCTCACAGAAAAACCTTTTTCTAAAAAGCAATTTTCTCCAAAAAATATTTGATAGCTTTTTTTCTAAATAAAATCTCTCTAAAATTTCTCTCTCTTTTTCCAAATTCCCTCAAATTTTTCTAACCCCCAAAATTGAAATTTTGATCCTTTATTTATAGGGTTTTATGAGATAATTAAGATAAGACTCTATCTAAAGTTTGAATTTTAAAAGGACTTTAAAATTCAAGTTTTAGATAAATCCTATCCCCATTTTGAAAAGAAAAGAGATTAAATTTTATCCAATCCGGCGTGATCCGGTCAGTTACCGTACCGACGGGCTTCCCTGCACCTACCGACGGCCGTCCCTACTAAGGGCAAATGCGGGAAACTGACTAGGGACGAGGCGCGATACTAGGGACGGGCGTCCCTATATCGCCACATGTCCGTCCCCACTACGCCTAGAGACGGGGATCACCCCAAGTAGGGACGGGCGTCCCTACACAGACGGGATGCCCGTCTTTGGAACAAAACTCCCAATTTTACCCAAATTTTGTAAAATTTATCCAACTCTTTCAAAACTCCATGCTATAGAAAAAGATTTTAATCCTTGCAAGACTGAGAGACGAAAACCCCCGAATTTTATCTCCCTATCCGAAAGAAAAACCGACGTTGATCTCTTCATCGGGTAACTCCGACCTGGACTACCTCAAGATCCGGTGTCTACAACCATTTATGCTTCTTTTCTCACTTTTACACTTAACTCAGCCTACAAGAACAAAAAGACATAAATTAACACAAATACATGAAATATAAACACATTTGCAAACTTAACTTACTTAAATTCACACAAAACACATAGTGAATAATACATCAATCAGGTACCTATCAAATTCCCCCATACTTATTCCTTGCTTGTCCTCAAGCAAGAGAAAAGAATAAGAAAATTTAATAAAACATACACTAAGTAGACCGTATTATACAGCATTGTTCATAAGGCATATCTTACAAGAAGTCAAATATCTCATATACTCAAAATATCAGTTAATCAAAATTTACAACATGTACTGAAAATTTAACAAGTCACTATACTTTACTAATTCCAACACCAAAATTATAGAGCCCCAAAACTAAACATGTTTCAAAGATAAAATATTAATCATAAACTTTAAAACTCTAAAGTTACTAGCTGCTTTTAAGACAATTTGTAAGCACACTTCCCTTTAATCTAATCTCATGGCATTTTTAGACTTTTTTTTTTAATTCTTCTTAGTATTTTGAACATGGGTATTTTTTTTTTCATTTTATCCCATGAACAGCAAGAGAAAGTAGTATGGGTACGTTTTACGCTCCATCCCATACATTTCAATTTTGGATGTAATCTTGCTTTTTTTTTCTTTTTATGAACACTGTGGGTGCATTTTATGCTCCATCCCACTTTTTTTTTCTTTTAAGTCCTCATCCATTATTGAAAAGACAAAAGGGTAAATATTATGGCAATAGTTTTCTTAGGCAACTAGAACCAAAAAAATTTTAAACTAAATGAGCAAAATCTAACTTAAAAACATATTTAGTAAAAAGACTAAACAATCTATAATGTTGCAAAAAGTAAAAGAAAATAACTTGAAAAACTTAAAATATAAAAGAAAAATTTTAAAAAACTAGTAAAATAAGTATAAAAGATAATTAGCTTAACAACCTATAGAATATACCAATTGAATAATGCCTTATAATAAAGCTTACTAAAAAAAACTAATTGGAAAATAACACATACAAACAAACATGCAATTAAACATATAAAACATATAAAACAAAAACTAACAAACAAACAAACACACTCACTCCCCCACACTTAGAACCAACATTGTCCTCAATGTGAAAAAATGAAAACTTTACTAGCATTAAATGTTAGATTGAGCATGGCACAGGATGGGGCAATCGTGGTTGAAATGTAAGTTAAACCGGACTTCCTACAACAGATAAAGACAGCTCAAAAGCAAGATGATCGATTAATGGTCATTAAAAACCAGATACAAGGAAAACAAAATGGTAATTTTTCTTTGGGTGTCGATGGCAGCTTATATTATAAGCAGAGACTATGCGTTCCGGATCAACTAGAATTGAAAAAGAATTTTTAACAGAGGCTCATTCCAACAGTTATGCTATGCATCCTAGTGGAAATAAAATATACCAGAATTTAAAAGTACATTACTGGTGGTCAGGTATGAAACGAGACATGACCGAATTTGTGGCTAAATGTCTGATCTGTCAACAGGTTAAGACAGAACATCAGGTCCCTTTTGGGCTTCTCCAGCCTATATCCATACCGGAATGGTAGTGGGATCGAGTTACAATGGATTTTGCAATAGGATTACCTCTCACTAGAAGGAAACATGACGCAATCTAGGTGATTATTGATAGACTTACAAAGTCTGCTCACTTTCTACCGGTACGCATGGATTTCCCATTAACCAGACTGGCAGAGGTCTATATAAATGAAATAGTGAGACTACACGGAGTCCCATCCTCCATCATTTCTTATAGGGACCCATGATTTACATCCCAGTTCTGGAAGAAATAACAAGAAGCTCTAGGAACTAAGCTCCGTTTTAGCACAGCGTTTCATCCCCAAATTGATGGCCAGTCATAACGGGTGATACATGTATTGGAAGATATGTTACGAAGCTGTGTATTAGAATTTGAGAGCAATTAGGAAAAATATCTACCACTTGCTGAATTTGCCTATAACAACCGTTATCAATCAAGTATCAAGAAGGTGCCTTATGAAGCATTTTATGGTCGAAAATGCAGAACCCCTCTATGTTGGACAGAATTGAACGAGAAAAAGCTAATTGGGTCAGATTTGGTTCGAGAAACTGAAAAAAAGGTATGAATAATTAAAGATCGATTGAAAGAAGCTTCAGATAGACAGAAATCCTATGCAACCCTAAAAAGAAAAGACATTGAATTCTAAATCGGTGACACAGTATTTTTGAAAGTGTCTCCGTGGAAGAAAATATTGAGATTCGGGAAAAAGGGCAAATTGAGTCCTAGATTTATCGGTCCCTATGAAATATTACAGCGTGTTAGACCGGTAGCCTATCGATTAAAATTGCCATCAGAATTAGAAAGAATTCATGATGTCTTCCATGTCTCGATGCTTCGAAGATGCAGATCTGATCCCAATCACATCATCCGACCAGAGGAGATTCAATTACAGCCAATCTGATGTATGAGGAGAAGCCAGTAAGGATATTAGCCAGAGAAATCCGTCAACTTAGGAATAAAAAAATTCCACTAGAGAAAGTACTCTGGAATCATTATAATGTGGAAGAGGTTACATGGGAGCCCGAAGCTGCTATGTGTGACGCGCGCCGGACCCCGGGGGGCGCCCATTGGCCGCCCGCTTTAGGCCGTTGGCAGCTTGTAATGAATTACAAGTGCATCTATTTTGGACAACAAGGAGGTTTCATGGAGTCGCCACCCAATAAAACATTGGGAAAGTTCGTCATCGCCTCAGTGAGCCTAAGACGGCGCATATTTCCATTTTGGGCAAACCAAAGGGATCTTGGAGGCAATCACCCCAATAGAACATTGGGAATGACCCTCTAACCCTATGGAGCCTAGGATTATTAATTAAGCCTTTTGATGGGACATAAGAGGTATCTTAGAGGTTCCAATGAGTGATCGGATAGACCTCTCACCTCGTTGAGCCCAAAGACCAAAGCTGGGTTCGAGACTTCCCATCTATTTCTACCTTGATTTAACTTTACATTTAAGTTTTGAATTTATTAGTTCGCTTTCTCTCCACACGATGCAAATTTCAATTAAAAACACAAATATTCACATTAAAAGCGGTAAATAAAATAAATAAATGAAATAAATGTTCGAAATTAAATTACAATAAAACTAGGACCGGAATACAACTCCCATTTTAAAAGGTACGATATATATATACATACAAAAAGACGGGAAATTCATTTATTTTGAGAGCTTTGGCCCTCACATGCATTTATTATGAAAACTAATTTTTATGTGATTTTTATGGGCTAAAACAGGACATTGGGTCCTTTAATTTTATGAAATAATCCCAATTTCAATTAATATAAACAAGTATCCATTTTTAATTTATGCGAAATAAAATAAAACAAATAAAAAAATACATAAACAGAATAAGGAATAAGGAAACTGAATAGATAAATAAAAAGGGATAAGAAAACTAAACCAAAGTCTAACACCCCCATCGTCGCCCCCGTTGGAAGGACGCCGACGGGCGCGCTACCCGACGCTCACTCGCACAGATATACACATGCACAATGCGGAAGCATACATTCATACATAACATACATACGAAAATACGGGTTAACTAAAAACTTACCTTGCGGGCACAAACTGATCGTGCAATAACTCACACACACGCAGGCATTAAGCGGAAGCAAAAAGCGAATAATAATACAAAGGAATAACTAATAAATATAATAACGTTTACATATCCCAATATAATCTCTATATCATTACATAATTAATTACAAATACAATAATACAGAAATACAATTGCTGAAATACAGAAGCTGAACAAAAATACAAAACTTCTAACTCCTATGTGGCCGACCTTGCAGATGCACGACTAGAACAGAACCAAACCTGTCACCTGCACGGGAAGAGAACCCGTGCTAAGCGATAAACGCCTAGTGGGGAAAACACACAAGCAATTATGGACGACCATTCACAATGGTCGTCAAGGCATAACACATTCACAAAGGCAAAAACGGACATTCATAACACACATATAATCAGGCTTGCATAGAAAGGCATTTCGTCACCAACTCACATTCATATTCATATACTTATGTCGAAATTAAGCCGAAGCAGACAAAACACCATACACGATACAAGTATCATCATGCTGAACTACATACAATTTCACATGCATATACTTACCAGGGTATCGGACATCAGCACCTTACCATTCATAGTGGCATGACATTTAAACGTGCAATTATCATGCCCAAATACTGATACATTAACTAAAAACCCATTCACATGTTATAAGATTACCATGCTATACTGCACACAATTATTATACCAAGAACACGAGCTAATTAAACCTACTTTCTGTCATGTCATACTACCCACACTAGCCGAACCCAAGGAAATACGTCAAAACACCACACTTCCATTGCAAGACTCTTTCACATATGATATCATGCCAAACTCATAGACACATAATAACATGCCAAAGATACTACAACAGTAGAGACCAAAGGAACATATAGCAAAATATTACATTCAGAGCATACACAAGCTCAAGATCAGATTCTTAAACACTTTAACTTACCTCATCATCATCCATTAATGCACATATACTTACCGAAGCCGACCCACATACATTGTACCTCAGATAATACATATGTAATCATTCAATAGTCCAGATTGCCTTATCATGCATACTAATTTACATGCTACCATAATAATTAACAGTACAGAATCACACTCATATTCATACTAATTAACCATATCAATTCGTAATTTAAGCTCACATTCGTATACATATTATTTCGTATGCTTATAGCCTAACTAGTCGGATTCACGTTCTAATAATAATAACATGATAACATATACTTATGGCATTTGAAAGATTATGGTCACAGTTATGCACGTTTTAATTCCAGTACTTATATCTATAACTGATAGCAAACAAATACATTCACCATATGATATAAATATATGTATACAGATAAATATGCTCAAATTACCTGTTTAAGTCACATTCAACCCATTCAGAGTTTCATAATCACATTTGATTACATAACTGATTCACATGTCCAGAATTATGCTCATTCGAATATTACAATCTCCTGTTCATATCAGACAAAACAAATAGAATACCTGCTGACTCAAAATAGTGGATAACGAGTATACAGACAGTACTTTACGGGTACGAGCCGATACGGACAGTACTTTACGGGTACGAGCCGAGAAAACTAATTTTTACTTTTTCCTTTTTAACTTTCACAAAACATTTACAAAGGGGATCTTAAACAAGATCCTATCACATAAGGGTTCGCGAGGAACCAAACAGGGACCTGATCGGGGTCCAAACATTCAAAGGGCGCTGCAGTTAAGAGACTCTATTAGGCATGCCTAACTATCCACTAGACTGACTTTCGCAGGTCATACATAAGCGACAGCACGTTTCAAGTCACATGTCAAAGTTCATCATGCATAATATCGAGTATCATAGGCATATAAATAAGGTCACACTATCCACGTACATCATCCAAATCATGTGTCGATCAATAAAATGTATATATATCTATATATATATATATACACACACAAGTATATTATCATGCATAATCCGGAGTCAAAAAGACAAACACATATGTTCATAATATCAATCATACCTCATACAATTCATATTATGAAGCATGCAATATAATTCAATCAACACACTTTAGCACTATTCAATATCCTAAAACATATCAGCATTAATTGCGGGACTATATTATGCCAATACTTCACAATGCATAATCTTAATCATGGAGTGATACAAAATACACTTCATTTGAAAAGATCAAGGTATTACTCATATAAAGGCATATAAAATCATGGCATGAATCATACAGTAGTGTAAAGTCCATTCGGAAGAAATATGAAATTCATTTTTGAGTTAGAACCGGGAAATTTCAGAAAAATAGGCCGAACGGTGTGACCAACGAGGTTGGCCGGTCACGAGTCGTGACTGGCATCACAACTCGTGACTGGCCTCCTCCACAAGGCTGGTCACGAGACGTGACTGGGAGTCACGCCTCGTGACTGGCTTCTGGTCATTTGCTGGTCACGAGTCGTGACTGGATGTCACGTCTCGTGACTGGCTTCTTTCTTCAGCTGGTCACGGGTCGTGACTTGCCCTCTCTTCCTGGCTGGTCACGAGACGTGACTGGGAGTCACGCCTCGTGACTGCCTTCTTCTTTTTGGCTGGTCACGGGTAGTGACTTGGAGTCATCACCCGTGACTGCCTTCTCTGGCCGGTCACGAGTCGTGATTGAGAGTCACGCCTCGTGACTGGCCTCCGCTTGGCCGGTCAAGAGTTGTGACTGGCAGTCACCACTCGTGACTGGCCTCTCTGGCTGGTCACGAGTCGTGACTTGGAGTCACGCCTCGTGACTGGTCTCTCTCTTGGCTAGTCACGGGACAAACACAATATGGAAATGGAAAATTCAACAGTAACGCAATTTTCCATTTCCAGAATTTCCCAGAACACAGAAATCAATTTCAAAATTGAATCAAAACCACACCAATCTATTCTTACCTTCCAGAAGATGTCACATATAGTATAAACAATCATAAATGTAACTCCATTCAGAAATTAAACAACCAAATCAAGGATAAATGAGTTTAAGTTTCTCAAGAACATAAACCCTAAATTACAGTAAACTCAAATTAAGCACAATCCACAAACAAAAATCCCAAACCTGAAATCTTTAGCTTCAAACCCACACTACAAACTTTAATCCTCCATCATCTCCTTGCCCTTAAGCTTCCTCTTGTAATCCAAAACTTGCACAAACCAAAACCCCCAAATTACTCATCCAAAAACCCTAACTCAAAATAGCAAAACCAGGAGAAGAGGAAGAAGAAAAACATGCAGGAAACCCTAACCCAACTTACCTCTTCAAGAAATCTTCAAGCTCTACCAAGACACCAATTCACACACAGTCAAGGAAGGGAGAACAAGAAAAGGGAAACGAAAAGAAAGAAGAGCAAGGAAGAGGAGAGGAGAGAGCAGAACGTGATCTGCTCCTCCCTCTCATTCTTTTTCTTTTTCTTCTTTTCCCACTAATTGTCCACCTGCCAAGACACATGGCAGCCTCCTATTGGCTCCAACCAAAATATCTTGCTTTATTACTCTATAATCCTTTGACAAATTTGCACTTACTCACTTGCATAATTATTTCTTCACAAACTTTAATTAACTTTACAATTAGGTCCTTATCATCCAAATTCCACATGCACAAATTACCGAAATATCCATCTCTTATCCGACTTAACTTGCCAAATCCGACTAGGCCCGATTTGGGGTGTGACACAAAGATAGGCTTTCCATGATGACATGATGGCTTATCTCCACAGCTCAACCCATCCAAGAAAAGGAAAATACAATACTCACAAAATAAAAGAAATATTAATATTTACAAATTAAAGCGATACATATGCAAGCAGAGAGTAAAATAAAATAGGATAAATAAAATTGTTAAAAAAAATTTTAAAAATAAAATAAGAATTAAATAGAGGCAGAAATAATAAAAGAAAACAAAATGGAAAAATGAGAAACAAAGACGAGGGACGAGCTTAGTGGCAGACCGACGGCCATCTGTGACGCGCGCCAGATCCCGTTACGCCGCCCTTTCGGACCGCCCACACGTGGGCGATCGGGGCATTTGCGGGTCCGTTGGCAGCTTGCGAATGAATCGCAAGTGCGTCTTTGTTGGGCAACAAGGAGGTATCATGGAGTCGCCACCCAATAGAACATTGGAAAAGTTACTCTCGCCTCGGAGAGCCTAAGACTGCGCTTGGTATCCATTTTGGGCCAGCCAGAGGGATCATGGAAGGTGAACTCCTCACCCTAAGGAGCCTAGGATTAGCGCTAAAGCCTCGTGACTCAAGAAGTATCTTGAAGGATGACCTCTAACCTCTTGAGCCCAAAGACCAGAGCTGGGTCCGGGATTTCTCATCTATTTCTACCTCAATTATTTTATGATCAAATTTTAATATCATTAATTCGCTCTCTCTCCATACTATGCAATTGATTAAAAGGCGCACTTATTCACATCTTGAAAGCGATAAATGATCAAATAGATAATGAAAGCAATAGATTACAATAATACAAGGAGCGGAATACAACTCCCTTTCGTAAATGTGCGAAGCATGCATAAATCGGGGCATTGCTCATTTTGAGGACTTTGGTCCTCGCATGCATCATTATTAAAATTGGGGATCTTTATTTGTGATGATCTTTATTGGATGAAAATAGGGCATTGGACCCTTGCTATTGTGTAAACTTCATTTTATTGAATATAAAACATTGAGTCATTTTTATACATTAACGGGATATGAAAGGAGTATATTCGTATACATAAAATAATCAATGAATAATAAATGAAGAAAATAATTAAGAGGATTAGGAAACTAAACCCGATGAAGTCCTCCAAACATTGTGGGCAGCCGCTCAAGCTCGAGATCATCCAAAAGGATCAATATACACTCACAGGAAGTTAAGAGATGTTAATATACATAAAATTAACATATAAGAGGTCAAAAAACTTGGAAGAGATGAAAAACGATTTTAAAAAAGATGGAGACAGAACCCACCGACGGCCTTCCTTGGTTGACAGACGGGCGTCGGTTAGGGTATCCGATATGCCCGTTTGTCACTCAAAGAGGGGCGTCTGTAGGTGGGTGACCGACTGGCATCGGTGATAAAGATGACCCGTCGGTCACCACTGTCTTCAAAAAAGACAGAATGGAGAGAAACCTTTTCAAAGTCAAGAAAAGTGGGTTTTATCCCAAAAGGAGATGAGAGAGTCAAAAAAAACAAAAGAGAGTAAGGACAGATACCCAAAAACTCCACAAAATGAAAATAAATATGAGGTGAAATGGAGAAAGGATCCGGAATATTTACCCTCAGATAATCGCTTCAGGTGAGATTCTTGTGTTAGTTAGAGCCCCGCGCGTTCCACGAGAAGCAAAGATGAAAGATTAAAGAAAGAAAATGAGATATTTCTTCTTCAACCCCTCAGAAGATCGATTTTGGAGTCAAAATCTAAAGAAAACTAATTAGCTTTTAGTTCCTTTTGACTGATTTGATCCTTGGTTAAATAGATTTCCTTAGAAAATGTGTTTTGTTGGAAGAGAGAGAAAATTTGCTTGAAATTGGGCAGAGTTTCCTCCTTTGAAAATTTTTCCAACCCTTTTCAAATGAAAATTCGGAGCTTTTATAGCCAGACACGACCGACGGGCGTCGGTGTATAGGGGCAGGCGTCGGAAGAATCCTTCTGACACAAGGATTCGTCCGACGGCCCTGCCACATCCACCGACGGGCGTCGGAAGGGTTGCGTGCTCCGGGAAACCAGGCGGCGTTCTGACAGGGGCGGTGATTTTTCGATGGGCATCGGAAAATACCACAAGCCGTCGGTGACTCGAAGCGACGGGCTGACTTCACAGACGGGCTGGCCGTCTGTGGAGGACAAAAAGCTTTTTGACTCGAAAAAACCTCTGTTTTCTCCCCCTCTGCCCAGGAATGGTAAAAAGCCTCATTTCTCGTGGAACGTGGGACTAAAACCTCCAAATCCAGCCCTTTTATACAGGCTCGGACACTGATCTCATCATAGGGTAACCTCTGATCCGGACCGCTCCGGGACACGGTACTTACAGTTGCCCCCAGTTTTGGAGCAACTAGTGCACAAGCGCCTCGATAAGCCAAAACTCAGAGAAAGGTCAGAAAGTAAGCGTACCTGCGACGGCTTTTCACCCTCCGTGCCTTCGGTCGGGTGGACCTCGTCTCGATCCGCTCGGCGATGCGAAGATACTTCCATCGGTCTTGTCTCGACCTGTAGGTACCTGGCGGGATGCAGCATGCTCTGACTACAACCTCGATCTGGTGAGATGCAGCATGCTTTGGCTACGATCTCAATCTGGTGAGATGTAGCATGCTTTGGCTACAACCTCAATCTGGTGAGATGCAGCATGCTTTGGCTACAGTCTCGATCTGGTGAAGTGCGGTATGCTTTGACCACAGCTTCGATCTGGTGAGATGCAGCATGCTTTGGCTACAGTCTCGATCTGGTGAAGTGCGGTATGCTTTGACCACAGCTTCGATCTGGTGAGATGTAGCATGCTCTGGCTACAACCTCGATCTGGTGAGATGCAGCATTCTTTGGCCGCGACTTCGATCTGGTGAGATGCAGCATGCTTTGGCTACAGCCTCGGTCTGGTAAGATGCAGCATGCTTTGGCCGCGACTTCGATCTGGTGAGATGCAGCATGCTTTGGCTACAACTTCGATCTAGTGTGGGACCTCCGCTGGGTTCCTTGTTCCAAAAGAGATCTTTTTAATCGATGTCTATGTTCGAATCGGTATTTCTCTGTACCTGTGTGATGAAAGATTTTATTAGTTCATGTTTGAGCGGTTATCTTTTAACCTGTCTATTGATGGCGTGATCTTGCTTTATTTGCTATGCCATGCTTCGTTTTTTTTTTTCTGAGCTGCCATTGATCATCATTTTTGTTTTTGTTATATTGTCATTTTTATTGACATATAAGTAAATATGAGAACATACTCTTTCTGTGATGTGATTAAACAATTAACAATCGAATGATCATGCAATAATGAAATAAACGTTTCACTAGAAATGTCATTTTTGTACAGTGTATATACAAAATAAAAGATACAAAAGATACAAAAATAACTCCCTAAAGATCAGAGAGGTGTGTAGTCTGAGGGCTTATCGGGATCCTCGTCATCCGATATATGCACGGTCCCTGACGGAGGTGGAGGTGGAGCTGGCTGAGCCGTGGAGGGTCCTGCCTTGTGATCATGGGCCCGCCTGAAACGGATCTGAGCGTAGCCATCCAAGAAGGGCTGGGTACAGGTGCTCATAAACCCTAAGGTCTCAGAAACCTTGTCTCCCAACTTCTTGAAGGCTTGGCTCAACTGAATGGTCTGCTCGCTGGCGGCCTTTCTCCTATGCTCCAGGCTCTGTTCCGTCTGCTCTCTAAACTCCCTCATGGTCTGAGAAAGAGGTGGGAGAATCCCCTCCATCGCTTGGACGCGGGATCTCAGAGAGTCAAGTGACTCATCAATCATCTGTAGGGTCATATAGACCCTCTGAGACGCCTGGTCCTGTAACGTCCTCAAATCATGAGCGAACTGCTGTCTCAACTCCCTTTGCCCCTGAGCAATCTGCTCAAACATCCTCATCTGCTCCCCTCTGAAAGCCTCCAGGACCCGAGCTTGCTCATCCCTGAAAACCTCCAAGGCCCGAGCCTGCTCCCGAGTCGTATGCTCCATGTAGCCGGCCTGCTCTCGGGCTAAGCGCTCCACCGACTGGGACTGCTCCTGAATGGCAGCCTGCTGGCGATCCAACCTCTCGTGGATAGCCCTGTCCCTCTCATCCTGTCGCCGCTCTAAGGCTGTAAACATGGAGGTGAGGAGCTGAGAGAAGTCCGGCTGCACAGGCTGCTGCGGTGCTGGCTCTGATGGTGGTGCCGAGGAGGTGGATGCCCCTGGGTCACCTCAAGAGTACGGGTGGTACCTCTCAGAGGGCCCGAGGATAGACCTCTGTACCCTGGCACTCGGTGATGGGACTGGAGTCGGTGCTCTGGACGCCGGTGAAGCGACGAAGAGGTCGTCCATCGTGATCTCGAAGTCGAAGTCCGAGGGGGTCCTAGGTGGCTCCTGCTGCTGTGGTGGAGGCACAGTCTGTGGCTGAGGAGGCTGAGGAGGCTGATGCTCTGGCTGAGGCTGGGGCTCTGGCTGCGGCTCGGGCTCGGGCTATGGCTGTGGAGGCTCTGGCTGTGGCTGTGGAGGCTGCTCCTCCGGGTGCTCCGGGTGGTCTGGATCTGCACCTAAGGGTGGGAGCGAGAACATCTGCCGGGTCTCATGGATGGTCAACACCCTGTAAGCCTCTGCCTGGCCCGAAATCGGGGAGATCATCCCCATCTGTACTGCCGCTGCGGCATCTACATGGATCCCCTCCGGCAAGGGTCCTCTCAACCTCTCGGGGTTAACCCCCAATCTCAAAAGTAACCGGGTGATGACTCCTACCATCACCACCGGTGTCAACCCTCTGCTGACTCTGGTCAGGTTGGCCAAGATCTCGTGGCTAATGTTGAGACGCTGGCCTGCCACCATAGCCCAGAGGCTCCAGATCACGGCCGCGTTAAGCGACCCTGGATTACCAGCTCGACCGAGGTATGAACTGGAAAGCACTCTGTGCAAATACCGGAGTGCCTGAGACACCAGTACGGTGCTCTTCGCTGTATCATGATCGTACAGCACTCCTGGTATGGCAATGGCCGCCCAATGGGCGCGTCTCACAGCTCGCCGCGGGATCTTGACCCCCTCCTCTCTAGGGAGCCCCATGGCCTAAGTAAACCTCTGCCTGGTGATGCTGAAATGGTCGCCGTCGAACAAAAACTGAATCACCCCTGGGTCGGTATCTGCACTCTGAAAGCCGGCATAGCGGAGAGTGGGCAAGACCTGGCGGGTAGCCTCTGGAAATGTCTAGAAGGAGGGCTCAAGGAACTCCGTCCACCCAGCACCCTCGGCAAGTAGATCAAACTCTGGGGCCAACCCTAGGGCCTCTAGAAATGGGCGGGACACAAAACGACTGGCCCGAAACTCTACCTGAGCCAACGCTCTATACCTCTGAGTGGACTCATCATCCATCCAATCCGGAGCTACAAGCTCGGGCTGGGCCTACTGTAACACCCCGCCATCCCCGTTGGAAGGATACCGGAATGCCACGCGGACAAATATATAAACAATCCATAAACATACTAATAAATAAAATAATAGATGATAAATAGAGAAACTTTTAATCATGTAATAGTAAATCCTTTTTACATATAACATATATCAATATCGTTTTACAAAAGAGGCTCGTAAACATATACATATACAAAAATAATTGTTCCTTTACAAAAGATTTACTTTACTATTAACAAGCCATGTACAAAAATTACAGCGGAAGACTCAAAATAACTTCATCCAAAAAGACTTCTAGTGGCCGACCTGCAGAAATCTGACTCCTATCAAAACTCGCCACCTGCACGAGAAAAGAGCCCGTGCTAAGCGATAATGCTTAGTGGGGAGGAACAAAACAAACGAACAATATGCATATACAATATTTATAACAATACAATATTCTAATGATTCAAAATCAAAGTATTACATGTAAACATATCTCTAAATTCCTTACTTGACATGCATAAATATATATATACCATACAAGCAATTAAGTACTCAATTCATAATTTTCATCATTCCAGGTATACAGATACAAGGTACATAATATAGAGTTATGTAAGAGTTCATGCACATCATATACTTGTAATCATGTCCAAAAATACATCTCAACATATGCAACACCTTTAAACATAAAGCCTGATTAGTCTAAAATACTCTCTAGAAGTGGATACGGTCAAATGGATACTGATAGAACACAGTATCCCAAGCATATAGAGACATGAGTCTCAAACATGTACTTTTCATATAGAGACCGAAGTCTCGCATTAAATCCATATAGACCCATACAGGATCGAAACAAGGATCCAAACGGACCCAAGTAAAACGTTTTATCATATAGCAGCTGCACACACACTCTGACTTAAGTAAGCGCTTACTTATCCACTACTATGACTTATTCAGGCTTAAAAACACAAATCATCAATTCAAGCACCAATATCAATATGAGAATTGAAATTAATATTAATCTATAACCCATGTATACATGTATACTGATCGCATTTGAAACATGTAAATATAAATATTAATTACAGAAGTTAAAAGGACCTATAACTCACATTACAATAATCCATACTCATGTAAATTATAAACATGTAAATCATGTACATTAATATTAATTATGACCACAATTCTCGTAATTAAACAATTATTAAAATACAATTCAAATCTTTAAAACCCAAACATCTGATATGAATTGAAAAATCCTTTAAAATCCTTTAAACAGAAGTTAAAATTATGCTTTTAAGAAAACAGGGCAGCTGGAAGAAGGCAGGTCACGAGTTACCCAGGCAGTGGTAACTCGTGACGCTGATTTCTCGCGAGCGCCACGAAGAACGGGGCAGTCACGAGTCGTGACCTTCCGTCACGCCTCGTGACGCCAGAGAGGAGAGGGGGAGGTCACGAGATCTTGTCTCGTGACACGCAAGGAAGAGAAGAGGTCACGAGTCGTGATGCTCCATCACGTCTCGTGATCTTCCTCTCTTGCTCCTCCGTCTCGTGACACGCAGGGAAGAGGAGAGGTCACGAGTCGTGATGCTCCATCACGTCTCGTGATCTTCCTCTCACCACTTGCTCCTCCTTCCCAAACTTCAGAATTTCAGAAAACGTAAAACCAGAAGATCGTGAAAACAGAGTACAACCAAAACTCCAAATCCCAATTTGTCTAAATCCATTTTTCATGCAAAAATCATGCTAACACGTACCTTTAAGTCTTCTGAGCACAATTACAGCAATTTCACTCACATTATTCACATTATCATATAATCACAGTAAATAAACAGAGAGAGTCACAACCCAGAACTTCACATTCAAATACATGTGTAAATGTCTCATTTGCAAACTCATAATCATTCTTTCTCTATCTAAATCATGTATACACAATACATTTCTCATGCATCTATATAAATGAATACACACATAGCTAAAATTAACATCAAACAGCAACTAGAATCCAAGATTGAGTAAAGACAGACACTCCCAAACCTGAAATGAAGCTCAAAAACGCCCACTGTACTCTTAGTCCACCACTTTATCTTTTCCTTTATCTTTCTTCTTCTCTTCAACAGATTACATGACCGACAAATAAAACCCAATATCAATCCAAAGAAACAGAAATGAACAATCCTTAAACAGAGAAGATGGAGAATCACATGAAACTGACAATTACTCACCTTCTGAACTTCTTCTTTACCTAACTCAAACCTTAGCTCCTCAACAGAAATACACACATGCAGATGGAAAAGAACAGCAAATGGAGAGGGGAAGGAATGGCTAACGTGAGAGAGAGCAAGAGAGAAAGAAACTCAAATCTGATGGCTTCATTCAGAAGCTACTAAGATTTCTGAAGTCCTCCTTTCTCTCTCCCACACGCATACACCCACCTCTCCACTTGGCACACATGCACAGTTTACTAATCCTTTAATTACTCTTTTACCATCTGATCCAATAAATATTACCAATAAGTCCTTAACAAATTACTTTCTCCTCACTAAACTAAACATTTGCAATTCATACTTTTTATTTCCTTGCAATCAAATCCACTTTCCTCTTGTATAATTACCCACTTGCCCTTAAATGTCCAATTAAAAATTGCTAAATCCTATTAGGCCACTTATGGGGTGTGACAACTCTCTCCCCCTTAAGAAAATTTCGTCCTCGAAATTTCCTCGCAAATCAAACACATCTCAAATACCAAAACCGAAACGAAACAAAACTTAACATATAAACACTTACCCGAAGGTCCTGCAGCAACAGTCACATTTTCAGCAATCATAGCATATGCCCTATGCCGGTTATGATCCTCTGTAGCACCAGGTCGCTGCACCGTCTCAGATGGTGCTCTTGGAGCTCTACTTGCATCCCGATTGCTTCGAGTGACATTGGATCTTTTGCTTTCTTGCTGATTCTGGTCCTCTTGTCGATCAGGACAACTTGCAAACCGATGTTCCATACTCCCGCACTTAAAGCATGCACCTGTAATCTTGCGACATGTACCCCAATGGTACCTATGACAATGCTCACATTCCGGTGCTCGGTTTCCCTTGCTAGCATGCGGTGCGACACTACCTACTTCTGAAGGCACCTGAACAGACCCTCTATTTCCTTGTTCAACTGGAGCACCCTTAGCCTTCCTAGTACTCGCAACTCCCCCTTCTGGTGCTTTCCTCTTCTGTGCTATCTTCTGTTTTACCATTTCAGATTCTTCTAACTTCATCGCTGCAGCCACAAGTTGATAATACCCCACTGGTTGCAATACAATCATAGCAGATAAAGGACCTCGGTACACCTCACGAAGTCCCTCCAGAAAATGCCTACATCTGAACTCACCAGTCAACAACTGTTCGGGCACATACTTACTCAGCCGGTTGAACTCCTTGTCATACTCACTAACAGTCATACCCCGCTGCTTCAAACTAATGAACTCTCTCCACTTCGCTTCTTGGTATGCCTTTGTTACATACTTTTGCTCAAACTCTTGCTTGAAGTATTCCCATGTCAACTCAGTCGGCCGCTGAGGATTCCTCATCACAAGTTCCCACCAATCATATGCTGGCGGCACTACCCACAAGAGGTTAGCACGACCACGGCACTATCAATTCACAGCGGTTAGCATGATGCTATAAATGTCATGTATTATATAGTTGGTGATTATAATTGATGCGGATTTGTATTAAATGGGTGTTGGTGTTGATAATTGATATTGTATAATGTAAGTTAATGCATTATGAGTATAATATGTTATATCTTGAATGCAATGTCGAATCACAAGTAAATAACGGTAAGCTTTACATTAATTAATGTATATGTATATGTATATGTGGTACTATTGGAAATTGAATAAGGGTATGCATTGTTTGAGTTTGTATTTGTAACATGCTGAAGGTGTTCTCACATTGGTGAGTGCTAATGGCTATTTGATGTACATATGTTCATATTTATATGTATACTCATACGTAATTATAAAGCTGTATATAAGTATGCGATTCTAGTAATATTAAGACTTATAGAATCCCAAATGAACAACTGAGTAAATACCATATTAAGCAAACAAATATTTGTGTGGGAACTTGGATGGTTACTTATGAGTAATTCCTGATGGGTGTACTAGTGATGATGTTAAAATGAGCTATATGTATATGTGTATATTGCTAGGGTATGTGATTAATATTAGTAATCACTATGAGTGTTTATCCATCTTTTGTCGTTCCCCACTAAGCGATTATCGCTTAGCATGGATGTTTTGTCCATGTAGGTATTTGAAGATAGTATTTGGAAGACAGTCCAGCATTGCCAACGGCCAACACGTTAGGAACCGCTGCAATAGTAGGCTATTTTGTAATATTATAAGATGTGTAAATATAATTGATATGTGCATAAGAACTGAAGTGTTTGTAATAAAGATGTTGTATTTTGTAAAGTCACAACTGATATAAGACTATGAATGATATGAAAGTTAATGTTTGGATTTTCGAAACGTAATCTAGTATTGTATGTTAAAGAAATTTTATTAATCCTGAACTTTGTTTGTAAAACTATTTGATGCGCATGTGTTTGTGTTGTAACACTCCATAGTCACCTTAGTAAATCTCTACAGGTGGTTAGGGGGTGTTACAGGTTCACCTCCTCTGATCGGACTATCTCTACGACCTATATAGACACTGTCCATTGTGTCGCCCATATACTCACTTGGATCCGACTCCATACAACACTACAAAACACAAGACATCTGCATTAGGCCACGACACATAACTGACTCTCATGCATAGACTCGACTCTACACTCAAATAATCACAACATAACCCAGAACCACCAAACCTGGGCTCTGATACCAAGCTGTAACACCCCGCCATCCCCGTTGGAAGGATACCGGAATGCCACGCGGACAAATATATAAACAATCCATAAACATACTAATAAATAAAATAATAGATGATAAATAGAGAAACTTTTAATCATGTAATAGTAAATCCTTTTTACATATAACATATATCAATATCGTTTTACAAAAGAGGCTCGTAAACATATACATATACAAAAATAATTGTTCCTTTACAAAAGATTTACTTTACTATTAACAAGCCATGTACAAAAATTACAGCGGAAGACTCAAAATAACTTCATCCAAAAAGACTTCTAGTGGCCGACCTGCAGAAATCTGACTCCTATCCAAACTCGCCACCTGCACGGGAAAAGAGCCCGTGCTAAGCGATAACGCTTAGTGGGGAGGAACAAAACAAACGAACAATATGCATATACAATATTTATAACAATACAATATTCTAATGATTCAAAATCAAAGGTATCAATTACATGTAAACATATCTCTAAATTCCTCACTTGACATGCATAAATATATATATACCATACAAGCAATTAAGTACTCAATTCATAATTTTCATCATTCCAGGTATACAGATACAAGGTACATAATATAGAGTTATGTAAGAGTTCATGCACATCATATACTTGTAATCATGTCCAAAAATACATCTCAACATATGCAACACCTTTAAACATAAAGCCTGATTAGTCTAAAATACTCTCTAGAAGTGGATACGGTCAAATGGATACTGATAGAACACAGCATCCCAAGCATATAGAGACATGAGTCTCAAACATGTACTTTTCATATAGAGACCGAAGTCTCGCATTAAATCCATATAGACCCATACAGGATCGAAACAAGGATCCAAACGGACCCAAGTAAAACGTTTTATCATATAGCAGCTGCACACACACTCTGACTTAAGTAAGCGCTTACTTATCCACTACTATGACTTATTCAGGCTTAAAAACACAAATCATCAATTCAAGCACCAATATCAATATGAGAATTGAAATTAATATTAATCTATAACCCATATATACATGTATACTGATCGCATTTGAAACATGTAAATATAAATATTAATTACAGAAGTTAAAAGGACCTATAACTCACATTACAATAATCCACACTCATGTAAATTATAAATAATGTAAATCATGTACATTAATATTAATTATGACCACAATTCTCGTAATTAAACAATTATTAAAATACAATTCAAATCTTTAAAACCCAAACATCTGATATGAATTGAAAAATCCTTTAAAATCCTTTAAACAGAAGTTAAAATTATGCTTTTAAGAAAACAGGGCAGCTGGAAGAAGGCTGGTCACGAGTTACCCAGGCAGTGGTAACTCGTGACGCTGATTTCTCGCGAGCGCCACGAAGAATGGGGCAGTCACGAGTCGTGACCTTCCGTCACGCCTCGTGACGCCAGAGAGGAGAGGGGGAGGTCATGAGATCTTGTCTCGTGACACGCAGGGAAGAGAAGAGGTCACGAGTCATGATGCTCCATCACGTCTCGTGATCTTCCTCTCTTGCTCCTCCGTCTCGTGACACGCAGGGAAGAGGAGAGGTCACGAGTCGTGATGCTCCATCACGTCTCGTGATCTTCCTCTCACCACTTGCTCCTCCTTCCCAAACTTCAGAATTTCAGAAAACGTAAAACCAGAAGATCGTGAAAACAGAGTACAACCAAAACTCCAAATCCCAATTTGTCTAAATCCATTTTTCATGCAAAAATCATGCTAACACGTACCTTTAAGTCTTCTGAGCACAATTACAGCAATTTCACTCACATTATTCACATTATCATATAATCACAGTAAATAAACAGAGAGAGTCACAACCCAGAACTTCACATTCAAATACATGTGTAAATGTCTCATTTGCAAACTCATAATCATTCTTTCTCTATCTAAATCATGTATACACAATACATTTCTCATGCATCTATATAAATGAATACACACATAGCTAAAATTAACATCAAACAGCAACTAGAATCCAAGATTGAGTAAAGACAGACACTCCCAAACCTGAAATGAAGCTCAAAAACGCCCACTGTATTCTTAGTCCACCACTTTATCTTTTCCTTTATCTTTCTTCTTCTCTTCAACAGATTACATGACCGACAAATAAAACCCAATATCAATCCAAAGAAACAGAAATGAACAATCCTTAAATAGAGAAGATGGAGAATCACATGAAACTGACAATTACTCACCTTCTGAACTTCTTCTTTACCTAACTCAAACCTTAGCTCCTCAATAGAAATACACACATGCAGATGGAAAAGAACAGCAAATGGAGAGGGGAAGGAATGGCTAACGTTAGAGAGAGCAAGAGAGAAAGAAACTCAAATCTGATGGCTTCATTCAGAAGCTACTAAGATTTCTGAAGTCCTCCTTTCTCTCTCCCACACGCATACACCCACCTCTCCACTTGGCACACATGCACAGTTTACTAATCCTTTAATTACTCTTTTACCATCTGATCCAATAAATATTACCAATAAGTCCTTAACAAATTACTTTCTCCTCACTAAACTAAACATTTGCAATTCATACTTTTTATTTCCTTACAATCAAATCCACTTTCCTCTTGTATAATTACCCACTTGCCCTTAAATGTCCAATTAAAAATTGCTAAATCCTATTAGGCCACTTATGGGGTGTGACACCTACGGCGCTCTACGTCTAGGAGGCATCCTGCAAAAAGGAAGAGGTTAAATATCGAAAATTTGGCAAAACAAATATTTTTAAACTTATTTCCAAGGCGAAGGCCAATTTAGGCCTCACCGGGGCAATAGCAGCCCAAAACAGGATAAAGAGATTGATAATAATAAAAAAATGAAAAGAGCAAACATCCTGTCTAAGGAAGTATCTTAAAGTGCCTCGCACGCATCATGGCAAAAGCAAACATGCAACTAGCATGAAAATAATTAAAGTGAATAAAAATGGGCCTTCTAGGTCCCAGGGTATGCATTATACATGAAAATATTCAATTCTTGAATAAATAATAAAAAATTTGGGCAGCATCCCGGCAAGGGTATGCCCAACCTCCAGCATGAAAAGGCAAAAACATAGGCCTCAGGCCTCAACAATAATACACGCATGTAAATGGGATGCACCCCGGTAAGAGTGTGTCCCCAACAACACAGAATAATGGCCTCGGGCCGCAAAAGCAACATATGCACAGAATGGTGCGCCAAAAAAAATGTAGTTCTAAAGCACCAGAATTATAGAAAAATTCTATTTCTATGTGATCATGCAAAAAATTCAGGTTTAATTACACTAAAATAAAAAAAAAAGGCAGCATTCCCCCTAAATCCCTAAAGCATTTAGAATTTTCTAAACATTTCTAAAGTTGAAAGGAGAAGAAATGAATTAATAAATTAAATAAAACTCAAAAGAAAGTAATTATTTACTTACTTGTAGTCGCGAGAAGTGTAGAAACTTAAGAAAATATAAATATCAAAGCACCGGTGAGTAGAAAATGCGAAAATATGAAGAAATCGCGAAAAAAGATTAAGAAATGCTTGAAAAAAGGCCAAAAAATGCAAAGAAAAACGGTTTGGGAGAAGAACTGAAAGGGACAGCAGCGTTTGCACCGTCTGTCACTCACCCTTATATAGAATTTCTTGATCGACGGGCAGGGCGTCTGTACAAGCGACCGACGGGCTGGCCGTCTGTCATGCAATAAATGCGAGTTAATGCGCGTGATGAATGCAATGCTGACGTATGCGTGTGCCAGGTGGACTTCCTTCCGACGGGCATGCTGTCCCTGTGGAGAGGCAGGCAGGCCATCTCTTTAGAGAGGCGGGCAGACCGTCTCTGTAGAGGGACGGGTAGGCCGTCGGTGACACTTCCCTATAAAATCTTACAAAATTTTTGCTCTTCTTGTCTCTTCATTTTCCAACATCTTGAGCCTTTCATCTTCGTCAAAATGTCTTCTCCTCTTACCCAAAGGATGTACCGTATCTTAGACGACAAACATACTTGGGGAGAAGGCGCCCTCTCTTCTCTGTCTGGGCTGAAATATCTGTGCCGGGTGAAAATCGACCAGAACCTCCTCCTGGCGGCGACCCACTTCTGGAACCCCCGGTTTCACGTCTTCCAGTTCACCTATCAGGAACTGTGCCCTTTGCCTGAAGAGTTAGCTTCCATTCTGGGAGCCCGGTTCCCTCCTAGCGCTCTGCCTTGCGTCCCCCGCTGCGGCTTATTCCAGACCCGGGATGTAGCCATGGCTCTGGGCATACCTTCTTCCGAGGCCATCCGGCTGATTCCTCCGGGCTCTTCCTTTTCTTTGGGGCCACTGATCGAGGCTCTGGATTAGTTCACTGACATCCCCACATATCGGGTAAGCGTCACATTCTTATTCTGCATGGTGAACTTCCTTACTATTGTTCCAGGAGGTTTGACAGGTGACTCTCGTCTGTTCGGAATCTTGGGCGACTTTCATCTGGGATTGTCACCCCTACCACTTATCCTAGCTGAAACCATTCTGGGCTTGGATGCTGTGAGCTCTGGATCCACTACAACCTTCACCGGCAGCCCCTTATTGCTCCAAGTACGTCATTATTTTAAAGGTAATGCGTCCCTTATGGATTTTCACACTAGCTTTTCTTAGCGGGAGGTGCGTCCTTTCGGATTTTCACACAACCCTGTGCCTTATTTTTGCCTGAAGTAAATCCTACTAACTCCAGCGGCTTTTCTCTTTTTTCTTTTCCTTTTATTTTCTTCTTTTCTTTCTTTTTTTCTCTTCTTTTTTTTTATTTTCAGATCTGGCTGCAAGAAAAACTGAAGATGTTGTCTGAACCACCCTCTCGCGTTACTCCACAGTACTTGCTGAGCCATTTCCTGCCGCGTCGACGACTGTATGGGTGTGTCACCGCCGGTGACGGCATTACCAGGTTTGGCGAGCTGTCAGATGACGACATTAACTTTACGTCTGCCTGGCTCCCACTGTCTCATGTGGTCATCGATGGGCCATCGGGCTGTGTTCCCCTCTGCGGCCTCCGTCAGGCCACCTTCTGCATCACCTCTCGATGTACACGACAGCTCGGGACGACCCAGGATGTAGTGAGGGTTCCCCTGTCCTTCCGAGGAGGAGCTCTCTCGGCTACGTTTGCTTCTCGGTATCATGAGCTGTGGGGCAGACTACCCGTGAAGATTGTTATCCCGAGGTTCGGCATTCATTCTGCATCTTCGACTAGCGAGTACAAGAAGTGGATCCTTAGCCCAGCGTCTGATAACAGGACTCGAGGGCTCAAACATCTGGTCGGCGAGAGCAGCAGCAGGACTTAGCTTAGCCTATATATGTATTTCTTTTGGTGCTACATTTCTTTTTAATGCAGAACTAGGAAATGACAAAAACGGAAAACAAATAATATTCATTCTATTTCACGAATTTGTGTACATTTTCATATAATTTCAGCATACATGATCAATTTTGGCATTTACTCAGCTGCTTTCGCACTGTTAATACATGAAACCAAATTTTAACAGCATCAACTCCTGTTACCAATCGGCCCTCTCGGGTTTTCACGATCGGACATTTTCTCTCATGCCTCTAATTTTTGCACAGGATGCCTTTTTTCGGTTTTCACCCTGTCGAGGCGCCCAATTTTAGCATAGCCGCCTTTTTTCGATTTTCAACTTGCAGGGCATTTTATTCTCTTCTTTTTATTTTGGTCTTTAGCCGTGGAACCTTTTGAGTCTGTCGACATTGATCGGCTCTTTGAATTCGTTCCCATCACTATCTGACAAGATTGCAGCTCCTTTGGACAGCAGCTTCTTAAGGATATACGGCCCTTCCCAGGTAGGTCTGAATTTCCCCCTGATGTCTGGTATCCCTGGCCTCATCTGCTTGAACACCAAGTCCCCTTCTTTCAGCGGATGCTTCCTCACCTTCTTCCCGAAAGTTCTTGCCAATCTCTTCTGGTAAATCTGATTATGATAATAAGCTCTCAGCCTACTCTCATCTAGTAAATTCAAGTGCTGTAACCTCTGCTGCGCCCATTCGGCTTCCGGGATTTAGGCCTCTGTAAGCACCGTGTCCTGGAGCGGTCCGGATCAGAGGTTACCCTATGATGAAATCAATGTTCAAGCCTGTATGGGAGGCTGAAGTTGGAGGTTTTAGTCCCGCGTTCCATGAGAAAGGAGATTTTTCTACACTTCCTGGGCAGAGGGGGAGAAAACGGAAGTTTTCAAGTCAAAAAGGTTTTTTGCCCTCCACAGACGGCCAGCCCGTCTGTGGAGGTAGCCCGTCGCTTCGAGTCACCGACGGCTCAGGGTATTTTTCGACGCTCGTCGGAAAGTCACCGCCCCTGTCAGGAGCCGCCTGGTTTCCCAGAGCACGCAACCGTTTCGACGCCCGTCGGTGGATGTGGCAGGGCCGTCGGAAGTGTCCTTGTGTCAGTAGGATTCTTCCGACGCCCGCCCCCATACACCGACGCCCGTCGATCGTGTCTGGCTATATAAGGTCCGGATTTTCATTTGAAAAGGGTTGGAAAATTTTTCAGAAGAGGAAACTCTGCCAAAATTCAAGCACGTTTTCTCTCTCTTCCAAAAACACCTTTTTCCAAAGAACTTTACTTAATCAAGGATCAAATCAATCAAAGGAACTAAAAACAATTAGTTTTCTTTAGATTTCGACTCCTAAATCGATTTTCTGAAGGATTGGAGGTGAAATAGCCCATTTTCTCTCTCTAATCTTTCATTTTCTTTTTCTCGTGGAGCGCGCGGGGATCTAAACGACACCAAAATCTTACCCGAAGCGATTATCTGAGGGTAAATATTCCGGATTCTCTCTCTATTTTTATCTCATATTTAATCATTTAATCATTTATTTATTCATTCTGTGAAATTTTTGAATACTTGTCATTACTCTTCTTCATTATCTCCTTTTTTTGATAAAACTTGCTTTTTGATCTTGGGAGGCCCTTGTTTCCCTTCTGTTTTCCGGAGACAGAGGTGACCGACGGGTCATCTTCATGACCGACGCCCGTCGGTCACCTACCTACAGACGCCTTTTTTGAATGACAAACGGGCATATCGAATTACCAAACCGACGCCCGTCGGTCAACCAGGAAAGGCCGTCGGTGGGTTCTGCCTCCATTTTTGTTGATCATTTTCCATCTCTATTCAGTCCCTTCGAGTTCTTATGTGTTAATTTCATGAATATTAACATCTCTTAACTTTCTGTGAGTGTATATTGGTCTTCTTGGATAATTCCGAGCTTGAGCGGCTGCCTACCATGCGTGGTGGATTTCGTCCGGTTTAGTTTTCTTAAACCTCTTGATTTATTCCTCCCTTTTTTATTTATTCATTGATTATTTTATGTATATGAATAAGCTTTTTTTATCCCGATAAATGTAAGAATAGATCAACGATTTGCACTTAAATAAAATTGAGTTTTGTATAAAATGCAAAAGGGTCCAACGCCCTATTTTCATCCAATAAAGATCATCACATATTAAATATCCCATTTTTAATAATGATGCATGAGAGGACCAAAGTCCTCAAAATAAACAATGCCCCGATTTGTGTATGAATCGCACATTTACCAAAGGGAGTTGTATTCCGCTCCTTGTATTATTGTAATTTATCGCTTTCGATATCTATTCTGCTCATTTACTGCTTTTCGAATGTGAATAAATGCTCCTTTTTAATCAACTGCATAGCGTGGAGAGAGAGCGAACTAATGACATTAAAATTTGATCATAAACTAATTGAGGTAGAAATAGATGAGAAATCCCGGACCCAGCTCTGGTCTTTGGGCTCAAGAGGTTAGAGGTTATCCTCCAAGATACTTCTTGGGTCACGAGACTTTAGCGCTAATCCTAGGCCTCATGGCCCAACATGGATACTAAGCGCAAGTCTTAGGCTCTCCGAGGCGAGAGTAACTTTCCCAATGTTCTATTGGGTGGCGACTCCATGATACCTCCTTGTTGCCCAACATAGACGCACTTGCGATTATTTGCAAGATGTCAACGGACCCGCAAACGCCCCGATCGCCCACGTGCGGGCGGTCGAACGGGCGGCGCATTCGGGATCCGGTGCGCGTCACAGTGGCGACTCCACTGGGGACGTTTATGGTTCGAGATTTCGATTTGAAAATACATTTTTTAACATTTATGATTAAAATTTAATTCATAAATTCACTTTCTCTCAAAATTGCATTTGCATATCATTAGAGCCTTAGAATACGCTAGTTTGGTCCCTCTTTTAGCCCCGGTGCGTTCCTGAAGCACCTCCTCATTTTCACTCAATTTGGGGAAGTGTTAAGGATAATCACCAGCCCAAGCCACGTACCTCAACGGTATATTAAAATGGTGACCCGATCGGTTGCTATGCTCGTGATGAGCTAGACCCGTCGGCAGGGATCATGCTTGGGTAGCCTCAAAGAAACATCTCCCTTGTCCAAAGCTCATGTAATGGCTGTAGTCACTTTCCACAGGTGAAATGAACCGTAATCTCATGCTTGCTGTATGGATCCTCACGTATTGGATGAGTCCAAATATCTCGCTTGGTAACCTAGCCAAAGGCTATCATGCCCCGGTAGGGCCATGTCGAAATTTATGGAGCGTCCGAATATGTGATGATCATTATCCATCCGCTTGTACATTAGCATAGGAGTGTTATGCTGCCGGTTTTCAGCCGCGCACCATACGCGTCCATTGGGTCCCTCGTTGACCCTTGGGCTAATCCCGCCTAGGAAAGAGACTGCACGACCACATGTGTGGGAGAAATAAGGGTGGAAGGACCTACTTGCTTGCTTGTGCTCTGTAAATGTTGCATATCACGATCATGCATTATACCTACATTTCATGCATCATTCTAATTTTTGCCCCTGTAGCCATCATAGATCTGCCCAGGTGGACTAGATCACCAACCAGGCGACTGATCCGAGTTCTTACTCCTAAGCTGTCAGATAGAGAGGGTCTACCGGAAATTTTATCAGAAATCAGTGGCACAGTATCCCAGATGGCAAACTCACCTAGGGGGGAAGATGCCACCAGGGCCATGATTGCGGAAGAAGTGGGCCGCCGTTTCGAGGAATTCGAGGGCAGGATGATGAATATGTTGGCCGCCTTAGCGCAGCAGAACGATCAGCCGAATCCTCCTCCTCCTCCAGTGAGACAAAATGAGCCTGAAGAAGAAAGGGTTGAAAGGCGAGAGGAGCCCGTTAGGCCGCCGCCGATAGAGTTAAGATCAGTGGCTTCGGGAGAGTTGAGAAGAAGGCCGGTGCTAAGAATTGATGACGATAGAGATATCGAGGATGATAGGTTGAGCATGGCATCTGAGAAGGGGAAGGCGCCTCAGGCTGATGATTTTATTTTGAAAAAGATGGAAGAGAGGTTCGAGGCTATGGCTCGTATGATAGGCAGAGCTCACGGGATGAATCCTGAGGATAGGGAGCTGGACGGAGAGGACCCGATCCCTTATAACTTCAAAATGCCGGATGTGCCAAAATTTGATGGTACTTCTGACCCCACCGCACATGTGAAGCAATATTCTCTGGTCATGAAGGGGACCACGTTGTCCAAGAAGCAGAAAGTGGAATACTTTTGTCTGAGTCTGACCTCTCATGCCATAGATTGGTATCACGGCCTTGATCGCCGCACTAAAGAAGATTGGGATCTGCTTACTGAGGAGTTTCTGAAACAGTATGACTGTAATACCAAAATGGAGGTGACTCTGAAAGATCTTGAGCTACTCCAGCAGAAGGCCGGGGAATCCTTCCATGAGTACCTTACCCGACGGCGGAACCGAGTAATGGAGATGCGCCGAAAGCCTGATACCCAAGATCAAATTCGTCTTTTCATTAAGAACGCGAGCCCATACTTGAAGGAGGGATTGAGAATGAAGGGGTTAAAGGACTGGGAGTCTCTCAAAGATATAGCCATCGAAGCAGAAGGGGAGTTTTTGACCCGGAAAGCTAACAATGATAATTTCGCCACAAGGGCTAACCCCGGTCAAGGAGCCAGTAGGCCGGCAGGTCCCAGTAACAGCACTAGAAGAATGGGTGAAGTGTCTGCTACTGAGGTAGCCACCCAGAGGAAGTTTTCGAACTTGGGGAGACCATTATCCTGGGTCTTGATGAGGCTGATGAAGGAGGGAAAATTGCGTCCTCTAACTCCTAGGCCAGCTTTGACACAAGGGAAACCGGGACATAAGGACAACGAATTCTGTGCATTCCACCAGCACTCAGGCCATATCACTGATAAATGCAAAGCGCTCCGGCACTCCATTCAAGATTTGATCGATAGCAAGCAGATCTCTGACCCTGAGAAGAGAGAAGCTGAGAAGAAGCCTGGTTATAATGCCGTACCCCCACCTGTGTTTATGATCCAATCTAGCCTGCCAGAGTGGTACGTGCTACAAGATCTGTATGGGAATGAGGAGTCTGCTGTTGGTAATTCCGAGAATGAGAATGAGAAAGCAGTTATGGCGACCCTTGATTGCTGGTCTAGCAGTGAAAGCGGTGGAGAAACCGAGGATGATGGAGGTTTGAACCTTGATCTGTGGGGCTCCGATGGAGACGAGGGAGAGGTAAGCGCTGTCACTAGAAGTGGAAGGGTGATCCCCGAGATTGCAAAGCTACCTGAGCCAGTACAGCCATTGGCAGAGAAAGAGCCAGAGGAGGAACAGATTATAAGGCAATTGAAGAAGACCGCAGCCCAGATATCCATTTGGGATCTATTGAGGCAATCCCCCTCTCATAGGCAGAAGGTAGTAGAGGCTTTGGTTGAGGCCACAGTCGCCACCACTATTTCCCCATCAGAGCTTTTGGGTCTAATCAAGGGAGGATCCGAGGAGAGGTTGATCTTTTCCGATGCTGACTTACCGGCAGAAGGCCGTAATCACAATCGACCCTTATACATTAAGGCGCAGATTAGCGGCAAGCACACTGCTTGCGTTATGGTGGACGATGGGTCTTCTATCAACGTATGCCCTTTGATAGCTTTGCAAGCTTTTGGCTTAAGCGAGGATATGCTCAGTGGATCCGATCTGACTATCACGGCCTACGATAACTCGAGGAGGCAAGCCTTAGGAACCTTCAAGACTTTGGTCAAGACAGGACCTATCGAAGTGGAAGTTGAATTTGTAGTTCTGCCCATTCCTGCTAACTTCTCGGCTTTGCTAGGGAGACCCTGGTTTCATAAATTAGGAGGAGTGCTATCCACACTGCATCAGATGATAAAATTCCCACACGAAGGGGAGGTGGTGACTATCAAAGCGGCCAGGGAAAACCAGGTCTCAGCGCTAGAAATTGCCAATCAGCCATTCAGTGGTTTCCATGTGTCTATGATAAAAGAAGAGCACGGATCAGGAGATAGCCCGGCTGTGGTTAGTATGATGAAGAAGATGCACTATCTTCCCGGGGCTGGATTGGGTAGAAGCTCCCAAGGGCTGCGGACCGCGATCACTACTCGAGGGTAGAAGAGCCGGAAAGGTCTGGGGTACAGAGGTGGCTTCGGCAAGAAGAGGGTAATAGACAGGATCCCCCACATTTCAGAAAGCTTTGTCCCCGCCTCCTCAGTATGTGCTTATACTGGTGAAGATGAACCACAGTGGGTAGATGGGAGGATTGTCCCTGGATTTGAGATTTTTAATGATGTGTATGACTGGCACGTCGGGTTTATCAAGACCGCTGAAGACTTTTGGGATGAGGAAGTCATGACTCAGGGGATCACTTGGGACAAGTGCGAGCTTGAGGAGATCGTTACCGAGAAAATGGTAGCTGCCAGGCTGAAAGGAAAAGGGAAGATAGCAGATTTAGAGCTGAGGATGGAGGATTTGAAGATTTCTTCCGACGCGCCTGAAGGGCCTCTGCTAGATCAGAAATTTAGTGAGCAGGCTGCAACAGCGTCAACCTCGGGAGCGGCAGAAGAAGACTCTAGCCTAGATTGTCTTTTTATTCCATAACTCTTTTATGATGTAAATGATAACAATAATATTATCAATAAGATGAACAATTTCACTTATTTGTGCGATGTTTCTAATGATTTCAACATGCATGAACATGATCATATTCCATCAATTTTTGACATTGACTCCACTGGCACAACGCCTTTTAATCTTGGAACCTCGGAAAATTCGAGAGAAATTCTAATAGCATCAAATAAAACTCCTGAGGAGAGAAAAGATTTTGAGAGAATAATAAGAAAACATGAAAAAGTCTTTGCCTGGACCTACGAGGACATGCCGAGGATTGACCGGGCTGTGGCGGAGCATGCCATCCCTACTTACCCAGATTGCAAGCCTGTGAAGCAGAAGTTGAGAAGGCTAAGACCAGAATGGGCTGACAAGGTTAAGGAGGAAATCCGACAACAGATCGAAGCTAAGTTTCTTGTGGAAGTCCAGTATCCTACTTGGCTGGCAAATGTGGTTCCTGTGGCTAAGAAGAACGGAAAGGTCAGGGTGTGTGTGGATTATCGAGATCTTAACAAAGCTTGCCCTAAAGATGATTTTCCACTACCCCATATTGATGTATTGATAGACAATGCCGCCAATTGCGCGATGTACAGTTTTGGGGATGGATATGTGGGCTACAACCAGATCCTGAACAAGATAGCTGACCGGGTTAAGACTGCCTTCATCACGGAGTGGGGTACCTATGCCTATCGGGTTATGCCTTTCGGCCTGAAGAATGCGGGGGCCACATACCAGAGGATGGCAACCAAGATCCTAAGCGACCTGATTCACAAAGAAGTGGAGGTGTATGTCGATGATATGATGGTCAAATCGGCCACCCGAGACGGACACTTTGAAGCTCTAGAGAAGTTCTTCACCAGGATCGACAAGTATAATCTACGACTTAATCCCAAGAAGTGCGTTTTCGGGGTGACTTCAGGAAAGCTGTTGGGACATGTCGTCAGTCAGAGGGGGATAGAAATTGACCCCGATAAGGTGAAAGCTATCAGAGAGATGCCTGTGCCACAAAAAGAGAAAGATGTAAGGAGTTTCCTGGGCAAACTGCAGTATGTCAGCCGGTTTATTGCCAAGCTCACTTCGATATGCGAACCTGTTTTTAAGCTGCTTAGAAAGAATCAGCCCGTAGTCTGGAATGAAGACTGCCAGAGAGCCTTTGATAATATCAGGGAGTACCTGTTAAATCCGCCAGTACTAAGACCTTCGCAACCTGTTAAACCGCTTATTCTGTATCTGGCAGTAGAAGACGGTTCAGTGGGGGCCATGATGGCTCAAGAGGATGAATTTGGGGTGGAGTTTGCAATTTATTACCTCAGCAAGAAGTTCCTGGCTTACGAAATAAAATATGCCGAAGTGGAGAAGATCTGCCTTGCAGTGATTTGGGCATCAAAGAAGCTAAGACATTACTTCCACTCATACAAGGTTTAGGCCGTAGCCAAGCAGAATCCTTTAAGATATTTGCAGGAGGCACCATCTTTGCTTGGAAAGATGGGTAGGTGGCTGCTCTTGCTACAGGAGTTTGATGTGCAGTACATCACCCGCAAGACTATTAAAGGGCGAGCTGTAGCCGAATTTCTTGCTGAACATCCTATCCAAGGGGACGCCCCCGAATTTACCTTTCCTGACGAGAGCATAGGCACGATTTCTATTCAAGGATGGCAGTTGCACTTTGACGGGGCAGTTAATAACAAAGGAGCCGGAGTTGGAATCATCCTGACAACCCCAGATAATGAAAAACTTCCTCTTGCTAAGAAGCTGAGATACAAGGCAACCAACAATGAAGCTGAGTATGAAGCATGCACCTTCGGGTTAGAAGCTTTAGCTGTGTTGGGGGCAAGAAACATAGAGGTATTTGGTGACTCGTCCTTGGTAATAAACTAGATCCGAGGTGAGTGGGCTGTTAAAGAAGAACGACTGGTCCCCTATGTTCAATATCTGAAAGGGATGTGTGGGCAGTTTGAGACTTGCACTTTCCACTTTGTGCCCAGAGATGAGAACCGTCTGGCTGATGCGTTGGCAACCTTAGTGTCAATGTGGGATAACCCTGAAGGAGTGGTCATGAAACCGGTGCTAATTTCGAGCTCTGATAGGCCTAGTTTTGAAACCGAGCCAGTGATGGAACTAGAGGCGTCAGATGGGAAGCCATGGTACTTTGACATCATGAATTACTTGGAAAGCGATAGATTCCCAGAAGAAGCCACTGAAAAGGACCAGAGGATGATACGTAAGTTATCTACTCAGTTCATATACTTGGAAGGGGCGCTGTACAAAAGACGGTCAGATGGGATTCAGCTCAGATGCTTGAATGAGAGAGAAGCGCGCAAGATAATGGAAGAAACCCATGCGGGGGTCTGCGGGGCCCACATGAATGGTTTGACCTTGGCCGAGAAGATAATGAGGCAAGGCTTTTACTGGCTTACGATGGACACTGATTGTTCAAAGTATGTCAAGCAATGTCAGTTGTGCCAACAGTACGCGGACCTGAGACACCTGCCGGTATCAGAGCTACATAACCTAACATCACCTTGGCCGTTTGCCGCTTGGGGGATAGATATCATTGGAGAGATTCGCCCTATGGCGTCCAATGGGCACAGATATATCATAGTCGCAATCGACTACTTCACCAAATGGGTCGAGGCAGAATCCTTCAAGAAGATTGACGCGAGGGACATGGCCAAGTTCATAGAGAGGAATTTGATATGCAGATATGGCCTCCCTCACCACATAGTGTCTGATAATGGAGTGCAGTTCATGGGGGAAACCAGAAAACTTCTCGGGAAATATGGTGTTGAGCATCATAAGTCCTCTCCTTACCGACCGCAAGCGAATGGAGCAGTAGAAGCCGCCAATAAGAATGTGAAGAAGATCTTGTCCAAGATGGTCCAAACCTACAAAGACTGGGCTGAAAAGTTACCCTTTGCCCTGTGGGGATACAGAACAACAGTAAGATCATCTACAAGCACTACTCCATTTTCCCTGGTGTACGGAACAGAAGCAGTATTGCCGGTAGAGATAGAACTCAAATCTCTAAGGGTGGTCATGGAGGCCCAAATCCCGGAAGCCGAATGGGCGCAGCAGAGATTGCAGCACTTGAACCTACTGGACGAGAGTAGGCTGAAAGCTTATTATCACAATCAGATATATCAGAAGAGATTAGCGAGAACTTTCGGAAAGAAGGTGAGGAAGCACCCGCTGAAAGAAGGGGACTTGGTGTTCAAGCAGATGAGGCCAGGGATACCAGACGTTAGGGGGAAATTCAGACCTACTTGGGAAGGGCCGTACCTCCTTAAGAAGCTGCTGTCCAGAGGGGCTGCAATCTTGTCAGATAGCGATGGGAACGAATTCAAAGAGCCGATCAATGTCGACAGACTCAAAAGGTTCCACGGCTAAAGACCAAAATAAAAAGAAGAGAATAAAATGCCCTGCAAGTCGAAAACCGAAAAAAGGCGGCTATGCTAAAATTGGACACCTCGACAGGGTGAAAACCGAAAAAAGGCATCCTGTGCAAAAATTAGAGGCATGAGAGAAAATGTCCGATCGTGAAAACCCGAGAGGGCCGATCGGTAACAGGAGTTGATGCTGTTAAAATTTGGTTTCATGTATTGATAGCGCATAAGCAGCTGAGTATATGCCAAAACTGATCATGTATGCTGCAATTATCTAGAAATGTACACAAAACTCGTGAAAGGGATGGATATTATTCTTTTCACTTTTGTCATTTTCTAGTTCTGCATTAAAAAGAAATGTAGCACAAAAAGAGATACACATGCAGGCTAAACTAGGTCCTGCTGCTGCTCTCGCCAATCAGATGCTTGAGCCCTCGAGTCCTATTATCAGAGGCTGGGCTGAGGATCCACTTCTTGTACCCGCTGGTTGAGGACGCAGAATGGTTGCCGAACCTTGGGATAACGGTCTTCACAGGTAATCTACCCCATAGCTCATGATACCGGGAAGCAAATGCGACCGAGAGATCTCCTCCTCGGAAAGACAGGGGAACCCTCACTATATCCTGGGTCATCCCAAGCTGCCGTGTACATCGCGAGGTGATGCAGAAGGTGGCCTGGCGGAGGCCGCAGAGGGGAATGCAACCCGATGACCCATCGGTGACCGCATGAGACAGCGGGAGCCAGGCGGATGTAAAACTGATATCGTCATCTGACAGCTCACTAAATCTGGTAATACCTTCACCAGCCGTGCCACACCCATACAATCGCCGACGAGGCAAGAAATGGCTCGGCGAGTACTGCGGAGTGACTCGAAGGGGTGGTTCAGACAGCATCTTCAGTTTTTCCTGTAGCCAGATCTGTGAAAAAAAAAAAAAAAAAAAAAAAAAAAAAAAAAAAGCCCCTGGAGTAAGTAGGGTTGCTTCAGGCAAAAATAAGGCACAGGGTTGTGTGAAAATCCGAAAGGACGCACCTCCCGCAAAGAAAAGCTAGTGTGAAAATCCATAAGGGACGCACTACCTTTTAAATAATGACGTACCTGGAGTAATAAGGGGCTACCAGTAAAGGTTGTAGTGGACCCAGAGCTCACAGCGTCCAGACCCAAGATGGTTTCGGCCAAGACAAGTGGTAGAGGGGACAGTCCCTGATGAAAGTCGCTCAGAACTCCAAGCAGGCGAAAGTCACCTGTCAAACCTCTTGGAACAACAGTAAGGAAGTTCACCATGCAGAATAGGAACGTGATACTTACCCGATAGGTGGGGATGTCGGTGAACTGATCTAGGGCCTCGATCAGTGGCTCCAGAGAAAAGGAGGAGCTCAGAGGAATCAGCTGGTTGGCCTCTGAGGGGGATATGCCCAGAGCTAGGGCTGCGTCCCGGGTCTGAAGTAGGCCGCAGCGGGGGATGCAAGGCAGAGCACCAGGAGGGAACCGGGCTCCCAGAATGGAAGCCAATTCTTCAGAAAGAGGGCACAGTTCCTGATAGGTGAACTGGAAGACGTGAAATCGGGGGTTCCAGAAGTGGGCCGCTGCCAGGAGGAAGTTCTGGTCGATCTTCACCCGGCACAGATATTTCAGCCCCGCCAGAGAGGAAAGGGCACCTTCTCCCCAAGTGTGTTTGTCATCTAAAATACGGTGCATCCTTTGGGCAAGAGGGGAAAACATTTTGAGAAGAATAAAGGCCCAAGGTGCTGGAAAATGAAGAGACAAGAAAAATTTTGCAGATTTTATAGGGAAGGGTCACCGACGGCCTACCCGCCCCTCTACAGAGACGGTCTGCCCGCCTCTCTACAGAGACGGCCTGACCGCCTCTCCATAGGGACGGCCTGCCCGTCGGAAGTCCACCGGGCAGAAACACGCGTCATCATTGCATTCATCACGCGCATTAAATTGCATTCATTGCGCGACAGACGGCCGCTTGTACAGACGCCCTGCCCGTCGGTCACGAAATTCTATATAAGGGCGAGTGACAGACGGCGCAAACGTTGCTGTCCCTTTCTTCTTCCTCTCTCAAGCGGTTTCTAAGCGGTTTTTAGCAGTTTTTGAGTCTTTTCTCCTTATTTTTTCGCGATTTCTTCATTTTTTCGCATTATATACTCACCCGGTGCTCGGATATTTATATTTCTCTAGTCTCTACACTTCTCTGGATTACAAGTAAGTAAATAATTACTTTTCTTTCGATTTTTATTCAATTTATTTCTACATCCCTTCTTCTTTTAACTTTAAGAAGTTTTAGATGATCTTAGAATTTAGGGGGAAATGCTGCCCAATTTTCTATATTATTTTGTAATTAAATCCGAACTTTTGCATAATTACATAGAAATTGAGTTTTTCTATAATCTTGGTACTTTAGGATTACACCCTTTTTAGCGCACCATTTGGCGCATTTTTTCGCTTTTGTGGCCTGAGGCTATTATTTTGAGTTGTTGGGGGCACACTCTTGCCGGGGTGCGCCCCATTTACATACATTTAATATTGCTAGGGCCTGAGGCCTATTGTCTTGCTTTTTCATGCAGGAGGTTGGGCATATCCCTGCCGGGGTGCTGCCCAAATTTTTATCATTTATTCTAGAATTGAATATTTATTTACTTTCTATGTATAATGCATGCCTTGGGACTTAGAAAGCCCATTCTTATTCACTTTAATTATCTCCATGAGGATTGCATGTTCCTTTCGCCATGATGCGTGGAAGGCATGTTAGGCTACTTCCTTAGACAGGATGTTTGCTATTTTTATCTGTCATTACCTTTCTCTTTTTTTTTATCTCACGTCGGGCCGCCATTGCCCTGTTAAGGCCTAGATGGACCTTAAATTTTGGGAAATAAACCCGATAGTGCTTGTTTTATCAAGTTATCGCTATCTGATTCCTTCCCTTTTGCAGGATGCCTCCCAGATGCAGGGCACCACAGGCCCAGCCCGAGCTTGAGGCTCCGGCTTGGATGGATGATGAGTCCGCTCAGAGGTACAGAGCGTTGGCTCAGGTAGAGTTGCGGGCCAGTCGCTTTGTATCTCGCCCTTTTCTAGAGGCCCTTGGGTTGGCCCCGGAGTTTGATCTACTTGCCGAGGGAGCTGGTTGGACGGAGTTTCTCGAGCCTGCCTTCCAGACATTTCCAGAGGCCACCCGCCAGGTCTTGGCCACTCTCCGCTACACAGGCTTTCAGAGTGCAGATACCGACCCGGGAGTGGTACAGTTTTGGTTTGATGGCGACCATGTCAGCATCACCAGGCAGAGGTTTGCTCAGGCCATGGGGTTCCCTACGGGGGAGGAGGTTGAGATCCCGCGGCGAGCGGTGAGACGCGTCCATTGGGCGGCTATTGCTATACCAGGAGTGCTGTACGATCACGATACAGCGAAGAGCACCGTACTGGTGTCTCAGGCACTCCGGTATCTGCACAGAGTGCTTTCCAGCTCGTACCTCGGTCGAGCTGGTAATCCAGGGTCGCTTAACGCGGCCGAGATCTGGAGCCTCTGGGCTATGGTGGCAGGCCAGCGTCTCAACATTAGCCACGAGATCTTGGCCAGCCTGGTCAGAGTTGGCAGAGGGTCGACGCCAGTGGTGATGGTAGGAGGAGTCATCACTCGATTACTGTTGGGATTGGGGTTTAACCCCGAGAGGCTGAGAGGACCCTTGCCGGAGGGGATTCATGTAGACGCTGCAGCGGCAGTTCAGATGGGGATGATCTCCCCGATTTCTGGCCAGGCAGAGGCCTATAGGGTGTTGACCATCCATGAGACCCGGCAGATGTTCCACCTTCCACCCTTGGGAGCAGATGAGGCTGGTTGAGCAGATTGCTCAGGGGCAGAGGGAGCTGAGGCAGCAGCTCGCTCATGATGTGAGGACGTCACAGGACCAGGCGTCTCAGAGGGTCGATATGACCCTTCAGATGATTGATGAGTCACTTGACTCTCTGAGATCCCGCGTCCAGGTGATGGAGGGGATTCTCCCTCCTCTTTCTCAGACCATGAGGGAGTTTAGGCAGCAGACGGAGTAGAGCTTAGAGCATAGGAGAACGGCCGCCGCAGAGCAGACCACTCAGCTGAGCCAAGCCTTCAAGAAGCTGGGGGACAAGATCTCAGAGACCTTAGGGTTTTTAGGCACCTGTACCCAGCCCTTCTTGGACGGCTATGCTCAGGTTCAGTTCAGGCGAGCCCACGATCACGAGGCAGGACCCTCTACAGCTCCGCCACCACCTCCGGCCCATCCACCTCCGCCAGGGACCGTGCATATATCGGATGATGAGGATCCCGATGAGCCCTCAGACTACACACCTCTCTGAGCTTCAGGGAGTTATTTTGTATCTCTTGTATATTTTATATTTTGTATATGCACTGTACAAAAATGACATCTCTAGTGGAAAACTTTGCTTCCTGATTACATGATCATTTGATTGTTAATTGCTTAAATCACATCACAGAAAGTGTATGTTCTCATATTTACTTATGTGTCGATAAAAATGACAATAAAAAATAACGCGAAACAAACAACAAAAGAATGATAATCAATAACATCTTAATAAGAAAAAAAAAATGATGAAAAAGGTGAAACATGCCGTAGCAAATAAAGCAAGATCATGCCATCAATAGACAGGATAAAAGACGACCACTCAAGCGTGAGCTAACGAAATTTTTTATCACACAGGTACAGAGAAATACCGATCTAAACACAGACATCGATTAAAAAGATTTCCCTTAGAACAAGGAAACCAGCGGAGTTCCCACACTCCAGATCGAAGCTGCAGTTGGAGAAACACTGCTCTTCACCAGATCGAGATTGTAGCCAGAGAGTGCTGCATCTCACAAATCGAAGCTGTGGTCGGAGAGTGCCGCACTTCACCAGATCGAGGTTGTAGCCAGAGAGCGTTACATCTCACAAATCGAAGCTGTGGTCGGAGAGTGCCGCACTTCACCAGATCGAGGTTGTAGCCAGAGAGCATTACATCTCACAGATCGAAGCTGCAGTTGAAGAAACACTGCCCTTCACCAGATCGAAGCTGCAGTTGAAGAAACACTGCTCTTCACCGAGGTTATAGCCAGAGAGCGCTACATCTCACAGATCGAAGCTGCAGTTGAAGAAACACTGCTCTCCACCAGATCGAGGTTGTAGCCAGAGAGTGCTGCATCTCACAAATCGGAGTTGTGGTTAGAGCATACCGCACTTCACCAGACCGAGGCCGTGGCCAAAGCCTGCTGCACCTCACCAAATACCCGCGGGTCGAGATAAGACCGAGGAGAGTATTTCGCATCGCCGAGCGGATCGAGACAAGGTCCACCCGGCGGAAGGCACGGAGGGTGAAAAGCCGTCACAGGTACGCTTCCTTTCCAACCTTTCTCTGAGTTTTGGCTTATCTAGGCACTTGTGCGCTAGTTTCCCCAAAACTGGGGGCAACTGTAAGCACCGTGTCCTGGAGCAGTCCGGATCAGAGGTTACCCTATGATGAAATCAATGTTCAAGCCTGTATGGGAGGCTGAAGTTGGAGGTTTTAGTCCCGCGTTCCATGAGAAAGGAGGTTTTTCTACACTTCCTGGGCAGAGGGGGAGAAAACGGAAGTTTTCAAGTCAAAAAGGTTTTTTGTACTCCACAGACGGCCAGCCCGTCTGTGGAGGTAGCCCATCGCTTCGAGTCACCGACGGCTCAGGGTATTTTCCGACGCCCGTCGGAAAGTCACCGCCCCTGTCAGGAGCCGCCTGGTTTCCCGGAGCACGCAACCGTTCCGACGCTCGTCGGTGGATGTGGCAGGGCCGTCGGAAGTGTCCTTGTGTCAGTAGGATTCTTCCGACGCCCGCCCCCATACACCGACGCCCGTCGGTCGTGTCTGGCTATATAAGGTCCGGATTTTCATTTGAAAAGGGTTGGAAAATTTTTCAGAAGAGGAAACTCTGCCAAAATTCAAGCACGTTTTCTCTCTCTTCCAAAAACACCTTTTTCCAAAGAACTTTACTTAATCAAGGATCAAATCAATCAAAGGAACTAAAAACAATTAGTTTTCTTTAGATTTCGACTCCTAAATCGATTTTCTGAAGGATTGGAGGTGAAATAGCCCATTTTCTCTCTCTAATCTTTCATTTTCTTTTTCTCGTGGAGCACGCGGGGATCTAAACGACACCAAAATCTTACCCGAAGCGATTATCTGAGGGTAAATATTCCGGATTCTCTCTCTATTTTCATCTCATATTTAATCATTTAATCATTTATTTATTCATTCTGTGAAATTTTTGAATACTTGTCATTACTCTTCTTCATTATCTCCTTTTTTGGATAAAACTTGCTTTTTGATCTTGGGAGGCCCTTGTTTCCCTTCTGTTTTCCGGAGACAGAGGTGACCGACGGGTCATCTTCATGACCGACGCCCGTCGGTCACCTACCTATAGACGCCTTTTTTGAATGACAAACGGGCATATCGAATTACCAAACCGACGCCCGTCGGTCAACCAGGAAAGGCCGTCGGTGGGTTCTGCCTCCATTTTTGTTGATCATTTTCCATCTCTATTCAGTCCCTTCGAGTTCTTATGTGTTAATTTCATGAATATTAACATCTCTTAACTTTCTGTGAGTGTATATTGGTCTTCTTGGATAATTCCGAGCTTGAGCGGCTGCCTACCATGCGTGGTGGATTTTGTCCGGTTTAGTTTTCTTAAACCTCTTGATTTATTCCTCCCTTTTTTATTTATTCATTGATTATTTTATGTATATGAATAAGCTTTTTTTATCCCGTTAAATGTAAGAATAGATCAACGATTTGCACTTAAATAAAATTGAGTTTTGTATAAAATGCAAAAGGGTCCAACGCCCTATTTTCATCCAATAAAGATCATCACATATTAAATATCCCATTTTTAATAATGATGCATGAGAGGACCAAAGTCCTCAAAATAAACAATGCCCCGATTTGTGTATGAATCGCACATTTACCAAAGGGAGTTGTATTCCGCTCCTTGTATTATTGTAATTTATCGCTTTCGATATCTATTCTGCTCATTTACTGCTTTCCGAATGTGAATAAATGCGCCTTTTTAATCAACTGCATAGTGTGGAGAGAGAGCGAACTAATGACATTAAAATTTGATCATAAACTAATTGAGGTAGAAATAGATGAGAAATCCCGGACCCAGCTCTGGTCTTTGGGCTCAAGAGGTTAGAGGTTATCCTCCAAGATACTTCTTGGGTCACGAGACTTTAGCGCTAATCCTAGGCCTCATGGCCCAACATAGATACTAAGCGCAAGTCTTAGGCTCTCCGAGGCAAGAGTAACTTTCCCAATGTTCTATTGGGTGGCGACTCCATGATACCTCCTTGTTGCCCAACATAGACGCACTTGCGATTATTTGCAAGATGTCAACGGACCCGCAAACGCCCCGATCGCCCACGTGCGGGCGGTCGAACGGGCGGCGCATTCGGGATCCGGCGCGCGTCACAGCCTCCATGACCACCCTTAGTGATTTAAGCTCTATCTCTACTGGCAATACTGCTTCTGTTCCGTATACCAGGGAAAATGGTGTAGCACCTGTAGACGCCCTTACCGTCGTTCTGTATCCCCACAGGGCAAAGGGTAACTTTTCAACCCAGTCTTTGTAGGTTTGGACCATCTTGGACAGGATCTTCTTCATATTCTTATTTGCGGCCTCTACTGCTCCATTCGCTTGTGGTCGGTAGGGAGAGGATTTATGATGCTCGACACCATACTTCTCGAGAACCTTTCTGGTTTCTCCCATGAACTGCACCCCATTATCAGACACTATGTGATGAGGGAGGCCATATCTGCAGATCAAATTCCTCTCTATGAACTTGGCCATGTCCCTCGCGTCAATTTTCTTGAAGGATTCTGCCTCTACCCATTTGGTAAAATAGTCGACCGCGACTATGATGTATCTGTGCCCATTGGACGCCGTAGGGCGAATCTCTCCAATGATATCTATCCCCCAAGCAGCAAACGGCCAAGGTGATGTCAGGTTATGTAGTTCCGATACCGGCAGGTGTCTCAGGTCTGCGTACTGTTGGCACAACTGGCATTGTTTGACATACTTTGAGCAATCATTGTCTATCGTAAGCCAATAAAAGCCTTGTCTCATGTTCTTCTTGGCCAAGGTCAAACCATTCATGTGGGCCCCACAGACACCTGCATGGGTTTCCTCCATTACCTTGCGGGCTTCTCCTTCATTCAAGCACCTGAGCTGAATCCCATCCGACCGTCTTTTGTACAACACCCCTTCTAAGGATATGAACTGAGTAGATAGCTTACGTATCATCCTCTGGTCTTTTTCAGTGGCTTCTTCTGGAAATTTATTGTTTTCCAAGTAATTCATGATATCAAAGTACCATGGCTTCCCATCTGACGCCTCTACTTCCATTACAGGCTCGGTTTCAAAACTAGGCTTATCAGAGCTCGAAATCAGCACCGGCTTCATAGCCACTCCTTCAGGGTTATCCCACATTGACACTAAGGTTGCCAACGCATCAGCCAGACGGTTTTCATCTCTGGGCACAAAGTGGAAAGTGCAAGTCTCAAACTGCCCACACATCCCTTTCAAATATTGAACATAGGGGACCAGTCGTTCTTCTTTTACAGCCCACTCACCTCGTATCTGGTTGATTACCAAGGACGAGTCACCAAAGACCTCTATGTTCCTTGCCCCTAATGCAGCTAACGCCTCTAGCCCGAAAGCGCAAGCTTCATATTCAGCTTCATTATTGGTTGCTTTGTATCTCAGCTTCTTAGCAAGGGGAAGTTTTTCATTATCTGGGGTTGTCAAGATGATTCCAACTCCGACTCCCCTGTTATTCACTGCCCCGTCAAAGTGCAACTGCCATCCCTGAACAGAAATCGCGCCTATGCTTTCATCAGGAAAGGTAAACTCGGGGGTGTCTCCTTGAATAGGATGTTCAGCAAGAAATTCGGCTACGGCTCGCCCCTTAATAGTCTTGCGGGTGATGTATTGCACATCAAACTCTTGTAGCAAGAGCAGCCACCTCCCCATCTTTCCAAGCAAAGACGGTGCTTCCTGCAAATATCTTAACGGATTCTGCTTGGCCACTGCCTGAACTTTGTATGAGTGGAAGTAATGTCTCAGCTTCTTTGATGCCCAAATCACTGCGAGGCAGATCTTCTCTACTTCAGCATATTTTATTTCATAAGCCAGGAACTTCTTGTTGAGGTAATAAATTGCAAACTCCACCCCAAATCCATCCTCTTGAGCCATCATGGCGCCCACTGAACTGTCCTCTACTACCAGATACAGAATAAGCGGTTTGACCGGTTGCGTAGGCCTTAGCACTGGCGGATTCAACAGATATTCCCTGATATTGTCAAAGGCTCTTTGGCAGTCTTCGTTCCAGACCACAGGCTGATTCTTTCTAAGCAGCTTAAAAATAGGCTCGCATATCGAAGTGAGCTTGGCAATGAATCGGCTGACATACTGCAGCTTGCCCAGGAAACTCCTAATATCCTTCTCTTTTTGCAGTACAGGCATCTCTCTGATAGCTTTCACCTTGTCCGGGTCAATTTTTATTCCCCTCTGGCTAACGACATGTCCCAATAGCTTTCCTGAAGTCACTCCAAAAATGCACTTCTTGGGGTTAAGTCGCAGATTATACTTATCGATCCTGGTGAAGAACTTCTCTAGAGCTTCAAAGTGTCCTTCTCGGGTGGCTGATTTGACCATCATGTCATCGACATACACTTCCACTTCTTTATGAATCAGGTCGCTTAAGATCTTGGTCGCCATTCTCTGATATGTGGCCCCTACGTTCTTCAGGCCGAAGGGCATGACCCGATAGGCATAGGTCCCCCACTCCATGATAAAGGCAGTTTTAACCCGATCGGCTATCTTGTTCAGGATCTGGTTGTAGCCCACATAACCATCTCCAAAGCTGTACATCGCGCAATTGGCGGCGCTGTCTATCAACACGTCGATATGGGGTAATGGAAAATCATCTTTAGGGTAAGCTTTGTTCAGATCTCGATAATCCACACACACCCTGACCTTTCCGTTCTTCTTTGCTACAGGGACCACATTTGCCAGCCATGTAGGATACTGCACTTTCACGAGGAACTTGGCTTCAATCTACTGTCGAATTTCCTCCTTAACCTTGTCAGCCCATTCCGGCCTTAGCCTTCTCAACTTCTGCTTCACAGGCTTGCAATCTGGGTAAGTTGGGATGGCATGTTCCGCCACGTCTCGGTCAATTCCCGGCATGTCCTCGTAGGTCCAGGCAAAGACTTTTTCATGTTTTCTTATTATTCTCTCAAAATTTTTTCTCTCCTCAGGAGTTATGCTTGATGCTATTAGAATTTCTCTCGGATTTTCCGAGGTTCCAAGATTAAAAGGCGTTGTACCAGTGGAGTCAATGCCAAAAATTGATGGAATATGATCATGTTCATGCATATTGAAATCATTAGAAACATCGCACAAATAAGAGAAATTGTTCGTCTTATTAATAATATTATAGTTATCATTTACATCATAAAAGAGTTCTAGAATAAAAAGACAGTCTAAACTAGAGTCTTCTTCTGCCACTCCCGAGGTTGATGCTATTGCGGCTTGCTCACTGGCTTCCTGACTTAGCAGAGGCCCCTCAGGCTCGTCGGAGGAAAACTTCAAATTCTCCATTTTTAGCTCTAATTCTGCTATCTTCTCCTTCCCTTTCAACCTGGCAGCTACCATCTTTTCAGTAACGACCTCCTCAAGCTCGCATCTGTCCCAAGTGATACCCTAGGTCATAACTTCCTCATCCCAAAAGTCTTTGACAGTCTTGACAAACCCGACATGCCAGTCATACACATCATTAAAGATTTCGAAGCCAGGGACAATCCTCCCCTCTACCCAGTGCGGCTCATCTTTGCCCGTATATGCACAAACTGAGGATGCCGGTACGAAGCTCTCTGTTATGTGGGGGATTTTACCCGTTACCTTCTTCTTGCCGAAGCCACCTCTATACCCCAGACCTTTCCGGCTCCTTTGCCCTTGAGTAGTGATCGCGGTTTGCAGTCCTTTGGAGTTTCTGCCTAGACCAGCCCCAGGAAGATAATGCATCTTCTTCATCATATTAACCACAGCTGGGCTACCCACTGACCCGCGCTCTTCTCGTATCATGGATACATGGAAGCCGCTAAATGGCTGATTGGCTATTTCCAGCGCTGAGACCTGGTTTTCCCTGGTCGCTTTGATAGTTACCACCTCCCCTTCGTGTGGGAACTTTATCATCTGATGCAGTGTGGATGGCACTCCCCCTAATTTATGAAGCCAGGGTCTCCCAAGTAAAGCTGAGAAGTTAGCGGGTATGGGCAGAACTACAAATTCAACCTCCACTTCAATTGGTCCTGTCTTGACCAATGTCTTAAAGGTTCCTGAGGCTTGCCTCCTCGAGTTATCGTAGGCTGTGATAGTCAGATCAGATCCACTAAGCATATCTTCGTTTAAACCAAAAGCTTGCAAAGCTATCAAAGGGCACACATTAATAGAAGACTCGTCGTCCACCATAACGCAAGCAGTGTGCTTATCATTAATCTGCGATTTAATATACAAGGGTCGGTTGTGGTTGCGGCCTTCAACAGGTAGGTCGGCGTCAGAAAAGACCAATCTCTCCTCGGATCCTCCCTTAATTAAACCCAAAAGTTCTAACGGGGAAATAGTGGTGGCGACTGTGGCCTCAACCAAAGCTTTTACTACCTTCTGCCTATGAGAGGGGGATTGCCTCAACAGATCCCATATGGATATTTGAGCTGCAGTTTTGTTCAACTGTCTGACAATCTGATTCTCCTCTGGCTCTTTCTCTGCTGATGGCTGTACCGGCTCAGGTAGCCTCGTAATCTCGGGGATCTACCCTTCCACTCCTCGTCACAGCCCCTATCTCTCCTTCATCTCCATCGAAGCCCCACAAATCAAGGTTCATTCCTTCTTCATCCTCGGCTTCTCCACCGCTTTCACTGCTAGACCAGCAATCAAAGGTCGCCACAACTGCCTTCTCCTCTCTATCCTCGAGATAACCAGCTGCGAACTTCTCACTCCCATATAGATCTTGTAGCACGTACCACCCTAGCAGGCTAGATTGGATCATAAACACGGGTGGTGGTACGGCATTATAACCGGGCTTCTTCTCGGTTTCTCTCTTCTCAGGGTCAGAGATTTGCTTGCTATCAATCAAGTCTTGGATAGAGTGCCGGAGCGCTTTGCATTTATCTGTGATATGGCCTGAGTGCTGGTGGAATGCACAGAATTCGTTATCTTTGTGTCCAGGTTTCCCTTGTGTCAAAGCTGGCCTAGGAGCCAGAGGGTGCAATTTTCCCTCCTTCATTAACCTCCTCAAGACCCAGGATAATGGTCTCCCCAAGTTCGAAAACTTCCTCTGGGTGGTTACCTCAGTAGCAGACACTTAACCCATTCTTCTAGTGCTGTTACTGGGACCTGTCGGCCTGCTGGTTCCTTGACCGGGGTTAGCTCTTTTGGCGAAATTGTCATTGTTAGCTTTCCGAGCCAAGAATTCTCCCTCTGCTTCGATGGCTATATCTTTGAGAGATTCTCAGTCCTTCAACCCCTTCATCCTCAACCCCTCTTTCAAGTACGGGCTTGCATTCTTAATGAATAGACGAATCTGATCCTGGGTGTCCGGCTTTCGGCGCATCTCCATTACTCGGTTCCGCCATCGGGTGAGATAATCATGGAAAGATTCCCCGGTCTTCTGCTGGAGTAGCTCAAGATCTTTTAGAGTCACCTCCATTCTGGTGTTACAGTCATACTGCTTCAAAAACTCTTCAGTGAGCAGATCCCAATCTTCTTTAGTGCGGCGGTCAAGGCCATGATACCAGTCAATGGCATGAGAGGTCAGACTCAGGCAAAAGTATTCCACTTTCTGCTTCTTGGACAACGTGGTCCCCTTCATGACCAAAGAATATTGCTTCACATGTGCGGTGGGGTCAGAAGTACCATCAAACTTCAGCACATCCGGCATTTTGAAGTTATAAGGGATCGGGTCTTCTCCGTCCAACTCCTTATCCTCCGGATTCATCCCATGAGCTCTGCCTATCATACGGGCCATAGCTTCGAACCTTTCTTCCATTTTCTTTAAAATGAAGTCATCAGTTTGAGGCGCCTTCCCCTTCTCAGATGCGAGGCTCATCCTATCATCTTCGATATCATCATCAATTCTCAGCACAGGCCTTCTTCTCTGCTCTCCCGAGGCCACTGACCTTAACTCTACTGGAGGCAGCCGAATAGGTTCTTCTCGTCTTTCAACCCTTTCTTCCTCAGGCTCATTCTGTCTCACTAGAGGAGGAGGAGGATTCTGCGGAGCATTCTGCTGTGCCAAGGCGGTCAACATATTCATCATCCTACCCTCGAATTCCTCAAAACGGCGGCCCACTTCTTCCGCAATCATGGCCCTGGTGGCGTCATCCCCCCTAGGCGAGTTTGCCATCTGAGATACTGTACCACTGATTTCTGATAAGATTTCTGGTAGACCCTCTCTATCTGACAGCTCGAGAGTAGGAACTCGGATCAGTCGCCCGGTTGGTGATCTAGTCCACCTGGGCAGATCTATGATGGCTGCAGGGACAAAAGTTAGGATGATGCATGGAATGCAGGTATAATGCATGATCATGATATGCAACACTTACAGAGCACAAGCAAGCAAGTAGGTCCTTCCACCCTTATTTCTCCCACACACGTGGTCGTGCAGTCTCTTTCCTAGGTGGGATTAGCCCAAGGGTCAACGAGGGACCCGATGGACGCGTATGGTGCGCGGCGAAAAATCGGCAGCATGACACTCCTATGCTAATGTACAAGCGGATGGACAATGATCGTCACGTATTTGGACGTTCCATAAATTTCGACATGGCCCTACCGGGGCATGATAGCCTTTGGCTAGGTTACCAAGCGAGACATTTGGATTCACCCAATACATGAGGATCCATACAGCAAGCATAGAATTAGGGTTCATTTCACCTGTGGAAAGTAACTACAGCCATTACATGAGCTTTGGTCAAGGGAGATATTTCTTCAAGGCTACCCAAGCATGATTCCTGCCGACGGGTCTAGCTCATCACGAGTGTAGCGACCGATCGGGTCATCATTTTGATATACCATTAAGGTACGTGGCTTGGGCTGGTGATTATCCTTGACACTTCCCCAAATTGAGTGAAAATGAGGAGGTGCTTCAGGAACGCACCGGGGCTAAAAGAGGGACCAAACTAGCGTATTCTAAGGCTCTAATGATATGCGAATGCAATTTTGAGAGAAAGTGAATTTATGAATTAAATTTTAATCATAAATGTTAAAAGAGGTATTTTCGAATCGAAACCTCGAACCATAAACGTCCCCAGTGGAGTCGCCACTGTGACGCGCGCCGGATCCCGTTGCGCCGCCCTTTCGGACCACCCGCACGTGGGCGATCGGGGCATTTGCGGGTCCGTTGGCAGCTTGCGAATGAATTGCAAGTGCGTCTATATTGGGCAACAAGGAGGTATCATGGAGTCGCCACCCAATAGAAAATTGGGAAAGTTACTCTCGCCTCGGAGAGCCTAAGACTGCGCTTGGTATCCATTTTGGGCCAGCCAGAGGGATCATAGAAGGTGAACTCCTCACCCTAAGGAGCCTAGGATTAGTGCTAAAGTCTCGTGACTCAAGAAGTATATTGAAGGATGACCTCTAACCTCTTGAGCCCAAAGACCAGAGCTGGGTCCGGGATTTCTCATCTATTTCTACCTCAATTATTTTATGATCAAATTTTAATATCATTAATTTGCTCTCTCTCCACACTATGCAATTGATTAAAAGGCACACTTATTCACATCTTAAAAGCGATAAATGATCAAATTAATAATGAAAGCAATAGATTACAATAATACAAGGAGCGGAATACAACTCCCTTTCATAAATGTGCGAAGCATGCATAAATCGGGGCATTGCTCATTTTGAGGACTTTGGTCCTCGCATGCATCATTATTAAAATTGGGGATCTTTATTTGTGATGATCTTTATTGGATGAAAATAGGGCATTGGACCCTTGCTTTTGTGTAAACTTCATTTTATTGAATATAAAATATTGAGTCATTTTTATACATTAACGGGATATGAAAGGAGTATATTCGTATACATAAAATAATCAATGAATAATAAATGAAGAAAATAATTACGAGGATTAGGAAACTAAACCCGATGAAGTCCTCCAAACATTGTGGGCAGCCGCTCAAGCTCGAGATCATCCAAGAGGATCAATATACACTCATAGGAAGTTAAGAGATGTTAATATACATAAAATTAACATATAAGAGGTCAAAAAACTTGGAAGAGATGAAAAACGGTTTTAAAAAAGATGGAGACAGAACCCACCGACGGCCTTCCTTGGTTGACAGACGGGCGTCGGTTAGGGTATCCGATATGCCCGTTTGTCACTCAAAGAGGGGCGTCTGTAGGTGGGTGACCAACGGGCGTCGGTGATAAAGATGACCCGTCGGTCACCACTGTCTCCGAAAAAGACAGAATGGAGAGAAACCTTTTCAAAGTCAAGAAAAGTGGGTTTTATCCCAAAAGGAGATGAGAGAGTCAAAAAAACAAAAGAGAGTAAGGACAGATACCCAAAAACTCCACAAAATGAAAATAAATATGAGGTGAAATGGAGAAAGGATCCGGAATATTTACCCTCAGATAATCGCTTCGAGTGAGATTTTAGTGTTGGTTAGAGCCTCGCGCGTTCCACGAGAAGCAAAGATGAAAGATTAAAGAAAGAAAATGAGATATTTCTTCTTCAACCCCTCAGAAGATCGATTTTGGAGTCAAAATCTAAAGAAAACTAACTAGCTTTTAGTTCCTTTTGACTGATTTGATCCTTGGTTAAATAGATTTCCTTAGAAAATGTGTTTTGTTGGAAGAGAGAGAAAATTTGCTTCAAATTGGGCAGAGTTTCCTCCTTTGAAAATTTTTCCAACCCTTTTCAAATGAAAATTCGGAGCTTTTATAGCCAGACACGACCGACGGGCGTCGGTGTATAGGGGCGGGCGTCGGAAGAATCCTTCTGACACAAGGATTCGTCCGACGGCCCTACCACATCCACCGACGGGCGTCGGAAGGGTTGCGTGCTCCGGGAAACCAGGCGGCGTTCTGACAGGGCCGGTGATTTTCCGACGGGCGTCGGAAAATACCACAAGCCGTCGGTGACTCGAAGCGACGGACTGACTTCACAGACGGGCTGGCCGTCTATGGAGGACAAAAAGCTTTTTGACTCAAAAAAAACCTCTGTTTTCTCCCCCTCTGCCCAGAAATAGTAAAAAGCCTCATTTCTCGTGGAACGTGGGACTAAAACCTCCAAATCCAGCCCTTTTATACAGGCTCGGACACTGATCTCATCATAGGGTAACCTCTGATCCGGACCGCTCCGGGACACGGTGCTTACACCATCTCTCACGTGACCGACCAAGCCTCACACGCCGTCGCTCGAACAACAGATGGGTATATTGACCGTCGCTCGAGCGATAGACGGGCGTCAGTGAGCTACATCCCGTCGGTCGCCTCTGGTTTCCAAATAAAAAGCAAAAAAACTTCTTTTTCTCTTTTCTTTTCAAATAAACAAACTTTCAAACAAAATAAAGACAAATAAAAGCTAAATAAAAGGTAAATAAATGCAATAAATGTGGAAATGAATGTAATAGATTAATAAAGCAAGTGTCTAGAATATTTACCATCAGATTGTACCTTTTTGGAGTGAAACTTCGGTTGACTTAAACCTTGCGCGTCTCACGAGAAGAAAGCAAAAACCAAGAAGGAAAAATGTCTATATTTTCCCTTGATTTTTACCAAATTTTTGAAATGTTTGAATCCACAAAATGGATGAAAACTAATGGATTTAGCTTTCTCCAAAGTAAGATAGATTCACTTAAAAGCGATCTAAAACCAGAGAAAAAGTAGGTAAATATGGGAATTTAAACAAGTAAAGAAAAGAAAACTTGAGAAGAAGAAAATTTTCCTTTTTTTAGCTTGTTTTTAGTGATTTTTTATAAGAAAATCCGAACCCTCTTCAAAAGAAAAGATTTACTATTTATAGGCATGACCGACGGGCAGGCCTTGACTCACCGATGAGCAGGCCTTGAGCCACCGACGGGACACGTGTCCGTCTCAAGAACCGACGGGACACGCGTTCCCGAGAATAAAACGGTGGCCGCCTCAACGACCGACGGGCATGTGAGTCACCGACTGGTTGACCATCCCTGAGAGAGGCGGTGACCGCCACGATGACCGACGGGATGCCAACCACAGACGGCCTGCAGTTAAAACTCCCAATTTTTAAATTCTTCTTTCTATAAAATAAAACCTTTTACTTCTCGTGAGCCCAGAGGATCAAAATTTCTGAGTTTCATCCACTCATTCGGGACCAGGCATCGGTTTTCTTAATTGGGTAATCTCTGATCTGGACCGCCCCGGGACATGGTGCTTACAGTTGCCCCCAATTTTGGGAAGGCTAGTGCACAAGTGCCTAGGTGAGCCAAAATTCAGAGAGAAAGGAAGAAAAGCATACCTGAGCGATCCTTTTCTTTCGCGCTGTTTGCTGGGTAGACCTTGTCTCAGTTCACTCAGCGGTGGATGAATTCGATGCACATGTCCCTACTGGTTTCGCTTTGACTAGTAAGGCGTTAGTACAAATTCCCTGCTAATCCCTATACGATCTGCAAGGTGAAGAGCAGTGTTATCTAACTACAACCCCAGCTGTGAAGAGTTTCTTGCCAACCCCTATACGATCTGCAAGGTGGAGAGCAGTGTTATCTAACTGCAACCCCGGCTGTGAAGAGTTCCTTGCCAACCCCTATACGATCTGCAAGGTGGAGAGCAGTGTTATCTAACTGCAACCCCGGCTGTGAAGAGTTCCTTGCCAACCCCTATACGATCTGCAAGGTGGAGAGCAGCGTTATCTAACTGCAACCCCGACTGTGAAGAGTTCCTTGCCAACCCCTATACGATCTGCAAGGTGGGGAGCAGCATTATCTAACTGCAACCCCGGCTGTGAAGAGTTCCTTGCCAACCCCTATACAGTCTGCAAGGTAGAGAGCAGCATTACCTAACTGCAATCCCGGCTGTGAAGAGTTCCTTACCAATCCCTATACGATCTACAAGGTGGGGAGCAGCGTTATCTAACTGCAACCCCGGCTGTGAAGAGTTCCTTGCCAATCCCTATACGATCTGCAAGGTGGAGAGCAGCGTTATCTAACTGCAACCCCGGCTGTGAAAAGTTCCTTGCCAATCCCTATATAATCTGCAAGGTGGAGAGCAGCGTTATCTAACTGCAACCCTGGCTATAAAGAGTTCCTTGCCAATCCCTATACGATCTGTAAGGTGCGTAGTTCTTTCTGACTACAACATAAACTGTGAGATGCAGTGCTTTCTGACTACGATCTCGGTCTTGGTTGGAAATTTCCTTGTTAACCCCTTTATGATTCACAAGATAAACATCCTTGATGTGATTCTTCTGATATGATTGATATCCATATTTGGACTAAGATTAAGCAGATGTTCCTACATATCAAAGAACTTCTTATTGCTCTTATGTGAATTGCTCTTGTTTACAAGATTAAACAAGTTTGTATCGTTGTTCATAGTTTTGTTATCATCTTCCTGATTTTTATGATTATAAATATTTTATTTTAGGCATAAATAAAGGTGCACAATCAATCATCGTTAATGTAAACATAGCATGCAAGGATAAGGAAAAAACAAACATACGTACTATTTTTCGCTATAAAACAATTTTGTACATGATATATACAAAAGTAAGAAAATACAAGAAAAGACTAAATAGACAAATATAACAAAACGTCATCCACACTCCCTGAATAGCTAGAAAGGTGGATAATCTCCAATCTCCAATCTCCTCATCATGGTCCTCATCGTCAGATATGTGGACGGGCTGAGGTGGCGACTGAGGCAGAGGCGGTGGCTGCGGCTGGGTCGGTGGTCGAGGCCGAGGCTGAGGCCTGGAGGTAGAGGGTCCAGCTCCTGAGGTGGACGGGCGAGTAGAAGGACCTACCGCTCCTGGGCGCTGAGATGCCCATATGTCCACCATCGGCTCAAGCCTGGGGGGAATCGCCACTAGCACAGACAATGGTTGCGGTCTCCCTGGACCCTGCTGCTGGAACTGCACCTGGGCGTATCCATCAAAGAAGGGCTGGGCACATTCCGTCATAAAGCGTAAGGTGTCAGTGATCATCCCTCCTAGCTCTCTGAAGGCCCTACTCAGCTGGCGAGTCTAATCTGCAGAAGCAGTACTCATACTCCCCAACCTTTGCTCAGTCCGCTTGTAAAAATCCCAGACATACTGAGTCATAGGGTGGACAGCCCCATCTATCGCCTGCACTGTCGAGCGGAGAGCATCCATCGACTCTTGTATCATCTGGAGGGTCATGTCCACCCCCTAAGCTACCTCGTCCTGGGAGGTCCTCACCTCCTGTCTCAGCTGGTCTACCATCCTCTCCTACTGCTCTGTCATCTGCCTAAGGAGCTCAGCATGCTCCAGCCTCAACTGATCAATGACCCTAGCCTGCTCCTGGATCAGTCCCTGCTACTGCTCTAGCCTCTGTGTCAGAACCCTATCTCTCTCCTCAATCCGAGCAAGGAGGGCCCTATCTCTCTCCTCCTGTCTGCGCTCAAAAGCTGCAAGCGCGGAGACTATAAGCTCAGAGATGTCTGGCTGCGGCACTGCTGGAGGTGGAACCGGCTCTGATGACTGTACCGGAGGTGGAGCTGTGGAGGTGGATGCCCCCGGATCTCCTCTGGCATAGGGGTGAAATCTGGGTGAAGGCCAGAGAGAAGTCCTCTGAATCCTCGAAGCCGGAGAAGGGGTGAGACTCCGTGCCCCCGATGTCGGAGAAGCACCGAATAACTCCTCTATGGTGAACTCCATCCCCATGTCAGAAGGAGTCCGAAGCTGCTCCTCATACTGCTGCGGGTGTGGAGGCTGGACCTCCTGAGAAATCTCATACTGGGGAGGCTGGACCTCCTGATGCTGTGGCTGCGGAGGCTGGCCCTCCTGATACTGCTCAAACTGAGGAGGCTGGCCCTCCTGGTGCTGTGGCTGCTCCTCAGGCTACGGTGGTACTGGCACCTCCCCCTCAGGCTGCTCCTGAGCCGGAGCTAAGGATGGAAGATCGAAGGCCCGCCGTGTCTCATGTATAGTAAGGAGCCTGAAAGTCTCGGCTTGTCCTGGGACCTGCAGCACCATCCCCATCTGCACTGCGGCAGGGGCGTCCACATAGATGCTCTCGTCCAAAGCACCCCGAAGCCTATCTAGAGCCACTCCCAATCCTAGCAACAGGCGAGTGATGACCCCTCCAACTATCACTGATGGGGCTGTCCCCCTGGAGACTCTAGCCATGTTGGCCAATATCTCATGGCTAATGTTGAGGTGCCGACCCATCATCATAGCCCAAAGGCTCCAAATCTCGGCCACGTTAAGCGACCCCGGGTTGCCAGCCCGTCCGAGATACGAACTGGAAAGCACCCTATGCAGATACCAAAGCGCCTGTGATATCAAGACTGTGCTCTTCGTCGTATCATGGTCATACGGCACTCCGGGCAGAGCGATAGCAGCACAATGGTCCCGTCTGACTACCCTCTGAGGTACCATAACATCCTGACCATGCGGCAAACTCATGGCCTGCGTGAACCTCTGCGGTGTGGTGCTGAAATGATCACCATCGAACCAAAACTGGACCACTCCGGGCTCTGTATCAGATCTCTAGAACCCCCCGTAGTGCAAAGTGGCCAATACCTGTCGCACTGCCTCAGGATATGTGGGGAATGCTAGCGCCATAAACTCGGTCCAACCCGCTCCTGCAACCAGAATATCCACCTCATCTGCCATCCCCAGAGCCTCCAAGAATTGTCTGGAAACGAAACGACTGGCCCGGAACTCTACCCGAGCCAATACTACATATCTCCGCCGAGCCTCCGAAGTCATCCACGCGGGAGCCTGGGGCTCATCCTGTCCATGGGGGACGCGTCTGCGTGGCAGCATCCTATAAAGCAACAGACAATTTAGTAATAGTAAATGACAAAAAAACCCGACAACATCTCAATAGAGACGTGTCTTAACCCTCTTGAGTAAGAAGACTAGAAGGAAAATACGGGATAAACTTTGCATCCCAAGAAACAAAAGAAATTATCGATAATTAAAAGACAAAATATAGTACAAACAAAAATTTGGGCAGCACCCCGGCAAGGGTGTGCCTCACTTCCTGCGCAAAGCAACACAACAGGCCTCAGGCCTTCAACCAGTATAGAAAATATTGACTAAGAAATAAAAACCTAAAATTTGGACAACATCCCGGCAAAGATGTGCCCCAACTCATGCATAAAAACAAGAAATTTCTCACAACTATGGACAGGCCTTAGGCCCCAACAACCAAGCATGCGTAAACTGATAATATAGTGCAACAAAAAAAAAATAAAAGTAATAAAAAATGGGCAACACCTCGACAAGGGCGTGCCCCACTTCCTGCATAAAAGAACAATAAAAACAGGCTTCAGGCCCCAACAATCACAATATTTATATTTTTGGAATTATACATATGGGCAATAAATCTTACTCTAAATATGCAAAAATAATTACCCAAGGCACTATATCGGTCTGATCTAAAAAGGTAAAGGTTTTAATCAAACTAAAAGAACTAAATATACTAAAAACAGGAAAGCTAAATATTCGTGCAAAAAAATAAATATTTACTAGGCAAACGGCAAGCATTTTGGCACTAGCTTATACTAACATTACTAGGAAAAATAAAAAATAGAAAATAGAGAAAGCACTAAAATTTAACTTACTTAAAGAAAGAAAAATAAATTATTTACTAACCTGTGATTGTAAAAAATCAAAGAAGAGGACTGAAAATGTAGAAAAATAGGTCCCAGTTGATACACAACAATGCAAAAATCACAAAAATGCGCTAAAAATGCAAAAAAAATGAAGAAAAGGGGGAAGAAAACGACAAAAAACTGTCAAAGGCGTCGGTTATGGGAAGAGGAGAAGGGAAAAAACTGTTGCCCCGTCGGCCACTGGTCATATATATAGATTTCGTGACCGCCGGGCAGCCCGCCTCCAGGAGCGACCGACGGCTTGTCCGTCTGTCGTTCTGAATTCCCGCTTTCAATGCAAAATTAAATGCGCGTGATGACGTCATGATGACGTATAAAGATGCATGCATATTGACATATGGACAACGACCGACGGGTAGGCCGCCCATTCTAAGGCACGGTTAGGCCATCGGTGGAGCTTTTCTACAAATTTCAAGATCTTTCTGAACTTTTCAACTTCTTCTGCCTCTCATCTATTGTTTTTAACTTTGGACTTTGGCAAAATGTCTTCTCCTTCTATTCAAAAGATGTACCAAATTCTGGATGATTCCCACACTTGGGAAAACAATATGCTCAGCCCCCTATCTGGCCTAAAATTTCTACGCCGGGTAAAAATAGACCACAACCTCCTGTTAGCTGCAACCCATTTCTAGAACCCTCGATTTCACGTTTTCAAATTCACCTACCAGGAACTTTGCCCCCTGCCTGAAGAGCTGGCTGCCATTGCCGGAGCATGGTATCCTATCAATACTCACCCTTGCATTCCTTTTTACGACCTAGTCCAGTCCCGAGACATTGCCCTCTCTTTGGGTTTACTTCCTTCTGAAGCTGCTCGATTGGTCCCCCAGGGCTCTACATTTTCTATGGAACCACTGATCAAGGCGCTGGACAGATTCTCCGATGTCGCAACCTACCAAGTAAGCATTATTTTCTTATTTTACATGGTGAAATTTCTGGCTGTGAGCTCAAAGGATTTGGCTGGTGATCCTCGTTTATTTGGAATTCTGGATGGTTTTCACCGTGGGCTGACTCCCTTTCCCTTCATTCTGGCCGAGACTATCCTAGGCTTGGGTTCGGTCCGTTCTGGATCTTCTTCCACATTCACCGGGAACCCTCTCTTACTTCAGGTATGTCATTGTTTTAAAGGTAGTGCGTCCCTTGTGGATTTTCGCACTAGCTTTTCTTAGCGGGAAGTGCGCCCTTTCGGGTTTTCAGACAACCCTTTGCCTATTTTTTGCCTGAAGTAAATCCTACTTACCCAAGCGGCTTTTTTTTTTTAAAATCTGGCTGCAAGAGAAGCTGAAGATGTTATCAGAGCCACCTTCCCGAGTTATCGCACAGTACTCGCCGAGGTACTTTCTCCCGCGCCAACGACTGTATACACTTCCATCTCCTGATGAGGGCATCGCCAGATTTGGCGAGATATCAGACGATGACATCCGCTTTATGGCTGCTTGGCTTCCTCTGCCCCATGCAGTCATTGACGGGTCTTCAGGGTGTGTTCCCCTCTGTGGGCTTCGTCAGGCCACTTTCTATATTACGGCCCGGTGTGCTCGTCAGCTTTGGATGACCTAAGACGTGGTGAGAGTCCCACTGTCTTTTCGGGGAGGAACCTTTTCCATTGCCTTTGCCTCCCGCTACCATGAGCTGTGGAGCTAACTTCCTGTGAAGATAGTTATACCCCGATTTGGAGCTCATTCCGCTGCTTCCACCAGCGAGTACAAGCGATGGGTTGTTAGTCCAGCTTCTGATAATAGGACACAAGGGCTTAAACATCTGGCTAGCGAGAGTAGTGGTAGCGCTTAGCTTAGATTAAATATGTATATCTTTTAAATGTTATTTCTTTTCAAAACAGAACTAAAGAATGATGAAAATGAAAAGAATAATTCTCATTTTATTTCACAGAATTGCGTACATTTCCATAAAATTTCTATATACATTATCAGTATTTGCTATGAATTCAACCATGCAAACTACATTAATACATGAAACAGAATTTTGCGAGCATCAGAACTCCTATTACCAATCGGCCCTCTCGGGTTTTCTCGATTGGACATTTTCTCTCATGCCTCTAATTTTTGCGCAGGATGCCTTTTTTCGGTTTTCACTCTGTCGAGGCGCCCAATTTTAGCAAGGCTGCCTTCTTTCGGTTTTCGACCCACGGGGGCATTTTATTCTCTTCTTTTTCTCTTATTGCCTTTAGCCATGGAACCTTTTGAGTCTATCTATGTTCACCAGTTCCTTGAATTCATTGCCATCGCTATCTGATAAAATTGTGGCTCCCTTTGACAATAGCTTCTTGAGAATGAAGGGCCCTTCCCAAGTAGGTCTGAATTTCCCCCGGATGTCTGGTGCTCCCGGTCTCATCTGCTTAAACACCAAGTCCCCTTCCTTCAAAGGATGTTTCTTAACTTTCTTTCCGAAGGTTCGAGCTAGCCTCTTCTGATAGACCTGGTTGTGGTAGTAGGCTCTTAATTTGTTCTCATCCAGCAAGTTTAAATGTTGCAGCCTTTGCTATGCCCATTCAGTCTCGGGGATCTGAGCCTCCATGACTACTCTTAACGATCTGAGCTCTATCTCAATCGGCAGCACCACCTCTGTCCCGTACACTAGAGAATATGGCGTGGCTCCTGTAGATGTTCTCACTGTTGTCCGATAGCTCTAGAGTACGAAAGGCAGCTTCTCTGCCCAATCTTTATAGGTTTGAACCATTTTGGCCAATATTTTCTTAATGTTCTTATTAGCAGCTTCCACAGCTCCGTTGGCCTGTGGGCGATATGGAGAAGACTTGTGGTGTTCAATCCCATATTTCTTCAATAGCTTCCTGGTTTCCCCCATAAACTGTACCCCATTATCTGATATCACATGGTGTGGAAGGCCATATCTACAGATCAAATTCTTCTCAATAAACTTGGCCATGTCTCTCGTGTCAATTTTCTTGAAAGATTCTGCCTCTACCTACTTAGTAAAGTAATCGATGGCGACTATGATGTATCTATGTCCATTGGAGGTTGTGGGTCGGATCTCCCCGATAATATCTATACCCTAGGTGGTAAATGGCCAAGGCGACGTTAGGCTATGCAGTTCTGACACAGGCAAGTGCCTTAAGTCTGCGTATTGTTGGCATAGCTGGCATTGCTTTACGTACTTTGAACAGTCATTATCCATTGTGAGCCAGTAAAATCCTTGTCTCATGATTTTCTTGGCCAATGTCAACCCATTCATGTGAGCTCCGCACACGCCTGCGTGAGTTTCCTCCATCACCCTCTGGGCTTCTTTCTCATTCAAACATCTCAATTGAATGCCATCGGCCTGCCTTTTATACAGCACCCCGTCTATGCATATAAACTGAGTGGACAGTTTGCGAATTAACCTCTGGTCCTTCTCCGTAGCTTCCTCTGGAAAAGTTGCATTCTCTAGATAGTTCATAATATCATGGTACCATGGCTTCCTATCTGCTACATCGACTTTTGCGACTGACTGTGATTGGAAACTGGGCCTATCTGAGCTGGAAATCAATACGGGTCTCATAATCACTCCTTCCGGATTGTCCCACATTGACACCAAAGTAGCGAGGGCATCAGCTAATTGATTCTCCTCTTTTGGAATGAAACGAAACGTGCATACCTCAAATTGGCTACTTAGATCTTTCAAGTGCTGGATGTAGGGCATCAATCTTTCTTCTTTAACTGCCCATTCACCTCGGATCTGGTTGATTACGAGGGAAGAGTCCCCGAACACCTCAACAGTCTTCGCCCCCAAGGCTAACAAAGCTTCCAATCCAAAAATACATGCCTCGTATTTAGCCTCATTATTGGTGGCTTTAAACCTTAGTTTTTTGGCCAAAGGGAGCTTCTCATTTTTCGGGGTTGTCAAGATAACTCCTATTCCTGCCCCTTTATTGTTCACGGCCCCATCAAAATGCAATTGCCATCCCTGAATTGCAATAGCCGCTATATCCTCGTCTGGGAAATTGAATTCGTAAGTGTCTCCTTGAATCGGGTGCTCGGCCAGGAACTCAGCCACTGCTCGCCCCTTGATGGTTTTCCTAGTGACATATTCCACATCAAATTCCTGCAGCAACAATAACCATCTGCCCATCTTTCCTAACAAGGATGGTGCTTCCTGTAAATACCTCAAAGGATTTTGCTCTGCTACCGCCTGCACCTTGTATGAGTGGAAGTAATGTCTTAACTTCTTTGAAGCCCAGATAATGGCAAGACAAATCTTTTCTACTTCGGCATACTTGATTTCATACTCAAGAACTTCTTGCTGAGATAGTAAATGGCAAACTCTATCCCGAACTCATCCTCTTGGGCCATCATAGCACCCACAGAGCTGTCTTTTATGGCCAAGTACAGAATCAGAGGCTTGCTTGGCTGCGGCGGCCTCAACACAGGTGGATGCAATAGGTATTCCCTGATGGCGTCGAAGGCCTTTTGACAATCCTCATTCCACACCACTGGTTGATTCTTCCTTAGAAGCTTGAAAATCGGTTCGCAGATTGAAGTCAGTTTGGCGATGAACCTGCTGACATATTGTAACTTGCCCAGGAAGCTTCTCACGTCCTTTTCCTTCTGAGGCACCGACATCTCCCTGATAGCTTTAACCTTGTCCGGGTCAATTTCGATACCTCGCTGACTGACCACATGCCCCAATAACTTCCCTGAGGTCACCTCGAAAATACATTTCTTCGGATTCAATCGCAAATCATACTTCTCTATTCTCATGAAGAACTTCTCCAATGCTTCAAAATGACCCTCTCTGGTGGTAGACTTAATCATCATGTCGTCTACGTACACTTCCACTTCCTTATGGATCAAGTCGCTCAGAATCTTCGTCGCCATTCTCTGGTATGTAGCTCCTGCATTCTTCAGACCAAAAGGCATCACTCGGTAAGCATACGTCCCCCATTCAGTAATGAAAGCCATCTTGATTCTGTCGATTATTTTGTTCAGAATCTGATTATATCCCGCATAGCCATCCACGAAGCTATACATTGTACAGGCAGCGGCACTGTCTATTAGCACGTCTATATGCGGCAGCGGGAAATCATCCTTTGGACAGGCTTTATTCAAATCTCAGTAGTCAACGCATACTCTTACTTTCCCGTTCTTCTTGGCCACGGGGACTACATTAGCCAACCATGTGGGATATTGGACCTCTGCCAAGAACTTGGCTTCAATCTGCTGCCGGATTTCTTCCTTTACCTTATCCGCCCACTCTGGCCTGAGTCTTCTCAGCTTCTGCTTCACAGGCTTGTAACCCGGATACGTAGGGATAGCGTGCTCTACTACGTTTCAATCGATGCCCGGCATATCTTCATAGGTCCAGGCAAAGACTTTTTCATGTTTTTTGAGTATTCTCTCAAATGTTTTCCTTCCCTCAGGAGTTATATTCGATGCTATCAAAATTTCTTTCGGGTTTTTCGAGGTTCCAAGATTAAATTGAGTTGCATCAGAGGAATCAATATCAAATATGAATGGAGTGTGATCATGATCATGCATATAGAAATTATCAGAAACATCACACAAGTAAGCGAAATCATTCATATCATTAATGAAATTATGATTGTCATTTACATCATTAAATAGTTCAGGAACGAAAAGACATTCTAAGCTAGTCTCCTCCTCCGCTCCCGCTATCCTTGCTTTAGCATCTGTGGACGTTTCTGCATCATTTGGATTCTTCAGGGGCTCTATCTCCTGAGCAACTTTCTCCATCTTCTCCTTCCCCTTAATATGAGTGCTTACCATGGCTTCATTTACCACTTCCTCAGGCTCTTGTCCATCCCAAACAATCCGGTTGGTTAAGACTTCTTCATCCTAAAAGTCTTTCACTGGCTTGACCATGCCCATCTCCCAATCATATACATCGTTGAAAAGCTCAAAGCCTGACACTATTCTACCTCCAGCCCACTGAGGCTCAGCTTCCCCAGCATAGGCACAAACTGATGATGCTGGCACAAAGCTCTCTCGGATTTGAGGGATTTTCTGCATCGTCTTCTTCTTACTATGCTTTTCTTTGTACCCCAAGCGCTTTCGATCTTTCTGGCCTCGAGTGGTAATAGCAGACTGCAGCCCCTGTGATTTTTTACCTAGACCAGCCCCAGGAAGGTAATGCATTTTCCTCATCATGTTCACTACTGGAGGACTATCCCCTAAACTCAATTCTTCTCCTATTACTGACACATGGAAGACACTAAACGGCTGATTAGCAATCCCTAGAGCTGACACTTGATTCTCCCTGGCTGCCTTAATGGTTATCACTTCCCCTTCATGTGGGATCTTTATCATCTGGTGTAGCGTGGATGGTACCCCTCCTAGCTTATGGAATCAGGGCCTTCCGAGCAAAGCTGAGAAGTTGGCCGAAATAGGTAGGACCATAAATTCTACTTCCGTTTCGATGGGTCCAGTTTTGACTAGGGCTTTAAATGTCCCAGAGGCTTGTCTTATGGAATTATCATAAGCCGTGATGGTTAAGTCCGACTTGCTAAGCATACTCTCATCTAGTCCGTAAGCCTGAAGCGCGACCAAAGGGCATACATTTATAGACGACCCATCATCCACCATAACGCACGCAGTATGCTTACCATTGACTTGTGCCTTAATGTAGAGTGGTCGGTTATGATTGCGGCCCTCAACCGGTAAGTCGGCATCGGAATATACTAACCTTTCCCCGGATCCTCCTTTTACAAGATCCAACAACTCTGACGGAGATATAGTAGTAGCCACAGTTGACTCAGTCAAGGCCTCTACTAGCTTTTGTCTGTGAGAGGGGGACTGCCTCAGCAGATCCCATATGGATATCTGAGCCGTGGTCTTTTTTGACTGTCTAACTATCTGATTATCTTCCGTTTCGTTCTCTGCTGGCGCTTGCACTGGATCTTACGATTTTTCTACTTCGGGGACCACTCTTCCACTTCTCGTGACAGCCCCTACTTCTCTGCCTTCTTCATCCGACTCCCACAGATCCACAGACGTTTGACCTTCTTCCTCACTTTCTTCGCTACTTTCACTAGTAGACCAGCAATCTATTGCCGCTACAGACATCTCTTTTTTATTAACCTCAGGGCGAGTTATAGCAATATATTCATTCCCGTACAAGTCCTGTAACACGTACCATTCTGGTTAGTTTGACCCGATCATAAAAACAGGTGGCAGAACCGCATTGTAGTTAGGCTTCTTCTTTCCTTCCCTTCGCTCAGGGTCAGTGATCTATTTACTGTCAATCAAATCATGGATCTTATGCCTCAGCGTTATACAATCATCCGTTAAATGCCCTGTATGCTGGTGAAAAGCACAGTATTCAAGTTCTTTGTGTTCCGGCTGATCTTGGCTCCTAGCTGGTCTGGGTGGCATTGGTTGGAGCTTCCCCTCCTTCATCAATCTTTTCAAAACCCACGACAACGGCCAGCCCAAATTCGAGAAATGCCTCTGACTCACCCCAGTCGTAGATACTTCTGCTATCTTCCCGCTTCTGTTACCGCTGCTGGAGCCTGTAGGCTTGCTTACCCCTGGGTTACTATAGCCCTTCTTAACATAACTCTCACTGTTAGCCTTTTTAGCGAGTTATTCTCCCTCAGCTTCTATAGCAATGTCTTTTAAAGACTCCCAATCTCGTAAGCCTTTCATCTTCAGTCCCTCTCTCAGATAATGGCCAGCATTTTGGATAAACAGTCGAATCAGGTCCGGGGTATTCGGCTTTCGCTTCATTTCCATTACTCTATTTCTCCAACGGGTGAGGTACTCATGAAAAGATTCTCCCGCCTTTTGCTGCAAAAGCTCCAAGTCCTTCAGAGTTATCTCCATCCTTGTACTGTAATCATACTGCCTAAGAAATTCTTCGGTCAATAACTCCCAGTCTTCTTTTATCCTTTGGTCTAAACCGTGGTACCAGTCCACTATCGGGCCAGTTAAACTCAGGCAAAAGTACTTGATTTTCTGCCTCTTCGTCAGGGTGGTGCCCTTCATTACCAGGGAATATTATTTTATATGAGCAGAGGGGTCTGAAGTACCGTCAAACTTAGAAATGTCGGGCATCTTGAAATTTTGGGGTACCAAATCATCACCATCCAGCTCTCTATCCTCGGGATTCATTCCTCCCCCTATCTTTAGCATTTTCGTCATGGCTTCGAACCTTTCTTCCATCTTTTTCCACACCTCGTCTTCTACCCTAGGTGATTTTCCCTTGGCTACAATCTGTTCTTCTGGCTCATCCTATGGGTCAACCTCGGATCTAGGGCCTTCTTTATGCTCAACCAGCGCTGGGGCTCTCGGCTTTACTACAGGTGGATCAATTGCTACTAAGGGCTTCGGTCTACTCTCCTCTTTTTCCCCTTGCACTCCAGCTGAGGCACTAGCCTGTTGCCCTACTGGTGGTGCCAAAGTGGCAGTAAGATTTCCCATCATGGCTATCATTCGGGCCTCAAATTCCTTGATTCTCTTCCCCACTTCCTCAGCAATCATTGCCCTGGTGGTATCAGTTCCTTTCGGTGAGTTCGACATCTTCGAAGTGGTGTGACTGGCTTCTGAACAAGATTTTAAAAAACTCCCTTCTTCTGACAGCTCAAACTCTGGGTTCCTGATCAGCCTACCCGTCGGCCCTCTTGTCCACCTAGGCAAATCTATGATGGCTGCACAGACAAAGAGTTAGAATGGTGTATAGATGCGATGGAATGCGTGCTCGTGATATGCAACATCCATAAAACACATACAAGCAGTTAGGTCACCTCCACCCTTATCACTCCCACACACATGGTCACAGTCTCTTTCCTAGGCGGGATTAGCCTATGGATCAACCGGGGACCCAATGAGTGCGTATGATGCATGGCAAAAATCCGGCAGCATATCACTCCTTAACTAATGCACAAGCGCATGAGTGATGATCATTACATATTTAGATAGTCCGAACATATTGACATGGCCCTACCGGGGCATGAAAGCTTTTGGCTAGGTAACCAAATAAAACATTTGGACATTACCAATATGTAAGGATCCAAACAACAAGCACGAAATTATGGTTACTATTACCTAGGGAAAATATCTATGGCCACTACATGAGCATTAGTCAAGGGTGGTGTTACTTTAGGGCTACCCAAGCATGGTCCCTGCCAATGGGTCTAGCTCATCACGAGCATAACGACCGATTGGGTCACTATTTGATATACCATGATGGTACGAGGCTTGGGCTGGTGGTTATCCTTAACACTTCCCTACATTTAGTGAACGTAGGGTCGTGCTTCGGGAATGCACCGGGGTTTAAGAAGGGACCAAACTAACGTATTCTAAGGCTCTAATGGGATGTAAATGCAATTTTGAAAGAAAGCGAATTTATAAACTAAAACTTTAAGTGTAAATATTAGTCAAGGTATTTTCAAATTAAAGTCTCGAACCAGCAGTCCCCAGTGGAGTCGCCACTGTGACGCGCGCCGGACCTCGGGGGCGCCCATTGACCGCCCGCTTTAGGCCGATCGGGCATTTGAAGGTCCGTTGGCAGCTTGTATCGAATTACAAGTGCGTTTATTTTGGGCAATAAGGAGGTTTCATGGAGTCGCCACCCAATAAAACATTGGAAAAGTTCGTCATCGCCTCAGTGAGCCTAAGACGGCGCATATTTCGATTTTGGGCAAACCAAAGGGATCTTGGAGGCAATCACCCCAATAGAACATTGGGAATGACCCTCTAACCCTATGGAGCCTAGGATTATTAATTAAACCTTTTGATGGGACACAAGAGGTGTCTTAGAGGTTCCAATGAGTGATCGGATAGACCTATCGCCTCGTTGAGCCCAAAGACCAGAGCTGGGTTCGGGACTTCTCATCTATTTCTACCTTGATTTAACTTTACATTTAAGTTTTGAGTTTATTAGTTCGCTTTCTCTCCACACGATGCAAATTTCAATTAAAAACACAAATATTCACATTAAAAGCGGTAAATAAAATAAATAAATGAAATAAATGTTCGAAATTAAATTACAATAAAACTAGGAGCGGAATACAACTCCTATTTTAAAAGGTACGATATATATATACATACAAAAAGACGGGAAATTAATTTATTTTAAGGGCTTTGGCCCTCACATGCATTTATTATGAAAATTAATTTTTATGTGATTTTTATGGGCTAAAATAGGACATTGGGTCCTTTAATTTTATGAAATAATCCCAATTTCAATTAATATAAACAAGTATCCATTTTTAATTTATGCGAAATAAAATAAAACAAATAAAAAAATACATAAACAGAATAAGGAATAAGGAAACTGAATAGATAAATAAAAAGGGATAAGAAAACTAAACCAAAGATATACTTTCCATGATGACATGATGGCTTATCTCCACAGCTCAATCCATCCAAGAAAAGGAAAATACAATACTCACAAAATAAAAAAAAATATTAATATTTACAAATTAAAGCGATACATATGCAAGCAGAGAGTAAAATAAAATAGGATAAATAAAATTGTTAAAAAAATTTTGAAAATAAAATAAGAATTAAATAGAGGAAGAAATAATAAAAGAAAAAAAATGGAAAAATGAGAAACAAAGACGAGGGACGGGCCTAGTGGCCGACCAACGGCCATCCCTCACGTGACCGACGGACAACAAGCCTCACACGCCGTCGCTCGAACAACAGACGGGTATATTAACCGTCGCTCGAGCGATAGACGGGCGTCGGTGAGCTACATCCCGTCGGTCGCCTCTGGTTTCCAAATAAAAAGCAAAAAACTTCTTTTTCTCTTTTCTTTTCAAATAAACAAACTTTCAAACAAAATAAAGACAAATAAAAGGTAAATAAAAGGTAAATAAATGCAATAAATGTGGAAATGAATGTAATAGATTAATAAAGCAAGTGTCCAGAATATTTACCCTCAGATTGTACCTTTTTGGAGTGAAACTCCGGTTAACTTGAACCTTGCGCGTCTCACGAGAAGAAAGCAAAAACCAAGAAGGAAAAATGTCTATATTTTCCCTTGATTTTTACCAAATTTTTGAAATGTTTGAATCCACAAAATGGATGAAAACTAATGGATTTAGCTTTCTCCAAAGTAAGATAGATTCACTTAAAAGCGATCTAAAACCAGAGAAAAAGTAGGTAAATATGGGAATTTAAACAAGTAAAGAAAAGAAAACTTGAGTAGAAGAAAATTTTCCTTTTTTTAGCTTGATTTTAGTGATTTTTTATAAGAAAATCCAAACCCTCTTCAAAAGAAAAGATTTACTATTTATAAGTATGACCGACGGGCAAGCCTTGAGCCACCGACGGGACACGTGTCCGTCTCAAGGACCGACGGGACACGTGTTCCCGAGAACAAAACGGTGGCCGCCTCAACGACCAACGGGCATGTGAGTCACCGACGGGTTGACCATCCCTGAGAGAGGCGGTGACCTCCACGACCACCGACGGGATGCCAACCACAAACGGGCAGGCCGTCTGTGGAGCAAAAACTCAAATTTCAAGTTAAAACTCCCAATTTTTAAATTCTTCTGTCTATAAAATAAAACCTTTTACTTCTCGTGAGCCCAGAGGATCAAAATTTTCGAGTTCCATCCACTCATTCGGGACCAGGCATCGATTTTCTTCATTGGGTAATCTCTGATCTGGACCGCCCCGAGACATGGTGCTTACACTATACAACAACAGTATCCGCACCATTTCACTACAAATAAAATTTCGAGGATAAAATTTTTTTAGCAGGGGAGAATTGTAATGGTCTGAAAATTAGGACATCATAAATAGTACTTTTCGAGACACCGGGGGTAGAAAATACACCTAAAAGTGAAAATATTTTATTTAATAATCAAAAAAAAATTAGTAATGACGAGTCTGAGGTTAAAATTTGGAGTCAAAACAAGGTCAAATAGGTTCCCAAAAGTCGAAAATAAGAAAATTTCATTATTTCGGTTCAAATAGTAAACGATTTGACTGTGATTTGACCGAAACTTTAAAAATAGCAAATGGTCTCTAAAAATCATCAAAATTTCAAGATCTACCCTAAATTATGTGTAGTATATTTTGGTTGTGAAAAATTAATTTTACGGTAACACCGAAAATTATATAATCGGACCGATTTTGATGAACCGGACCGAAAATGAACTCCGATTGAGTTAAATTTTTTTATGGAGGCTTAAATTATTATTTTAAGAATTATATAATTGATTTCGAGTGAAATGGAACTTGGGAAGGGAGAGAATAAATTTTAGTGCACATAAATGGACTTAATTGTATAATTGGGCTTGAATTAGGTTGGACCATCTTAATTGGACCGGCCCAGCCCAGCCCATAGCACCATCCATATAAAAGCTAGAAATATCATAAATGTATAGATTAGCCTTGAGAAATCTGTAGCTCTCTTCTCCCTTCTCCAAATCGTATTCTCCTCTTTGTCTCCTCACCCTAATTTCTTCTATTCTACTCCAAATTCCCCAATAATTCAAGCCTCCTACATTAAGTTCAGTTCCTTTTCAACCTCTTAGTAATCTCTAATCTCAGATTTGGGTGGAAGAAGTGAGAGAAATTAAGAAGACAAGCTTAGGGTGTCAATTTTAGGTAAGAGAATTTGAGTTGCAAAAAATTAATTTAAGGGTTCCTATAGACTAAATTGAGACCATAGAGTAAGAATAGGATGTTATTTTGTATTTAAGAGCAAAAAGAATGAAGATTTCTTACCTTGAAGTTTCGGCCATGGTAGGTGCACGAGGTGACCAAAGTGAGTCCAAGGTAAAGGGAAAAGAAAAAGACGTTTGAGGAGTGAAGAATTTATAATTGAGGTTGGTGTTACAAATGGAGAATTAAATTCATAAAGTGGAAGAAAAATAAAAGATGGTAGGACTTGTAGTGTGGGCCGAATGAAACATTATGTGTTTTTAAAGTTTATTTTGTAATTTATGGTTAAGGAATTATGTCATAAGGCTAATTAACTTGTAGTGAAGTGAAGTAAGTGAAGATAATTAAGAAATTAATTATAGGGTGAAAATGGATTGATGGCCGAATACATAATGAAGAATAAATAGGATATAATTTGGATGTTAAGGAAAATTTAATGTATAATGCATGAGCTAAGGTTAATTGGAAGATAAATAAAAATAAAAGTGAATTATAGTAAAAGTTGAGGAAGTGGCCAAATGGGTTATATTGGGAAATAAAATGAAACTTTAGTAATTTAGTAAAATAAAAGCTATATTATGGATAGAAAATTAGTTTGTAACAAATATTAACTCATTGGAACAATGTTAAATTATTATTGATTATAATATATATAACAAGGCATTATATATGACAAGTTGGTAATAGGATATAATATGTTATAGTGGGGTAATGACATAATTACGCTTAAAATAAAAGAATAAGTAGATCATAAATTGAAAATGGTAGGAAAGATTTAGAAGGGAGTTGGAACATTAATGGCCGGAGTGGTTATATAACAAAATTAGCATTGCCATTAGTTGTCTGGTAGTAAAATCTAGTTCAGGATATAATTTGCTAGCCATAGGGACACCTCACTGCGGTACGGGTCAATGACAACCCGCTCTGGTAGGCCAAAGACGGTCTGCCGCCCTATCTGAATCTATCTGACTATATATCTGCATCTGTATCTATATTCGATCTATTTTGCTTATGTCTGTTGTGGGCCTGCGGGGTCCACGTCCCGCGTATTTGGTCCTAAGATTTCTACCGGATTGACACTAGGGGCAAATTAAAGAAAGTATGATGATATGTATTAAATGACACTAATGAAGGAAATAAGATGGAAAAAAAAGAAGAAAATGTAAGAATTTGATAAGTTAGAGGTAAGATAGTAATTACGCAAAATATTAGAAAAAAGGGGTAATTATATAAAGAAAAATAAATAAATAGACAATTAAGTAGAAATAGTAGCATAATAATAATTAAATAAAAATTTAAGCATAAAGTAAAGTTTAGGGACTAAAATGTAAGACGGCAAATATGAAGTTATTGAAGGATCTGTATATAAATTAACCATAGTTATGGGCTAAATTAATAATGTGAGTACTAAATTTTAATTTATTATTAAGTTAGGAAATTGTATAGAAATAAGTTATTGGGAATTTACGTGATTAACTTTAATTATAACGTTATTTGAATAACATTTTTGTATGCATGCTTGTGTGTGTTATGTATTGGAAAATTTTGGATTTGTATCCACCACTGAGCATTTTATGCTCAAGCGTAGTTTTTGTGTTTGACTGCGCGTAGTTACCGATTAGGAATTTTGGAGCAAGCATACCCAAGATTTTGGAAGTGAAGTGAACATAAGTGTCTTAGAGGACATTTTGTATGTGATAGAAAATGGCATGTATATTTAATAGTAGTTATTGTAAATCAGACTATTTGGTTATGTAACTTTTGGATTGTATAAATATATATATTTTGTGGATGTTTAGGATACTCTATGAGTAGATTATTTGAACACAATTTTAATTCCATTATGATGGACATATGGATAATATGATGACATTATTTGTAAATTAGCTTGTTGTGCCCGTATTGGCTGTGAAAATTGCTTGATTTGCAGGAGGATAGGTTGTATATACAACCGTTATACAGCCAAAATTTTTATCAAATAAATAGTAACCTGAGACAATTATAGGTCAAACGACAGGAAATAAAGAAAAGTGACTATTAAACGAACAATGCATGATTAAGAATTCGTTAATAATTTATTAATGAACTTAATATAGCTAAAATGAATTGACTTTAATGCACCTCAAACAATCACGGTAATCGTAGAAACGAATCATGACGTACGTATGGTAGGAAGTAATAAGGGTGTTACATAATTCATATTAAATTACATTACCAAAAGATATTTCTGTAACATGCATGTCTGGATACAGTGCAAAAATACATAGTTACAAGCCAAGAAATATCATAAACAAAGTTTTTGATAAAATGTAAACCCTGCATATGAGTGCTTCTACTTGTGTGTTGGCCTTGGCTAATGCGAGATGTTCTTAGAGCTTGCTTTGTCTTCGTTACCTACATGGATAAAACACCCGTGCTAAGCGTAAAGTTTAGTGGGGAAATAGCATGAAATGGACAACTACTCACAGCAATCATCAAAACCATGCACACATGGTGAATGCACAAACGTAGATTATAAACAGATATTTAACACATAATCATAACCTCAATATAAATAGGTTAGAGCATAATAATATATCTTTTGCAAGCAGATCTCAAATCATAGATAACTTGCACTTAATAACATGAAATTTCCTGCATTCTTCATAAAGAAGTGGATAATAGGAAAATATAGAACAAGGGTACCCGTAGGTACAGAACAGGGGTACCCAAAGGTACAAAACATTTTATCATGTTATTTATCTTTTTATGATAAGTAATGATCCAAACGGGATCTACAGGACAAAACAGGGGCTGCAGCAATCAAAGTCCCTATAAACATGCCTATCTATCCACTACCTAATCTAAGCAGGTAGGAGAGCATATATCAGGATTTCAGTTACTTTACATGTTTATCATGCCATATCATTAAGTAAAGATTTGCATAATACACATATTCCTCATATGAATAACTCATAGAACAGTACAGAAATATAACATATATAATTTATTTTTATTAAATAATCATCACGTTTAATTTGGTTCCCTTTGGAATTCATTTGATAGCAAAATTCATGAATAAATTCTAGAAAATAGAGGTCACACGGCGATAAGGAAAATCTGCCCGCTGTGTGGATTACTGGAATATAAACACTGTCAAACAGAATGTTTTTACACGGCAGTAAGGATAACCTTGACCGTCGTGTAGAGTATTTTACACGGGGGCAGAAAATCCTGACTATCGTGTGGGATGCCCAAATTCAAATATTACTAGATAGAATGCGTTTACATGGAGATAAGGATGTTCCTGGCCCCCGTGTAAGACAACACATGGTGGGCATGAGATCTTGACCACCGTGTGGGCCATCGGATACTTAAATGTTTTAAGTCTGACACGATCACACAACGGTTAGGATTTTCTGACCACCGTGTGACTCAACAAAAATTCACTATTTACATTGAAACGCAGCTGTGTTTTTCCAGAGCACACCTATGCTTTTCTGAAAAATACGAAAATGCCCTGTTCTGAGATTTTTAACCCGAATTAAACCCTCAATTCAATCATTTCACTTGAACTAACTTCCAAACTCAATATTTCATGTTCAATTACTCCTAAACATCTTTAGCAATACTTACAAACACATAACCACATCAACTACTCAATTATACACAAACTAAACACAAGAGATAGAAAAATTCTCAAACCTCAAAATCACTTCTTTCTTCTTCTCTTTCACCTCATTTCCTCTTCTTTCCCCTTTCTTTCTCCTTCAGCTACCTCTTTTTCAAGTTCATGTAACAAAACCATATTAATTTCACATATATCATAACTTGCACTATAGAAATGAAAAAGGAAGAAGATGATGAATAGTAAATTATTCTTACCTTAATTACTTTTACAATTACAATTAACTGATTTCTTACTTGGAATTTAGCTTAAGCAAGTTCTAAATTGAATTTTGGGATGCTAAAGTGGGCAAATAGGGCTGCCTTGGAGGAGGAAGGTCAGCTGGTTGTCTTCTCTTTCTTGGCAGCCGACCTTCATGGCTTATAAAGCCATGAAGAAGTTTCCTCCGAAGTCTAGAATTGATAAGTGTCTAAGCATGATTGGTTCCTTTTGTCTTTTATTATTTGATCCTTATTCTTACTTAATTTCATACATTTAACTATTAATTAAATATATTTATTCATAGGCACTTTTAACTATTCAATTAAAGCAATTAAAGCCACATATTTATACAATTAAGTCCTCACATGTAAAATTACTAAATTACCCTCTTTAATTAGATTAATTCCCAACAAACAATTTAATTCCTATTATGTCTTTAACTTATAGAAGCAATTATTCTCATTTTCCCCCGAATATGTCCCCAAACATGTTCAAAATGACTAGGGTGTAAGTTGGGACATTACACTTGGACTGAATTTATGGCTATTAAATCACTCGTTAATTTCAATGATTTTTTTTATAAATGAAAAAAATACACAGAAATAATTTTTCTATTTAGTATGTGATCTTAATTTTTGTATGAATTTTGGTTTGTAAGTTGTACTGGATGTATTTTTTTAATTTTATGTTTTTGTTTTATGAAAGAAAATCTGTACGAGGTCATTGAGTAGAGTTTGTTTACCTTTTGCTAACTTTATGAGAAGATTGCTTCTGAAAATAGTCGCCAAAATTGTTTTCATTTTGCATGATTTAGCACTGTAGGCAAACAATTAGATGATGAATATCATAGATCACCACCTTCTTGCCACCCAGAAGAAACCAATTATATATTCACAAGAACATGGAGATCAGACTTCTGTACTTCATTATATAATAATTTACTTCAGACAAAAAGAGAAAAAGAAGAAGCAAGAACAATTATTATTTACGAAAAGTTCACTACATACTATAGCATTTAACCTGCCTCATTCCTCTTCTTTAGCAAAATAATTATAATCTATTCTTTTAAACCAAAAAAAAAAAAGATATATTTTGAAGAGAATGCCACATATATAAGTTAAAGCATTCTGCTATCTTTTTGTGCATCCAAATTCATACACAAGCATTCTGTGGAAGTGAAAATTCATTTCTTTTTTCCCATTGGGTTTTCTTCTGCTTTATTTAAATATCGTGATGAGCATGAAAGTGGGGATATTTATTTTCTTCAACTAGGATTAAATTAATTCTTTATTTTCTCTTCCTCTATTTTTCTCTTTTATACTTTTCCTGCCTTACATCTACTTGTTTAAAGCATATATTGACATGGGAATTTGTCATATCACGTAATGGTGTAATTAGAGATGCAATAAACTAAGTGGTTACAAGTAATTAGTTATTAGTTATTTTTTTGTGATATGATATTAACTTTATCTTATTTAGATGGAAAATTTAAATCAAGGGTTGAATTCAAATGGTGAAAATGTTATTGAGGTTGAATATGATGGATCAATTTGGTCTCCACAAATTGAAGATTTTTTTTATAATGACCCAAAATACACCATAACAGTATTAATGCATGTTTAGGGTGGATTGGAAATTGAAATGCATAAATAAGTGATATAAGTGTCAGAAAGGATGTAATCGATATTGTTGCAAAAGTTTCAGTAAGTATGGCAAGTTAAAAATTATTAATTATAACTTGAATTATAATAAAAGAATTACTTTAGTGGGCCAATATTAAGTAAAATTAATTAAGAGGCAAATGTAAGAAAAATGAAGAAAAGAAAGGATCATATGGTAATTTTCTTTGGTAGCCAATTATAAGTTAACACTTAAAAGTGGGAATGGGGGAGTATATAAGAGGGAGGTCAACTAAGGGAGAGGAGATTCCTTAAAATTCCAACGTTCTCTCCTTTTTCCTCTTTGTTTAATCTCCAGTTCAGCCGTAGTGCAAGATCAAGTGAGGATTAGAAGAAAATTGGGTTGGTGTGTATGATTTGCTTAGGGATTGGTAAGTTTTCTCCTTCTTGTTCCTTTTTTCTTTCTTTTTCATGTGATTTTGAATGGAAACTTAGTAACAAGGATTTTGGTGTGAGATTTCTGGTGATTTGGTTGAGAAGTTACCAAGGAAAGATCAAATAAGGGTTAAGGGAAAGAAGAATGAGACTTGAGCTAGGTTTGGGAAACTCTATATTTTGGTTGTGTATAAGTTTATGCAAGTTCAAGTGTTTATGTTTTAATGGAGGTAAATTTGATGTTAGGATATGAATTGATTTGATTGAAATGAATTTGATGATAATTTACATGTAAGTGGATTAGTGTGAGTAATTAAAAATGAATTTAATTGAAGTATAATGATTTGGATTGAGGAATAAAGGTTAGTTTGGTTATGTAATTAGGTAATTCTATGTATATGAAATTACTATGGAGTTAAATGATTCAAAAATACTAGTTTGAGAAGTTGTTGTTGAGGAGTTGATTTATTAGGTTGTGAAATTGGTTTGGGAAAGTGAAAACACAGCTGGGTTTCAGTGAAAACTAATAAATATAACTATGTCACACGGTAGTCAAGAAATCCTGACCGTCGTGTGAACGCACCCAGACTTAAAGATTTAAGTTTGATTATGGTGGTTTTGAGTGATTGTGGTTGGCTTGTTGTTGTGGAATTGAGTGGAAACATGAATTTAGTCATATTGAAGTTGTAGGGGAAATTCTACCCAACTTTACTCTTGACACCAGTTTGGTTTTTAGGGCAAAACTTAGTCTAAAAAACTCTAAATGATATGAATGTAGTTGCATTTAAAGCTTGACTTATATACCCACAAATTTCCTAGAAATGATCATGAGTTAATTGTGGCTCTAAGTGCCTCAAAATTGGGCAAAACATAAGGGTATCTGTTCTGGTTGGGTCAAGGGAGTAGTTTGGATTATTAAGGTCATTTATGGAGTTATAATGATCCAAATGATGTGAATCAAAATTTTACTTAAAATATACATCTAGTAGAACAACTTTCATAAGAGATTAGAGTCAAATTATGTCTCTGTCATTCCCAACAATTTTTCAAAGTTGGGACATAATTCTGTCCCTGGAAGTTGCTTTGGAATAGTCTGTAATGTCAAGGCTATATCTCCTAGTATATAACTTTAAATTATCTGAAATTTTACCAATAGATAGTTAAAACTTAGGGGAATAAAAGTCTATAATTTTTTCTAACAATGTCATTTACTAGCTCAAAATTGCGATACATATTGGAGGTAGTCTCTAACTCGGTACCCCTGTCACGACTCGTGATAGAGAGCTTCTGTTACGACTCGTGACAGCCCCAATTTTGTCTCCCTTTGTTCTTTAGGCACCATTCTTCATTCTAGAGCACCCAAATGCACTTCTAAAGAACAAATTAGGCTAAAAAGAATCTACAAAACATAAAAGCAAGGTTTTAACAACTAAAAGGAAATGATTAAAATGCAAATGTCATAGAATTTTATATGTAAAGATTATATGTAAGTAAACATTAAAGCATTGTTAATAGCTAAAGTGGATAGAATATATGAGTGGAGTTATGAAATATATATGTATATGATTATACGTAAAGTTTACATGTTAAGAGTATAAGGATGAGAATTAAAATGTATGGTAAATGTGAATAAATTATGCATGAGCTTGACTCTATGAAATGTACATGTGATATTTGATTGTGAACACTATATGATGGTTATATGACACGAACTCTTCTTTGTGCATGTGTTTTCCACTTCGTTTTGAAATGTTATTCATATGGATGCTTGGTAATTTATTAGACACTTAAATGGTGATTGAGAAATAATAATTATACATGTGAAATAATGAATTATGATATGATTATTATTGAAGTAGAAAATAATATGAATGTGTTGGAGTGTGAATAAAAGTTCCTTAATTGAACATTAAAAGAAAATATAGTGGAACTATATAAAGTTTCACATATAATAGTTATAATCATTGATAAATTGTGTTAGGAATTATCCATGAACTTGGGGCTATGCGTAAATGAGTATAAATGAACTGTATTAGAATTTACGAATACACTACGAATAAAAATAAGGAGACAAACACATGTATTTATGATACATAAAGACGTGGATTTTGTGTAATCATTTTTTGACTCATGTGATAATAGTATGTATGTATGTATGATGAATGAGTGATTGCATAAATGTTAAATATGCTTGTGATCCTAACATAGCTAATAAGAGCTTAAATGTGATTGAAATGATTGTGGTGTTCACTTACTATTGTTTTATGCTATTCAATGAATTTATACAAGTATATCATATGGAATTATATAAAGTATTTAAAAGACCTAAGATAACATGAAAGAATGCTATATATTAAGTATATATCATGAGTTTGTAAGTAGATATGATTATTATATGTTCATAACAAATTTTTGTGAATATGATGAGTACGACAATGATGCGAATATATAAGAATGAAACACAAATATGAGTATAAGCCTGCATTATCGAGACGTGGATAGATAGGCATGCCTATAAGGATCTTTATTACTGCAGCCTATGCTTTCTTGGATCCCGTTTGGGTCCCTATGCGGTTTTAGACCCCATTTGGGTACCTATGCATTTTTGGATCCTATTTGGATCCTTATGTGTTCTGGATCTCGTTTGGATCCCTATGTGTTGATGTATCCATGGGTACATATGTGTTTCTTTCTCGTTATCCACCACTTTGGAATGCAGGCAAATTGTTAAAGAAAATACATTAAAAAGAATGTTATGAAAAGAATGAACTTTAATATTTGAAAATCATATGTTTATGTGAATGAAGGAAATATGCACACACACACACACACACACACACATATATATATATATAACATCAGAAATATGCACATATATATATATATAACATCGGTGGTAATTTATTAGACTTACAATTATTTTGTATTTGTGTGTATCATGAAAGGTTGATAATGGTAATTTCTTATAGAAGTGCAACTAGTATAACTTATCCAAGATATGTTAAGATTGAATTGCAAATAGAATCATGCACTTTAATGTTATGATGGAATATTACTGGATGATAAGTTTATATAATTATAATGTAATGATTTAAAATGTCAACCAAAGTTAAGTATCGAAATCAATATAACAAGTATAAGATTATTATTGCTATTTGTAAGACATAATGTTTGGCTATTAAATATTTCTTAATTGCATACCTACAGAAATTTGTGTGAATATACAAATATCAGTGAAACTAAGTTTAAATAATGAGTCAAGTAATCTTATCGCGAAGGGATATTCCTATGTTTTCTGAAAGATGAGAATGATAAAATGTTAATAGTAAATAAATGAATAATAGTGCAAGTATATCTATACATAAAGATGGTCAATAATTTTGTAAGAGGAAAGATAAGCAATCAGCGTAGTAACTGGCATAAATGAATACAATTAACTATGCAAGGGTATACTTTCTATATGTAGTAATAATAAATGTTTATACTAAACTAAGAAAATCTGTATGATAATTTAATAGCATCAGCATATGTGTATAGCTTAAGTATGCCTTTACGATGTTTAAGTATTATGAATATAGTTGAGTGTATGTAATCATCGTATGAAGTGTATGTATGTGTTTAATACATGTGTATGTAATGATCAAGTAATTTATATGTGACTTTGATAAATGCAAACATTTGTGTGTATTTGTCGACGATTGCTGTGAATGGTCCTCCATATCATATTTATTCCCCATTAAGCGTTTGTGCTTACCACGGGTGTTTCATCCGTGCAGGTATCGGAGATAGATGTGTCGCCAAGGACATCCCGCATCCGTCAGGGGCAACGAGTCTGTAGGAGTTTCGTAAGTAGACTTGTGTTATGTAATTGTAATATAATAAACTCTTCTATTGTAAGAATAAGATTTATGTATGTAATGTGATCTTTGTATAAAGAAATAAGCTATTGAATCTATAAAGTAACTTAGGAAAGGAAAGTAATATATAGTGTGAACTTATGAATTATGTTTTATGCGTTATGTGAAAGTGTTTTTTAATGTAAGAAATTTTATAATTCTGAACATAATATATTGGTTGTAACTAAAATTCTATAGTTGTTGTGTAGCACCCTTCACCTGTTGTAGTAGTTTATTATGTACGGGTAAGGGGTGTTACACCTATAATGTACTAATTAAACATTACGAAAGATATGTTAATGTGCTCAGTTGGTTTTTGTAAATTACTAGGTTCAAGATATTCGTTTATTATCTATGCAAGATAAATGTTATAGAAATGTACTTAAGAGAAGTATGTTGATGTGTTTCACTTGTATTGTGTATTATTAAGATAAGATATTTATATATTGTTTATCTGTACGTATTCTTATTCCTTATGCAGGTATATATTTTGACGACTGCTGTGCATGGTTATTCATATCATTTGTGTACCCCACTAAGCTATATGCGTAGCTCGGGTATTAATCTGTATATGTACAAAGTTGGGGTTGTTCTGAACAATCGTTCACAAAAAGACTAGGCCAACACAAGGATAGGATAAAGTCTCTACTGTATAAGATTTGGGTTATGTGGGGGTACTTGTACTTGGTATCTATAAGTAATTGTTATTGTAATAAACTAGTGAGATAATGTAGTATTGTATATGTACTATAATATGAAGAAATTTTATAATTCTGATTTGCGAGATTTTGTGTTTGGTAGTGCAGCACTCCCTTATTCTTCCAGAGGGTAGTCGGGGTGTTACAATTTTATAACATTAATGGTTGAGGAAGTAAATAATGGAAATCAAAAAACAACCACTCTAACTAAAAGTGCATGGGCACGAATTAGAGATCTTATGAAAAGAAGACTAACCGAGAGTATAGTCCAATTCAATTCAAGAATAAGTTTAATAATTTCAAAAGCCGATGGAAGATATTCAATAATTTATTGAAAGAGACAGGAATCAGATACAATTCAAAGACTGATCAAGTTATTGCAAATGACGAATGTGTGGCAAAAATTGTACAAGATATGTTTCTATATTAATGAATTTATTTATTAATTATTATAAGTAGTGTATAATGAATATAAGGAACCATTTTTAGAATAATATATATGTATGCTTTTTGCCAATAAGTGAATAAGATGGCAAGGAAATTTAAAAAAGATGGTTGTAAGGAACATGGGAAGTTGTGCATTATTTAAGGTGATACAACTACTACCGGAGCTCATTCTCATTCTTCTACTAAAATCCCTTATGTTAGCGAAGATGAACAAAATAATAAAAAATTTGATAGTTCTAATGAAGAGGGTGAACGTAATGGCCTCATTACTGGATTAGCCGAGAATAATTTTTTTCTCGATAGTGAATAGTGACACCGGGATAAATAGTAACTACCGAAGTTAAAAAATATTTTATTTGATTATTGGAAAGTATAAGTTACAGTAAGTTTGAAGTTAAAATTTAGAGTGAAATCGATGTCAAGTATGGCATCAAAAATCGAAAATAAGAAAAAGTCACGGACTCGATATGAATAGTAACTAGTTTGACTGAGTGTTTGACCGGACCATAGAGGATGCTATGGAACTTAGAAAAATAATTTGAAAACATGGACGCACTCATATGAATGAGTAGAATGATATGGTAATGAAAAATTAATTTTTGGTGACACTGAAAAATTGAGTTATTGTACTGATAAATAATTACCGGACCATAAAATAATTTTCGATTGACCCCAAAATATTATTGGAGTCTAATTAATATGTGTTAAGAATCATTGACTCATTTTTATGAGGAATAAGCTTAGAAAGTAAGAAAAAATAAATGATTTCAGTTTAAATAGTATTCGATTGATTGGAAGTTTGACCGAGACTTTAAAAATAGCAAATGATGTCTAAAATTTCTGAAAATTTCCACATTGGCTCCAGATAATATGTAGGAATTTTTGGTATTAAAAAAAGAATTTTTCGAGGACATTGAAAATTTACTGATCGGACTGATTTGAGTGAATCGGACCTAAAACGGACTCCGATTGAGATGAAATTTGGTGTACAACCTAGTTTTTATATGATATGAATTGGAAAATTAATTTCAGGAGAATTGGAGTTTGGAAAGAGAGAAAATTAAATTAAGAGTGCAAATTGAGCCATAAAAGTGGTTTGAGTTTTGGATTGGTTGGCCCAATTTGGTTGGACCTTAAACCAACTCAAAACCTCACTATATAAACCCAAGAAACTGTTTATGAACCCAGAATTCTTGAGGAATCCCGTTCTCCTCTCTTCTCTCTCAAACAAAACATTTTCCTCTTCTTTTCTAAATGAAATTCTTTTATTTTTCTTCTAATTCTTCTTCAATCCAAGCTTTTAGCTTGATTAGCAGCCCCCTAATGAAGGTTATAGCAGCCGTAATTTCTGAAATTGGTGAAGATTAAGAGAAAAATCAAAATTCTAGGTTTTGGGCAAAGATGAGGTAAGTTGTAATTAATGGATTTTAATTGATTTTTTTTTTGGTTCTAATAACTTAATTAGGTTGTATATTGTTAGTTTATAAGGTTTAATTGAGTTATTAATTGATGATTTTTTTGGTTGTTCTACATGGGAATTTTGGCCATGATGGTTTTAAGGTGAAGAAAGTGATTCTTCTAAGTTAAAAGAGTGAGAAAGCAAGAAAGAAAGAGCTAATGAAAAAGAATGAGCCATCAAATGAGGTTTGGGAATTGGTTTGTTAATTTGTGTGTTAATGATTCTTAATTGCTGAATTGAATAATATGAAGTGTTAATTTATGTGTTATGTTGGTTTGGATTAAATTTGGTGAATTGATGGTTTCAAATGAGTTGGTTTGAAGCTTGTTGAATTCCAAAGTGTAAATCTGCCTGGGTGGGTCTGATTGACCTTTGGTCATTGTTTTAGCATAAGTCGATTTTTACAACTCCAAAATGCATGATTCTAGTTTCGTTAGAACCATGACATCCATACCTACAAAAGATCTAGAAATGAGAATGAGCTAATTCCCGCTCTAACACCCATAAAAATGGCAAAAACATAAGGCTTTTTATTTTGGCCGAGTGGCTGGAACCAGTTTTGTCATTGATGTTATCTGACCTCAGTCCGGTTTTTAACCCATAACTTGAGTTAGGAATCTCCAAATAGGATAATTCTAAATGTGTCTGAACTGTGACTTCTGTACCTACAAATGTCTTAGAAATATCTATAATTTATTTCTAGCTCTAAGGTCTCTAAAATTGTCCAAACCAGTAGCCTTTTTCCTAGAACAGGGCTTTAGAGCAGTATATGTTTATGATGTCATATCTCCTTGGTTACAAATTAAAATGACCTGAGATTTGTTTCATTGGATAGCTAACATCTTGGGGATCATTTTTTCAGAAGATAATGTTGGCTAAAAATGACGTTTACTTATTGATTATGAGTGGATAACTAGGTTGAAAATACTGTTTTTCCAGAAAAACATAGCTTTGCCCGATAAGCACAGCTATGCTCTCGAAAACACAGTTGTGCTCCCAAACCACAGCTGTGCTTTTAGAAACACAGCTGCGCTCGAAAAGCACAGCTGTGTCCGTTGAAACACAGCCGTGTTTTAGCATGATTTCTTTCGTTTATGATCTAACTTATAAATTTTTGCTACCAAATGAACTCGGTTTTAAACCAAATTAAATATGATGATTATTTAGCAATAATAAATTATATTTGTTAAGTTTTTGTGTTATTTTATGAATTATTCGTATGATTTAGTTTTTATTTTAAATCTGCTTTTAACCTGAACTTCCTGAAACTTATTTGGTATATTCAAATGACTTGTGATTAAAGAATTGACCAGGAATATATTGGACTATAATATAAATAATATGATAGGTATTAAACTGATGATATGCAAATAACATTATGCATGATATTATTTAATAAATATTTAGCAATATTAAATAATATTTATCCGAACATTACACTATTAAATAGGGAATTTCAAGAAATACGCAGATTATTATTTTATGATGTATAATTTATTATCTGATCTATTTTCTGAATTGCCACCTGATTATATGTGTATTATATTTTTACACAGTAGATTAGAGTATGTAGAACTACGTGGTTCTGATTCTCAATTCTTGAGATACGTAGGAAACTTGAAATATTTATTCTAAGTCCGAACCAAATTATGAGAAATGGATGTGTGCCTAGAAATGTACAAGTTTCCTGAAAGTGTTTAAATGTGAAAAACCTGATTTTTGATATGTTTTGATGATAATTAATAGTATGTCTATGTTAATCAACATATAATTATGCTAAATGGATGATAAATGATATAAAAAGAATTTATAGTGATTTATTGACATGTTGGCCGAATGATATACATATGTGTATCCATGTATATCATGATAACATGATGAGTTAATGACATGACATGGCATAAGAATGAAAAGTAAGGGAATAGTATGATAAAATTCCATGAAATGTATGTATGATTACTTAAAGATATGAAAAATGGAATAATAATGCCCTATGTAGTAATCTGGTAGTCAAGTCTAGTACAGAATATGTTGGCTAACCATAGGGATATAAGACCGCGGGTGTGAGCATGGCGTCTCACTTATGGTAGACCAATGACGGTCCTACCTCTTTGTATCTGAATATCTGAATTGTACTGCACTATTTTTAAAGACAGGGGTAGTCTCTCAGGATTCCTCTGGTATATATTAAAAACTGAAGTGATATTTCATGATCCTTCAGGTTATTCGAGCCTTTAGGGGTTCGCGTCTCGTTTATCCTGGTCATAAATATCTTTCAGTTTTATACAGGGGCAAATGGTAAAGAAAAATAATAAAATGAGCTTAAAATGATTAAAGTGACATAAATATTTTAATTGGCATACGTGATTGTAATGAATGATTATATAGTTAATCTTTGGATTATTTTATATTAATTGGATTTAAATGTATTTGTGTATTAAATGTGCTTATCGGAAGTTTAATGTATTTATTGCATGTCATTTAATGAAATCAAGTGGTTATATTGTTAGTTAATGATAAATTTGTAATTAAATGAAATTTTGGGATCCTTATGGTAATATATTTCTAATATAATTAATTGATTGGCTATATTGCAATTTGCCTCTAGAGAGATTTATTGATTGATTATGTTATAATTTAACTTATGATTTAGTTTATAAGTAATGTGAATTGATATATGGAACATAATGATCAAATGCTTACAATGAGCCAGAATATTGTAAATATTTATATTATTATGTTTTTACGCATAATTGAATAAAAGTGACAAAAGAGATTGACTGTTAATATTTGGTTTAGGTAGTGCTTAGAATAAATGAATTCCAAAAAATTTTATGGAATTCATTTGTAATTCTCATTTTTCATACTTGAAATGCGAAAAAAATAGGAATTGGATTCATAGAATTTAATTCCATGGAATTCATTATGCTTTCACCAAATTCCATCAAAATAGGTGGAATTTGCAAATGAATTCCATATTTTTAAGAGTTAAAGTTGAAAAAACTATAATACCCTCTTGATCATTTGTTATAAATAAATTACTTTTATACAGCTAACGTAATTTATTATTTTTTTCCTCCATCACTGTTCTTCTCCCTCTCCTGTCACTATTCTTCTGTCACCCAAAGCCACCATCACCGGATTTTAACTCGTTTCCGTTGGATTTTTACTGACTAGTTTCATTCAGTATGTACGGTTTTTTTTATTGGGAGTAATTGAAATTGAAAGAAGACATCAAAATTGAGAGTAATTAAATTAATAATAAATTTTAAAATGATGATTAATGGTTGTTAATTTTTTTTATTAGGAGTAATTGAAAGAAGACATCAAAATTGACATTAAGGATATTTTAGTAAATAAAATAGAAATGGATTCTTTTATTCATTTATTCCAAGTATAAAAATAAAAAATTCATTTTCAATTCTATATTTTAATAATTTTATTCCAAATATAAGAATTCATTTACAAATGAATTTTAATATGGAATTCATTTGTAAATGAATTCTACAAATTGAATTCATTTATTCCAATCGGAGCCTTAATATGTTATTTGTAGTGATTTATGGATAAAGAAAAAGGAAGGGCAAAATCGTAATATGTAAAATATTTAGGGGTAATATAGTAAATATGTGCTTTAATTGGTTGAATTGTGATTTAAAAATGTTATTTGTGTGAAAAATGACATAATTATAATTAATAAAAAGTTTTGTAGGCATAATGGTAATTTTGCACCTAATGGATAAGTATGTAAATATGAAGTTAAGCTATCATATGTGTAAAATTAATAATAAATAATAAGTGCCGAGTGAAAGAAGGTTATAGAATATGTTAAATAAAGGTATGGCTAATAAAATGACTGGATAAATATATAATGACTTAATGAGTAAATGATTGTATGCGATGATTGTATGAGCAAATATCCATTAAATGTTATGAATGTGGAAATGTCTATCTTATTGAATGAAATAAGGTTATAGAACTGTCATAAGTGAGTAATAAATGAATGTTATGTTGATGACTACTTTGAGTGGTCATTTATATTATATTTATGTATTCCTCACTAAGCTTTAAGCTTAGCACGGGTGTTTCATCCGTATAGGTTTGAAGATAGAAGAGTCGCATGGGACATTCCGCAGCAGTCAAGGCCAAAGAGTCTGTAGGAGTATCTTAATAAAATTTTAATTGTTAATTGTAATTTTATGAACTATGGCTTCATTAGTAAAGGATCTGTATATAATATGTGTATAGTAAAAGTATTATATGAATTGGTATGTGAAAGTATTGTGTATAAAAAAAAATTATAACTATGTTTGTGATATTGTTTCTGCAGTGTTTTATCCGGTAGCATCCTTTACTCGTCGTTGTGCTCCAACCATATTACTGTGTGGAGGACCACGTACGGGTAAGGGGTGTTACAGTGAACATACAAATAAAAAGAAAAGGTTAAAGAAAACAAGTGATGAAAGATCTAATAGTAGAAAGAAAAGAGAACTATTTCAAAATTAAATGGCTCAAGCATTGATCAGTATTGCAAAAAGTTCAAAGAAAAAAGTAAATTTTTGAGAAAAAAATGAGTTTAGAACAACATTCACCTCAGCTGGTAATTCGGGGGACAATTTTGGAACACAATTGAACAATGATAAATAATCAATTTTTAAATTTCTTGAAGTATTGCAAAATCTTGACGAAATAGATGGATTGTCTTTTGCAAAAACTGTTAAACATTCATGATGATTCACCATGGAGTGAGATGTTTTTAGCTATGTCCGAAAAAAAAAAAGAAAGATTGGGTTTTGAATATCCAAATTCGATTTATTATTACTACTTTTTTATATTTCTTTGGTTTATTATTTATTGCATTATACAAACTTTTTATTTGATGTTTAAATTTGTTTAATTGACCTACAAGATTTGATTATTATTAGAAATTGGTTGGAATATATTTCTATTATATTATTTTAGAAAGATACTATTTTTAATGATTTTTTGGATTAATTATTTTTATTTTGATAGTGATATGGATTTGGATGATATTTTTTCTGATTCTAATGAGGAAATCGAACAATTTTTTACGATTTATGTGAATTATAAGTACAATTTTATGTACAATGATAAACCTAGACCTCAAAAAATTTCAAAATTGACAGGTCATAAATAGATTGTTGTGGTATTAAATGGTCATCCAATGACATGCTATGATTTATTTCGGATGGACAAAATTATTTTTATTAGTTTATGTGAATAATTAAAAGGGAGAACAACATTGAAAAATTCTAAGTTTTTAACAGTGGAAGAACAAGTGGCAATTTTTTTCTCATCATTTGTCAAAATGACCGACAGAGAGTTGTAGCAAATCGTTTTCAACATTCAACAGACATGATTTATAGATATTTTCGAAATGTTCTGCATGCTATTTGTTCAATAGCTAAACATGTGGTTGTTCCTCCATCATTTGATGAAACACCTTCAGAGATCAAAAACAATCCAAAGTACTATCTATTTTTCAAGGTAATAAAAAATTTTAAATATTTTTTTATATATAATTACAGTCAATATTGTTTATTAATTGTTACTTTTATAACAGAATTGTATTGGAGTTATAAATGGTACACACATTTCTGTATGAATTCTAGTAAGTCAACAAATTCTATACCACAGGAAGAAAACAGTCCCTACACAAAATATCATGTGTGCTTGCTCATTTGATATGCAACTCGCATTTGTCCTGACTGGTTGGGAAAGAATAGCAAATGATTCAAGAATTTTCTTAGAAAGTATTTTAATCCAGCAAATAAATTCCATATACCTACACAAGGTAAATATTATCTGGTTGATTTAGGATGTGCTAATATGCCTGGACATCTTAGTTCGTACTGTGCTATCATTTACATGATTATAGAGAACGATAATGTAACACCCCTTACCAGTACGCAATAAACCATATCATAACATGATCGGTTCACTACATCGAGAGAAGGATGCTACCGAACTACGTATGATCGATAAAATAATAATTAACAAAAGACAGAATTATAAAATTTTTTTAATTACAAAACTGTTTCGCATAATACATTCGTCAGAGTTCACCATTCCATTTGCCTAACATTACTCATAAATAACTTTACACATTCAGAAACCGATTCAATACACATTTATCTTATATGTACCATTTATTACAGAAATATTTCATTTACATTACAATTACAATATTGCAAAAACTATTCAAGAAACTCCTACAGACTTGTTGGCCTTGACGGATGCGGGATGTCCTTGACGATACATCTATCCACGATACCTGCACGAATGAAACACCCGTACTAAACATAAAAGCTTAGTGGGGAAAACATGAAAATGGACTACGACTCATGGCAGTCGTCAACATATACACTCAAATGATTGCATATACTTAGCTCAGGTAAAAGTAAATATTAAACATAAATATACATATATACTCTTTTACAATTCCATAATCATATACTTCTAATCACAAGCATAGGTGTTTACAAAAGTACACATACTATAGTCGTAACACTTAATTATAATTTATACATACGATTATTACATATATGTGTTTGCTTATTCATTTATTTGCACGGTTATCAAGTCATATCATTAACCATATTTTTTTAAACGTTTGACGGTCCACATTTCTTATTTCCTTATATATATATATATATATATATATATATATATACACATTTCATCATACATCATCCCAACGAGACATAAAAATATCCATAAATATTCAAATAAGATTTATGTTTATATAAGAATATAAGCACAAATCTTACACAAGTATCTACACATATAATAATCATAACAAGCTGAATTGCATATTTAACTCTATTATTAAAACCTTTCACAATTTCATAGTTTCTATGTTCACATAACGTATTTCATCTATGGATAATTTCCAATTTACACAATAGTGTACATTTTGTACTCTAAATTATCATGCTTAATATTTCATCATTCTTAACTTATTCAACACACAAGAGAATTCAAACATATTCAACGTAGACCAATAAATATCTATTTATTTATTATTTTTTTTAAAAATAAGCTTTGCAATCATCAAAGAATCATGCATATACAACAAATTTCATAGACATTAATCATAGTATGACCACGAAGTCTATACATATAAATGTATTTATTTATTCACTTATAATTCTGATTATTTCTTTAATATTCCTTTATTCAAATGTAGCTTGCATTCCCGAAGGGAATAATAGGATAAGAAACACATAGGTACCCAAGAGTACTTTCATATATTACACATAGGAATCTAAACGGTATCCAATAACATATAGTCTCATAACATATATGTTTAGAATAAAACATCTATCACCAATTACCATTATTAATACATACACTTGACATGTTTATTTACATGTTACTCATTTAACATTCTTTTACACATCAACGGCCTGCATTTTCAAAGTGGTAGATAACGAGTTAAAACGCATAGGTACCGGAGGGTACAATTCTACATAAGGATCCAATCCGGGATCCAGAAACACATAGGGACCCAAATGGGGTCCAAACACATAGGCTGCAGCGATAGAGGACCCTATAGGCATGTCTCTCTATCCACGACTCGATATTTGAAGGTTATTTATTCAATTAGATCAATTTGCTCATATCTAATGCTAAGAGTATTCAGTCATCGAATATTTATCATTTAAGAACCAATCACAATAAACCATTCAATTTCCATCATATCCAATAAAATTGCATATATAAATTCATAATATAATCCCATGAATATTTTTAGTTTATGCAAATAATTCCACATTAAATTTATATTTAAAATCATATAGCAAACTCATACAATAATCATGCATAATGTAAAAATTATACCACATTATTAAATCATAATATTTACTTCATAAGCATTTCATATTAAATCACAATATTTATTTTATATATATATATATATATATATATATATATATATATTCCATATTAAATTATAATATTTATTCCACACACACACACACACATATATATTTAATGTCAAACAAACTTACATTTTGTCTTATTCATGCATGAGAAATGCACTTCTGTACATTGGAATAACAAAAACACATAAGGAACAAGAATAACAAAATGTGGCATTTGGGTTGTCATGAGTTGTCACTCATGTGACGAATCGTGATAGAAGTTGGCTGTGCCGACTCGAGACAGCAACCTTTGGTAAGTTTGCATCTGAGCAGACTTCGACCGCCACCTTGTGCAACCAAAATGAGCTTGTCACACCCCGTTTGTCCCCTAGTAGAATGAGCCATCTGTGTGTGCATGCATCGCGTGTGTTTTGGCAAGTAATAAGGGCATTTTGGGTAAAAATGCATGTTTTATGAGTTTTGTTAGTATGAGAGTGCATGTATGGTGTTAGGGTGTGAATTAGTTAGGTTGTGATTGTGTGTGCATGAGCATATCATAGTAGAGTGTGTTTTTGGGGATGTGCTTGTGTGTGTGTGCTCACACATTTGTAGGGTATTCATTAGTTGGGGGAGTTTTGTGTGTTTATGATGCAGGTATTTTGGGTGTGAGTGATCAAATCCCACTAATAGGGAAGTGACACCTATCTAGGGTTAGGAAAAGAAAAAGAAAAAGGAAAGAGAAAAGGGGAAAGGGCAGTGGCTGTCCTCATTTCACGTTTCCCTTCCCCTCACTCTCTTCTTCTTCATTTTCTCTTCCCCTAAGAATCCTAGCTTGGATTCAAAGTGCTGCTAGTGGGAATTGATCATCTCCTTGTGTCTCTTTTGGTGAGTTTTCTGCATTTCCACCTTGTTCTTACTCTTTTCCATCTTCTTCTTCATATTTTTCTGGGTTTGGGTTTTAATCTAGGGTTTTATTATTGTGTGTTTTGTTGGGTTGTTGTTAGTTGAGCCTCCCCGTGACCCGAAAGGCAAGGAGAAGGCTGGAACTAGTAGAGCCCTTTAGATTTGGAGCTAAGGAGAGAAGGTTTGGGAATTTCTGCTTTTATGATGTTTATATGTTCAAATGGGTATATGCATGAATTTTTGGAAATTTGTGGGTTCTTGATGTTTTTTGTAGTTTAAATGTTATGGGCTTTGATCTAGATATATTGAGGAAGCTTCATTGTGAGTTATTGAATTCAATTGTGTACTTGATTAAGATGATGAATGAATAGTGCTGAGATTTAGATTATGTGAATTAATATGGTTTTTAGCATGATTTAATTGGAATTCTCGGTGTAAATGTTGTATTTTATGTTGCTAATGATGCTTGGGTTGCTAGAATAGAGGTAAGAAGAGGTTTGAGTTGAATATGTGTGTTTGGGTGTTGTGAAAATGGAATTGTCAGTAGATTTTCTGGGCAAGGGTTGAAAATCCCGACTCTGTCGCGAGCGCGACATTGTCGCGAGATCGCGACAGAGCCCGGTGATAGCAGCTCTCGCGCGCCGCCGAGCTTTCTGCCGAGCCATACAGCAGGGCCGTTATCGAGAGCGCGACGTCTGTTGCGAGCGCGATAGACTGCTCGGCGCTGTTTGGGGCGATCCTCTGTCGCGAGTGCGACAGATCGGGCCAGCAGCTCACTATCGCGAGCGCGACAGTGAGATGTCTTTGATCCCTAGCGAGATCGCGACAAGCGCCGTGGTCGCGACCCGAGCAAGTTTGCCTCTGTCGCGAGCGCGACAGTGACTTCCTTCATGCCCTGTTTTTCGATTTTGACCTTTCCTCTAAATTGAATTTCAAATGTTTTCTTCATGAACTTTTACGTCTGTATGTTGTATTGTATGCTTAATTATATGTGCATATTATGAATCCTTTATTTTAAATGATATGATATGGTTTGGAACCTGAATTGGATTATGCATGACCTACGAGAGTCAGTCTAGTGGATAGTTAAGCATGCCTAATAAAGTCTTTTAGTTGCAGCCTCAGTTCCGTTTGGACCCCAATCAGGTCCCCGTTTGGTTCCTCGCGAACCCCTCAGTATTCGGATCTTGTTTAAGGTCCCCTCAGTAAAATGTTTCGTAATGGACAAAATGAAATGGTTTTCGATTCGTACCCGTAAGGTACTGTCAGTATTCGATTCGTACCATAAGGTACTGTTTGTACACTCGTTATCCACTATTATGAGTCAGCAGGTGTTCCGTGTGCTTTATGTTACTCTTATGTGATTATACGAATGTGGCACTCTTACGAGTTGATAATGAGATGAATGATCAGTTATCATAACTATGTATTTGATGATGAATGTGGGCATGTGCTATTGAAAGTATGGCTTTAGCATGCAAGCTTGTTAATATATATATATATATATATATATATATATATATATATATATATATATACACATGTATATGTTGTGTGATAAAAACCTGTTCATGCCATTATGAATGTGTTTTGCCTTGATGACTATTGTGAATAGCCGTCCACTTTGCTTGTGTGTTTCCCCACTAAGTGTTTATCGCTTAGCACGGTGCTTTTACCTGTGCAGGTGCGGAAGATGTTTTGCTTTGGGAGAGTCATCACCAATCAAGCCAACACAGGAAGGTTTAGTGTAGGGCTTAGCTTTTGTAATCTAGGATGATTCTTTTTGTAATAGAACTCTATTTATCAGTAATTTTGTATAGCTTCCGCATTTGTATATTTCAGTTTATGTAATTATCTTTTGTTTCACCAAGTGTGATCAGGACATTAATGTAATGGAATTTTATTATAGTAATGTATGATCATGCATTGCTTCTCTAAAGTTTTAATTTACTTCATACTTCTGTATGTATGTTATGGATGAATGTATGATTTGTTTTGTGTTCGCATGGTGGCACCTTGACTCGTACGGCATCTCACTCCTTATCGGATGGGATCGCCTACGTATGGGTAGGGGGTGTTACAGTTTTTGGTATCAGAGCCTAGATTTAGGCATTTCTGGGTGATGTGTTGTTGTTGTTGTTGTTGTTGTCTGTTGATGTGCATAGTATATGTCTAGGACTGTGTTGGCTGATGCCATTGTCCTCTTATTTGTTTAGATGGATTCCAATTCTGTTTGAGGGTCACTTGAGGAGTCCGTCGAGAGCGTGAATCCTCAAGCTGCTGATCCTTCAATTTCTGGGTCGGCTCAACCTGCTAGGGTCCAGCCCGAGGCCGCAGCCATGCCTTTCGAGGCTATGTTCAAGCTGTCACAGGACATGGCTAGGGTCTTGGAGAGAGTGACTGCTCCTAGAACCCCTATAGAGAGTCTGAGAAGAGCGGGTGCAGAAGATTTCTATGGCACGGGTTTAGATGAGTCAGAGTTGGCTGAGAAATGGTTAGACAAAGTGAAGCGTGCATTGAGAGAAGTCCGGTGTCCTCCTGATCAGCAGGCAGAGTATGCAGTGGCTTTACTGCAAGGGTCCGCTTATGAATGGTGTGAGTTAGTTTGCAGGCATCCTCAGTTGCCAGATCCCGTTACATGGGATTTCTTTGCAAGGGAGTTTACTAGCAAGTATGTGACTTAGACCTATAAGGATGCCAGGTAGGCACAGTTTCTGAGCTTGAAGCAGAGGACTATATCGGTTTCAGAGTTTGAGAAGGAGTTCAACCGGTTGGCGAGATATGCTCCTGAAGGTATTATGACAAGTGAGTTTCGAATTAGGCATTTTGAGGCTGGGTTGAATGAGTCCTTGAGAGCTATGTTGATTTCCTTGATGAGCACTCCGGGAGTGAGTTATTATCAGATTGTGGAAGCTGCTGTCAGGGCTGAGAGGTCAGAAACTGTTCTAAGAGAGAGGGCTCAGAGGAAAAATCCTTCCCGAGGTGGTTCATCTTCCTCATCCTCGGGTAAGAGATCCAGGAACCCATAGGATGAGTCCTCATCTGGTCCGGCTACAAGGGGTAGGAGACAGGATTTGGCAGCGGTATCTGGTTCTGGTAGAGGTGGTAGATCTGAGTCTATGCCCATATGTTCGCATTATAGTAAGGCTCACCGGGGTGAGTGTAGGTGGCTCACTGGTGGGTGTTTCAGATGTGGGAGCACCGAGCACTTTCTAGCCCAAGGCTAAATGAGGATTCAGGTTCTCAGAGAGAGGCTAGCAAAGTTGGCTCCAATGCCACGCAAGCTAATCGTGGTAGGGGCCGAGGTAGAGGTCGAGGAGGTCGACCTAGAGAAGGTGCTGCATCAGAGTCTGTCGAGCGTCAGTTGCCAGTCCCAGCAAGAGCTTATGCTGTGAGAGCCAGAGAGGAGCTGGATGCACCCGATGTGATTGCTGGTAAGTTTTTACTCCATGACACTGAATTATATGCTCTAATTGACCCTGGCTCCACACACTCATATTTGTGCATGGATAAGATTGTTGATAAGTTGCATGTGGTAGATCAGCTAGATTATGAGATATGTGTGACCAGTCCATTAGGGCATAGTGTCAATGTGAGTAGAGTGTATAAGAATTGTCCCCTTGTGGTTGAGGGAGTTGTGTTTTTAGCGGATTTGATTGAGTTGCCTTTCAGAGAGTTTGATCTGATTTTAGGTATGGACTGGTTGGGTAAGCATCGGGCTGTGGTTGATTGTCATAGGAAAACAGTTGTGCTTCAGGATAAGAATTGGTCTTCTGTGTTTGTTAAAGGTTTGGGGGCTAGTTCTTTGAACAATGTAATTTCTGCAATGTAAGCTAAAAGGTTTATTAGGAAGGGTTGTGAGGCTTTCCTAGCAGTTGTGTTGGATTCCAAGAGGGATCAAGTTCGGATTGAGAACATCCCTGTTGCACGAGAGTTTAGTGATGTGTTCCCAAGTGAGTTGTCGGGTCTGCCTCCTGAGAGAGAAGTTGAGTTGTCCATAGAGATTATGCCAGGTACCACTCCCATATCGAAAGCACCTTATCGGATGGCTCCTGTAGAGTTGAGAGAACTCAAAACTCAACTACAAGAGCTAGTGGATAAGGGGTTTATTTGACCCAACATATCTCCATAGGGAGCTCCGGTTCTGTTTGTTAAGAAGAAGGATGGTTCATTGAGGATGTGCATCGACTATAGGCAAATTAATAAGGTCACAGTGAAGAATAAGTATCCTTTGCCTAGAGTTGAGGATTTGTTTGATCAGCTTCGAGGTGCAGGTGTCTTTTCAAAGATTGATCTTCGGTCAGGGTATTATCAGCTGCGAGTTCAGGATGTAGATGTGATTAAGACTGCATTTCGGACTAGGTATGGCCACTATGAGTTTTTAGTGATGCCGTTTGGATTGACCAATGCACCTGCGGCTTTCATGGATTTGATGAACCGAGTGTTTAGGCCATATTTAGACCGATTTGTAGTGGTGTTTATAGATGACATCTTGGTGTATTCCAAGAATGAAAGTGAGCATGAAGAGCATCTTTAGATAGTTTTGCAAGTGTTAAGAGAGCATCAGTTATTTGCCAAGCTCAGTAAGTGTGATTTCTGGCTTCGGGAAGTATCATTCTTGGGTGTGTCAGCCAAGGGTATCCAAGTTGATCCGGCTAAGATTGAGGTGATAGTTGATTGGAAAGCGCCTAGGAACGTTCAGGAAGTGAGGAGTTTTCTTAGTTTGGCGGGTTACTACCGTCGGTTTGTTCAGGGTTTTTTCGTCATTGCTGCACCGATGACAAGGTTGTTGAGAAAAGGAGTCAGATTCGAGTGGTCGGATAAGTGCCAGGCTTGTTTTGATCGGTTGAAGAAGTTGCTAGTCGAGGCTCCTATACTTACTCAACCCATCTCGAGTAAAGAGTTTGTCATGTATAGTGATGCTTCGGGTGTGGGTCTTGGTTGTGTTTTGATGCAAGAAGGTAAGGTTATGGCTTATGCTTCTCGACAGTTGAAGGCACATGAGAGGAATTATCCGACACACGATTTGGAGTTAGCAGCTGTTATCTTTGCTTTGAAAATTTGGCGCCATTATCTGTATGGGGAGAAGTGTAGGATCTTTACGGACCATAAGAGTTTGAAGTATCTCCTCACGCAGAAAGAGTTGAACATGAGATAGCGCTGATGGTTGGAGTTATTTAAGGACTACGACTGCATAGTGGATTACCATCCGGGTAAGGCCAATGTGGTCGCTGATGCTTTGAGTCGAAAGTCGGTTTCAGCCTTGCTTTTGAGACGGTTTAGATGGAGGTTTGATACAGATGGGGCCTTGGTTGCTCAGTTGCAAGTGAAGCCTACCTTGAGACAGAGGATTATGGATGCTCAGAGAGATGATGTGAGGCTACAGCGGGTTGTGCAAGAGGGCAGTTCTGGTAAGCAGTCAGATTTCTCGGTTCAGGATGGGGTGCTTGTGTATAGAAACCGCTTGTGTGTGCCTGAGCATGAGGAGTTGAAGAGATAGCTTTTGAGTGAGGCGCACACTACGGTTTTTACCATGCATCCTGGGAGTGAAAAGATGTATCGGGACATGAAACAGTTTTTGTCACACCCCAAAGTGGCCCTAGAAGAATTACAGAGTTTTGTTCGAAAAATGTAAGTTTTATGTGCGAGAGTTCTGTCGCGAGCGCGATAAGTGTCGCGGGCGCGACAGAGCCCTCCAGCGGTTTTCGAACTTCAGCTGGTTGGTGCGGGCGTGAGCGTTCTGTCGCGAGCGCGACAGAACCCCCTCGCGAGATGTGTGCATAAGTGGGATTAAGAGACTTGGAGTTGTAGGAAGTTGACACATGGCATCGTAGAAGAGTGACAAGTGGCATCGTAGAAGAGTGACAAGTGGCATTGTAAGAGGGTGCCAAGTGTCATTGTAGGAGAGTGACACATGGCGGCACAGGAGTTTGACAAGTGGCGTCATAGGGGAGTGACACATGGCTTTGTAGGGATGTGACATGTGGCATAAGATATTATTTGGTTTGGTCAAAATACATGTATGTATTTTGTTAAGAAAAGAGATGTACATGTATTAAGTGAGGTGGTTGGCCTTTAATGAGGTAAGTGGGAAATTATGAGGTCTTTGGCTTTGGATAGAGTTTGACCATTTGCCCAAACTTGTTCCCTCTTTCACGTGGGTTTCCTACTTTGGCCATTTGTTTTTCTTTCTTTGTTTTGGGTGGTTGCCGTGCTCCACCTTCCTCTCTTTTCTTCTCTTTTTCATTTGCTCCTAAAGAGAATCATTTGGGTTGGGATGAAGAGAGTGGATTTTTGAGAAGAGGTAAGTAGTACTATTATGATAGCATTAGTCTTCTTCTACTACTTGGTTTCTGCTTTTGATTTAAAGTGAAAATAAAGAGTAACCCAAGTGTTTGTGTGTGGTTTTGGTGCAAGTTGGAGGCAAGAGAGTCGATAAAGGAAAAGAGAAGATTGGAACAAGTAGAGAACTGTGATCGAGTTCCTAGAGGTAGGGATCGAGTGCGATTTTGTTTTCCTGGCATGTGATTGAATTATATGTGTTTAAAAGGAACCATGACTGGATGTAGATGTATATGATGAGCTTTAACTAGCTCAATTGCTCTTTTAGTGTATATTGGTTTATTGTTCATTTTGATTGCTTACAGTGCTCATGACAAGTATATATATGTTTAAAGTATGTAACTTGATCATTTGAGTGTTTGTGTTGATAATAGAGTTTGATTTTGTGAAATTCTGCTTATTTGTCATTAGACCCCTGTGTATAGTATTTATTATAAGTAGAGCTATAGGACTCCAATTGCGCTGATTCCAATTGCATCTGAAAGATAAGACTCGTATCTAAAAATGTCTAAGAGGGTGCTTGATCTAATTCAGGCCCTAAGTATCCCAAAAAGTAGTTAAAACATAGGTGATCCTGTTCTGGCAGGTTCACTGGAGCAGTATAGGTTGTTTAGATCATATCGTGAGTTGTAGATGTCCAAATGAAGAGGGACATTGTGGATTTTGTGTCCAAGTGCTTGACATGTCAGCAGGTAAAGGCCGAGCATCAAGTTCCTTCGGCATTGCTCACGCCTTTATCCGTTCGCGAGTGGAAGTGGGATGACATTGCCATGGATTTCATTTTCGGATTGCCTTTGACTCAAAAGAAGCATGATTCAGTTTGGGTGATAGTGGATCAGCTTACGAAGTCAGCTCATTTCTTGCCTGTGAGAGTAGACTATCCGATGGATCGATTGGCTAGTATCTATGTGGATGAAGTGGTCAGATTGCATGGTGTGTCGTTATCTATAGTATCAGATAGGTACCCGAGGTTCACTTCCAAGTTTTGGAAAGAAATGCAAAGGGCTTTGGGTACCAAGTTGAATTTCAGTATGGCATTCCATCCTCAAACAGATGGTCAGTCAAAAAGGGTTCAGATCCTGGAGGATATGTTAAGTGCTTGTGTTTTGGATTTTCTGGGTAGTTGGGACAGATATGTGTCGCTCATGGAGTTTGCCTAATCAGTCGAGCATCGGTATGTCACCGTATGAGGCTTTGTATGGTCGGCAATGTAGGACTCCAGTTTATTGGACTGAGCTATCCGAGCGTTTAGTTATTGGGCTAGAGTTGGTTAGGGATACCGAGAAAAAGATCAGAGTTGTGCAGCGGAATTTGAAAGCGGCTAAGGATCGACAAAAGTCTTATGCCAATCTGAAGAGAAAAGATGTGCAGTTTGAAGTCGGGGGCAAGGTTTTTCTGAAAGTTTTGCCTTGGAGGAAAGTACTTCGATTTGGAAAGAAGGGTAAGCTTAGTCCTCGCTTCATTGGACCGTATGATGTTTTGGCTAGAGTTGGTTCGGTAGCTTATAGATTGGCCTTACCGATGGAGTTGGCGAAGTTGCACGATGTATTCCATGTTTCAATGCTTTGTCGGTATAGATTAGATCCTTCTCATGTTTTGTCGGTTCAAGATGTGCAAGTACAGCCAGATTTTTCTTATGATGAGGAACTAAAAGCTATCCTAGCCCGGGAAGTGAGACAGCTGAGAAGTAAGCAGATTCCTTTAGTAAAAGTGTTATGGAATCATCATGGAGTTGAGGAAGCGACATGAGAACCAGAGGATTCGATGAGAGCTCAGTATCCACGTTTATTTTGTTCAGGTGAGAATTTCGAGGACGAAATTCTTGTTAGTAGGGGAGAGTTGTCACACCCCGTTTGCCCCCTAGTAGAACGAGCCATTTGTGTGTGCATGCATCGCGTGTGTTTTGGCATGTGATAAGGGCATTTTGGGTAAAAATGCATGTTTTGTGAGTTTTGTTAGTATGAGAGTGCATGTATGGTGTTAAGGTGTGAATTAGCTGGGTTGTGATTGTGTGTGCATGAGCATATCATAGTAGAGTGTGTTTTTGAGGATGTGCTTGTGTGTGTGTGCTCACACATTTGTAGGGTATTCATTAGTTGGGAGAGTTTTGTGTGTTTGTGATGCAGGTATTTTGGGTGTGAGTGATCAAATCCCACTAATAGGGAAGTGACACCTATCTAGGGTTAGGAAAAGAAAAAGAAAAAGGAAAGAGAAAAGGGGAAAGGGCAGTGGCTGTCCTCATTTCACGTTTCCCTTTCCCTCACTCTCTTCTTCTTCCTTTTCTCTTCCCCTAAGAACCCTAGCTTGGATTCAAAGGGCTGCTAGTGGGAATTGATTATCTCCTTGTGTCTCTTTTGGTGAGTTTTCTGCATTTCCACCTTGTTCTTCCTCTTTTTCATCTTCTTCTTCATATTTTTCTGGGTTTGGGTTTTAATCTAGGGTTTTATTATTGTGTGTTTTGTTGGGTTATTGTCAGTTGAGCCTCCCCATGACCCGAAAGGCAAGGAGAAGGCTGGAACTAGTGGAGCCCTTTAGATTTGGAGTTAAGAGAGAAGGTTTGGGAATTTCTGCTTTTGTGATGTTTATATGTTCAAATGGGTATATGCATGAATTTTTGGAAATTTGTGGGTTCTTGATGTTCTTTGTAGTTTAAATGTTATGGGCTTTGATCTAGATATATTGAGGAAGCTTCATTGTGAGTTATTAAATTCAATTGTGTACTTGATTAAGATGATGAATGAATAGTGCTGAGATTTAGATTATGTGAATTAATATGGTTTTTAGCATGATTTAATTGGAATTCTCGGTGTAAATGTTGTATTTTATGTTGCTAATGATGCTTGGGTTGCTGGAATAGAGGTAAGAAGAGGTTTGAGTTGAATATGTGTGTTTGGGTGTTTTGAAAATGGAATTTTTTGTAGATTTTCTGGGCAAGGGTTGAAAATCCCGCTCTGTCGTGAGCGCGACATTGTCGCGAGGTCGCGACAGAGCCGGGTGATAGCAGCTCTCGCATGCCGCCGAGCTTTCTGTCGAGCCATGCAGCAGGGCCGCTGTCGCGAGCGCGACAGACTGCTCGGCTGCCGAGCTGTTTAGGGCGATCCTCTGTCGCGAGCTCTCGAGTGCGAGTGCAACAGATCGGGCAGGCAGCTCACTGTCGCGAGCGCGACAGTGAGATGTCTTTGATCCCTCGCGAGATCGCGACGACCGCCGTGGTCGCGACCCGGGCAAATTTTCCTCTGTCGCGAGCGCGACAATGACTTCCTTCATGCCCTGTTTTCCAATTTTGACCTTTCCTCTAAATTGAATTTCAAATGTTTTCTTCATGAACTTTTACGTCTGTATGTTGTATTGTATGCTTAATTATATGTGCATATTATGAATCCTTTATGATAAATGATAAGATATGGTTTGGAACCTGAATTGGATTATGCATGACCTGCGAGATTCAGTCTAGTGGATAGTTAAGCATGCCTAATAAAGTCTTTTAGTTGCAGCCTCAGTTCCGTTTGGACCCCAATTAGGTCCCCGTTTGGTTCCTCGCGAACCCCTCAGTATTCGGATCTTGTTTAAGGTCCCCTCAGTAAAATGTTTCGTAATAGACAAAATGAAATGGTTTTCGATTTGTACCCGTAAGGTACTGTCAGTATTCGATTCGTACCCATAAGGTACTGTCTGTACACTCGTTATCCACTACTATGAGTCAGCAGGTGTTCCGTGTGCTTTATGTTACTCCTATGTGATTATACGAATGTGGCACTCTTATGAGTTGATAATGAGATGAATGATCAGTTATCGTAATTATGTATTTGATGATGAATGTGGGCATGTGCTATTGAAAGTATGGCTTTAGCATGCAAGCTTGTTAATATATATATATACATGTATATGTTGTGTGATAAAAACCTGTTCATGCCATTATGAATGTGTTTTGCCTTGACGACCATTGTGAATGGCCGTCCACTTTGCTTGTGTGTTTCCCCATTAAGCGTTTATCGCTTAGCACGGTACTTTTACCCGTGCAGGTGTGGAAGATGTTTTGCTTTAGGAGAGTCGTCGCCAATCAAGCTAACACAGGAAGGTTTAGTGTAGGGCTTAGCTTTTGTAATCTAGGATGATTCTTTTTGTAATAGAACTATATGTATCAGTAATTTTGTATAGCTTCCGCATTTGTATATTTCAGTTTATGTAATTATCTTTTGTTTCAGCAAGTGTGATCAGGACATTAATGTAATGGAATTTTGTTATAGTAATGTATGATCATGCATTGCTTCTCTAAAGTTTTAATTTACTCCGTACTTCTGTATGTATGTTATGGATGAATGTATGATTTGTTTTGTGTTCGCGTGGTGGCACCTTGACTCGTACGGCATCTCACTCCTTATCGGATAGGATCGACTACGTATGGGTAGGGGGTGTTACAGAGCTAGTAAATGGTATTTGCTGCCAAAGTAGTCTTCTTAACAAATGTTCCTTTAGATGTTAATAATGGCACAAAATTTAGGTCATTTGGGCATGTAAAACTCCAAATATGACTCAAATAACCCAAACTGCTCTTATGATCCGACCAAAGTAAGAACCCTTCTGTTTTGGCTATTTTTGAAATACTTAAAGCCAAAATTATTTCTCAATTCCTCTAGACATTTTTCGGTATGTGAATTATCTTTCCAACCCAACTAGAATCATACAATTTGGAGCTCTACAACTCCACTTATACCCAAAATAAGCAACAGTGGTCACGCTGAAATTTGAGCAGAGTTTCCCCTTAAAACTCAACATGCCCAAATTAACCAATTCAATACTATAATCACAATAATCTCAACTAAATTCAATCCAAATCAATCATACATATTTTAAACACAGTAATTTATCATTATACACACCAAAACGTATTAATTTCCCAAACCTTATTTGTTTTCCCCTTTTTCTTCACTTTTAGCTTTATATTGCTCCTTATCCACTTTCCTTCTCTTCTTGTTCAACTTCCAAAGCCATAATCATCACAAAACCTCATCAAAATCCATTCACATCACTAATTAGAATTCTTAGGAAGCTAAATTCTTACCTTTACTTACATAATCTTCCATCCAATATAAGTTTGAAACTTGTGGAATCTATGCATTAACTTATATCTTGAGTTTGGGAGAGAAAAATGGCATGAGGAAGAAAATGAAGAAATATGATATTTCTTACTCTTCCATCCGTTTCTCTCTCTACTTAAATACCCTCAACTTCCTTTACTTATCTTGAATGCAAGATGTCCAATTCCTATTGGTCCAATTTAAATTTTTATGCCAAATGTCTAATTTAATCCTTCATCTATTCTTTCTTCATACATTTGACATATAATTAATTCATTCACATACATTGGCTCACATGATTACTTAATTCACTCAATTAAGTCATGATTTAGCAAATTACCAAATATATCCTTGGTTTTTAACTTAATATCGATCACGTTCTGCACTTCATTTTACTAATTTAATCATCCCATTTTATATTTACCTTTTAATTAACTTTATTCTTTTCATATTCATACCAAGTAGCTCATTTCTTGCCTTAAAGTCTATAAATATCAAATTAATAATTTATCCATAACTTTTTAATTAATATAGAATGCATCATCAACTACACTTAACCATTTTAATTAATCAATTACACATTTTGATCACTTTTATACTTAAAACACATGAGAATCCAGTTAGGGTACATTTTGGGTCATTACAGATAAAATTTACAAGGTTCAGAAGAATTATCTAATTATATGCATTTTTCGTTACGCAGTGTCATAGAACGTTATTTTGGAGTTTTGAAGGCACTTTTCCCATCTTTAGAGATATACTTTCATATGATATAAAGCGGCAAAAATATATATCTCTTGCATGTTGTGTGATTTATAATTTTATTAAAATGTACGGAAATATAAATTCTTTATTTATAGCAAATGAAAATATTGTGCTTGACAATGATCAACAAAATAGTTAAATCAGCACTTTAGAGCCACGGAAAATTATTGATATAAATGCAAGTCAATTTCGTGAAATAAATAGTATTTAAGATGGAATAATCCAGAAATTGTGGTTGTATTATAATAATTGATATTTATATTGTTATTTTTTCTTAAAAAATCATTGATTTTCCTTATTGTTATGATTTTTTTAATGAATTTTTAATTTTATTAAATATTTATTTTTCAATATTAATAATTAAGTAATGTATATGCATAACATTTATTAATGGATATTAGAAACATTATAATTAAAAATTATGATACCGTTTTTAAATTTACAAAAGAAAAATAAATAATAAAAATTAAAAATAATTTCTGAATTTTAAAGAATTAAAAATAAAAAACATACGAACTTATTCTTTTTAACCGGAGAGTATAGTTTTTGAAAATGATTATCACAGTCCGGGTACACTACCGACCCCTCAATTTTCAACCCCTCTTTTTTGCCCTTTTCTACAGTTAAATTTCAAATTAATTTTAAATCAAATTGCCAAAATCCCTACTCTGTTCTCCCATTATTCCCCCCCCTTATCTGAGTTAGGAGAGCAGTCGGGTGGCTCTTCCTCAGGTATGAGGAGAAGCAGTTTGACCCAAAAGCGAGGTTCATCGTCCTCCAGAAAATCCTTATCATCAGAGAATGGCGCCCACGGAACCATCTCCAAGCCATCGTCTCCTCCCGCCCAATCGTATGCCTTCTTACTTCAACTGTTTTTCTTCCCTACAGATGAGCAATGCCTTTTTCTATTGTTTGTTTTCTCCTTGATGTTTTTTGTCTTTAGTTTATGTATAATGTTTAGCATGGAAGCTGTTATTGAGAAATTATTTTGATTGTCAAGATATTTGGATTAGCAGTTTGTTACTGCAATGGATTAAAATTGATTTTTTTAAATTATTTTTATGAGAAATTGTTTTGATTGTCAAGATATTTGGATTAGCAGTTTGTTACTGCAATGGATTAAAATTGAATTTTTTTTTTAATTATTTTTATGATAAGTTTCTTCTTCTTCTTCTTCTTATTATTATTTTTGGAATTCTTGGAGGCCTGTTGGCGGAGAGCGGACGGTGAAGAAGTTGAGGTTGTCAAAAGCTCTCACCATTCCTGAGGGTACTACTGTATCTGATGCTTGTCGGAGAATGGCAGCTAGGCGTGTGGATGCTATTTTATTAACTGATGCCAATGCTTTACTTTCTGGGATTGTAACTGACAAGGTAATTGTTTCTTGTTTTATTGTTTTTTTGGTGATTGGTTCTATCATTATATTTTCACTTTTTTGCTTTGGGTTATGTGGTGTTTAGGACATTGCTGCTCGAGTAATTGCGGAGGGATTGAGACCAGAGCAGACAACAGTATCAAAGATTATGACGAGAAATCCTATATTTGTCACCTCGGATTCATTAGCCATTGAAGCTCTTCAGAAGATGGTCCAGGGTGAGCTTTTATCTAATCTTAGTTAATTTGGAGACACAAAAATGAAGTGTTATATTATTATCTTTTTGATTACTATCAGCTGTGAATGTGCTAGGTGGAAATCACCAATATTTGTGTTCGTTAATGTTCTTATAAACCTATTTGTCATGTTGACCTCTGCATATAATGAAGAAAGAAGATTGCTATCTTCATTTTTCCATTTGACAATAGGTGGAGGAAAAAGAGGTCTGAATCAAGTATTGGAATGTGGGGGTGGGGTGGGGTTTTAAGGGAGAGGGGGGTGGCTGCTTAAAGACATAAAAAGTTATTGTGAACTCTTCAAAATAGTTTTAATTTTGTTAAGGTTATGAAGCATTGTGCAAACATATTTTCCTTAGAATAAAATTTACTAGGATCAATCCTATAAGAAGAAAATTTTTTAGTCAGTCGTGTAAGAAGAAAATTCTGAATATTTGGCAAATATTATATTCTTGGTAGTATAGTTCATGGAATTCTTACCATTTAGAGCTTTGTCTCTTTGGCCAGTTTTCTATTTGCAAATGTGCCCACTGTTATTGCTGGTGCACTTGAGGTGGAGGTGGTTGAGATGCTTAAGGAGTTTTGGAAGGATTTCTCTTGTTCCCTTTTGTAAAATAAGGCATGGAATATACCTGTTCAGTTAGTTTCAAATAGTCTCAGAAGTGAAATGTGGTTATTTTATGTATTACTGTTGATGTTGAAACTTCTGAGCATATTCTTTTGGTAGCATCTCAGTTGATATTATGCTACTGCACAGGAAAATTCAGACACCTTCCTGTTGTGGAAAATGGTGAAGTTATTGCATTGCTGGACATTACAAAGTGTCTTTATGATGCCATATCTAGAATGGAGAAGGCTGCTGAGCAGGGGAGTGCAATTGCTGCTGCAGTTGAAGGGGTGGAACGTCAATGGGGAAGCAATTTTTCTGGTGAGATGAATTTCTTTTTTCTTTTGAAATAATAGGATGTAGAACTGCTTCTATGTATTATATCCATGCCACCTATATGATTGGCTCTCATATTTTGGGAATTTCTCCAGTGTACATGTTTGCTTAATCTTTATGGCTTGCCAAAAAAAAAAAAGAGCTGGTTCCAGAGTTCAAGGTTGAAAGTTTGTAATTTTGAAATATCTATTACCATGCTATTTTTTTATGTAGATTTGCAAGTGAGCTTAGGGGAATTGGTTCATGTTTTTCATAGAGCTGTATTTTTCATATATTTTACTAGATATGTACACGTCTTATCTCTGATGCTACAAATTAAATTGGCAAGATGTCTTAAAGTGATCATTTTGTAAATTGGAAACTGGGCGCTGATTTGATCCACCCCTATTTTGACATATAAGTATGCCATACTGACATAATAATTATAGTTTGATTCCAAATGATACATGTCAAGATCCTGGGTTTTTTTTCTTATTATGAGGAGTGACACTGGAATGTGTTCCAGATAAGCCTAGTGTTTATGTTCTTGTCTCATGACTTCCTTCATGACCTATCTCTATTGTGATTTGGGCAGTGTTGAGAGAGAACCCCTCAATTTCTGAGTATAAGCTCAATTTGGAAACAAGCAGAAGATGTATGCCTTCACTGCAAATCATCCATAAATAGCAGCACTATTTTGACATATGACATACTGACATAATAATTATAGTTTAATTCCAAATAATACATATCAAGATCCTGGGTCTTTTTTCTGATTATGAGTGACACTGGAATGTCTTCCAGATAAGCCTAGTGTTTGTGTTCTTGTCTCATGACTTCCTTTCTTCATGACCTATCTCTATTGTGATTTGGGGAGTGTTGAGAAAGAACCCTTCAATTTCTTAGTATAAGCTCAATTTGGAAACAAGGAAAAGATGTATGCCTTCACTGGATATCATCCATAAATAGCAGCACTATTTTGACATATAAGTATGACATACTGACATAATAATTATAGTTTAATTCCAAATGATACATGTCAAGATCCTGGGTCTTTTTTCTTATTACGGGAAATGACATTGCAAAGTCTTCCAAATAAGCCTAGTGATTATGTTCTTGTCTCATGACTTCCTTCCTTAATGACCTATCTTGCTATTGTGATTTGGGGAGTGTTGAGAGAGAACCCTTCAATTTCTGAGTATTAGCTCAATTTGGAAACAAGGAAAAGATGTATGCGTTACTGCATAGCATCCATAAATAGCAGCACTGGCATCAAAATAATTGAACTAAATTACTGATCCATAACTCCCTTACAGGACTATTTTGTTTATAGCAAACGTGCACTAAATACAACTACCAGTAGTGAAGTAGCAGCTGCACAAATTGAAGCTGATAAAGTAAAAGGTGACAAATCACAAGTCACTGCAGAAATTGAAATTCACTTCTGTTCTGATCTGCACAACCATGAGTAGATCCTTTATAAACCTGAGCAGCTTTGTCATAGTCAATAGCTGGTTACTGTTTCTTGTTATCAACCGTAACATTAAGACAATCTAGTGTGAGGAGGAGGTGGCAGGATAGTGGTGCAATTTGCCAGACAGAACATTTTTCTCTCGCTCTCTATCTCTCCCTCTTTTTGCAAACTTGGTTATGTAAAACAATAACTGCTTTATTTTATTTTATTTTCTTATATTATTGTCAACAGTTACAATAGACAATCTAGTTTGAGGAGGTGGTGCAATATGCTGGAGAGAACATTATTGTCTCTCTCTGGTTTAGTGGTAATGTTTCATTGTCCCTAATAGAATGCAGTGTTTATTGCCAATGTCTTACTGTAGTGGTTCATTGTTTGCAGCCAACAGTTCATAATTAATTTTAAAATGTTGGGTAACTTTGCAGTTGGACATTAATTTATAAGTTGACTATTAAGGTCATTAATATCATATTATTTGTTTTATAAATACATTGGTTTTTAATGTCATACTGCCCGCCATATCAAAAATTAATTTAGCTAAACATAAATTAAAGAAAAAACTTTCCCAGCCAATAATTAATTATAAGAGCATAAAAAGTACATTATAAGAATGATAAATACAACAACAACAATCTTAATTCCATACTAGATGGGTTGGCTATATGGGTTTTTTGTCTCAAGTTCTCTCTATCCAAAGCCGTATTTTTCTCAATATTAAGTAATTGTAAATTCTGACACTGTTTCTCTCCATGTTATCTTATGTCTATCTCTACCATTTTTCTTTACTTATAAACTAAACAATAATATCTTTGAACTTGAGCATCTGCTGTCCAAACCATTTTAAACGACCTTCTCTTATTTTATCTCCAATATGTGCTACATACAACTTCTGTCTAATTTGCTCATTCTAATCTTGTCCGACCTTGAATTTTCACTTGTCCATCTTAACATCATCATTTCTGCTACATCCTTATCTTAAAAGAATGGTAAATAGCAGTTTAAAGTTCCATGTGTTTTATATTATCTCCCTTAAATTCTTATTACTTTTAATATTCTTTATTAGTCATTACAATTATATTTTTGAATTATAGAGATTGATGTAATTGTAACTAAAAAAAACCTAAGAAAGGTTATTTTTTGTACTAAATACCTAAAAGCTAGCTTTTAATCTTGAAAAGCTGAGATTTCCACCTTTTTATGAACTTTTAGTAAAAACTTCAAAGTCATGGAGGCACAATTTTTCCCCAGATTATTTGTAAGCAACCACATTTGAAACAAATACTCAATTGAAAACCAAGCTCAAAAGCTGCCCTTTATATAAAAAGGAGGTACCTTTGATCCATTTATCCAAATTTATCAAGAATCAACACCTTCATTCAGAACCCTACACTCTATTCCCTATCTCAAGTTTGCAAATTTCATTTATTACTGTGCCTTTGCTGCTTAAGAATCAAACCAACATGCCATATCTAATAGTCATCCATGTTTATAATATCTTTCAACTAATGCTTTCCAAAATCTCAAACCTCATTAAGGTGCTCTCAACAAGTTGGATATTGGGAAGATGTTTATAATGGTGGAGATAGGTGACGAACATGGTGTCGGTGAAGCAGGAATTAGATAATTATAGTGGTAGGTGGGCCACTGAAGTAAAGGGACACTAAAGGAAATTCATCAAATTTTTGGGTGTGAGGGATATTAATATTGGATTTATTATAAACAAATTGATGTTTAGGAATTTTCATGTGGTTGTGTGCTAAATTGAGGGACAGCTAATGAAATTTATCAAATCAATACTATCAAAGGAAAATAATTTTTGTTACAAGGTTTATGTGTTTGTTCATTTAGCATATCATTTATGACTAAAAAAGTCTTTTTTTTAATTAATTTATTTTAAAATTGCTAGATTTTAGTTTGAGAGTATTCACAGATTTTTTTTAATTAAATTTAAATGTTTATATTTTCTTTTTTCTTTTTTCAATTCATAGGCTTTCTACTAGGGATCAAACTCTAAACCACACAACCTTGGAGATGAATTCAATATGTTACCACTGAGTGAAAGCTCATTAGCATTTTAGAAAATGTGTGAAAACATAATTTGAAGTTATTTTGTTACTTTTTCTTTTTTAAGCTGAATACATCTGGAGCTCTGTGTACTTACCCCTTTTTTCAATTAGCCCCTTGTGCCATTTTTTTTTCTTTTTTCTTTTTTCTTTTTCTTAATTTGCCCGCCTGCATTTGCCTTTTTGGACTATGCAACCCCTATCTTTTAAAATTTGGTTTCACTTAATCTGGAACACCCAATTTATTCCATTGCCTAACTTGGGAGGTATTACATTGTCTAGTATCCTGTGCTTGTGTATATTATATATATGCTTAAGCAATATTTCAGATTTGCAATAACATTCCTGTATAGAAATTATAGCATAGAAACACTTGTTCCACCTATTTCCACCTGTGGTGATATAAACAATATTCACCTTATGTCAACATATATATATATGACCTACAAAAATCTTATGCTAGTTCAGTTCTGTGCATCTCTGTGAATAGGTGACAAACTCAAACCCATCCAACAAAATAATAATGGAAGCTCAGCTTCCTAAAACCTCATTATTTCATGATTTAATGAACATCAAAATAGATTATATGTATATTACATCACAAAATTTATGATATACAAAGCTTTCCAATCTAAAACTGCCAAAACTAAAAGTTGAGACTGTGTCTTGAAGGGTTTGTGGACTATCTAAACTGTGTATACAGGCAATAAAATCCCCATGCGCTAAACAATTTTGCTTAGTGGCGTTTACTCATCTTAGACGGCTATTGTTTTGTCGGCTTCAGGACCAACAATAGTAACACATAAAATAATAAAATAATCTCATATTATTTCACATCAAGTTATATTGATTAATAAAAGGGAAACAAATAAGCAATCGTAATGAATACATATATAGTTTACATCAAATTAGGTAACCACCTTATAATTTGATAAGTATTCGTGCAAGCCATAAATCTCCAATCATTTATTATCCAATATGGATTTATACTCCACATGAAAAGCAATTTTATAAATCATACTTTTATGTTCACATATATAAATGCACAAATACATATAACACAACCATTTGGAGTGCCCAAGGTAGCCCTAAACTGAACTGAAGGACAAGGATGTGGGGAGATTGCAGCATCTTCCTTTGGCTTCCGTCTTACACCATCTGTAAATTGTGGATGCTAGCATCATATCATGTAAGTGACTATATAGCAGCATTGTCGTCTTTTGGATACCGTCTTACGCCATCAGTAATCTGTAAACTCTAGCGGTTACATAAATTGTAACTGTATGCAGTACTGCAGAACTGTATTCCTATTGGCATGCCAATCTATCCTTAGACCTAGTTTTGGGTTCAAGCTACTACGGGCATTGATTTATATTAATTTCAATTACTTTTATGCAAACATGTCATTATTAAATTATGCGTGTACACTTGGTGTTCAATGTCGGTGAGCATCTGTCTTTAGGCTTCCACATAGTCTAGAGGATGAAAAAGTAGGTTCAGTTGCAATTTGCTTGAAAGAAGATGCATATTTGGTCCTCAGTCTGTGGTGTGGTACTGTGTTGGATGAATTAGCATAGTTAAGTCAACTTGTAGAGTATTGGAATGTTCAAGACAAGTTTGAATAGTTTTCTCCTTAAGTAAGTTTGTTTCCGGTCAAGAAAGGTGTAGAAATTTTGTTTCTGGTCAAGAAAGGTGTAGAAATCTTACTTTTTTTTTTTTTTTTTTTGTGGGGGGGCGGGGCGGGGGGTGTTGGGGTTGGGAGGATTAGGGACTAAATAGCAGTGGAAGTGGAAATGCATCATTTGGAAGGCCTTACAAGTGGTGTGAATTTAGAAAGTTTGAGATAAAAGAGGACTAGAAGAAGACTGAAACTACTTGTTCTAAAGCAAAAATATCTAGAGGTTAAATGAGCTGTAAACAAGTTAGGCCAGCATTTATCAAAAAAATTGAGTAAGGCATAACTAGAAGGATGCTGGGCAACAGTACCTGCTATAATTGCAATGAGATATATTCCCAAGTCATCGCCGCACTGCAGGAGACTGGTTTAGATTGAAGGATGGCATTATGGTCCCAAATTATGGATCTGGATACTAGGCAATTAATTGAGCTCATTAAAGGGAGCAAGAACCTTCAAGCTTGTTAAAGGTAGCATTAACCTAACTACTAGTTGAGAGACATCAATTCTTTTAGGGTTTTGATAAGTTTTCTGCTGCTTTATTTTTGTTTCATCCATCTCTTTAAATGGAAACTTGTTACAAAAATAAGGAAAGTTCTAATTAAGGCTGAAATATGGAGACATACCGAAATGGAACTCTTCTAATCTAGGAAACTAAAATAAAATAAGAAAGAAACCACATTAATTATGCTTGCGATCAGCTGGCTAGTCCAGGAAACTTGATAGAAGGAAACAGATCATATTAATTCTGCCCGTGACAAGCTATAACAGATGGAAGAATGGGTGCTAATGAAGAGGGACAAGAAATTGCCGAATAAGCTCATGCTGTTAGTTAACTCAAAATGCTGAAACCATGCAGGTTTGTGTCCTTTTTCTTTGACATTGTTGTTGGGGTTGGGAGGATTAGGGACTACATAGCAGTGGAAGTGGAAATGCATCATTTGGAAGGCCTTACAAGTGGTGTGAATTTAGAAAGTTTGAGATAAAAGAGGACTGGAAGAAAGCAAAAATATCTAGAGGTTAAATGAGCTGTAAACAAGTTAGGCCAGCATTTATCAAAAAAATTGAGTAAGGCATAACTAGAAGGATGCTGGGCAACTGTACCTGCTATAATTGCAATGAGATATATTCCCAAGTCATCGCTGCACTGCAGGAGACTGGTTTAGATTGAAGGATGGCATTATGGTCCCAAATTATGGATCTGGATACTAGGCAATTAATTGAGCTCATTAAAGGGAGCAAGAACCTTCAAGCTTATTAAAAGTAGCATTAACCTTAATACTAGTTGAGAGACATCAATTCTCTTAGGGTTTTGATAAGTTTTCTGCTGCTTTATTTTTGTTTCATCCATTTCTTTAAATGGAGACTTGTTACAAAAATAAGGAAAGTTCTAATTAAGGCTGAAATATGGAGACATACTGAAATGGAACTCTTCTAATCTAGGAAACTAAAATAAAATAAGAAAGAAACCACATTAATTATGCTTGCGATCAGCTGGCTAGTCCAGGAAACTTGATAGAAGGAAACAGATCATATTAATTCTGCCTGTGACAAGCTATAACAGATGGAAGAATGGGTGCTAATGAAGAGGGACAAGAAATTGCCGAATAAGCTCATGCTATTAGTTAACTCAAAATGCTGAAACCATACAGGTTTGTGGCCTTTTTCTTTGACATTGTTGTTGGTATCATTGAGTCAGGTACTGCCCACAGTTTTGTTGCTGCATCTTCGGCTACTCAGCTCAGTTTTGCTGTGGACGGAGGGAAGAATTTGATGTCACTGTGGCTAATATGGAAAGACTCTGGAGTCCAAGAGTAACCTAGGGGCACTTGATGCAGTGGAAGGGTTTAGGGCAATAAGATGCAACAATTAGGGCTGGAATAGGGTTGATTGTAGTTGGAACAAAATAAAATTAAATAATTAAGTTTGAAAAGGTCTTTGAGAATAATTTTGAATTGGGAAATTACACAAAGCAATAATTGAATAATTCTTTCCTATATATACTAGCTAAGACAAATAAGGAAAATAATTCCTTATAATTTGTTTTTCCTTTTTTTTATTAAAAAAAAAATTCCTGACTAATTATTAACTTAAGTATTTTACTAATAGGAATTTTAGATGAAGAAAAACAGGAAACTCTATCTATTTACTTTACTAAATAGCAATCCTAAAAGAAGAAAGAAAATTAGATTATTCAAAATCTTATTTTGATAGGAATATGCATCGAATAGGGCATTCTTAAACACAAGACTCATTGCTTTGAAGAATTTATTTTGTGTTGGTGGCATAGGGTAGTTTTGGGAGCTGGGGAGTGGGGAGTGGGTGGGGTTTTCTTTTGTTGGAGAGAGTTTATCTCAACTTATCAAGACCATGAAGTCATTTCACGAAGAAGGAACACTACTATTGTGCCAGGACCTTCCCCTATTCTGCATATACCTTTGAAGTTAGAAAATAAATAATATTAAGATAATCTAATAATATTATCTAGTTTTTTTTTTTCCTTTCATATTCTTATACTTAACCCCACATTTTTTGTCAAGTTCCCTCTACATTGGCATTATTATGTATAGGTTATAAATATAATGCAGTAATTGTGACATTTTTTTCATCTTTTCAAGTGGATACAATCTCCAAGCCATTCTTTTTTCATCAAATTCTTTCGTATTGCTCTATCTTTTTTTTTTTTCAATTCTCTGAATTACATTGATTAGTCCTGTTCTACTTTCATGTTCCCATTTCAGCTCCGTATGGCTTCATAGAGACATTGAGGGAGCGGATTTTCAAACCTTCTTTGTCGACTATCATTGGTGAACAAGCCAAGTAACTTTTCATCTTCGCTTGCAGTTTGGCCCATTTTTAGTTGAATTTTCTATCTGCAGCACAGCGGATATCTGCATTTGTGTTACCAATTTTTTGTAGCCTTGTGTGTCTAGGGTTGCAGTTGTTGCGCCATCAGATCCTGTGTCTGTTGCTGCCAAAAAGATGCGTGATTTGCGGGCTAATTCAGTTGTCATTGTGACAGGGAACAAAATTCAGGGGATACTCACGTACTATTCTTTTTCTTGACAGGCTTTTCTTAAGTAATTTTCTCATTATTCTCTGCTACTACATATTGTCGAGAGTAGATTTTGTTGGTTTTGATTGATGCTTACTTATCTGTCATTAACGGTATTTCATTGCAGATCCAAGGATATTCTCATGCGAGTTGTTGCACAAAATCTTTCTCCAGCATTAACACTGGTGGAAAAGGTGCATTATGAAAAGAATTCAGTGTGAATGATTTGTATTTTATTTTGTTGTTTTTGGTATTAAATGTTCAATTCTACTACATGTTTACACTTGTCAGATTATTCGACTTATGTAATTTAGCCATGTGATATCTGTTGTGGGTGAAACTGTTCTGTTTTATTCCATGAACAGTGTCAAACTTATCTTGTTTAAAGATGATTGTCCTGTTGCGCAATATAAAAGTCAGGAGTTTAGCTTTTTTTATAATCAATCTCCCATGCTTCTTCCCTATGTGTAGTGTGTGATGCAAAATATGGTGCATTTTCCTTGATGCTAAAAGTTAAATTTAATTGCTTGCAGATATGTTCTTGCCCCTGGGAAGTAATTTATTGTGCATGTCTGCTTGGTCATACATCATGCATGGTTATAGCTTTTTGAAATAAAAAATGAAAGTTTTTTTTATTAATTTTTTTATTGCTTTTTAAGGATTGAAATGATGTTAATGTAGTCATCTTAATTATGTATTCGATTATCTTTTCAGTAATCTTGAGTTTTAGTAATGAGTTTGGTATCCAAGCGTTTAAATTCGTCTCATAGTTGCCTTTAGTACAAATTTTCCAGACAAAGACTGTCATTACTAATGAAGGAGAGAATAAACATTTCTTTCACCAAATATAGAGAACATTTTTTATTATGCCCATGTAGGTCTTTTCATTTCACTCTCAATCAAGTTTTACATTTCAATTTTTTACATCTCTACCAAGTGCTAGCATTCTCAAGCTTACTAGAACTTATCGATATTTTATTGAAGTGAAAAACTGAATCTGGATCCTCCATGTGAGCTCCAGTAATTCAAGGTTTTCAATGATGCATCAGATTTGTTTTGCTAATTTCTCACATTCTCAAATGGATCACATTGTTTTTGACGCAAGTTCCATTATTTAATCCTTTGTCTTTTCAATTCATTTGTAAGTGAGACTTCAACTACTGCTCTTCATGTTTTTATTTTTATTCATCTAATGCTCCAGGTAATGACTCCAAATCCTGAATGTGTAACCATGGAGACAACAATCCTTGATGCATTGCATATAATGCATGATGGGAAATTTTTACATCTACCTGTAATGGACAAGGGTGACCTCTTCTTCCTTTTTAACTGTTGAATTTTCACTTTTAACTGTTGAAAAGCTTCTTCATTTTTATATACTTGACATCTGGTTTGCAGATGGATCTGTGGCTGCCTGTTTGGATGTACTGCAGATAACTCATGCTGCAATTTCTCTGGTAAAATTCATGTCTATTTCTTATAATAATCACATCTAATTTCTAGAGTAAAGTATGATAAGATGTTAAGTCTTGCTTAAGATGGACCTTTCTTTTTGTCAGTTTGCTACTGAAAATGAAATCATGCTCATTCTTGGATGAAGTGTTATTGCAAGAATCTTAGATATTATTACTTTAGGGTTGTTCTTGTACTTTGTCTGAAGCTTGTGAAATTTGTGGGTCTCGTGTACTTGATCTTCATTTATTTGAGGTAATAACTGCAGTATTTTGAACATTTAAAGGTTGAAAGTAGCTCTGGAGCTGTTAATGATGTAGCAAACACAATGATGCAAAAGTTCTGGGATTCTGCCCTGGCTTTGGAGCCACCAGATGACTACGACACTCAGAGGTCATTGCTGTTACACATTGATGATATATCTTGTGACCTGGTTATTTCTGACTCTGTAACTAATCCTGTAGGATGTTGATTTCAGTGAATTGTCTGCAATAATGACGTCAGGCGGAACTGAGATTGGAAAGTATTCTTATCCATCTCTTGGTCTTGGAAATTCATTTACCTTCAAATTCATGGATCTCGAGGGTCAAGTACACCGTTTCAATTGTGGTATGTTGTTATTGATAACAGAACTTTTGGGGGTGGCAATTCTTGTTATCTATCATGTGATGTGTTGAAGATTGGGTATGATGGTATTTATGTTGACATTCCATCAACTCATAATTTGTTATTTTTGCCAAAATTTCTGGAACAGAAAGTGCATGTTGCTTCTCTTAGACAGGCAACATGGGATTTGCATATGCATACATTCATATGTCAAGTGTTGATGCTTCTTTCTACCAACAATCAAGTCGCTATTCGGATTGGAAATTGCTCAATCTACATCCTTTAAAGGAAATCAATTAGAATCTTGGCTGGTCAGGACCAAGCATTTTTTTTTTTAATTGTTTTCCAATTGCAGGGCCTCCACCATTCACCACACCAGTTTTTTCAAACATTAATCTGAATTGACAATCCCATGCAAAGAAAAGAAAAACACTCATCTTAAAGCAACGACCAACATTGGAAACTAACACAACATTTTCTTCTAACGTATTGAAATATTCTAACTTGTGTTTCCTTAATCAATTATAAATAACCTATCTTTATCTTAAAATTTTAAGTTCTAGAACTTGCATTGTTTGTGATACAGTAAATTTTGTGTTGATATTTGTGACCTGAGGTTCCTTTTGTTTCATGAAAATAACTTTAGGAAAATAATTAGCGCATTTTCTGATTTTTTGAGACAACTAAAAAAAATATGTAAAAGGAAAAAAATTATCTTGGTCAATGGAAAAAAAAAAGCGCATAAGAACATGGGAAAATGACTTGCTGTCTAGATGGGAAGTCATTTTCGTGTGTGGTGCTCTGCTACATGCTGAATGGAGATCAAATTAGTTTCTTTTTTTCCTTTATTACTTATGTTATAAGAAAAAGAAAAAAATAAAAAGGATAAATGAGACTTAGCAAGGTAAGTGTGTATTTTATTATGAATTTATGTTATGCAATTTATTAAAAATAATTGTAGTGATTTTAATTTTATTAAATTTTAATCTTCATAAATTTACAATTTTTCTGCATATGGATCGTGCCTCTACTTTTCTTGCAATTTTTTAGTTGCTTTTATGCATAAATTATTCTTCTATACTGGATTGACAATGTGACGAATGTCAAATATTATTTTTTGTAATAATGTACTTGAATTTCGGATATGAATGTTATATGCATGTTGATTTGTGAATCTTTCATTTCTTCATATCAAATTTGTATACAGAAAAAATGATTATTGTAAATGTGCACCGAAACATGAGAAAATATTTCCATTTTACTTTCAGTGTACAAACAAACAAGAGAAAATTATTTGTTTTCCTGGAAAACATTTTGCACAGACAAGTTATTCTCCACGAAATAAATAAAGCCCAAAAGTGGAAATTATAGGATATAAGTAAATAGGAATAAATAATTTACTTCTTTTTTTGTAGTAATGGGGTTTAACTTGAAAATTGTGCATAATAAAATTTGAATTACAAAATTTGGAATTGACTGACAAACAATGTGATGCATATTTATTATTTCATTTTAAGAAGAGCCCTGAGAAGTTCTAAAATTTTCCAGGATTTTGCTGCAAATAAGAAGTATCATGGCATAGTTGTAAAAACCTCATATATATTAGGATCCTAGAAGCTGCTATCCTTTTAGCTTGAACAAGGCCACCCTACAATTGAGGTAGAGGTTTGAAACTGAATTGTAGGACATTTTCTTGAACCTGACTGTTATTGGTCAATGTTTTCTTTTTGGTACAGTTCATTGGTTACTTGATTTTTTTGTTAATAAATTTAATTTTTATCAATTTATTAAACTCGATCTTTACCTAGAAAAATTTTTAAATAGTCCTTTTCAAACAAAAACTGTTATTTTATAATATTTATTTACTATTTTATTGAATGAAGGATTAATATATACTCCCCGCACTTGCCCATTTTTGTCTCTTAGAGTTTACTTTATTTATTTATTTTCTCAGTCTATCCATTGTACTAGTATTTTAGGCACAAAAGCACTTGCATATTGAATTTTAAGTTCATTTATGTCTATGGAGTTGGCATGGAAACTCCATGTCAGCTCCAGTTCCTTAAATGAACCCAAAATTTTAGAAATAGGTTCTTTGCTGCACCAAAAACATTGATATGAGGGTTAGATTGAGAAAAATATGGGTATAGGGGGCTAACTGACTAAAATGGGTGAGTACAGGGGGGTTCGGTATGTAATAGGTCTTGAATTAAGAATAAAAATGCAAGCAATCATTATCAGGCTGTTATAATATTTTGAAGTAGTTATACATTATGATGATATATTTGAAATGAACAATATTCAATGTACTTAAAAAATCAAGAATGTTTTTACAAAAACCTATATACCACTTTGGTTTGGTTAACCACCAATTACCGAAAATGAGAACTGTATACTGATTGTTCAAAATTATCAGTTAATTTAATCGACCTTTTCATACTGGTTTCCAGTCAGTGGTTTCTTCTCATGGTTTGTTTTGCCCACTTCTATACTAAGGATTTCTACAAAATACAAAATATGTTTCAAGGAGTTATAGTTGGTCACAACTTTATGTACTTGCATTAGTTTAAGGTTTGGCATGTTAATCCATTACATCATCTTGTGTGAGAATTGTGTTAACATGATGTGTTTAAGGCAAAACTAAATTCTTTATTATGCCAATTGTGAGGCGTGTGTATATTCTGGGTCGAATATTACTACTGGGAATTGATATTTCCTGGTCTTTTGGTATTTTTTTTTATTGGGTATCTTATTAAACATCCTGTGGGCTATTGACTAAATTTATTTTTTGATGGAAGGACCATAAGTTAAAGGGAGAATGAAAAGAGACTCAAATCACAATCTTCTTGTTGTGCTATATATACGGCTATAAAGGCTTTTGTTTGCTTTAGGCTGTACGATGTGGATATTAGTGAAGTTATCCAATCAAACCAAAAAATGAAATTTACATTTTTCAGGCACTGAGGATTTAAATGAGCTTATATCTGCTGTCTTGCAAAGGATAGGCATTGGTTGTGATGGAGATCACCTGCAACTTTTGGTTAGATAACATCGTTGTGATTTCTTTTGTGAATCGCTGTTTGACATTCTGGCATATTTAACTGTATGTTTTTATTTTTTTTACAGTATGAAGATGATGAAGGCGACAAAGTTTTACTGGCAACTGATACTGATCTCCTCAGTGCCATCACCCATGCTAGATCAGCAGGGTTAAAGGTAATATTTTTCTTGTATGCAAGTATTTATTTGAGTTTGGTGATATTCACTGAACATAGTAGAAAATTTTTGTACTTGCTTGACTTGAGATTTGACCAAGTTTGTAAGGTTTACCTTACATTGGTTGTATGATGGAGCCAGATATGAGTAAAAAGGAGCTTAATTCTACTAGATATTGTATTTACATTATGACATGGACCTGGTTTTCTGGAGTAGCTATTTGGAAAATTCTATTTAGATAAAAATTAGACCAAGTAACCTTATGTTAGTGAAAAATGATAATCATCAGACAAATTTAGACCTAAAATCCTGCAAAAGTGATGAAACCTAGAACAATGTGTCCAGGAAAGATGTCAAAACTAGAATATTTATCCTAAAGATACACAGGGGTGGCAATAATAAATATAGCAAAAAAGCCTGAGACTTTAGGCTAGTAGAGACTAATGCTAGAACATCAAGTAGATATTATGATTTGGAGAAAACCTCAAATGGCTACACTCTAAAGTAGTCTTAAAAGACTACCAGCATTAATAGCAAATTACATGTCAGCCCTCAATTATAACTAAAACCTTTAGGTTATGTTTGGTAGTGGAACTCCAAAGGGTAATTTTTAACATGCTTACCATCTCTGGTACTATCTATGGACGGAAAAATTCATGGGGTTATCAACTCCCATATGAAAGGGAGTTGATTGTCACCTCTTGCCCCACAAGTGTAATGTGGATTAATGAAATAACAAAGTTGTTGTTTCTTTCTTTTTTTCTTTCTTTTTTCCAATTGGAGATATATTAATATATGTTATTAAGATAATTGTTTTCACTGTTATACTAGTTCACAACTGAATGTTCTAATATTTTTTCTATTTTGTCATTTTAATTATACTGGAAGATATATAGTGTATTTATCTGTCTATATTATTTTTAACATATAATATTCAATAAAGTTTAATAATAAGTTCAAAATATTGTTATATAATATTCAATGATGTTCAAATTTATTTATTAGTATCCATCCCTACAATACTGCAGCAAACACAAACATAATTGTGACCGAGTTACTCTTGTAAGGATTTATTATTCCTTTAACAGTACTCCATTAAGAGTTAACTCTGCAACTTTAACGCCCTCTTCTAACACCCCCTTGCCAAATGCAACCTTAAACTAAACAATGTAACTTCAAGATATGATAGGTAGTAGGCATATGACTTTTCATTTAAACGAAGTTCTCTCAAATAAATCGTGAAAATAAACTAACTAATTGAAATATAATTCTTGCAAAATGAAAGTTTTTGCTCCTCAACAAACAATAAAGAAAAACCACAATACTTGGTCAATGCTATTAATTGCGGGATTGTGTGGACTGCGAAAAAGGTTTGGGTACTGTAAACTTTGGAAATATTATTAGCAAACTCAATATTTTAGGTTCAGCCCCCTAAAAACAAAGTAAAAAGAATAGTTCCATACTGCCCAGAAACTTTTAACCCAAAAGAAAGAACAAAAACTCAGTTTAGCCTATAATCTCTATTTTTTTTAATGAAATCAATCCCCTAAATTATCATCGTGCATTTTTCTTTGAATTGATCAAGGTTCTTCGCTCTCTTTAGGTGCTTTTTATAGCTTTGCATGTAAATCTTTCATTTGTTTTATTTCTTTTTTTCATATTAAGCATGCTAATAGTAATAACATACACTCCCTATTATCTCGTGATTTTTTTTTCACATCCCTTTATCTTGACATCTTCTAGGGAGTATGATATATACGTGTGTGTATAAATTACCTATAATTGATACTTTTTCATGCTTAATAAATTCTTAATATATTAGACAATTTGAATGTACATATTTATAAGTTTAATTTAATTTTACTCTCCCTGAAAACAAAAATTTCTAGCACCACGTCTCGCTGTTATTGAATATTTGTCTCAAGCAGATTGGACAGGATCCAGATCCACTACATGATGCTGTCTTTGTTGGTGAAAATGTAATTTCATAGGGTAAGAAACACAATGTAGTTTCCCAGGTTAGTGTAGGTTTAGGGCTATGGCACAATTTGTGTCTGAGATAGTATGGATGTCTTAACAATTGAATGAAGTTGGTTTCAAGTCTTCTCTATTGGCAGAATTATGGTTGATAATAAAGCTGCTATTCATGTTAACTCTAATTCCATGTTTCATGAGCTAATTAAGCATATTGAGATTGATTGTCATTTTGTTCATACAAAATCCAATAAGTTTTCATCACATATCTTAGAACTGGAGAATGGCTTGGAGAAATTTTCATGAAAGCCCTTAGTGAGACATGGCTTGATGGTATATATATCAAGCTGGGCATGATAGTGATTGTGACTTTGTCTGTAAAAGGAGAGAAAATTTCATCATTACAAATGTAAATAATGGAGAATGGCGTGTAGGAGTTGTCATGAAGTTGGGCGTGATAATCACATATGCTTTAAGCTTGAAGGAGGGTGTTAGAGAATGAGAAAAGTAAATATTCTGTATAACATAGTTTTAGGAACGAGAATGATTTCCTAGCAAAATCAAAGGGATTAGTTGAGATTGATTCTTTCCGAACTCAGCATTTCTATGTATATTTGAAGGATGGATAAGAAAAATATATATTTTTTTTCATTTTAAAAATCATTGTTACAATTTGTTGAAGACAAGACTGGATTGAGTTTTATGAAGTTATAATTTGACACTCATGAGTTTGAGATCTTATTATGGGGCATTCCACTGGATAGTTATCTAAATCAGCCAAGCGTTTTGTGGCCTTCCTTTATGAGCTATCTTGCTGAATTGTAATTTTGGGTTGGTGGACAGAGACTTCCTAGTATCTGAGTGTAAACTGAATTTGAAAGCAGAATCATATTTCTGTTTTCGTTTTCATTGCCTAACAGTTGCAAGTACCAGCAGCTACATCAAGGTAACTGAAACAAATAACTGGTCAATGATTCCCCTACCAGCTGGACTAGTTCCCTTGTTTGTAACACACATTGTAAGTGTGAAACAAATTGGTAAAATTATAACTATTCAAGTAGCTAATATGGAAACTGAAACTAACACAACTGAGTTAAATAGAAGTTACTATAAAAACAGAAACTCGGATCGGTTTTGAGGCTGCATGATCATAAGACTTTTGTAAACACAATCAGCTTTATCTTGCTGTAAGCATAAATGTTTTACTAAGCCATCATTTGAATTTTCTTGTGCTTATGGTTGAAAATTTGGATCTTTGATAGATGAGCAATTATAATGTGATTCCTTCGTGCTTCTAATATCTTTTGTTTGCTTTTACTCACAGGTTTTAAGGTTGCATCTGGACTTCCCAAGATTAAGTCAGCAAACAATATCAGAACCAGGTTCGGTGGCTACCAGGAGAAGTGGATGGGGTTCTTTCCACTCTGCAATCCTGGCAGGTGCGGTTGTTTTAACAGGCGTTGGTGTGCTGGTCTACTTAAAACGCTCAAAGTTGTGAGATATTATTCTCAATTTAGTTGGATAAATTTTGCAAAGATCAACATTTCTATCAACATCTGAAGGCACAAGAAACTGATTGTACTGAAACCAGCAGTAGGGCAAAAGGTGTCTTGACAGTAATATCAAATTAAATTGTGTTGCTGTGAGACGAGAGGATGGCTGAAATCAATCATCAATAGTTTTGTTGAAATGCATATTTCTGTACGTTAGAAAAGGTTCTGCTGATAAATCTTTAGACTTTTTTCTAATTTGAAATGACACCTCAATTATCAACCAAGCAGGCGTTTCTGGTTCTAGGTTAGGTGGATCTTCACACAGTAACATATTCAATCAACTTAAAGGAGCTTTGCTTTTCTTATACAAGTTGTAAGATTACTGCTTGTATATCTGATTAACTGTAATATATCCACCCTCTTTAGTACGTGTTATGTTGTTTGGTTCCCACCTAACCAATATTCTTTCCAACTAATTGTTGATTGAGCAAAGATTAGAATTCCCTGGATTGATTCAGTTAAAAAGTTAGAAGTAAATGTGTTTTAATTAGGAAGAAAAAGAGGAAAACCCTCGACTTTGATTAACCCTACTATTGTAATGCCATTCAATCACACTAACTCCACTTTGAGTTTCGGTGCTACTTTCTAGTCGTTAGTTATAATTTGTGTGAATTTCTCCATTAATGGCGGTGGTGATGAAAGATGATTACTGGTTTGTTATTGCGAAATCAGAAGCGCAGTACGTTTTTCTATTCTGTTATAAAGAGAATTACTATTCCTAGTGATGTCTCCAGCCGATGGAGAGCTCAGTTGAATTGCAAAGACAAAACTGGTAGGCTCAATTGAATTTTGAGAGCCCACTTGCCCTTTTGGTCTCTGTAGCTTAATATTTGATTGCTGTGGAATTGATTGCTTTTCTATTTGCTTGATCATCACAAACCATTGATATTGAAATTGTTCGAGTGAAGATTACTAGTTTTCTTTATCGGAATTCATTTATAAAATTTGCCGATTAATTTATCAAAATAATAATTTATACTCAAACATTATATGCAACATTTAACTATTAAGTTAGCCGAGCAGACCCTTTTTAGAGGGCAAATGTGCACAATAACCTATCTGTTCCATACTTTACTACAAGAAGTTGAAAAGAAAATATAATAATGTTATATTGTTATTATGATTTATTATTATGCCTTTAAGGACGCATTCTAGAGGTAAAATTAGTTACAATGCAATGTAAGATTTGGGTTCGAATTTTCGGATTTCTTTTACTATAAAAAAATATTATTGATTGTTATACCTAAATGAGATATGTATAGGCAGGATTGATGAAACTTTAAGCCGCAGGAACGGCTGCATGACGTGCAAGACAATTGTGGATATGCTTATCTTTTCCCAAGTGACCATACACCATAACAAATCAGTTACATGTCAAATGACTCTTTCGACCCTCATAATTCCATATGTTTAAAGTTTCTGAAGGTTAATGTCATTTTCTTTTTTTGCCATTTTGGTTAGAAAATGCAACTATTTTTTTTTCTTCTTATTTTTTCATTTTAATAGTCTCAAAATTGATAGAAGATATATATATATATATATATATATATATATATATATATATATTTGTATAGTAACCGATCACATAATATCATATCTTTTATTTAGGGGAAAAAAAAAAAATTTCAATAACTTTAGAGTTAAAATCTTTGTATAAATTTTAATGTTAAAAATAACTAAAAAATAAAATTAAATGGCATTTTCTAACCACTTTAAAGTTTGATGGTAAAAAAATGATCTTAACCCTTTATTTTATTTTAAAATGTATTGTATGATGCAAAGTCTCATAGATTATGAACCTCCTCTGGTGACTATCCTAATATGACCTTTCAACTGCATATCAACATCCTCTATGTATATGTGTACACCTAATTCAATATCAGAGTTGTATTTCTCATACAGAAACAAGCAAGTAATAAGGTTGCTTTTGCTTTAGAGGCACAATGGGGGTGTCTTGGTTCACCGTTGCAGCTGCTGTGGCAACTATAATAACAATCATTGAAGTTAACGGTGGAAATGTCACATACGACGGAAGATCTCTCATCATTGACGGCCAAAGAAAAATTCTGTTTTCCGGTTCAATTCACTATCCTCGAAGCACTCCTGAGGTAAATTGTTTTTTTGTTCATTCTGCCAAATTAAACAAAATGTTCTTCTGTTAACATGTTGCATAGGCAGTCGATTCCATCTCTCATAATTTAGTGTAGCAAATCTTTGTGGGTCTTTTCTGGTGTTTAAGAAAAAAAAAAGTATTATTAGGGAGAGATGATTCTGAGTACAACCATCCAATCAAATAATTAAAGCAGATCGATTGTTTTAATCATTCGATCGTATAGTGTATAGTAATACATTTATTTTAAATTTTAGTCATCCGATTGAACAGTAAATAGCGCGCAATATTATGCACACATTATTAGGAGGTATACATGGCCACTACACAAAATTCCATGCTTAACTAACGGTGATATGAGAGTTTAATTCCCTTTCTAGATATTGGAAATTTACTATTTTAACTAATAAATAATGCGTTGGTTGTTAAGAATGGAATAATATGCAATTAAATATTGTAATTTGTAAAACATCATGCAATTCTTATTGAGGTGGTAGGTGAGATAGCGTTTCGTACCGCCCTCACGGGTATTGCAATAGATGCCAGCTGCCACTCTCTTACAAGCCCAACTCGATACTCTATAAAAATTTTGCTGGATGCAACTAATAGCTAATGGTGGTTGAATTACAATTAGAAAAAAACTCTCCCTAGCATCCTGTGCTTTGATGATTTGTATTACATCACAATCTTATGCTCCTTCCTCCCTTTATCGAATAATTAGCTTATTACTCAAATCACTAATATTAAAATAATTATTAATTTTATTAATTTATTTAAAAAGTTATATTAAATAGATTAGAATATTCATTTTAATTTAAACTAAAAGTGTATAGAAAAAAATTAATAAATTATTAAAGGTTTTATTGATATTATATAGAGGTGACAAATATGGTCCAATTCAAAAACTCAATCTAAACCCATCCAAAAAATTGATCCAAATTCAATCTAATTTAGAAGAATGCATATTTGAACCAACTCAAAATGGATACATTAAATTTTAACCGAAATAGACATGTTCCATGTGGCCTAATGAGCATCAACTGCACCAAATGGGTCGATATACTAAATTTATACGAACTACAATTTTTTTTTATACCAAGCATGCCTAACTTGATCCCAACCCATTTAGGCCAAAAATCAACATAACTCGAATCCGGCATGACCTATCTTGATCCATTCCGGTCCATCTCGACTCGAACCCGGTTTAACCCAAAGTAGGCTTGAATTTTATTTATATAGGCTTGTACAGAAAAAACTTCAAATTCCAATTAGGCTTGGCCCAAACCTGATCCATCCCGGTTCTACCTGAACTTAGCCCATCCCGACTCGTATCCGGCCTAACTTGAAGTAGGTCTGAATTTTATTTGTGCAGAATTGTGCTAAAAAATCTTCAAATTTCATTTAGGCTAGGCCGAATTTGACCATTCCGGCACATCTTGGCTCGAACCCAACCCAGCCCGACCAGACTTGTATTCAGCAGTACCAAATCCCACTCATCTTAGCCCGAAATAGGCCTGTATTTTATTTATGCAATTTTGTGCAGAAAAAATCTTCAAATTCCATTTAGGCTCAGCCCGAACTGGATCCGGTCAAGTCCAGCCCGAAGTAGGTCTGAATTTTATTTATGCAAAAAAAATTTTCACATTTCAATTAGGCCTGGCTTGAATCCGACCCATTCCAGCCTGCCGGAACCCGATCTGGCCTGAATTCATCCATACCAAATCCAACCCAGCCCAACCCAAAGAACTTTTGACACTTTTTCTATTACAATAGAAAATAATTTTAAAACATATTTTAATGCATGCAAAATTAATTTTATGCATTAAAAGTGATCCATGATGCATGAACATGTACAAGAAGCTCCTCAAAAGATTTTACAATTGATACCCGAACTTCTTGAAATTTCTACATAATTTGAATCTTTAAGTTCTTCATGCATTTGGCTTGCAATCCTTAGTTGACTCTTGCACATTTTAGTGGAGTTTAAGTTCAAATATACACACTTAAATAAAATTCCTACAAAGTTTATACAGTGTTTGATTTTCATCAAAATTGAATATAGCTTTGGGCCAATAATCTCCCCTTTTTAATGAGGAAAAAACCTTGATAACCTTAGTTAAAAGTCTATCCTGGTCAGTATATGTATGCTTCCCCTTACTATATGCTCGAGGGATATATACAAGTATAAACCCTATAAATATGCATATGGTAAACAAGCTATTTAACACAAATCAAACTAGAATTGTTATCAACAGTTATCAAAATAATTCTATAACTATATATCAGACCAAAATTATTAAAAATTTAATATATCCACATAACATCAAAATAATATCCAATATAAGCAAATCTGCAACTAAATATAATGTTAATGTCAATAATATCTAATAAATATATCCAATCAATCCACATTTTTCTCCCACTTTTTGTCATCATCACAAAGAAAAGAAAAGAAGAAAAAAAAACTGTCAAACACAAAAGTAAATACACAGTATAAAAGCAACAGTTGTTTGAAACAAAACATACTCGGCAAAAAAATTGTCAAAAAGCAGTAACACAAATGAAATGCTATTTAGAGTAGAGTGGGGATTGTGCTAGTAGAAGGAGTTGAAGGTGCTAATTTGGAGGCTGCTTTGTGCTTAAGGAGAGCTCCAATCTTATGATGTGTATCTATAATAGCAACAAGGTTTTTTTGAAGTTGGCCATAATAAGTAGCCAAATCATCATTCAACTTGGCTAACTCCAAATCTAAATCAAATAACGGAGGCACTTGGGCTGTTGGGCTCAACTAAAAAGTCAACTGAATTTGCAGCTTCCTTATCAAATTGATCATGATCTTCAGCTAATTCTTCTAGCAAATCATCCTTATGTGCAGTAGAATCCAATTCATCAATAGGAGGAATGTCTTCTTCATTTAAATGGAAAGAATCAGTTTTGTCTTAAAAAACTGTCTCCTTTTGGTCCAAGTCATCAGCAACGGGATGATCTCCAATTTCCTATTCTGTTGCTAACCTTTCTATAGACTCATCTAGTGCAACTAGTTGCAGCTCAAGTTCTAGTTCATTTTCCTTTTTTGCTGGAGGGGATTTTGATATTTGATCTGCTATCTATTCTGGAATGTGCTCTACTGGATCATCAGAGCTATGTCCATCCTTTGTAAGTTCTATAATATCAATGACAAAGATGTTCCCTTGATCTCTTATGTTACACCTCTTATACCCCCTAGGAGGATAAGGGAGTGTATAGGAATGAGACACAAATAATGCGAAATAGAAGTATTAACTTATATTACTTCACTAAACTCTTTTTCCAATCAAGCAGAGTTAATACAAAAGTTGCGTAGTAATAATACATGCTGTAATGTTCTGTTTATATAAAGTTCGAACAAAAGAACATCATATATATATAAGTTGTAATAAAAATGCAAACCCTACAAGTAAGTTTTCTATGGATGTGTTGGTCTTGATGCTTGTGGGTCGTCCTTGGCATTTTCCTCACCTTCAGTACCTATACGGATGAAAAACCCGTGCTAAGAATATAGCTTAGTGGGGAATTAATATGAAAAAGATGACTACTCACAGTAGTCATCAAGCCATGCATACACACGACTGCACATAATAACAATCAAAAGAAAACTATAGATGAAATACAAGTATTTAATTTTAATTAAGCATGCAATATCCTAAGGAAGTGGATAATGGAAAAATATTGAACGAGGTACCAAAGGGTACAGTAATAGGGGTACCTGAAGGTACATTTCATTTTAATTATCTTATTAAGTTATAAGCCAAATAAGGACCCAAACGGGTCTACAGAACTGAACAGAGGCTGCAGCAAATGAAGTCCCTATAGGCATGCCTATCTATCCACTACCCAGTCCAGAGCAGGCATTAAAATATTTTATTCGTTTACTTTTAGCATATCATTTGATATTGTTCTAAGAATACCTATCTTCAAAGTAACAGAGATATTTTCAGAGCCATTCACAAAATATCATAGAAATTGATTAAATGTCATTTATTATTGCTAATTAGTCATCATATGAAATTTGATTTAAATCAGAGTTTATTTTAATGCACAAATATTTAAATAGTTTTCGAAAAAAAGGGTCACATGGTGGTAAGAAAAATACTGAGATTTGAAAATTATTAGGCATAATGCTTTTAAACGGCAGTAAAGGTGTTCTTGACTACCTTGTAAGGTATGTGACACGGTGGTCAAGAAACCTTGACCACCTTGTGAATTACCTCACATTTCAAAAAAAATGGACATAATGCATTTATACGACGTTAAGGGCTGGCCTGCCTGTCGTGTAGGTCTACGAACCGCCATACTTTCGTAACTCAACAAGATCACACGGCGGTAAGGATATTCCTAACCGTCGTGTAACATAACGCAACTTCCTAATTTTACACTGAAACACAGCTGTGTTTCAGAAAGCACGGTTGTGTTTCGAATCCAGAAATACACATGCTCTATTTTTCCGTTTCTTTATTCTCTAAACATCATCAATACAATTCTTCCACACATATCATATATCAAACATCATTTCTTATACACAACTAACTCCTTAAACTTCCAATAACATTTATAAACATAAACAAACACTTCATCATTACAAAAATTAAATTTAACCATAACTATAACATAAAAGATAAAGAATTCCCAAACCTCAATAGTTACTCCTTATTTCCATTCTTTACTTTCTTCCTTCTTTCTTCTCTTTTCTTTCACTTTCAGTTGCTTCTTCTTCAAGTTCAAATAATAAAATCATGTTAACTTCATCAATACACATATACATATATATATATATATATATATATATATATCACTACTTGCACCCTAATAAGCAAGAAAAAGATAAATAGAGAGTAACTTTTACCTTTATATCTTCAAAACTACTTAAAATTAATCTCCTACTTGTACTTAACTTTGGGAATACTTTGGTTTGATTTTAGTGTGTAAGAATGGATGAAGAAGAGAGGAGGAGGAATAACTTTCGGCTGGGTTTTCCAAACCCAAAATCAGCCGACCTTCATGAAGATTTCTCCTCTTCCTTCTAGATACAACACTTGGGTCCTTCCTATTGGTACATGTGTCCCTTCTTTGCTAATTGGTCCCTCTCTTTTCTAATATCATACATTTCTCTCTTGATTTATGTTATTCGTGTATTAGCATACTAAATTAAATAGCTTAATGCAATTGAATCCTCCTTTTTATTCAATTAAGTCCTTCATGCATGTATTATCAAATTATACTTAAAACTACTAAGGTATAGATTGGGGTATTGCATCTTGACTCATCAAAACTTTCAACGCCATCTTGATCAGATTCACTTTGATCAATTATCTCATTTTCTTCATCATCAAAAGCAACGACCTGCTCATCTTCTTCTTCTATTCCCTCAACATCAACCTCATCATCTCGAGGCTAAAAAATCTTATCCTCACTGTTTTGCTCAATTTGTTCTTCTTCAACTGCATCAAGCTTCTTTTTGAGTATTGCATTAGACTTAGTTTCTTTAATGATTAATTTCAAATTCTTGGCCAAGTAAGAAGCAATATCAAGAGGGAAGAATTTGAGTTTTTCATTTAAGTCCTTAGGGCTCAAATTTTCTGTCAAAGGTTCACGAGAGAAGTAAGGGGTAGTAGGTACTTCTTTTTTAGATGAGGGACCAGTATTGCTGATAGAAGATTCTACATCTTTCCTTTATCCCAGCACTTTGGTTCTAACCACAGAGTTTTCATAAAATTTACTTGAAATGGAATGCCCTTTTTGTAATTTTTGTACAATCTCATCATCATGATTAATTTAATTAGTTAAAAGAAGAGCATAGGGCAACCGAGATTTAGTCTTGCTATCCCACATAACTCTCAATAATAAATGTGGTAAATTTACTGGTTTCTTCTTCAAAAAATGCCATCAACAGTGGCTAGAAAAGTGGCACTACCCTTCCTAGGAATAAGATAATTGCAAATGTACTTGTGAAAAGCCTTAAATTTCATTTCTATACAGGTGGAGGGAGAATCTTTCTTAAGATTATCTAACCTAGTGGTTTCCTTAACAAATTTTTGCCTATTAAAATTCTTAATCATGGTAGTTCCAACCTTCCTATCAGTTTTAATACCAACAGAGGGGATTGAAAATACCTAAGAGAGCAGACTTAACAATGACAGTAAAGCTATCTTTGGTGATATTTCCTAAAGACTTATAAAAATCTCTCACCAAATTTGGATAAAAAAATTGAACCTATGTATGTGAGAAATGGCTTCCATCCAAGTGCTTGATTCTAGAGCAAACTCAACAGTAGCTTCCCAATGGATAGTTTTAGGGGGAATAATAACTAACTTTTCTTTAGGTGCCTTCTTCGCCTTGGATTTTTGAGCCATAGGTTTCTTCTATTTGGATTTTGGTGTTTTGGGTTCTTTGGGTTTGTGATTTGCTTTGGTCTTATTTCTCGACATTTTGGTTTGGTGAAGGTTAGGGTTTACAAAGATGGGAGAGAGAAGAATGAGAGGAGGAAGAAGAAAAAGAATACTAGTTCTAAGAGAGAGAATAAATAATAACTTTTCATTTATTAAAAACTATTTGAAAAGACACTGGATAAAATGAGATAACTACCAATTTTGAATTTAAAATCAAATGGTTTCCACTTTTTCTTTTCATAAACACGTTAGATAAAATAAAGGAATTGGGTTCATAGGCAGAAAATAAAAATTCAATTACCTATTTGTCCTTAGTAGTTTTAAAAACACAAAAAGAAAAATATAAGGACTGTTTTACCTTTTCAAAACTTTTGGTATAGTCAAACACTCAAAAGATACATATGTCACATCATCAGATATCCATAATTAATGCAAGATAGATAACATTATAGAGAATGTATCAAAAAATATAACTTATCTAATTGAATAGGGAACATATCAGAATATGTAGCAAAAACATACATATTTTTCTAATTAAATAGAATAGAATGTTACCTCATTAGAGAACTTAATCTTCAATAATACCCATGCTTAATTTTCTTCTTATCTGGTACAATTGATCTTCCTTTAGAGGTTTCGTAAAGATAACAGCTAGTTGTTCTATTGGAACAAATTATAGCACAATATCACCACACCGAACATGATCTCTGATGAAGTGATGTTTGATTTTTATATGTTTGGTTATCAAATACAGAATAGGATTTTTCGTCAGGTTGATTGCATTAGTATTGTCATAGAAAATTAGAACTTGATCAAATTCAATTCCATAATATTTAAGTTGCTATCTGATCCAAAGAACTTGTGCAACACTTCCTCTAGTTGCAATATATTTTGCTTCTATTATAGATAAAGCCATAAAATTTTGTTTTCTACTAGACCATGTTATTAGAGAATGCCCAAGAAAATGACAAGCACTAGAAGTACTTTTTATGTCAATTCCACATCCAGCATAGTCTGCATCAACATATCCTATTAGATCAAAAGAATCATTCCTTAGATATTATAACCCCCAATTATGGAGTTCTAACTAGATATTATAGAATTCTTCTCTTCACAGCAGACAAATGTGACTCTTTTTTAGCAGATTGGAGCCCAGCCACATACATACACTAAAGTGAATATATGGTATGCTTGCTATCAAGTAGAGTAAAGACCTAATCATGCCTCTATAAATCTTTTCATCAACATTCTTACCTTTCATATCTTTTTCCAGCTTGATTGAGGGACTCATAAGTGTACTGGCAGATTTAGCATCTGTCATTTTGAACTTCATAATTAATTCCTTAGTGTATTTTACTTGACTTACGAAAATTCTACTTTTGCATTGTTTAATTTGTAATCCTAAGAAAAATGTGAGTTCTCCCATTAAACTCATCTCAAATTCCTGCTTCATAATAGATTCAAATTCTTTGCACATAAAAATGTTAGTAGAACTAAAAATAATATCATCAACATAAATTTTTACCAATAAAATATGGGATGAGATGCTTGGTAAGAAGTGTATTATCAACTTTTCCTCTATTAAATTCATGAGTAAGAAGAAAATAACTCAATCTTTCATAACAAACTCTTGGAGCTTGTTTCAAACCATATAAAACCTTTTTGAGTATGCAAACATAATCTAGATGTAATTGATTTTCAAAACCAGGAGGTTATGCTACATAAGCTTCTTCATTTTTAAAACCATTTAGAAAAGCACTTTTAACATGCATTTGATAAAGTTTTAAATTTTTGAAACATGCATATGAACACAAATTTCTAATTGCTTCTAATCTAACTACGAGTGCAAAGATTTTGTCGAAATCAATACCTTTTTCTTAGTTGTAGCCTTGAGCAACTAATTTTTCTTTATTTCTTATGGCATTTCCTTTCTCATCAAACTTGTTTCTAAATACCCATTTAGTACCAATAATAGAACAATTTGAACTAGATTCCAAACTTTATTTCTCTTAAACTAATTTAATTCTTCTTGCATAGAAAGAATCAAATTTTCATCATTTTGAGCATCAATAAAAATTTTTGGTTCTAGTTAAGAAACAAAAGCTACATTGCCAGAATGTTCACCCATTGCTCTTTTGGTCACTATTGATTCTGATGGTTATGTCAGTAGGTTCTCCTTTGGGTGATTTTTGGAAAATGTCTAGTTCTTAGGTAAATCTGCTGGTTGTTCTACACTTTGTTGTTCTGCACTTTGTTGTTCTGTTAGTCTTTCTACAGATTATTCTATCTGGTTTTTTTGGTGACTGATCTGCCTACCTTTCTATTGGCTAATCTACTTCTATTTATCCAAATGAAGTCATTCTAATCTACTTGCTGATCTAGTGACTCTACTGTTTTATTTTTCTCTCTAGTCTTTTCGTTCATTTCATTTCTTTCTATATCTATATCATCATCAAAATAACTCCTTTCTCTAGTGTAAGTGTCAGCATCATCAAATTTAACATTTATAGACACTTCTACAACTAAAGTTCATCTATTAAAAACCCTATGTGATTTACTATTCAAAGAATAACCAAGGAAAACAACTTCATCAGATTTTGCATTAAGTTTACCTAGATTACCTTTATCATTAAAAATAAAAGACTTACAGTTGAAAGGTTAAAAGTAGCTGATGTTGGGTTTTCTATAATTCTAGAGTTCATATAGAGTCTTATTTAAAACTAATTTGATAAGTGTTCTGTTCAGGATATAACTTGCAGTATTTACTACTTCTACCCAGAAGTACTTCGAAAATTATTTTCATTAATCATCGTTCTGGCCATCTCCTGAAGTGTTATGTCTTCCTTTTTACTACACCATTTTGTTGTGGTGTTCAAGGAGTTGAGAAACTGTGACGAATTCCATAACTATTGCAATACTCCTTAAAACTTTTATTTTCAAATTCTCCTCCTTGATCACTCCTTATACTTGTGATTATATACCCTTTTTCATTTTATATTTTCTTGCTCAACTTTTCAAATGGCCTTGAATGTCTCACTTTTGTAAGCAAGAAACAATGTCATCATCCACTATTACAAATACATAAGCTTTTCTACTAATGCTTATGAGACTTATTGGTCCAAATAAATCTAAGTGTAAAAGCTCCAATGCTTTATTGGATGAGATTTCAGATTTTAACTTGTGGGATGTTCTAGTCTGTTTCGTAGTTGACAAGCCTTATAAACACAATATCTTTTAAAATTCATTTTTGGCAATCCTTTGACAAGATTTTTCCTTGCAAGTTTCTCCATGATATGAATACTTGCATGTCCAAGTTTCTTGTGCTAAGGTCTACTTAAATTTTGTTGTGTTATCAAACACTTTAGATCACTTTTCTATAACTCTTCTATATTGACAGGATAAATGTTTCTACATATATGTCCTGTCAGAATAGTATGTTCTGTTTTGACATTTTCTACTCTGCAATGATCTATCTCAAATATCACTATTCTATTTCTATCACATATTTGTTTGATACTCAATAAGTTAAACTTCAATCCATCAACAAGTGAGACATATTCTATCTTTGGATCTAAACTAATAGTTCCAATTCTAATTATTTTTCCTTTTCTGTTATCGCTAAAACTTACTTTTCCACTATCTCTCATGGCTAATTTTGAAAACTTTAATTGTTTCCAGCCATGTGCCTGGATCATCCACTATCCAAGTGCCATTTTTTCTAATCTGGATCTCGTAAGGCAGATCTGTAAGGAAATTATACAGATTTAGGACCCAATCTTTCTTGAGACCTTGAGGGTTAGTTACAGCAAGCACACTATTCTTAATAACCCATTTATGTTTTCAGAACTTGCATTTCTTTTATAAAAATAAAATTTTTAAACACATGGCCACTTCCGTTGCAATAGAAACATGTAACAGAACTGCTGGAAAAAGTATTCACATAATAAGCATTTTTATATTCCTTTTTATGGGTATGCTTCTTTTTATACTTAATGCTGTGTTTAGATGTACTTGAATGTGACTCCTTGTTTTGTGTTTCTTTTCCATCATATACACAAACTTTTTTTCTTTTATCATTACATTTTTCTTGCAATGCAATATATTTTCTTTCTAGAATAACAAGTTCATTTTTCACATCAACTTCTTTTTGTTTTATATGCTCATGTTCTTAATGCATCATGCTCTTTTTTCAATGCAATATGATTCTTTTTAAACCTATGATACTTAAGATGCACCTTTTCAAAGCATACAGGCATGTTCTCATATTCATCACCATTCGCATCAAAATTAGATTTAAAATTAGAACAAGTTACCTCATCAGTGCCATCTTCATTGTCGGTTTAGCCTATAGTATGTTTAACATGTAGGTCCCAAAGACACACAAGAGGGGGGGGGGGGTGAATTGTGTGTCTCAAAATTTTCTGGTTGATTTTCTAATGGAACAGATTTGAGTTGTAAAAGACCAAACTATGAAAACAGATTAGAAAGAATGTAGAGTTGCAGAATAGAGATCAGAAAAGCTTGCACACAGAATTTATAGTAGTTCGGCCAACATGCCTACATCCACTCCCCAAGATTCACTACTTGAGCCTTTCTTCAATCTTAACTCTTTTAAAGGCAAGAGTAAAAGTCAATATACAATCCTAAATTTGTATATCTACCCACAATCTTTTTTCCAAACTAAAAGATTAAAAACCTTACTAGAATTCTCTCTTCTAGGTTTCTAGCCAACCTATCTCACAATCTTTTACAATAGAATTTTCTCACCAGAAGATTACAACAAAAGCTATAATAAAATTGAGGAGAATGAGTAAAGAATGAAGTACAAAGATGTGAAAAGTGAAAGTAACAAATTAAGCTTTTTCTCTTAAGAGGTAGAAATTCTTTCCAAACTTTTTCTAACCTTCTAATGGGTAAAACATCATGTATTTATACTTGAAAAATTAGTTTTGGATGCTTAAATAAAAAACTAGCCGTTTTTGGACGTTAGAGAGCCAAACAGAAGAGACAGACTCAAACTAGCCGTTTTATGACCGTTATTTTGTCTTTTTGTGCGATACTGGATTTTGCCCAAAATTCTGATACAAACAGAAATTCAGTTAGAAATCGACAGTTAGAAATCCCTTTAGAAATCTGATACACAGAAATTTATTTTCTCAAAAACCAATTTCTGACGAAAAATCAGTTTTGATCAAAAGTTCATTTTCCAACTTAAAACTATTTTTGTGCAATTTTAAAAATATAAAGTGGATGCATGAGTGAGAATATTTTGCCTCAATTTGATCTTACATTTTAATAACCTAATTTCCTAACAATCTAAAGCAATATATAAATTTACAACTTAAATCCATGCTGATAAAACTTGTTCTTTAGAAATGTGATCCTCAGACAAACTCATAGAAAGTTTCCTGCATAAGTTTGTTTTAGAATAGAATTCTTAATAGAGTTTATTTAAGGTTTGATAATCATCAAAATCAGAGTGTGACCTTGGGCCAACAATCTCTCCCTTTTTGATGATGACAAAACCTTAATAAACTCCAATTAGAAGTCTATCTAGGTTAGTCAAAGAAAATACTCCCCTTGAATATGTGCAAGGGGGTAAAAGAGTATGAGCACCAATATAAACGCCTAAATGTTTATCATGTACAAAAACTATACAGATAACAGTTTGTAACCATTTGATCAAGCAAATAATTCAAAGGATAACCAACATAAGCATAACCAACAAAACACACAATGAGGGCAACAATGATAATTATCAATTAACCAGTTCAATAACCATAACCATAACCATTCAATAACCACAATCCAGCAACTTCTCCCCCTTTTTGTCATCAATCAAAAAGGAGGGAACCTGCACCAAAGCAAAAGCAGTCCACAATATCCAATAATCACAGAGATCCAACAATATCCAATAAAATTTCACTATCATTTCTGCATAAAACACATCAAGTAATCCCAACATATCACATATCACATATTTTCAATATTGCAATTTTTCTCCAATAAAATTCAATTTCATCGTATCAGCTCATTTTCAATCATAATAATAACTCAACATGTCCCAATGTTTCTCAAAAAAATTCAATCCACATATATCAGCTCAACACATATATCATATATATTTAGCAAATAAATCAACATATCCCAATTTTCCAATTTTTGATTTTGAACAAAAATCAATCAACAGCATATCGACATATTCAACCTAACAAATTTAACCATTTTATCATCAGCAAAATGGAAGAGGGAAATAATCAATTTATCATAATAATATTCAATTTATCACAATATTTCTCAAGTCATTGAAATATAATAAATAATACTTGAAGAAAGCAGATTCAGAGAGACTTGAATTTTTTTTTTTTGAATTTCAACGATGAAGCTCATTTCAGTGATATTCCCCAAAAATCCATAAAATGATTTTACCAAATTAGAGTAAAATTACGTTACCTGAATATTTCAACAGCAATTTCCTTCCTTCAGATTCCATCCATAAAATTGATTTCGCAATTGATCAGCTCGATCGACGATTCCGGAGGAAATATAACAAATATTATTTTGGGCGGTGATTTCGATTTGGGTTTGATTTTGATTTCCATGGGTTGCATTTCTTGTATTTGGGTTTGGAGAAATGGGTTGTGATCAAATTTGCCATACTTTTGTGTTGAATGTTGAATTTGGGCAAATGGGTAAGAAATGAATAAGTTTTACAAAATGGAAATGAAAGTGACGGGAGGATGAAGATGAAGCAATAAACCCACTTCCAAATAAAGTATTAAAATGGAAGAGTGTAAAACAAGTTGTGCATTAAATGAAAAGTAACTTGAAAAGACTTTGGAAAAAGACAAAAATCAAAAAGCAAATTCCATTTTCCAAGGAGATAGCCATTGACTTTAAGCTCAAAAATTAAATTGATCTCATTCTTTTAATAAACACACAAGCTAAAATCAAAGAACTGATTTTTATTTCTAGGAAGAAGATCAAACTAATTTTTTTTTAAAAATTAAAGAATAAAATGACTATTTTTTATTTAATAAAAAATATGAGCTTTTTATAATTAAACACGAAAGACAAAGTCACATTTAACATATTTTAATATTTAAAACCAGTAAGAGAATAAAGAAAAAATTGCATCACGCATTTTCACACTGAATTCAAAATTAACCAGCAGATTTCTTATCAGAATTTCGTTAGAAAACGTATCTCAACAGAAAACTAAATTTCTGATGTACCCATTCCTAACTTTCTTCTTAGCTAACAGAATCTTTCTTCTTTAAGAGGCTTGGTAAAGATATCAGCTATCTGATTTTCTGTAGAAACAAATTCCACCAAAATATCTCCTCTTTGCACATGATCACGAATAAAATGATGCCTAATCTTAATGTGCTTCGTTCTAGAGTGCAAAATAGGATTCTTTGTCAAGTTTATAGCACTTGTGTTATCACAGAATATTGGAATGTTGTCAAATTCTATCCCATAATCTTTCAGTTGCTGTCTAATCCATAGAATTTGAGCTACACATCCACCAGCTGCTATATATTCAGCTTCAGTTGTAGATAATGCCACAAAATTCTACTTTCTACTTGACCATGTTATTAACGAATTTCCCAGAAAATGGCAAGCACCCGAAATACTTTTTCTATCAATCCTGCAACCAGCATAATCAGCATCTGAATACCCAATGAGATTAAAAGAAGTGTTCTTTGGATACCAAAGTCCTAATTCCTGTGTTCCATAAAGATATCTCAAAATTCTTTTGACTGCCGATAAATGTGATTCCTTTGGAGCTGATTGAAATCTTGCACAGAGACAGACACTAAAGTGAATGTCTGGTCTACTTGCTGTTAAATATAGCAGAGATACAATCATACCCTGATACAACTTTTCTTCCACATTTTTCCCTTTCTCATCCTTGTCAATTTTTATTGTTGAGCTCATAGGGGTACTGGCAATTTTTGCATCAGACATCTTGAATTTCTTCAGCAACTCCTTAGTATACTTTGATTGACTTATGAAAATACCATCAGCACATTTCTTGATTTGGAGTCCCAGAAAGAAAGTTAACTCACCCATCATGCTCATTTCGAATTCCTTTTTCATTAATGCTTCAAATTCTTCACACAAGGAAATGTTAGTAGAACCAAAAACTATATCATCAACATAAATTTGAACAATCAAAATATGAGATGATTTATGCTTTATGAAGAGAGTGATGTCTACTTTACCTCTGTTAAAACCATGTGCAAGCAAGAAACAACTTAACCTTTCATACCAAGCTCTAGGAGCTTGCTTTAAACCATATAAAGCCTTTTTAAGTTTGTAAACAAAATCTGGATGCTTAGAATTTTCAAAACCTGGAGGTTGTTCAATATAAACTTCCTCATTCAATAAACCATTTAGAAAAGCACTTTTAACATCCATGTGATATAGTCTGAAATTTTTAAAACATGCAAATACACACAAAATTCTAATTGCTTCTAATCTAGCAACAGGTGCAAAGGTTTCATCAAAATCTATACCTTCCTCTTGATTGTAGTCTTGGGCCACCAATCTGGCCTTGTTCCTGACAACATTACCTTGCTCATCCAACTTATTTCTAAACACACATTTTGTTCCAATAACAGAACAATTTGAGGGTATTGGAACCAAATTCCAGACTCTGTTCCTTTCAAACTGACTTAGCTCTTCTTGCATAGCAATGATCCAATTCTCATCATTTTGAGCATCAGTATAATTTTTAGGTTCAAGTTGAGAGACAAAGGCAACATTACCACAATATTCATGCAAGGCTCTTCTTGTCATCATTTTCTGAGAGGGATCAGTTAACAGATTGTCTTTTGGGTGGTATTTATGGAATCTCCAGTCTTTAGGCAGATCAGTTGATTGCTTAGGCTGTTGTTCTGTCTGGGTTTTTTGATCATTTTCCTTGTGAACTTCAGAATTATCTTCAGCTTCCTCAAGTTGATTCATATAACTATCATTTTGATCTTCTTGCTGATCTTGTGATTTCTCTATTTCAGCACTTTGAATTTCTTTATCTTTTTCTTTCTCAAAACCTGTTTTATCATCAGAAAAACTCCTTTCTCCAACATTTACATTAGTAAAATCAAATTTAACATTTATTAATTCTTCTACTTTTCGTGTTCTTTTATTAAAAACTCTGTAAGCTTTAGAATTTGAGGAATAACCTAAAAATATACCTTCATCCGATTTTGCATCAAATTTAGCTAGATTATTTTTATCATTAAAAATGAAACAGTTACAGCCAAATGGTTGAAAGTAGCTGATGTTGGGCTTTCTTCCTTTCCATAGCTCATATGGAGTTTTTTCCAGCACAGACCTGATCATAATTCTATTCAAAATGTAGAAAGCAGTGTTAATTGCCTCAGCCCAGAAGTACTTAGGTAGGTTGTTCTTGTTTAGCATAGTTCTGGCCATCTCTTGAAGAGTTCGATTCTTCCTTTCTACTATACAATTCTGCTGAGATATTCTTGGAGCAGAAAAAGTATGATTAATACCAGAATTACTGCAAAACTCTTCAAACTTCTTATTTTCAAATTCTTCACCGTGATCACTTCTGATATTTGCAATCTTATATCCTTTTTCATTTTGTATCTTCTTGCTTAGCTTCTTAAATGCTTCAAAAGCATCATCTTTATGAGCAAGAAATAACACCCACGTGTACCTCGTATAGTCATCCACTACATTTAAAACATAAGATTTTTCACCAATACTTGATGGACTGATTGGGCCAAATAAATTCATGTGGAGCAGCTCTAATGCTTTCTTCGTAGATACGTCGGATTTGGATTTGTGGGAACTCCTGTTTTGCTTCCCAAGCTGACACGCTTTGCACAAATGATCTTTATCAATTTTCATCTTTGGAATGCCCCTCACCAGATCTTTTCTCATTAGCTTCTCAATCACGTGAAAACTTACATGCCCCAATTTTCTATGCCATAAAACACTTAAGTTTTCTTTTGAGATCAAACAATTTGCTTCATTTTTCTTGATGTCTTCAAGACTGACTAAGTAGATACTTCCAGATCTCTGACCCTTTAAAACAGATTTTTCTGTTTCAACATCTTCAACTCTACAATGATCCACTTCAAAAATTACTCTTCTCTTCTTGTCACACAATTGACTAATACTTAATAAATTATATTTCAGACCTTCAACAAGAGAAACGTTTTCAATAACTGGATTTGTACCAATTGATCCACTTTCAATAATTTTTCCTTTTCGATTGTCACCAAAACTAACAGAACCACCAGTAAACTTTACCAATTTTAAAAACTTGGTTCTGTCCCATGTCATATGCCTGGAGTATCCACTATCCATATACCATTTTTCAGTCTTGGTGCTCCTTAGGCAAACTTGCAATGAATTTAAGCATTTTTAGGTACCCAATCTTTCTTGGGTCCTACAGGGTTAGCAGTAACTGTTCCAGAATTCTTAATCACCCATTTTTGTTTAACAAAATTAGCATTCTTGTAAAAACAGAATTTTGAAATATGCCCCTTTTTACAGCAATAAAACATGTAGCAGAATAATTTATTGCTAATTTTTCATAAGATACAGCCTTATCAACCCTTTTTGGAAAATAATTTTTCTTATAAAACTTCTTTGATGAACTTGCATGAACAAATTTCACATTTTCAACAGTATTGCCATTACACACACAAATCTGTTTTCCTTTGCATTTTTCATGTAAAGATGCATATTTTCTTTCCAAATCAGAATAATCATTTGTCAATTTAGTTTCTGATTTACTAACACTTTCATGTTCCAATTTTAATGCATCAAAAACCTTTTTCATCTCAACATGCGTCTTCTTAAGCAAGCAATATTTATGATGCAATTCTTCAAAACAATCAAGCATTTTTTTTATACTCATTACCATCAGAATCAGAGTCAGAATCACTTACTTCAGATTTCTCTAAATCATCAGCCGAAACTCTCTGCTCTTCCTTAGAAGATAGATTCTGCTCTTCACGATCAGAAATTGCCATCAGACTAATTTCATCAGAATTTGTAGATTCTGCTTCACTTGTGCTTGATTCTTCACTGTCACTCCACATAGCCTTCATAGCCTTCTTCTTGAATCTTTTTTCCTTTCTTTTCAAGTTTGGACATTTAGATTTGATATGTCCTAATTTATTGCACTCATAGCATATAACTTCACCAGCAGATTTGGAGGAATTTTCTCCCTTGTGATGCAAAAATTTTTGGTACTGGTTTCTGTAGGAGTTCTTTCCTTTTCTGTACAGCTTCCTAAATTTCTTGGTGATCAATGCCATCTCATCATCACCTGTAGAATAGTCACTTCCGAATTCTGCCTTAAGAGCAATAGCTTTTAATTTCCTGTCTTTCTCCTTCTCTGTATCTTGAGATTTAATGTAAAGCTCATGCGAAATAAGGGATCCGCATACATTATCAAAATTTAACGTGCTAAGATCCTTATCCAATAAAATTGAAGTTTTTGATTCCCAACGAGGGGTGAGACCTCTAACAAGCTTTGCTATTTTATCATATTCATCTAATTTATACCCAAAGCTTTAATATCATTTGTTAATTTCACATACCTGTTAATTACCTCAGATATGGATTCCTCAGGTTTCATCTTAAAGCTTTCGTAATCCACCATAAGTACATGGAGTCTGGTATCCTTTACCTGATTAGTACCTTCGTACGTAGCTTCAAGTTTGTCCCATATCTACTTAGCTGTGTCGCACCCAGAGACTCTGTTAAACTCATTTGTGTGTAATGAGCAAAACAGAATACTCATTGCCTTGGAGTTTAGCTACACTAATCTCTTCTCAGCTTCCGTAAACTCTTTTCTCATTTTTAACACAGTAGTGGCACCAGAAGCTCCTGCTTCAGTTGCTGGTTTCCTAGGATGCTCATATCCATCTTCAATAATGTCCCAGCAATCCATGTCTTGTGATTGAATGAAATGCCTCATTACAACTTTCCAGAAAGGATAATTCTCACCACTGAACATAGGAGGACAATGAACAGAATGCCCTTCCTTGAATGGAGTTGCTACTAGAGTGTCAGCCATTTGTAGGATCACTCAAGGATGTTAAGCCTTAGGGAAATTGAGAATCGCTCTGATACCAAATATAGATCCCAAAGACAGATAAGACGGGGGGTGAATTGGGTGTCTCAAAGTTTTCTGGCTGATTTTCTAATGGAACAGATTTGAGTTGTCAAAGACCAAACTATGAAAACAGATTAGAAAGAATGTAGAGTTACAGAATAGAGATCAGAAAAGTTTGTACACAGAATTTATAGTGGTTCGGCCAACATGCCTACATCCGCTCCCCAAGATTCACTACTTGAGCCTTTCTTCAATCTTAACTCTTTTAAAGGCAAGAGTAAAAGCCAATATACAATCCTAAATTTGTATATCTACCCACAATCTTTTTTCCAAAGTAAAAGATTAAAAACCTTACTAGAATTCTCTCTTCTAGGTTTCTAGCCAACCTATCTCACAATCTTTTACAATAGAATTTCCTCACCAGAAGATTACAACAAAAGCTATAATCAAATTGAGGAGAATGTGTAAAGAATGAAGTACAAAGATGTGGAAAGTGAAAGTAACAAATTAAGCTTTTTCTCTTAAGAGGTAGAAATTCTTTCCAAACTTTTTCTAACCTTCTAATGGGTAAAACATGTAACACCCCTTACCCGTACTTAGGCAATCCCATCCGATAAGGAGTGAGATGCCTTAAGAGTAAAGGTGCCACCACACAGATACAGAATATACATACATTCATACATAACAAAAATACGAAAAATACAGAGGAAATTAAAACTTTAAAGAAACAAAAGCTGAACATATATTAACTCACATACATACATATAATCACTCAGCGGAAGCATAAGGCGAAAGATAAAACTGAGGAATAACTGAAAACTTAATTACAATAATATCCTTTACATAACCAAATACATAAGAAAAAGGCTACAACATTACAGAATCTGAAATACAGAAGCTTAACAAAATAACAAAACGCTTCTAACTCCTATGTGGCCGACCTTGCAGAAGCACGACTCGAACCGAACCAAACCTGCCACCTGCACAGGAAAAGAGCCCGTGCTAAGCGATAAACGCTTAGTGGGGAGAAAACACAAGCAAAATGGACGGCCATTCACAATGGTCGCCAAACAAGTCACATACACGAATGACATATACAAATAATCACAACGGATGGATATATAAACCTGCATAAGAGAGCCATGCAATCAAAAGTTCATAATCACATACATATTCCCAATACCTAAGTGTTCATCTCATTATTATTAGTCCGATTACCACCCTCATATGACATGCCAAACAGTACCCCAAGCAAACATAGAACCACCCTTGATACAGTTATTCATGTAGGAAAAACATACAAATTCTCATGCATATAAACACACACTAGCCAAAACCCAAGGGACAACATCCAAAGCACCACACTTCAGCTGCGCAATTCTAATACATCAAATATCATGCCAGATACCCTCCAATAGAAGAGACTGAAGACATAATCACATTCATAACGTCACCATGCGGAAAGTACAGTTGAATCTTACCTACTTACCATCACAACTGATCCGATTCACTTGCTTATATACAATAAATTCATGCATGAGTCACATACGTAAATACATTAGTCGAATTACATTCAAAGCATTCTGAAACTTATAACACATCACATAACAAGTGCAGATAATGGTGTCAGATATAAAAATCATACTTACATAAGACAGACACACATTCCAAAGCCCAGAGTCACGTTCATATACATAAAAACTGATTCCTCAAATCATTATTATGCCCATTCGGAGGTCACATTCTTATAGTTATTCAGAGCAAAACAACACAATAAAGCGCCTGCTGACTCAAGGTAGTGGATAACGAGTGAACGGAAAGTACTTTACGGGTACCAACCGATTACGGAAAGTACCTTACGGGTACAAATCGAAAACCATTTCAATTTTCATTCACAAACATTTTTCGGAAGGACCTTTAACAAGATCCAAACACAATAAAGGGGTTCGCGAGGAACCAAACGGGGACCTGATCGGGGTCCAAACGATAACGGAAGCTGCAACAGGAAGATTCTTTTAGGCATGCCTAACTATCCACTAGACTGACTCTCGCAGGTCAAGCATAATACAAATCATATTTCAAATCACATAATTTATATCATTATGCATAATCAGCAATAGGTGAGACATATGAATAAGTTCATAAAGTCAAACATGCATCATACAATTTACACTTTAAGCGTAACATAATAATCTTAGAGAGAAATCATAAGTATAGATATGCATAATACATCCAATTATATTAACATACTTCATAAAATAGTCCAATTATAAACCTAAAGGTACTACAAGTTCGGAATTCAAATATTGGAATCACCAAAGGAAACTCATTCAGTACAACACATCTGTTGCGCTCGCGATGCCTGTCGAGCTCGCGACAAAAACCATAGTCTCTTCGCTACGCGCGCGCGACGGACTTCGCGATCGCGAGAAGGAGAGAAGGGCCCGGCTCTGTCGCGCTCGCGATGTTGTCGCGATCGCGACAGAGGGCAAGCATTGCTATCGCGGGGTCGCGACAAGTCGCGTGCTCGCGATAGTACAGGCCAACGATGTGCTCTGTCGCGATCGCGACGGTTGTCGCGCTCACGACAGAGAGCACACAAGTTATTGCTATCGCGGGCTCGCGACAGCGTCGCGTGCTCACGATGGCACAGCATCAGAATCACCGGTCTCTGTCGCGCTAGCGACAGAGTCATGATTCCGAAAATCTGCAGCATTCTGCCGGATCTTTCCTTCCTCAAACTCACCCACCAACACACGAAACATATCCAAAGGTCTCTTACCTCATCTCCAGCAAGCCACACATCATTGACAACATAAACCCAACATTCGTATCAAGAATTTCAATAAAATATGCCACTAACAATATCCATTTACACAATCTATAATAACAACATTATTCATCAATCATCACAATCGCACCCACGTTAAATGCATTCAAACATATGATACGTCATGCTTAGGTTACTCATGAGTTCAACACATATTAATCCTCATCCTTCACAAAGTTATATCTATTATTATTTACTAGCTAAATCACCAATCTTAATCATACTCCTAAGTTTTTCCCGAAGACAACTACTTATATAGCCATTTAATTACCCTAAAGATGCATAATAAGCTGAGGGGAAGGTACGGGATTGATCCGGGTCAACCCAGGGCTCAAAAATGAAGAAATAAAAGCTAATACAAGTTTTTCTGTCGCGAGGTCGCGACAGAGGCTTATCTCAGATCTCACAAAAGACTGCTTAACGCCCCAGATTTGCATTGCCTAAACCAAGCTCTAAACCTCATTTTTAGCCAAACATTCCTTCTTAAAAAATGTTCCCTAGGATGTTAACGTTCAAATGCAACAAATTTCAGATCAAAAGGACATCTAGAACTCTAGATATGATCCCCACAACCCATACTGGTCAGACAACCCGACACAAAAAGAGACACTACGGTTTTATCCAAATTTCAGGATCTTAGAGCAAGAATTTTCCCAAGGCTATTTCTGAGACATTTAAAGGCATGGAAAACATGGTTCTAAGGGATGAAGAATCACACGTTTTGGAGGTCTAAAACTATACTTATGATAAAAACAATCCACGGAGGTTAAATAAAACGGGACAGAAATGCCAAAACTCATGCATTTCAAGCCAACCCTCATATACATTCATCTCAATCAATAACATAGATTACTAACACATTTACCCAAATTAAATCATGCATAAACTCATATCAAAACACTCAAATTTCTGAAAAACAAACACAACACAAAATCATGATCCAAGGAGAATTGTGGTAGAGACAAAACATCCAATTTGAAAACACAAACCACATAGATCCTAAACACTTGCATGCATTCAAATCACACTCCCAAACCTGAAATGAAGCTTAAATCTTCAACCTTCAAAAGCCCACTTTCTCTTTTCCTTTAAGCTTGCTCTTGAAGCCCAAAGCTTGTACAAACCCAACTAAGAACACATAAATCAAACCAAACTCAAACATCCAAAACCAGAATTCTAAGAGCAAAAGAAGATGGAGAAACCCAAACTCAAACACAAGCACTTTCCTCAAAATCCTTCAAAACTCAACCCTAGCTCAAAGATGGAAGAAAATCCCACAAGCAAAACTTGAGAGAGCAGAAAATGGAGGTGAGAAAGAGAGAGAGATGGCGTGAGAAGAGAGAAGGCAAAACACAAATGGCTTCTACGGGAAGCTACAATTCCCTTCCCTCTCTCTTCTTCTTTCAATTCCTCATTCAATGCTCCCACCAACCATTGCCACATGGCAAGCTCCTATTGGACCACAATTCCCACTCACTTGACTTTCCACTCTAAGCACCATACACAAACCACACACAACCATGTCTTGAATAAATATCTTCAAGGCACCAAACACCACTCACACCATATCATTCCTTAAAACCCACTTACATCCATGGCACCATACATACAAACCACACTATAAAACCTCTTACTCCACTTATACCCTACTTCCATACACCACAAGCACACCAAAAATTCCTCCACTAAACTTATTTAATTATTTTCTATGCAATTTAGTCCTTATTATCCAAACTTTCTCATGTACTAATTACTGAAATACCCTTCAGTTCCCGACTTCGCATGCAAATTCCGACTAGGCCTATTTTGGGTTGTTACAAAACATCATGTATTTATACTCAAAAAATTAGTTTTGGATGCTTAAATAAAAAACTAGCCGTTTTTGGACATTAGAGAGCCAAACAGAAGAGACAGACTCAAACTAGCCGTTTTATGACCGTTATTTTATCTTTTTGTGTGATACTGGATTTTGTCCAAAATTCTGGTATGAACAGAAATTCAGTTAGAAATCGACAATTAGAAATTCCTTTAGAAATCTGATACACAGAAATTTATTTTCTCAAAAACCAATTTCTGACGAAAAACCAGTTTTGATCAAAGGTTCATTTTCCAACTTAAAACTATTTTTGTGCAATTTTAAAACTATAAAGTGTATGCATGAGTGAGAATATTTTGCCTCAATTTGATCTTATATTTTAATAACCTAATTTCCTAACAATTTAAAGCAATAAATAAATTTACAACTTAAATCCATGCTGATAAAACTTGTTCTTCAGAAATGTGATCCTCAAACAAACTCATAGAAAGTTTCCTGCATAAGTTTGTTTTAGAACAAAATTCTTAATAGAGTTTATTTAAGATTTGATAATCATCAAAATCAGAGTGTGACCTTGGGCCAACATAATAGAACACTGATTTTTTTGATCTGTCTTAGAAAAAGCATTATGTTCCTCATGATCAAAAACTGCCATTAGACCTACCTTATCTGAATCTCCATTTAATTTTTTTGCACTGACGCTAGAATCCTTGTTATTACTCTAAGTAGCTTTCATGGCTTTTTTCTTGTATCTTTTCTCCCTTTTTTTCAGATTTGGACATTTTAATTTGATGTGTCTAGGATTTTTGCACTTATAAAAAACATCTCCAAAAGATTTGGAGGTTCTTTCTATTTTCTAGTGAGAGTATCTTTGTTGCTGTCTCTTATTGAATTTTTTTTCTTTTTTTGTATAGCTTCTTAAATTATTTTTGTAATAAGTGATATTTCATCATCATCAATTGAATAGTTAAAGTTAAGAGTTTAAAGTTAAGAGTTTTAAGATCTTTATATAATAAAATAGAAGCTTTCGCTTCCCATTTAATAGTAAGACCTCTAAGAAGTTTAACTATTTTACCTTCCTCATCAACTTTCTTACATAGCACCTTAATGTCATTTGTTAGTTTAATATACCTATTAATTACCTCTAAGACAATCTCTTCTAGTTTCATCTTGAAGGCTTTGTAGTCCACAATAAGCAAATGAAGTTTGGATCCCTTTACTTGATAGGTTCTTTCATAAGTTGCTATAATCTTGTCCTAAATTTCTTTTGCTGTCTCACAACTAAAAACTTTATTAAATTCATTTGAGTACAATGAGCAGAATATAATGCTCATCACTTTTGAGTTCAGTTGAACACTCCTCTTTTCCTCATTTGTGAGCTCCTTTCTGGTCTTTAGAATAGTTACATTTGGATTTCTAGTTTGAACAATTGTCTTTGTTGGAGGTTGATATCCATCTTCTATAATATCCCAATAATTAATGTCTTAAGACTGAATGAAATGTGTTATTACAACTTTTCAGAATAGAAAGTTATTTCCACTAGCCATATTGAACCATCACCAATTGAATAGTCACTCCTATATTTAGCTTTAAGAGCAAATGCCTTTAATTTTCGTTCTTTCTTTTTCTCAGCATCTAAGAACCATAAACAATATTAAAGTTAAGAGTTTTAAGATCTTTATATAATAAAATAGAAGCTTCCGCTTCCCATTTTAGAGTAAGACCTCTAAGAAGTTTAACTATTTTACCTTCCCCATCAACTTTCTTACATAGCGCCTTAATCTCATTCGTTAGTTTAATATACCTGTTAATTGCCTCTGAGATAATCTCTTCTAGTTTCATCTTGAAGGGTTTGTAGTCCACCATAAGCAAATGAAGTTTGGATCCCTTTACTTGATAGGTTCTTTCATAAGTTGTTGTAAGCTTGTCCCAAATTTCTTTTGCTGTCTCACAACTAGAAACTTTATTAAATTCATCTGCGTGCAATGAGTAGAATATAATGCTCATCACTTTTGAGTTCAGTTGAACACTCCTCTTTTCCTCATTTGTTTGCTCCTTTTTAGTCTTCAGAATAGTTACATTTGGATTTTCGGTTTGAACAATTGTCTTTATTGGAGGTTGATATCCATCTTCTATTATATCCCAATAATTGATGTCTTAAGACAGAATGAAATGTGTTATTACAACTTTCCGGAATGGATAGTTATCTCCACTGGCCATAGGTGGTCTATGAACATAATGACCTTTTTTGAATGGAGTAGCTACTGGAGAATTTTCAGAACTTGATGCCATTTTGTAGATCACTTAAGGTTGTCAAACCTTAGGAGAATGAGCACTGCTCTAATACCAATTGTTGGTCCGAATGAATTAGGTGTCACTAAATTTTTGCTTAAGTTATGTTTCAGCAAAAGTGAAGGTTCTGGTGGTATTTTTTGGTTAGGTAAAACAGAATGATATGCAATGTATGAATGTAGAATGTAATGAAAGACAGAATATATGAATTAAAAACTTTTTCAAAATAGATTTAACCTTGCAGAAAAATATATTCAATAATAAAAATGGTTTTGTGATGATATCTTTTAAAACAAGAATTTACTTAATAAAACCAGAATTGTTATGGACTTTTAGAAACAAAACAGAGAAGAGGGGAGAAGAATAAAATCAACACAGACAATTTATAGTTGTTCGGCTTAACTGCATACATACATTCCCCAAAATATCATCTTGAGATTTTTTTTCTCCACTAAGAACTCTGTTAATAGACAAGAGTCAAAACCAATATACAAGCCTAGTATATTCTTCCCATAATCTTTTTTCCAAGTAAAAGATGCAATAAAACTTACTAGAATTTCTTAAGGTTCTAGCCAACCCTTCTCATAATCCTTTACTAAGATTCTTCACAAAAGAATTATAATAGAATGTTATAATCTAAGTGAGGATGATGAATGTATGAAGTGCAAGATGTGAAAAATTACTTGAACAAATTGAAAGCTTGTATCTCAAGAGATAATATTGTTTTCCAACTTCTCTAAACCTTTAAGAATAAAAAATAACTTGTATTTATAGCCAAAAATTCATTATAACCATTACAAAACAGAAACTAACCGTTAGAGACAAGACAGACTGGTTAAAAGCAAAACTAGCTGTTATTTTATCTTTTTGTGAAGGCCAGAACTGGCAGTTTTGAAAACTCTTTTGGTACCACTTCTGCTGACTAGAAGCAAAATCTTTTCTAAAACTTTTTCTAAGAACCTTTTTGATTAACTTTTCAAAATGTTTTCTAATAGTTTTTCTGAAAGAACTTTTGACACCATTTTTATTATAACAGAAAATAATTTTAAAACATATCTTAATGCATGTAAAATTAATTTTATGCATTAAAAGAGATTTATGATGAATGAACATGTGCAAGAAGATCCTCAAAATATTTTACAATTGATACCCTAACTTCTTGAAATTTCTATAAAATTTGAATCTTTACGTTCTTCATGCATTTGCCTTGCAATCCTTAGTTGAGTCTTGCACATTTTTTGGAATTTAAGCTGAAACATAAATACTTGAATAGAATACCTATAAAATTTATATAAGTTTTGATTATCGTCAAAATTGATATTGCCTTGAGCAAACATTTATTTCTTTGATCACCTAAAAGGTGGTGTCTTTTGCAGCTTCTGGTTGCATATCATCATTACTCCTCATTTCACCTTACTGTTATACCATAGATAAGGGAGATAGAGATGAATTCTTATCATAACATGAGAGGAAATATGTAAAACAACTTCTTATGAATAATTTTCACCATCATGAGGAGTGATAATATTTTTTAGTGAGTAGTATGATGATAATTCATCAAAGACAATATTTATTTGAACTATTTTATTTATTTATTTTGGTTACAGGATTTATTCATTTCCATCATTTCTTTCTCTCATTATAACTAATAAATAAGCACTTTTTGGCTTTAGCATCCATTTTTCTTCTTTGTGATGCCAACATATGAACAAAGTATGGTGAATTGAAGACCATAAAATGCTTGCCACTAGGTCTTTCAACAAAAAAAAAATAGAAAAATTGTAAAATAATAATATTATTAATATAAAAAATTGTAGAAAATATTATTTACAATTTTTCTTTTTTTTTTTTTGATATAAATAGCACAAATCAAGGCACTTACATGTAAAGCACTAAAGATATAAGTATTATATGCTTAAGGGAACTTAAAGGGTTAAAAAAAATCATTTTCTCCCACCAAAAAATTCCACATATGTGAAACACCCTCGATCAACACGGCCATTTGTAAAATAAGAAAATTACTAGAAATTCTAACTCTTTTTTTTTTTTCCTAAAAATTGCTTTCTTTATTCTTTTCTGAAATGGTTCGCACTTGGCCAAGAATGTTCCTTTTAGTGATTTTGCTAAAAACTTATATATTTTGTTGAAAAATTGAAAAGCTTAAGTTTGAGAAGAAAGAAAAATCAAATTTGATACTACAATTTAATGACAATTGCTTATTAGATTTGAGATAAAAGACTTGAGGGAAGCGGAGAGAACAAATTCTTCGAGAAGCTTTGCATGCTATAAACAATTTCAATATGTTAAATGGTACATTTTGATAACCCATTATTCTTTAGTTTCTTCTAATTTTCTAAGTGAGATGGCCAACCATTAAGTTCCTCTATCCTAGTCAACAAGCTTGTTTATGGAGCCATGTGCTTTAAATGGCACATGCAACGTACATGCTTTAAGCGGATTGTTTAAGCTTGGGTTCAATTTCTTGATGTTAGGATGGATCACTTTACCTAATTTGTTGTCCTGCTTGTTACAAATTTGAATTAGTTGAACCAATGAGTTTCAAATACTTAATCATTTATGCTAGAAAATGAAGTAATGTTATTCAAATTTAAAGTTCAGATACTTAATGCAGAAATTTTTTTATTCAAGAAGTCAACAGTGAGAGAAATAAAAGTTAAGAACTCAAACATGTGTTTTGACTAGACCTAGCAAATGGATCAAGTTGGACGGGTTTAGATTGGAACCAAGTCTTTTTAGTTTTGGGTCATCAATTTCGCTTCGAGTCACTTATCTTTTGGGTGGGCTCAGATTGGGTCTTAAGTCACAGTTAGTTCTGAAATTGAAAATTGAATCATAAGCAATTATGCATATTTGGTTCGATTTTAAAATAGAAATTCGGTTATATCAATTTTGTCCTATTTTTAGTATCTAAAAATCGCTAAAACCAAACAACCCGAACTATTAGTAAAATTATGCCATTTTATAGGCTTTCATATATTTATTTATGTAAAAATCCTTAACCTTATTCTTTTCTTTCTTTTGGTTTTTACTTGTGTGCCACCTCTTTCTTTCAATCGGTAGAAGAAAAATGAATGAAAGTAAATGTTGGAATGATAACTAGAATGTAAAGTTTTACTACATAAATGAGGAAGACACCTCTCTATAATACCTTTTATCCAAACAGTTGAGACTCAGATAAGAAACACTACATTTTATGCTACTAAGCACTTAAAACTCAAATTACAAAATTTCATTTTAATTAGAATGGATGGTTAGGATGCACTATTACCCTATTTCATCCAATGGCTTAGCAATTTTCTATTTTCTTTTATTCACATTTTTTAATATGGACGGCCACAATTTATCTAAATGCTATTACATCTAATGGTTAGAATTGAATCTTAAACACAATTTTACACACCTAAACCAAGGGATAAAATTAATTTGGTTGCTAGTACATTAAAGGGCAATATTCATCCCCACATAAAAAAAATATCCACATTTAATATTTGTTAATTCAAGGGTTATTCTTTGGCACTATTTAATGAATCCATGGGTTCTTAATTTTTCTTATTTTAATCTTTTTTTTGGATGGTTAGGATATCTTAATCACTATTTCATCCAATGACTCATAATCTCTTTTAGACAAAAAAAATTTTCATTCAACTAAACAAATGGCCATAATTAGATGTGTTATTATTTGATCTATGAGTCATTAAATTTTCTCATTTTCCTTAAAATTTAATTTTAAATAAATTATGACATCATTAATAAATTTTCTCTCTACTTAAAATACATAATTGACATTATATGAAACTCACCATATTGGTCGATTTGACTTTTCAATTTCTTGAGTAAACTTTGACCACCAGTCAAACTTGGTCAAACATGTCACTATTAACTGCAAAACTGTGACCCAAATTTTAATTTCATTTCAAACACCTTAAATGGACTTTTTTTTGGCTCAAATTCGATCCACAGATTTGTCTTAAATGAGACTATTCATAGCTAGAAAAAAATACTATTCATATCCCGGGTAACACTATTCATCTCAAAAAGTGTTATCCATTGTTTAGAAATGTATTATTAATAAACTCAGAATTTTCCATTTCACTTTTTTGTTTCTTTTTCGTTTATCTTTTGCTACTTAAAACTTAAACAATTGGATATTTCTCTTTTGTTTCAATTAAATCAAATTTTTATATAAAATTAGGATAGGGATATTACTAAAATGTTGTAGTGTTAACATATATATATATATATAAATTAAACTATATTTATAAATAAATATGATATTTAAAAAAAATTGGGTATGGATTCAGGAGGGTCAGATTTCAGGCATTTTCAGACGGATATTTTAAATTTGGAGTTGGGTTCGATCCTAAAATTTTTGGGTCATTCGGGCTCGAATTTGAGCACTATTTTTTGTCAGGTTTGGATTGGATAAAAAATTTCTAGACTTAGTTTTGACTTTGTAAAATGTAGAAAATTGATATATTAAAAATTAATCATGTGCATTCCATATGAACATATAATATAGTGTATATATGCATGCATTTAGACATGCACTTCTAGAATAAAGAAAATGACAACAAACTATTTTTTTTTTTTTTAAAAAAGTATTGATATGTCCTTAGCATTTGGTGCAAATTGCTTATTTACTCTAAAGATTTTTTTTGTCCAAAAAATGCTCTAAATGTTATGTAAATAGTACTCCATCCACCCACTTTTGTAAAACCGTTAATGATGTTGGTGAACGAAGCACTATTTTTGCAATATTTAGAGTATATTTTGAATAAACAACTTTAGAAAAAGGGAAAAGGTACCACAATGCCACTCACGTTTTCTTTAGAGTAGTAAACATTCCTATCATTTATTTTGGAGTAAAAATACCCATGATGTAATGTAAATTGATACAAAAATGTATATGTAAGTAAGTTTCATCAATTTTAAATTAATGGTATCGATATGGCATTGAAATATCATTGGGGTGACATTGAAATATAGTAAAATATGCTACTTCTTAAATATTTTTTTCAGTTTCCTCTATTAATAATTTATTTATTGACTTCGTAAAATGTGGCACTGATGTGGCAATTTTGTAATGTGTCAAGGTCACCTCGATGCTATTTCAGTGGCATGCCAACACTATTAATTTAGAGTTGATAAAAGTTACTTACAGAGGCATTTTTGTATTAATTTCCATTACATTAAGGGCATTTTTGCTCCAAAATAAATGTTAGTGGCATTTTAGTACCCTGGAGAAAAAGTAAGTGGTATTTTTGTACCTTTTCCCTTTGGAAAAATCATTGATTTTCATCGAATGTTAAGGGCTTATCAATATATTTTGCGAGATGAGAAAAAATAAATAAAAACATTGCTGAATTGTATGATATTATTTTGTTACTAGAGAGTATGTGCATATATATAATTATTACAAAACATTTAATGCAACCAAACTTAATCTATTTAATTCCAGCATTAAATATTCCAATGCACTTGACTAAATTCCTATTATCAATCAGCCTTTGCAGGTTTTCTTAGTTAAACAATTTCTCTCGTATCCCCTAATTTTAGCTTGGATTGTCTATGTACCAAGTTTTTGCCCAACAGAGTGCCCTAAATTCAATTCCTTTGATATCAGATAAGCAAATAGCTCCTTTAGAAACTATCTTCTTAATGACATAAGGACCTTCCCAATCAAGGTTAAATTTTCTCCACAAGTCTGAGATTGAAGTCTTATATTATTTTAGCACCATATCACCTTCTTTTAACTCTTGTGGCCTAACATGCTTGTTTAAAACCAGTGCTATTCTCTTATAATAAAATTTGTTGTGATACAAAACCCTTATTTATTTCTCCTCCCATGGGGCCAATTGCTAATATGGTTTTCCACCCATTCTGATTGCATAATTTCACTTTCAGAAAGCACTCTTAGATTGAATTTTATATTTTATAGGCAACATTGCTTTTATCCCATAAACTAGCAAAAATGGAGTGGTACTTATTGAAAAAGTAGTAGTAGTTTTATAATCTCATAAGACAAAAGGCAATTCATTAGACCAATCTTTGTAGGTGATCACCATCTTGGCCAAATTTTGCTTTGGATTTTTATTCGTTGCTTTCAGTGTACCATTAGCTTGTGGTCTTTGAGGGAAAGATTAATAGTACTGAATTCTATATCTTTCCAGTACCTCCATTGTCTGTTCTTGAAATTATAACTTGTTGTCTAACATGATCTGTGACGCCCCAATACCCCCTGGAAGGATATCGGAATGCCACGCATGTATACAATACAATTCACATCAAATACTATAACAAACTACTTATAAGCAGAATAATAAAACATCATTATAAATAAAACATACTTGCATAAACAAACTTTTAATATTCATATTACAAAATGTCATTATCCTTCATATTACATGTACATTCTCTATAACATTTTCAAGTAACATACAAAATATTCTATACATCATTACTATACTGTTTGATATAAAAAGAATCCTATCATGTACAAAAACTCCATGCTTCAACTCCTAGTGGCCTGCAGATGCACAACTCTTTATACCCAAACCTGCATACCTACACGGGAAAACACCCGTGCTGAGCGAAGGCTCAGTGGAGATTCATAAAAGCATATAAACTTCTAATGAAGTCACAAACATCATACATTAAGCATATCAACAGTACTCATGCTTATCACATATTAACATAACTATGTTATTAGCATATAACTCTTCATGCACATAATCTCTAATTCTAACAATTATCATATACAATAAGTGACAGCTTATCCTTACATCTCACATATATTCATATACATGCACATTTAATGTATCAACATGCCTTTATCATTTACATCTATCTAAACGTGCACAAAATCGCTAGATTCTGCATACATCATATACTATAAGTGATAACATATCACTACATCTAATACGTATTCATATACATATAAATATATCATTGCATCTCTTATATAGTCATAGACACATAATAGCTTTCAATAGCATAGCTTGAACTCACATCGATGGTGGATACGGGTACTCTGGATACTGACTAACAGTATCAAACATCTGGAGACCGAAGTCTCAAATCTCTAGACACAAAACGGTGACAAACTCTAGACCCAATCGGGGCTGCTATGGCAGCTGCAAACTCTAACCCTTTATAGGCATGTCCATTTATCCACTATTATGTCTAATTCAGGCTTACATGAACACTCTACTCACCAAACCATATAATTTACATTTACTCAAATACCTTACCAAACCATTGAACATCCAACTCAAATAATATATTAACTTTGCAACCATGAACATACATACATGTTTATTTATTGGTTATGCCAAAACAATATTAATCTAACATGCTCATGTTCATTCTACTTGCTTATATAATACACACGAATATCTCATTAACCACATAACTCATATACTCACTTATGTTATTCCACTATAGTTCCATATGCCTAATCATTTATAATCCAATGCAATATTACACACATATAAAAACAAATAACTTGCATTCAGGACTCTTAACATTGTCGCACTCATGACAGAACCCAATTACACTACTGTCGCACTCACGGCAGATGTCACACTCGTGATAGATTTCCCAAATGACATCTATCGCACCCGCGATGAAGCTCGCGCTCGCGACAGAACACTACATGGAAAACTTCACCTACGGAGAACTGTATCGCGCTCGCAACAGAACCTAAACTCTGTGTTTAAACTCCCAACTCCACAAATCTCTAACAAATACTTTTCACATACTTTCTTGTATTCTCATGCATGACTTCTATCAACAACTAAACATCAACTTCAGCCAAAATGGCCTTCAAAAACAAGCAATCACATGCAAGTAACTTTCTCATACATAACTTATAACAGCCTATAATCAACATGCAATAGTCAAAATTCTATCCAACTTTAAGTTGTCAAAAGGCTTCATGCAACTCATCAATAACAACTCATATTCAATTAAACAAGTAAAAGAGCTGTTGAACTCTTTCAAAGTCCATAATTTTCCCCAATCTAATCATGCATGCATCTACTAAAAGAAATAAAAAAAGATCCCAATAATTCCTATTGAAGCCTTTGATGCTGATGGAAATCCCATCTATGCTTATAAAAGAGATGGCCACTATTACTGGGATAACTGTGATTGTGATGATTGTTATCAGGCCTCACTTGAAGCTGAATTAGATGATGATGATCTTCAACAGAGACGAAGAAAAGCCAAGAAAAAAGTATCCTCTGAAGCTCGGTATCAAGATCATCTTGATGAAGATGATGATCCTACAGTTGGCATACTTGGAGAACTCTTAGGCAAATATGACTATGCTGTTCAATATACAGGACCACCATAATTTATACCATCATCTCCACCTTCCCCAAAACCTTTTGCACTAATATCTCCATCTAAACCTTTTCAAAGACAATACCCTTAACCATGTGCACCCCTTATTTGGAAACCTAAGCCTATCCAACCTCCACCTGTTGTATTTATATACCAACCAACTAGCACATATACAGATGAATTTCTAACACTCCAAGAAACCAATCTCGATACAAAGATTCGTACCACCCCTTTTATCAAATCATCTGGTGTATCTGCTGAAGGAATCCCCAGATCTGTTCAACCGGCTGAAGCAGTTCTTAATTGGCAATCAAAGAATGCTCTAGCCCAGAATAAAGTTCTTTATGGGATAGAAACTAAAGTTGATCGTGTTTCTTCCCGTGTGGAACTTTAGACTCTCAGATAACTAATCAGAATGCTGCTGCTTACCAATCGCTTGCAAGATTACAGAATTAAGTTGCTGATTTAGACAGACAACTCATGGCCTCTATTTCTAAGCGAGTCTATAATTCTACCTTTCAAGAAAAAGCTTTTGAAGTTACCCGTCTAAAGGCAGAAATTGCAACTATCAAAAGAGACTTAGCCAGGACTACTACTCCAGCACCTCCCACTATCTCCTTTCCTTTTTATAATCCCAACCTTACTCCATTTACCCAACAACCTCTTATCCAAGTTCCACCCTTTTCTGAACCCTCACAAACAGATCTTGATAGTTTAGGTTATTCTCATGAACTGTTCATGTAGCGACAGCTTCGTAAACAACTTAAAAGATCTATAACCTTGCCTCCAATTACAACTACCTCATCTTTCACTCAAACTATACCTTCAACCTCTGAACCATCTACACCAGTTATTTCAGTTCCTGACAATAAACAAAAAGGAATTGAAATTTCTGAACCACCCTCATCCCATATGATTCAACCACCTAAAAACACAAATCCTCTCATTGATTCACTGAAAGAAAAAGCATTGCAAACTGCCCCTGCTATTTCATCTGCCATTCTTAAAGATGATCTACCAGAATCATCTGAAAAAAGTTCTAATTGTTCAGAAGACGAAGATTCGGAACCAGATCCGAAATATTTTCCCATCTATTTGGCAGATCCTCCTGATGAAAGCACCATGACTCATCAGTATCATGCTAATGAGCCTGATGATGAAGCAAAAAGTAAAACCCACAAATAGTCTATGTTTCCCAAGAAGACCCATAGAGTTTATCCTTCAAGAAATAAAAGGAAAATTCGGTTCTTCCGACGAAAAAGATTCAAACAGAAAGGAGACAGATGCTATGCTTGTTGCAAGAAATGACATTTTGCAAAATCTTGTCCTAATAAAAGGAAGTCCCAGAAGCTCATTCAACATGTTCAACAAGCTTTTCCCATTGATCTTCAAAATGATGATGTTGAGTCAATGTTCTCAGTTGATGATAATGCAGACACCTATACTCTTTTTACAATCCAAGATTTTGACTCTGATTTTTTAGATGAGGACTCTGAAGAAGAATCACTAGCTGATATTGCTGCTATCAACCCTTTACCTACTATCAACCCCTTACCTCTCCCAGAATTATCCCTTAAACCTAATTCCTCTTCACACCCCATTCCACTGGTTCCTGCCAAAATTTTTTCAGACAAATTTGCCAAACCTATCAATGTTATTGCATTTGTTGATACTGGTGCACACAATACCATTTTTAATCCAAAAGTTCTTCCTGAATCCTTTTGGAAGCCTTTTACCCAACACTTCAAATCAAAGTATTCTTACCATTAAGCTCAAAACAAAGCAGCCCATTAAAATCCAATTATTTTCTGATTGTTCTATTTGGGTTTATGCTCTTGGTTCTGAACTCCCTGGAAAAGATCTTGTCCTTAGTTTTGATGCATTATTCCAAATGCCCAAACTCCATATCCAACCCATTGGTCTTAAGCACAGAAAATGTTTCCAGCCTTATACTACTACACCAACCCTGTTTACTATCCAAAGCCCAAGCCCATTCCAAGATATCCAAATCCAGCTTGAAACCCACTGTTGTGCTACCTCTCATACAACTTCCTAGCAAAACAACCAAAACCTTTGTGGACCCATCCTGAATTCTTTGTTACCTTACCTTTCAAAAAGTTAGAAGATGCTAATCCCACTAAAGCTCCTATCCTGGAATGACTCCTGAAGACTTTTCTTTGGCCCAAGAAGAATGTGCACAATTGCTGGCCCAAAACCTTATTGAGTCCACTCAATCAGATTGGGCTTGTTAGGCCTTTTATGTGAACAAGCACTCGGAACAGATTCGTGGAAAGAAAAGACTTGTCATTGATTACACTCCTCTCAACCCTTTTCTTAAAAACAACAAATACCCTTTGCCTAATATTTCCTCACTATTTCCTTTCCTTCACAATGCTCGTATTTTTTTCAAATTTGACCTTAAAGCAGGATTTTGGCAACTTGGTATTACACCAACAGACCCTGTATTCTTAATTTCCATTATCAATGGACAATCATGCCCTTTGGACTCAAAACTGCACCATCCATTTTCCAACAATCCATAATTCGTATTTATGAACCTATTCTCTCCTTTGCCTTGGTTTATATTGATGATGTTTTAATCTTTTCACCAGATGTTCCTACACACCAAATCCATCTTCAGCAATTCATCAATTTGACCAAAGACCATGGGATCATGTTGTCTCTATCCAAAATGGTTGTTGCTAAAAAAGAAATTGATTTCTTAGGAATGCATTTCATCAATGGCACTTATCAGCCACAACCCCATTTAGCCAAAGAACTTCTCAAGTTCCCTAATAGCCTCTTATCACAAAAACAAGTTCAATAGTTCCTTAGTATAGCCAATTATATTCGCCAGTTCATTTCCCATTTCAGTAACCTTTCAAAACCACTCACTCAACTTTTGAAAAAGAAGCCTCCACCTTGGTCGGCCACTCACTCCCATTCAATCCAAAAGATAAAAGCAATCACTCAAAATTTGCCACCTCTTCACATTCCTTCTATAGGAAAAAGATATCTTCAGACAGACGCAAGTGATGAATGTTAGGGTGCAATCCTTTTGGAAGAAAAAGACAATACCCGACGCATCTGTGGATATGTAATTGGACAGTTCAAAGAATTTGAATGCCATTATCATTTCACCTTTAAAGAAGTCTTATCAGTTAAGTATAGCATAAAGAGATTCGAATTTCATCTGATTGGACATCACTTCACAGTTGTCATGGACTGCTCTTCTTTCCCCAAGATGCTTTCCTTTAAAGGAAAGTCTGTTCCACATCACCAACTTCTCAGATGGGCTGAATGGTTTAGCAAGTATAACTTTTAGGTAGAGCATATAAAAGGCAACAAGAACTTGATTCTAGATTATCTTTCCAGACCACCTCCAAAACCAAAACCTATCACTACCATTACCACCTTACCATTAATTTACATAATGGATAGGTTCAAACCAAATCCCAATCTAGGAAAAACCAAAATCCGTTCCAGAATCTCCCAGCAATAAGAAAAGAATCTAACCCTCATGCACTACAAGAAAAATGGCTTTAACGAATGGAAATCCGGTCGTTAAAAGTCAAAATTCGGTCGTTAAAGACTAATAACGACAAAAAAATCCGGTCGGTAAAAGCCCCTTCGTTAAAGGTATAGACGACCAGATTTTGAATTCGGTTGTTAATGCCTTTAACGACCGGAATGTTTCCAGTCGTTAAATACTGATTTTTAACGATCGGATTTTCCCTTCGCTGATTGTGTTCACTTTTAACGAAGGGAATTCCGGTCGTTGAAGATACCTTTTAAGGATTGAATTTTCCCTTCGCTAATTGTATTCACTTTTAACGAACGAAAATCCGATCCTTAAAAACTCATTTTAGTGACCATATTTTTTTCGTTAAAAGAAAATTTGATCAATAATAAATTTTCAAAATAAATAAAATATTTTATTTGAATATTAGCTGTACACATCATTCACACACACATATATATTCAAAATTATAATAAATAGTATGTTTATGTATTGCAAAATACCAATTACAAAATATATCAATATTTCGGAATTATTTGACATTCTATTTGTCATATACAAGTTTTTTTAGAAAAGTAAAACCTCTATATATACACTTTTTTATTCACCTAAAGTCTTCATAAGAATGCATAATCAATGTTATGGCTGGCCCTATTGCTATTCCCATTGCTGAGGCTGCTGCCAGCATTGATGCCACCATACTGCTCTTCTTCTTTTCTCTTTTTGCTTCTGCCTTCTTCTCCATGCTGCACGTCACCCTACTGCTCCCTCTTCTTCCTATCACTACCAACCCCATCTACCAATACTTAAATCATTTGTAACAAAGAGATTAATAGTTGTACTCAAACTGAAATGATAATGATAATTATCTTGATTTTTACGTATCATGATTTTATTTAGATGCAACGAACTTAGAAATCACGAAAACAAGAAAATCATTTTTCAGACTATAAGAATAATACAAAATCTAACAAGGTGATAATTTGATAGCACTGGCTTGAGTTATAATTCTTGAGGAGAGTGGAAAACTTGCAGAGAAAATGCAATTCTCAATTGCAGGAAAACCATAAAAGGTGAAATTAGTAAACACACCCAAGGCAATGCATGTTGCAGTCACATTCACGCAGATACTATGCATAAATCAACTTCTTCCGCATGAAGGTGGTTTTTTAGTACCATATACATGTACTTTGTGTTTGTTTTGTCACTCTTCCAGTTACAACAGAAGTTACTCCAAAATCTATCTATTTATTCATCTGATGTCTTTAATATTAAAGCTGTAATTTTGCATGTGCCGAAGTAAAGAATCAATAATAGAAATTGTTGGTCATCCACTCCTATTCAAACATACCAAGTTTTAGCTTTTCATTAGTCATCATATGGATGTGAGGTTCAAATCCCAGTTGGAGTTTCTATCTAAAAAAATTATTTATTTTTTTATGACAATGAGCTTTAGTGGTGTTAAAGAAAATAGACTTAAGTCTAAATTAACATGTCGAATACATGCAGAAATAAGTACACTTAGGTCTAAGTTAGTTGGTAGTTATTAATCTAGATCATGATTTCAGTAGGAAGAATATTCTATATGTATATAAAGGGAAAATAGAGAATAGTAAGTAAAAAAAAAATGAATACCATCTATTTTATGAAGAGCCTTCTTTATTTTGGTCTCGCATCCGGCACACTCTCATTTTTGTGACCTGAGAAACAAAACAAGAAATTCAGATAATAGTTTTATTTTTGGAATATAATTTTTTCTTGTAAAATACATACATTTTGCAAACTGTTGAACAACAAAAGTCTTAATGCTCAGTGTTTAGTCTGTCCCCATTTTCATATCTGCAATAAGAAACCACACAAGGATAAGATGATAAAACAGCACGAAACTGCTTTCAAAAGGAACAGCACTTAGCTATTCCGCAAAGGGAATGAGCCCATATACTTGTACACAGACAGTAAAACTAAAACCTATCACTGACTAATTTCTTCACAAATCATAGCTAGTGTGATATTGAGCACAAAAAGCTTCAAGATCAAGCTAATATTTTCTCCTCACATTTTAGCGAAGAACAGCAAAGCCAAAGATTAAAACTTGATAAGGAAAGTGCAAAACCATGAACATAAGAATTTATAAAAAGCAGATTCTGTTTCATGTCAATCTCTTCATTTTTATAAAACATAACCATCAAATCCCAAGAATGACGAGCAACGAATTATACAGAAAGCCAATAAAAAGTTTGCAATAACGAGTAAATGCTCAATCCCATCAATCGCAGCACAAAATGAAAAACCATGTCAATTTCTACTACTGGTTGGGAATGAGATCCTGTAAAAAAATGCCATCTTTATTGTCACTAATTTTACGCTATAGCACAATGAATGCAATTTGTGAGCATGCTACTAAGATCGCTATAAATAAAGAGGATCGGAGCAACATAGCACAAGCGTTCCATCTAATTTCGTTTCGAGAATTCCAAATTAAAGACAAAAGCATAAAGCTAAAACAACTGATTAGCTTCACAACTGAGTACAATTCAAAATGAAAACCCAAAACAAAATTCACATACTTACTTGCCAGAGTGAAGAATCATTCTAACAAAGCCAACAAGAGGAACAGTGTCCTCCAAAATCTGGTCCTCCCAATCAACCCAATCCTCATCTTCCTTATCCTTGTAATTTCCCTTCCCATCGGTATCCTCCTCGTCTTCAGAAATTCCATCCAACTCCTTCCCTGTAGAGACAACCGGTTTCCTAATCAAGTCCGACCCGTCCGATCTAGTCTTCAGAGCATACACACGCGAAGTAAACGATGTCGTTGGATGAACTGGGAAAGATAAGATCACAAAAGAGCAACAAACAGAGCTGGGGTTGGAGTGGGTGTACAAGAATTTCGTAATAAAGAGATATTCAACTGGTAACAAAAGAGAAAGAAGGGTTTTTTCAATTTCACACCTGTAATCACTAATTGCACAGCACCCTAAACTGATTGAACCAGCAAAAATTAAATCTGGAACTTGCAAAACCAAGAAAATTGAAGCAACTATGAAATAAATCAAGCGAGCTTCAGCGCAATCCATGCTTCTGCTATGACCATTTCTATAAGGTTTAGATTAGTTTAGTTTTGGAAGATAGAAAAGGGTTTGCGTTTTTTGCAAATAGAAAAGGGTTTTCGTGTTTTTGCTATTTCTCCCTCATCTGGGTTTGCCATTTTTTGCTTTTTTTTTGGGTGGGCTTCGCAATTCTGCATTTTATTTTTATCAAATAATGGAGCATTATTTTGGAGGTAAACCATCAACAAGTCCCGCCAATGTCTTTCAGAGCAATAACGACCGGAATATTAGTGTTTTAACGACCGAATTTGAACCCCTCATTTTATAACAATAAAATTTAAGAACTAATCATCGAATTAATTTCCATTCGCTACTTGTATATTTTAACGACCGGATTTTCATCCCTTCGCTAGATTTTGGTCGTTAAAAACCAATTTTCTTGTAGTGATGCCTGCTCTCTCACCTCACTTGAACACATCAAGTTATTTGCTACCCGCCGTCTATTTCATTATTTGGATCTTTTCACCATCTAAAGAGATATCTCACCACATGAAAATTACTTCCACATTGATAAACCCTGGTCCATTCTTTTTAAGTTCTACCAAAGTTCATCAAGCAATGAGGAAGAAATTTGGTTTCTCTGGTGCCTTTCTGTACTCTACACTCATGCTGTGTTATTTCCACTCGTGGAAATATATGACATTCGTACTAATCCAGACAAGCAAGGTTCGTTCCATTGGCAGTTTTTAGAATTGGATGCCCCTCTTTCTTGGTGGCGCCATGAATTCCTGAGAAGAATCCAAGCTTTTCAATTATGGCAAAAAACTGAATCACAAGCAAAGAACTATTCTGTTCTTTACTTCTTTACTAGACCTTATGCCTGGAATTCCTATCAAAATTCCATCTGGACACAACCTCAAGCCTTCCACTAGCAAACGTTTGAACATCCTGATTTTCTGGCAAACCCTACTGTCAAGGCCTCTCTCCACCATATGCTTTGTGAACTCAATAACATTGAACATTCTTCACTTCATCCACCAGCATATGACACTGCTGAATCATCCCTCAGGCCTAACTATTTGGATTCGTTGTTCCAAGATTTCCAAGACCCTTACTTCACCCTGAATATTCCTGATGATGATAATCCTTTCATGGCTCAAAACTTTCTATCAACACCAGATCACCAGCCAGAGCAAAAAGACAAGAAGAAAGACAATGCTGAGTTTGACTAGACCCCATAACTTCGCACTACTGATCTGGACCCAGAGACATTAATATGTCCCCATCACATGAGCCCATCAACCACAATGAGTAAAGTTACTTTTGAAGATTCCCTTATCTTATATCTTGTATAAAGCTACTTTAGTAAAGTAGATTCCCTTATCTTATCTTGTATAAAGCTACTTTAGTAAAGCTACTTTAGTCAAGTAGATTTCCTTATCTTATCTTGTAAAAAAGGAGTATTAGTGATAGCTGATGATGTAAGCCTTCTCTATGAAAGGCCTATATATATGTGTGTAATCCTCTGAGGAGGATAAGCTTGGAGAAAGAAATAAAAACCTTAAGTTTTCTTTCAACATGAATTTCTAAACTCTTGTTCTCTTCTCGTTACAATATTCTTATTCATCATTCTTGGATCCTATTATCTATCTCCAAGGTATGAAATAGATTTTATTATGTTTGTCTAAGAGGACAGTCCACTAGTAGGCCAGGAGAGCCATTTAGTTTGGACAGTTATAAGTGACTTATTCAACTGGTTTGTTTCTTTGGTATCAGAGCTATAAGAATTGATGTTTAAGTTGTTGTAATGAAAGAGAAACTCCCATAACCATGTCTGATATATCTTCACCTAGAACTTCATCTTCTTCCCGATCTTCTTTGTCACTTAAACCTAAAACCGTTCGAAAACTCAATTACCTTTATGAATTAAATTTCTTGGATGATTCATAAAAAATCCAAGATTGTCATCTTCCTTTCCTTAACCCTTATGATGCCTTCGCAAAATCATGAACCAATATTTTTTCTAGTATTAAAACACTTGTTCGACAACCCATATCTCAAGTCAAAGAGTATGTTCAATCCTCTTCCTTTACTCAACACCTGATCAAAGCTACAGGAAAAGAACAATTTGTATCTCTTAAAGTACCTTTTGAATTTATCTCTGATTGGATTCATCAAGGTCTAACTCATATTCACTTTGGAGTTATTCGGATTGCTGTCACTTATCATGGACGCAAAGGTCTTCCTGTCTTTACTCGAATTGCTATTCTTAATACTAGATACTTGAATTACTCTCAAGCTATTATTGGTACAGTTCAGACTTCTCTGAATCCTAGAATGGTCATGTTCACCTTCTATCCTAACTTTAATATGAGGTTACAGGATTTTCACACCCTTAACAATCTGAATGTTTAAATCCAGATTAGAGGAGCAGACCAACCTTCCACTATCAAATGAACTATTGTGTCCAGAATTATGCACTGGATATATGTCTTCCTTGTTCTAATGATGCTTTGATAGTAAGTGCCGATTCCACTCAAGTTCCTACCTGTGTTCAGATCCCAAAGCAGCTTACAAGAGATGAATTATTGAGGTATTTTCCTCAATCATGGCTTACCAGTTATGAAACTCTTCACCAACAGAAAAAGCCTGTCTAGTCTACTACTCCTATTTTTTATCAAAAAACAGAATGGTATGATTGAAACAAAGTTTGTCCCTCCTAAAACAAAAGATCAACCAGAATCTTCTACAGCCTCTGTTTTCTCCGTTCAATTCATGCTTCAATCTCTTCCTTCTCTTCAGTAGGAAATAATTCCTATTCAGCAGGAAACCTTGTCTTTGCCTTTGTCCCTTCTCTTATCCAAAGCTTCTTGCAGAAAACCCAACAACACACACTTAGATCAAAACCAAACCAACCCAAAATCATAATCAAGAACTAGTAGAAAAAGATGTTACTTGAACTTCCAAACCACGCTTACCTTTCCAGCTTATCCTTTAACCTTTTTAAATCAATCCAAAACTCTTAAAAATCAAACCAGAAGAAGAAGATTGCTAAGAAATGAGAAAGAAGAACGGAGGAAGAAGAACAAAGAGAAAGAAAGAGAGAAGTGGAGGAAACAGGACCAACATGCATAATTGAGGTCACTTGCCCCCACTAACTCACTTAAATTGCATGTGGCTGCTTAGGTGGCAAGCTCCCAACAAGCCACATGGAAAGTCTTTATCAAATAACCACTAAGTCCTTGGCCAAACTCCACTTAATCCCTATTCTTAATTCTCTCTTTCAAAAACTTTAATTCCTTTCAATTACATCCTCACTTATACCATAACTCATACTTGTACAATTACTCTTGTACCCTCACAATGCAATTGACACTATCAATTCTTTTAGGATACACTTTGGGTCATTACATGATCGATGCGACTTGACTACCAATGGTGCAACTTCACTACCAAATGTTAGTGTGCAGGTTTTTACTACTTCATTGCCAATGATGCGTACAAGAGTTAGTTTGTTGAGTCCTAAAAGTTACAACAAAACACATATGGTGAAGTGACATGTAAAAGATTACAACTAATAGTAGCAAATATAAGATATTTAGCTAAACTCTATAAGAAGAGAAAAAAAAGTGTTCAAATGCACTCAGCGTTTGGTGAAAAACATTGATTTGCACTTAATTTTTTTTCCCGAAAATGCCCAAAATGTTACAGAAATAATACTCCACCCACTCGCTTTTGTAAAACCGTTAACATTTTGGGCATTTTTTGATAAAAAAAATCTTTTAGGCAAATTAGTATTTTTAACCAAACATTTTTTCTTAAATTTTTTTATTCAAAATTCCCTCTCTTCTTTTCTCTTCTTCAATTCGAAATGGTATGCATCTAGCCAAGAATGTCCCTTTTACTTCTTTATCGATTTTTCTAAAAGCCCTCCATTTTTTTGTAGGAGAATTGAAACACTAAAGCTTAAGAGTCAAAAATTTCACATTTAGTACTACTTTGAATGAGAATTGCTTAAGGGATTTGAGATCGAAAACCTAAGGGATTTAGAAATAACAACTATTTCGAGAAACTTTAAGTTGTAATCAACTTTGTTATACTAACTAATTATATTTTTTTTCCCTAATTTTTCAAGTGACGTGTCTAATCATTGGGTTTTTTCTATCCTAGTCAACAAGTTTATTTATGAAGCCACGTGCATTAAACAACACATATAATATATGTGTGTTATTTAAGGTTGGATTTGAGTTATGGATATGGAGTACGTTTAAATACTTACAAAAGAGTGATTTACCTCTTTTTGTTGACTCATTTGATGCAAATTTAGTGTAGTTGGGATTTATACGAAAAAAGAAAGTAATGTAATTGAAATTTGAACTTCATTAATGTAGATTCATTTTTTTTCTAGGAGTCAACAACGATAAAAATAATTAAAGACCTAAGGATGTATTTTTCCATTATAAAATGTAGCAACTTTGATATATGAATAATTCATCATATGCATTCTAATTGTACATAGAATAGATGTATGCATATATGCATATATGTATATAGGCGTACACAGTAGATAAGACAAGATAACTGATAGGAAATATACATAAAAATGCACCTGAAATTGGTATAAGTATTTAGCTACACACTTGAATTTTATAAATAACGTTTTACACATATGAAGTTGGAAAGAATAACATATTGCCTACTTAAACTTGACAACGTGCACATATTATCCTTCTGAACTTGATAAAAATGTACCTTTTATCCCATGAATTTAATAAAAAATCATTTGACAAAATAATTCAGGAGGATAATTAATGGGTACATTTTTTTTCAAGATCAAGAGTTATTGTGTGCACATTTGCAAACATAGATGGAAAATTGGTTAATTTTACCTTCTAGTGTGTATAACATGATCTGTAAAATTGAGCTGTATGCTTTTTATATCATCTCTATCTAATATTGTGCGTATATTGAATGATTGTGAAATCATTACATAGTTTCAAACAATACTTTATGTCAATTAAAAGTTAGAATAGAACTAATAACATATATTTAAGCAAATATCAGCTTCATTTCCTTTATATATATATATATTTTTTCGCAAATGACAAAATGGTGACAGTTAAAATGAATAATGTATTGAAAGTTGTTTTTGATAGGATTCAATGCATGATTTTGATTTCTTATAAAAATAAATAGTGAACAATGCAAGTAATACAATTTTTATTAACTCCTTGTTACCAATTTATTTTTCTCTTTTTTAAATTATCAAGTTCAAAAATCTCAATATAGAAGTCCCATAAAAAATATTTAACAATGATAAAGCTTACAAAATCTCTATTTAGAAAATATATATATGTCGGGCTTTACCAAACCCTTTTTTACATTGGATTCTGCCAGTAATTTTTTTTTTTTTTTCAATTCAGTCTTTAATTTCAATTTTTGATTACATTAAATCCTTATTTGACGGAGCTGATAAGATCAGTTGACTGAAATTGCGGCAACATCGGCAATTCTGGAACACTTGGACTTCAATCGTGATAGTTGTTTGGATTGGTAGTTCTTCCGGTGGCTTTATGGCATTGTTAGCAACTAGCGGTAGTTAGTTTAAGGACCGCTTTTGAGTGCAGTGAGAGAAATTCTTTCTTTACATATCAACATTATTTTTTTTTTTTGGTTAAAGTTTTATTTTTTTTTTCAAAAAAAAAATATATTATTTGGGGTAATTGCTTGAAACATTGCATTTGAGAATTTCCTTTTTCTTTTATTGAATATTTGAATTCATTCTAGCATTTTTGATTGGTTTATTTGACAATTTATTATTGCAATGTTGACTACACACATTTTTAATAATGCATGCAATGCACTTACGTAAGTATCATCAAATAAGGATATAATGCGATCATAATTAAAACTAAAAGAATTTAATATAAAAAATTTTAGCATAGAAATTCAATTTAGAAAAATATGAAAGTTGGAAAACATTAAGATGTGTTTTGCATTTTCTTTAATTTTCTTTAATTATAGGAGACAATTGAAATGAATAATGTTGGATACACAGATGTGGTCATCTTTAATAGCAAAGGCAAAGAAAGGGGGACTTGATGTTATTCAAACCTATGTGTTTTGGAACCTCCACGAACCCAAGCCTGGAGAGGTATCAATTAATATATATATATATATATATATATATATATATATATATTTGAAAATATTAATCGGTAAATAATTAGTATGCACCCATATATGCAGTATGATTTCAGTGGAAGAAATGACATAGTCAAATTTATAAAAGAAATACAAGCACAGGGTCTTTATGTCTGCCTCAGGATTGGACCCTTTATCGAAAGCGAATGGAATTATGGGTACGTAATTATCGCAATCCTCATATATTATTATTATTATTATTATTATTATTATTATTTAATGGTGGCAGGGGATTTCCATTTTGGTTGCATGATGTGCCTGGCATCATTTATCGAACAGACAATGATCCCTTCAAGGTGTGACTATCTTTCAAATTATTTAAGCCATAGACACTAGCTTTTTAGTTCAAACCGCCATCAAATTAAATTTTGAGGTTTAATATATAAATTCACATTTATTTTATTTCTTACAAAATCTATTATCTATTGATTTTCTGAATTCAAAATTAAGGTTAATGTTAGGAATTTAGATGTGCGAAAAAATATTTATGTGGGAATAATAACGACAAAATAATGAGATACAAATATTTACGTAGTTCGGCGATTATGCCTACGTCAACGGGCAAAGGCTAGAAAAGCAATTTACTAACAAAATGATGGAGAATATAAAGTGGTTGGTGTTTAACTCTCAACGCAAATTCCAATTACACCCAATAATCTCACCAATATACAACACAAGAGTATTACAAAATTTCTAAAGAAATTTCTTAAGTGTAGGAATTCTCAAGTGTTGTATATCACACATAAAATGAGAGATGATTTTGAGACAAAATATGCCTTGGTATTTATAAGCATATTGGTGATAGAAAAATCAACAAAAACACTTCAATTCACATTATAACCCAACTATTCTTTTTGTATGCTACCAACAATTTTTCAATTCATATTGTAGCCCAACTATTTATTTTGTATACTACCAACAATTTTTCAATTCTCATTGGGTCAATTCTAAATAATTTTGGAGCCATATTTTCAACAATCTCCACCTTGGCTCAAAATTAATTAAGCCTTTAATACTTCTCCCACGATACCCTGAAGGGATCTTCAATTTTGACAGACACCAATTAAATCCAAGCAGTGCTTGAACTTAGCAGTAGGGGGAGTCTTTGTCAGCATATCAGCAGCATTATCTATAGTACCAATTTTCTTTACATAAATAATACCTTGAAAAAAAATATTACGAACAAAATGATACTTTATATCAATATGTTTCGTTCTTTCATGAAGCATTTGATCTTTAGTCAAGTGAATAGCACTTTGGCTATCACAGTGGATGAAAATCACCTTGTTATCCAAACTGAGCTCTCCAAATAGACCTCTTAACCAAATGGCTTCTTTTATAGCCTCAGTATCTGCCATGTATTCTACTTCTGTAGTGGACAGAGCTACAGTAGACTGCAAAGTAGCTTTCCAATTAATAGCAGTATCACCAAGAGTAAATACATAGCATGTGATGGATCTTCTTCTATCAAGATCACCTGCATAGTCTGAATCAACATAACCAACCATAGTACCCATACTCCTTTGCAAATTTTAAACAAGAATTAGTGGTTCCTCGCAAATATCTCAAAATCCATTTCACTGCCTGCCAGTGATCTTTACCAGGATTAGACATATATTTACTAACAACACTGACTGCATACGAAATATCAGGACGAGTGCATACCATAGCATACATAAGACTACCAACAGCATTAGAGTATGGAACATGCGACATATACTTAACTTCATCATCTGACTATGGTGACATAGCAGCAGAAAGTCTAAAATGAGCAGTAACCGGAGTACTTACAGGTTTAGCATTTTTCGTGCCAAAACGCTCTAAAACCTTTTCAACAAAAGCCTTTTGAGAAAGGTAAAGTTTTCCAGCAGCTCTACCTCTTCGAATCTCCATGCCTAGAATTTTCTTCGCTGCTCCTAAATCTTTCATCTCAAATTCACTACTCAATTCTAACTTCAATTTCTTAATTTCAGACATATTCTTGGCTACGATAAGCATATCATCAACATAAAGCAACAAGTACACAAATGAGCTATCTTTAAGTTTTCTGAAATAAACACAGCTATCATACTGGCTCCTGGAATAGCCGTGAGTAATAATGAAGGAATCAGACCGCTTATACCACTATCGAGGAGACTGTTTTAAATCATACAATGATTTCTTCAACAAACAAACATGGTCTTCCTTGCCTTTAATCTCGAAACCCTCAGGTTGTTGCATGTAAATTGTCTCCTCAAGTTCTCCATATAAGAAGGCAGTCTTAACATCCAGTTGTTCCAACTCCAAATTTTGCATAGCAAGCAAGTAAGACACGAATAGAGCTATGTTTAACAACAGGTGAAAATACATCATTAAAGTCAACTCCATATACCTGACTATAGCCTTTACCAACCAACCGTGCCTTGTACTTTGCATCGTCAACACCTGGAATGCCATCTTTCTTTTTGAAGACCCATTTGCAGCCAACTATCTTTTTATCTTTTAGCGGCTTGACTAAATTCCAAGTTTTGTTCTTATGGAGAGACTCCACCTCCTCCTACATAGCAATTATCAACTTAGCTGAATGATCACAAGAAATAGCTTCTGAATATAAGGAAGGTTCATCAACAACATCAATCTCTTGTGCCACTGCCAAAGCGTATGCAACATAATCGGTATCAACCAATCTTTGAGGTACTTTTCTCTCCCTTCTCAGCCTATGTGTAGCAATAGAATGCTCCTCTTATGGGATCTCCATATGAACTGGCAACTGAACTTGGTCGTGCTGAGAAGCATCATCTAAAGGCAAATTCTCCACCTCAACTTTTATAGGCTTTTCAAAATTCTTCACACCAGCGTCAGAAGAGCTTGACTTTTTATCTCTTGGGTGAAGCATAGCAGACTCATCAAATACAACATCTCTATTGATTACAGCTTTAGATGTTTTAGGATCAGAAAGCCAAACCTTATATCCCTTTATGCCATGAGGATAGCTAATGAAAATACCCTTTTTAGATCTGGGCTCTAATTTGCCATCATTAACATAAACATAAACTGGGCAACCAAATATCCTCAAATCACAGTAATCAACAGGTTTTTTAGACCATAATTCTTCAGGAGTCTTACAATCAATAGCTATAGATGGAGAACGATTTACCAAGTAATATGCTGCAGAAGCCGCCTCTGCCCAAAAATCTTTTGATAGGCCTGAGTTAGATAGCATATAACGAACTTTTTCCAACAGAGTTCTATTCATACGCTCAGCAACACCATTCTGTTGAGGGGTCCCACAAACTGTGAGATGTCTAACGATACCTTCATCCTTACAGAAATTATTGAATTCACTGTCGCAGAACTCCAGCCCATCAGTGCAAAGACATTTTATTTTCTTATTTGTTTGCTTTTCAACCAAAGCCTTCCACTGCTTGAAGGTAGGGAACACATCATTCTTGTGCTTCAGAAAATACACTCACACCTTTCTGGAGTAATCATTAATGAAAGTAAGCATATAACGAGCACCACCTTTAGAAAAAATACGAGCAGGCCCCCAGAGAACTGAATGAACATAATCCAAAGTACCTTTAGTCTTGTGGACTGCAGTGTTGAAACTGGCTCTTTTCTGCTTGCAGTGCTCACAGAGATCTAACTTTGTTGTACTCTGACAACTTAAAAGACCTCTCTTGCTCAAAATATCTAGACCTCTTTGACTCATGTGACCGAGCCTCATATGCCATAATTTAGTGATATCAGAATCTGACATAGAAGATGAAGTGACGGCAGTTGAACCTGTGACAACAGATCCTTGCAAAACATATAATCTACCGGTTTGTCTCCAACCCTTCATCAAAATAAGAGCACCTTTTAGAACTTTCAAAACGTTATTTTTGCCAGTAAATTCACAACCAGAATCTTCTAACGCACTTAAAAGAAATAAGATTTTTCTTTAAGTCAGGAATATATCGAACTTCTGTCAACATTCTCACCACGCCATTATGCATTCTAATTTTGACTATGCCAATTCCAGCAATCTCACAAGGGTAGTCATTGGCCATCAAAACAACTCCACTTTGAAGAGGTTCATAGGTAGAGAACCAATTTTTATTGTGGCATATGTGAAAAGTGCAAGTAGAATCCAAAATCCACCTTTGTGTGGATTGAGCACTATCTCCAGTTACTGAGAGAACATCACAAGCTCCTTCTTCAACAACACTGGCTTCAATAGACTTTTCTTCATTTTTTTGATCTTTTGTCTGCTGCTTATTTTTCAATTTATAGCAGTCTGACTTTATGTGCCCCTTCTTCTTACAATAATTATAGATAAGATTCCTGTATCTAGATTTGGATCTAGATCTTGGTTTCTGACTGCTCGAATAACCTCTGTCTGTAGACCTTCCTCTAACAAGTAGACCTTCTGTCGGACTATCATTACGTGGTCCAAGCTCTTTATCAATGAGCTCCTTTGAGAATAAAGCTGCTTTTACATCCTCTAACTTTAGAGTTTGTCGACTATAAATCAGAGTATCTCTAAAGTGCTTGTAGGATGGAGGAAGTAAGCAAAGCAACATAAAAGCTTGATCTTCATCTTCATAAGATATCTCCATATTTTCTAAATCCATCAAGATAGTGGAGAATTCATCAATATGAGTCTTGATAGGCGTACTTTCGGCCATACTAAGTGTGTACAGTCGATGCTTAGCTACCAGTTTAGTGGTCAAATTTCTTGCAACATACAAAGACTCAAGCTTGTTCCATAAGTCTTTAGCAGTCTTGTCCTGCACAACTTCTCGCAAGACTTCATTTGACAAGTATAACTGAATGGTAATAAGGGCTTTATCATCCATCTCCTGCTTCTTTGCCTCATCCATAGTAGTGGGTAATTTATCTTTACCCAATAATACATGATGCAGACCGTTTTGAATCAAGATTGCACTCATCTTGACTTGCCACATAGTGAAACTCATAGTACGGTCGAATTTCTCAATATCAAATTTTGTCGTTACCATGACGAATCCCAAACTTCTTTGATCAAAATCAGCTAGTTACTGTATACGTGAACATTGCCCAAGGAAAAATCTTTTCTGATGTGGAAGATCAATCTATGCTGCAACCACAGAGCATACTAAGAAATAATCTTGACTCTGATACCACTTGTTAGGAATTTAGATGTGTGAAATAATATTTATTTGGGAATAATAACGACAAAATAATGAGACACAAATATTTACGTTGTTCGGCGATTATGCTTACGTACACGGGCAAAGGCTAGAGAAGCAATTTACTAACAAAATGATGGAGAATACAAAGTGATTGGTGTTTAACTCTCAACCCAAATCCCAATTACACCCAATAATCTCACCAATATACAACACAAGAGTATTACAAAATTCCTAAACAAATTTCTTAAGTGTAGGAATTCTCAAGTGTTGTATATCACACACAAAATGAGAGATGATTTTGAGACAAAATATGCCTTGGTATTTATAGGCATATTTGTGATGGAAAAATCAACAAAAACACTTCAATTCACATTGTAACCCAACTATTTCTTTTGTATGTTTTTTTGTATGCTACCAACAATTTTTTAATTCATATTGTAGCCCAACTATTTTTTTTGTATGCTACCAACAATTTTTCAATTCTCATTGGGTCAATTCTAAATAATTTTGGAGTCATATTTTCAAAAGTTAACCATTGGAGTTTTCACAACTCTTTAGTTATATTTCAATTAGATACCGGATCTAAAAATTAAAATGAATTTAACCTTATACTATTATTAATATTTTAATTAAACTCACTCGTCACTATAACATTTCAAACTAATATTGTGATGATATGGCAAAGAAAATTGGAGGCTCTGATTAAAATGTGATAAGCTAGAATTATAAATGAATTATTAAACGATAAATTATAATTCAATTTAAAGTTATAACATTAAAGTAAATTCATAGAAAAATGAATACGGCATTATCTAATAAATAATTCTTGTTTGTTTGTAGTTCTACATGCAGAACTTCACTACAAAGATAGTGAATTTAATGAAGTCAGAGGGTTTATATGCTTCGCAAGGAGGGCCCATAATATTATCACAGGTAATTAATTAAGTAGGTGGACATTAATCATATATATATATACTACTATTAAAAAAGTTGAAGGTGATGAAAAATATATATTAGTTACTATAAAATTGAATGAAAAGTATAATTAAATATTAAATAAAAGAGTTATAATTATTAATTAAAAGAAAAAAAAATGCAGATTGAGAATGAATATGGAAATGTGGAAGCAGCATTTCACGAAAAAGGAACATCATACGTTAGATGGGCAGCTAAAATGGCTTTAGACCAAGAAACTGGTGTGCCTTGGATTATGTGCAAGCAACCTGATGCTCCTGATCCTGTGGTCAGCTTGTTATTTCCTATCAAAATTTCATTTTAAATATTATATATTAATGTAAACTTAATTATTATTAAATTTGTATTTTCAGATCAATACATGCAATGGGATGAGATGTGGGGAAACTTTTGCAGGCCCTAATTCACCAACAAAGCCATCACTTTGGACTGAGAATTGGACATCATTGTACTCATTACCTATCCCTTCGTTTTTCTATTTTTTATTTTTTTTTTTATAATTATCTACCAATTAATTAACTAATTAGTGATTTTTATAATTAATTAGTTATCAAGTTTATGGTGGGGAACCATATATACGGTCTGCTCAAGACATTGCATTTCACGTGGCACTTTTCATTGCAAAAAATGGAAGCTTTGTTAATTATTACATGGTATTTTATCTTAATATTTCTATAAAATGAAGCAATATATATTTATTAATTAAATATACTTACACTTTTTATATAATAATAAAAAAAATATAGTACCATGGTGGAACCAATTTTGGCAGAACAGCAGCAGCTTATGTCATAACAAGTTATTACGATCAAGCTCCCATCGACGAATACGGTGAGTTTAATTTCTCTCATTATTTTTGATTAATTAAATATATGAACAAGTTCAAATATCTTCACCATATTTATTTATTTTAATTATACAGGTTTATTAAGGCAACCCAAATGGGGCCATCTTAAGGAGTTGCATGCTGCTCTCAACTCATGCTCTACAACTTTACTAGAGGGAGTGCAAAGTAATTTTTCATTGGGTCAACTACAAGAGGTAACATTGTTATTTCAATTTTACCTAATCTGGTTTCTAATTCAAATTTTAATTAGTTAACCATTTTAATAATTACAAAGGTAAAATTATTGCCTAGAGACTAAACCAATGTTAAAATGCCACCTATATATACGTATATGTTAACTAACACTTCGCTTTTTTTTTTTAATTAATTTATTTTACGTGACAATTTCTTATTAGTTTGATCCATAAAATTTATCTAGACTCAGTCAGATAAGACTAAAAAAAAATCATAAAGTATTGATAAAAAAATATTTTGCACACCTCAACTAATTGAGTGTTAGATTAGTCCCTTAAATTTATTAAGAATGTCTTATTACCTTACTATAAAATGTATTTTACATAGTTTTTACAAGCATAGGAGACCAGCTTGATTAGTTGAGATATGAAAACTATTTTTTATTGATAGTCAGTGAATTATCTATATATATGTATGTATATATAGCTTAATTATATTAAATAATTTTGAATTAGGCATATGTTTTTGAAGCACAAGGAGGTGCATGCGTTGCATTTCTTATCAATCGTAATAATGCAAGTAATGCAACTGTTGAATTCAAAAATAAATCCTTTGAATTGCTTCCAAATTCCATTAGTATCTCACCTGATTGTCAGAATATAATCTTCAACACTGCCAAGGTACATCTACTCATAATATTTTTGGTAGTTACATTTTATTTTATGGTTCATAATACAATAATCCAAAGAATGTTGATCTGCTGCACAATGTGTGAGTGAGTTGGGCACAACGCACAATTCAATTGGATGACCATTATAGCACACCATTTCGATCAACCATGGCTATCCGATTGGATTGTACGTAGCGCGCATGCAGCATACTGAATTGTGTCCATATTATAAAACAATTTAATAGCTATAAGAAAACTAAACTAACAATTTTTATAAACAAACAAAATCACAGGTTAATGTAGAATCCAATAAGAGAATCACAAGATCAAGCGAAAAATTGAATAGGGAGAGTAGGTGGGAAAAATACATAGATGTTATACCTAACTATGCAGATACTACAATGATATCAAATACTTTGTTAGAGCACACGAATACAACCAAAGATATATCAGATTATCTTTGGTATGCTTTCAGGTACTTTTTATTCTTTTAGATTATTATCCAACCTATATTTAATTAATTAATCAATCCAATTTGATGGATTTTATGGTGGGATTTAAGAGTCAGATATTTGTTTGTGAAATTATGTAGCTTTCAACCCAATTCGACTTGCACTGAACCTCTACTTCACTTGGAGTCTCTTGCACACGTTGTCTATGCTTTTGTAGACAACAAATATTCAGGTTCTTGTATATTACTTTCCATCATAATATATTGAAATTTAGATACTGACGGTTATATAAAGAAATAAAAATAAAAATAAAAGTTACAAAGATATGCTTGTTTTATTTGGGCAGGATCAGCGCATGGAAGTAAGAATGGAAAAGGCCCGTTCACAATGGAAGTGCCCATTGTCATAAATGATGAACAAACTGCCACCAATATTTCTCTACTCAGTGTTATGGTTGGATTACCGGTACAGCATAATAATCTCTTAATTTCACTTTAAATAAATATTTTAAAATTTTCATATAAATTACGAAAATCACGGATTAATATCGATTTTTTTAAAAAAAAAAATATTTTCTTTTCCTCAAATAACTTATAAAAATAATAATTGTATGCTGACTAAATTATCATTTTATTGATTAAAATAAGCAAATGTCATAAATACTGAGAATAATGTCAAAATATGAAAAAGAAATCAATACTCTTAGATTTTTCAAAAGGATACTTAAAAGTACAACAAAAATAAATTTTCTAGATATAAATTTAAATTAAAATGGAAGAGACGACATATTATAAATATTAATTTGCAGAAGTCCATGCACAAATTAATTTGATAATGTTTTTATAAATATATATAAAAAATTAAAATAATATTCAGGACTCCGGAGCTTTTCTGGAGAAGAGATATGCAGGCTTAACTAGAGTGGAAATACAATGCACTCAAGAAAGACAAGTTTATAATTTTACCAATGATTACAGCTGGGGATATCAGGTAATGATCTCACTCTCCATAATTTATCAAAACTAGTTCACATGATTATAATTCTACTATTTTAACATAAATTGTTATTTATTGTGATATATATATATATATATATATATATATATATATATATATATATATGCGCGCATGCAGGTAGGGCTCTTAGGAGAGAAGTTGCAAATATACAATGAAGAATTTGTAGAAAGTGTTAATTGGAGTAAATCCGATATCTCTATTCCTCAGCCGCTTTGCTGGTTCAAGGTACTTAATTATATTCATTCCTTTTTTTTTTAAATAAAGAATTAAAATTAAAATTATTTGGGATAAGATATTTTCTGCTATTGAACTGTTTGAATTGATTAAAAATGGTATTATTATTTTTATTTTATTTTATTTTATTTTTTTTGCTGTTTTGCCATTAATTTTTTTAAAAAATGACAAAGTGTTAATTATTTAATGGCATGTGTTCTCCACCTTAAGGATAAAATATATCTATTTCAATAAGTTCGGTAAAAAAAATTATTTATTTTGAAAAGTATAATGATAATTTTTCTGAAAGTTTAATGGCAAAAAAAAAACAATAAAAAAAATTCAATAGCATTTAAAAATTGACAAAAAAAATGACCTCCACCCAAATTATATTACAGTAGAGACGTTTAGTGATATCTGATATGAAGTAATGTAAGTAATAAAATTAATAAAAGTTGATAAATGGGTCAGCTAAAATTTGATGCTCCAAAGGGGAATGATCCAGTGCTATTAAACCTAACGTCAATGGGCAAAGGGGAAGTATGGGTGAATGGCCAAGGCATCGGTCGCTTCTGGATTTCATTTCTCACTTCCAAATCCCATCCTTCACAAACTCTGTAAGTCTCTCTAAATTTTGGATTTGGGTTACTTTCATTTATAATTACTGAATTTATATCCTAATAATTAATTTATTGAAAAAAAAAAATAACAATAATAAAAAAATTGTTTCACAAACAAATCTCAACTTATAAAATATTGTAATTAAAGTTAATTTAACAGGAAATTCGTTGTTCCAACATTAGAGCATGCAAATGGCATGTTTTAAAATGTTTTATGTGGAATTTTTAGAATATTTTAAGTTTATATAGCAAGTCAAAAACCACATCAGCACTCAAGCATTAGATTCATGATTTTCCAACCAAAATGACTTCTAATATAATTTTAAAAGTTGAGTTATTTTTGTAGGATCAAAATTTTTTTGGTAATCAAAATCATTAATCTGGTATAAATTCAATGATTATGAATAAAATTAACTCCAATTTATTCTTTTTAATTTATTTATTATTTATAATTATTAAATATTGAGGCTAAAGAATGACATGATTATTAATTTTGTTTTATTTTTGTGTGTCTTGAATTAGATACCATATACCTCGAGCATTCCTTAATGCAACTGAAAATCTTTTAGTGATATTTGAGGAGTTTGGCGGAGATCCTCTAAAGATAACATTGAATACAATTTCAACCAAAAACTTACCCAACACTATTTCTACCAACGATTTCTCCACTAATTCTACCAAGTACGTCCGACTATTTTGATTGTATACCATTTATGTTATAATGTCATTTGTGTATTCTTATTAATTTTTATGTTTATGTATACATAATTGGTCTTTCATTGTTTCACTTACTTTCTTTCTATTATTTATCTTATAAATAGTTTCTTTTGCTTTAATCAATTATATGCTTTATGTGTGTTTTTGGCTTTTGCGGGTTAAATTTGGTGGAAATTTTGGTGTTTGCTAGGTATTATGATTCTGGTTCTTGATGATGATTATAACTAGCTTCATTATTTTGGGGATGGATTTGGTTGTTTACTGGAATATTGTGAATGTCATTGTGAATATAGCTCAGATGGATATTTTGATGATGACTCTTTATTTTTTTTCTTTTAAAGTTGGAAATGATATTGCCTTTGAATAGTGTAATGATATGACATGTTGGACGTGAAAATAATTATTTAGGTTCCTTGTATATTATGATGTGTATATATTATGATGATGTATGTGTTGAGAATAACAACACCGATTTTATATTTAGGAATTATATTAAAGAAATAATAAAAAATAAATAAAAATAATTATGGATAGTCGGCTAATAACCAACTTGCTCTCTTCTCAAGTATATATCAACTGAAATCGGTTTATAAAGTTCTAGAATATATAGTGTCTAGAATATTGAAGAACAAAAGAAGGATGTAATTAAAGTCGGTAACCAAATTGACTTAAACCAATATACAAGGAGCTGTTTGGCCCACTTCGTACATGCCTGTGTGAGAATATTGGAAAAAAATTACGCAAATTTTCTTGCTGCTTGATTTGTGAGAGCGAAAAATAAATGCGAAATAATAATACACAAAAATTAATAACAGAGTTCGATTAATTATACCTACGTTTTCAGACTGCTGTAAACCTTTTACTAAAAAAGGTATACAAAGTGTTTACAAAAACTCATAATTTCTCACAATCTATAACCCAAATATACCAGAAAATTGCTCTCAATTTTCTCTCACTCAACACTCTATGAACATCACTATACTTTCACTTGAATTGATTATTATTTTGAGAGGGTGTTATAGACTCATCCCATGCATTAATGAGGAAAAAAAAATGTAGGTGACATCCTTATCATTTGTCAAAAATAAAGGCATGGTTATTGGCCCCCTTTAACTTGCATACAACGAAATAAATGAGGAGGTTGGCATGAGCCATTCCTTTTTTACTAAGAATCTCCCACTTGAAGAATGATTTCAATCTGTCTTCACACCTCGATCATGCAGCAGTCTATCCTGATCTTTTATTCTAGCAAGCCAACTGAAGTTGAGCACAACTGCAGTTTATCAATCACTACGGCAATTAGCGATGGAAATTTCCGTCGCTAATTCCATAAAATTAGTCGCTAATGACTTTTAGCGACAAAACGACTAACCGTCATTAATCCGGCTGTCGCAAGAAATTTTGCGACTAAAACATAAAACAGTCGCTAAAAATAGCGACAGCATACTTCCCGTCGCTAAAGATAAAATATTTCGTCTCTAAATAACCTATTTATAGTCGCCATTTAAAATATTAGCGACCACAAGTTCCGTCGCAAAATTTAATATTATTTTCATATTATTATTATTATTATTATTATTATTATTATTATTACATCAAAATTAATTTTAATTTACATAAATAAGAATTATGCAATATTATTAATATTATTAATTTAAAAAATATAATATTTGTACAATGCTTAAAAAACACTAATTTAAATAAAATTGTGCTACTACAATACTATTAATTTAAAAAACATAATCTTATAAATTACATTAAATTATACAATACTTCACTAATTCAAACTAAACAGTGCATTCCCTCAAGAATCTCCACCTTCTTGGGTATTGCTGAAGACCTGTGCAGAAACAAACACACAAGCAAAGTAAATACAAGGAAACCTGGTATAAAAAAAAATAAATGGACATTGCGATACTTACTTCTGTCCATTAGGACCATATCCTAGTTCACCATACACAGCATGGCCCGAACTTATGCTAGAATTATCAATGCCAACAAAATGGTGCATGTTGCCTGAATCCATGCAAAGTAGATTCCAACCACTGTACATCAAAATAAAAAGGAATACAGAAACAGAAATACAACAATAGTCAGCCAAAATTTCAATTTGCATGTTGAAATCAATTAATTAAACTCCTCAATAAAAATGATTGGTTGCACCTACACTACAAAAAAAGCGAAATTAGCGACGGCAAATTCCGTCGCTAATTTGGAGATTTTAGTCGCTAATTGCATATAGTGACGGGACGATGGAATGTCGCAAATGCGGCCGCCGCAAAAATTTTAGCGACTAAACCGGAAAACAGTCGCTAAATTTAGCGACAAAAAATTTCGTCGCTAAAAATAAAAAATTCCGTCGCTAAATAATCTCTAAATTAGTCGCCGAATATGAAAGAAATATTAGCGACAAAAAATTTCGTCGCAAAAATTATTAAATTTTTTATTGTTAATTTCAATATAATTTTATTATTATTATTATTATTACATCAAAAATTTAATTTATATAAATAATAATTATGCAATATTATTAACAACACTATTAATTTAAAAATATAATATTATAAAAATATATTAAATTGTACAATTAAAAGCGTACAAATAATCAGTTCGGTTCGATTTTAAACAGAACCGAATATGTAACACCCCCATCGCCGTCCCCGTTGGAAGGACGCCGACGGGCGCGCTACCAGACGCTCAGACATACAGATATACACATGCACAATGCGAAAGCATACTTTCATACTTAACAGGCATACAGAAATACGGATTAATTAAAAACTTACCTTGACTTACCTTGCGGTACAGACTGAACATGCAATAGCTCGCACACATGCAGGCACCAAGTAAAAGCATACACAGAATCATGCATATCACCATTCGACGGAAGCATAATCGAAATAATAAAACAAAGGGATAACTAAACATAAGGACATACTAACTATTACATTCCCAAAAGAAAACTCAAGAACGAAACATAATAATTACATATACAATACTACCGAATACAAAAGCTGAAATCCAGAAGCTGAACAAAATACAGAACTTCTAACTCCTACGTGGCCGACCTTGCAGAAGCGCGACTCGAACAGAACCAAAACCTGCCACCTGCACGGAAAGGAAATCCGTGCTAAGCGATAAACGCTTAGTGGGGAGAACACACAAGAGTATGGACGGCCATTCACAATGGTCGCCAAGGCATAACACATTCAAATGGCAAATGCGGATATTCATAGCATATGAATATTCAGGCTGCATAATAAAGGCACTCATAAACAGACCATAAACTCATATCCAGGATATACCAAAACAGACATAATACAATACACGTTACAAGCATCATCATGCTGAACTACATACTATAACACATGCATAAACCTACATGGATATCAAATAATAGCATCTTACCATGCGGAGTCACAAAAGCTATACACATGCAATAGACATAACTAAGTACCCATGCATGAACTGACAATCAAACCATCATGTTAAGCATGCTAGTTAACCAACATACCTAAACATGTCAAACATATACACTAGTCAAATACTCAAGAGATAATATTTAGAGCATCACAATACCGCTGCGCAACTCTAATATATATTAAGCATCATGCAGAAACACTCTGATAGCGGGAACTGAAGGCATAATCACATAACCTTACATTCATATCATCAACATGCAAAAGGTACAGTAATCATCACATACTTACCATCGCAGCTGCTTCGGTTCACATGCTAATAATTAACAAAACATGTTTAAGTCACATACATAAATACTCTGATCGCATCATAATCAAAGCATTCAGAAACATAGAACAAATCACATGACGAGTACGAATAATCATATTAAATAAAAAGTCATGTTTATTTAATACAGACATACATTCTGAAGCCCATAGTCACATTCATATACACATAAACTGATTCCTGAGATCTTTATCATAATCAACTGGATATCACATTCAGATAATTATTTCAAAGTAATACAAACCAGTAAAGCACCTGCTGACTCACAATAGTGGATAACGAGTGTACTGAACTGATTAGTACCTTACGGGTACAAGTCGACTGAAGGTACCTTACGGGTACGAATCGAAAACCATTTTATTTATCACAAAAGCATTTTACTGATGGGGGATCTTAACCCGATCCAAATTCATTAAAAAGGACCACGAAGATCCGTACTGAGGGGGGGTTCGCGAGGAACCATACGGGGGACCTGATCAGGGTCCAATACGTTCAAAGGGCGCTGCAGCTACTGAAAGACTCTATTAGGCATGCCTAACTATCCACTAGACTGACTCTCGCAGGTCATGCATAAAATAATTCACATTACGAATCGCACAACGTATATAAATATATATATATACATCATGCATAAGCCAGAGTACAATAGACATATAGATATGCTCATAAGGTAAGTCATAACCCATACAATTCCCATTGCAAATCATATTACAGTCCATACACTTTACATTAAACAATATTCTAAAGCATGCCAAGAATCAGGTATAAAAGCTTTAACATGCCAAACATTGTCAATACAAAACCTAATCATGCATCAGGCGACGATAACTAAATATAAATTGTGCACAGTTCAAATTACATTTAACCTATCACATTGAATTCAAAGGTTAAAGCATAACAATGTATTCAGGCATCATCCATATTATTCGAATAAGTTTAGCATAGCATAACATCAATCATACCTTGTACAAATCATATTCTGAAGCATGCAATAATCCAATCAATAACATTCTATCACTACTCAATATATTGAAGTACGACAGGAACGCATGGGGAAATCATACTATGCCACTGACTAAAAACACATTATCCAAATCATGAAAATAATACAATATACCTTTAAGCATGGCATGATATCTTTAGAGAAGAAACAGACTAGAGATATGGTAATATAATTTACATTAAGCTAGAACATGTCTGAGACTAACAATCAGAAAGTTAGCCTCCACAAATCCTTTGTATTCAAAATAAGACATGTAATAAAAATCACAAGAATAAGCATATCTCACTCCAAACCATACAGTTGAAATCCCACGGTCATTAACAGGGTCATTATAATCCAAAACTTATTTCAAAATACCAGAGTAACTTATCATAGATAACATGTTATTAATACCAACTCAATTGGAATAATCAGTCATACCATCAAGATAATATAAGACACAGTAGAGGAAAATACCATGGAAAGCTTTTGGAAACCATTTTATAAAAACTAGACACTTGGGAAAGAAAAACAGAAGTAAAACAGAAGAACCGGAAGACCTCACATCACGTGAGGGCTGCTCACGTCGCGTGAGCATTGCTCACGCCTCGTGAGCAGTCTGCTCACGTCGTGAGCATTGCTCACGTAACGTGAGCAATCTGCTCACGTCGTAAGCATTGCTCACGTAACGTGAGCATTGCTCACGTCGTGAGCATTGCTCACGTAACGTGAGCAATCTGCTCACGTCGTGAGCCTAGCTCACGTCACGTGAGCTATCTCTCTTGCCCTCTTCTTCTTCCCCAAAATCGCAAACATGCAGATTTCATCGTTTTCCAGAAATTCATTCTAAAACCCTTCAAAATTCATTCAATCATGCATGAACTCATTCTTTAACACACAAATACATAGCACAACATGCTCAAGATCAATTTAAACTCAACATTCCATAAATTAATCAAAACAATCAAAATCAAGCATAATCCCACTCCAAATTATTTCAAGAACAAAAACCCTAAAATCACAGCAAGTTAAACTCAGCACTTTTAATTCAATCTTATGCCTGCCTTAGTAACACATCTAATCACATAGGTCATGCATAAACACATGCCAAACATACTAAATTCCAGAAATGCAAACACATATACATCCTAAGTGAGAAGTAGGGCAAAAACACTAAGAATTTCAAATGCAGTAAACAGAGCTCCCAAACCTCAAAATCACGATCCAAAAACACGGCTTCCAGCTTCACTCCTCAATCCTTGCCTTTACTTTGCTTCTTCTTACAGTCCCAAGCTTGCACAAACAAAACCCACAATTATTCTTCAAACCCTAACTCAATCAAAACCAAAACCAGGAGAAGAAGATGAAGAAGAAGAACAGAACGTAAATCCAACTTACCCCTTCAAAGCAAAGCACAACCCAAGCCAACCACAACTCCAAGCCAAGGAAAATGAAAGGAAAAGCAGAGGAAGGGAGAAGAGAAGAAGAAGAAGAACGTGAGAGGAGGGGGACGGGAATGCAATCTGTGTTCCCTCTCTCTTCCACTTTCTTTTCTTCTTTTCCCCATTCACTGCCCACCTAACAGTCCACTTGGCAACATCCTATTGGACCCCAAACTCCACTTAACTCTTCCAAACAAATATTGCTCTTTAGTCCTTAGACAAATTACACTTCACTCACTAACACAATTCTTTCTTTACCAACTTAATTATCTTATCAATTAGTTCCTTAACACTCCAAATTCTCAAACACATAATACCGAAATACCCTTCCGATCCTGACTTAGCATGCATAATCCGACTAGGGCTATTTTGGGGTGTGACAGAATAAATCGAAAATCGAACTTATATTAAACAAAATAAAACAATTTAAAATAAATAAAAAAAAATAACATACATCAATTTTCATATTATGTTTCTAATAAATATTAATCAAAATTACATTAAAAATAAATATACATAAATTACATTAAATGTTGCCTATGATTTCGTAGCTTTATTGGTCCCGAACTGGTGTTGAGTCTAATATTGAATAGAGGCCTAAAATCAAAAAAATAAAAATAAAATAAGCAAAACGACAATATATGTAGATTACAAAGCAAATCCAAATGAATAAATTTCCAAACATTAATAATAAGAACAAAGTTGTATTATAATAATTATGTGTTATCAGTATTTATGTATAGGGACTTCTAACATACAAAATAAGCTATATTTATTCTACTTTTTCAATTCCAATAACAATTAATTAAATGCAAAATACTCTTTTCAACTTTCCTTGGTGTTCGGATTTATGGATGAAGATAAATGAGCAACATGCAACTTATTCAAAGAGCGCTACATTGTTTTTATTGTTTTTCATGTTCTTTTTGAGTTTTAGCAAAATAATACTATTTTTCTTTTCACCAAGTTGCCCGCATTTTACACTATCCAAATACTTTACATGCAAAGCATTTACATTGTCAGAAGTTCCAATAATTAAAACTCTTAATGCGATCGTCCATTATTACACCATTATAAGTTCCACAGACCAAGTTTTGCAAGTCTCATAATTTTTAGAAACATATTGACGAGTTGGTATTGAGGTTTCCAAAGAAAATAAATAATTGGCACCATTCATGGAATATTACAACACTAGAGCTATGCTTAAAGCAATATCTTAATTAGAGGATGAAGAAAAATCTGACCTTGGTTTGAAACTTTGTTATTTTTTCTTTGAAAATCCAACCTTAAGCTATAGAAATCTATCATTAATACCAGAATTGCAAACAAATGTTCAAGACACTTACCAAGTTTCTTAAGATCAAACACAAACTGGTATTCAAGGCAACTGTGTAAACCAGTAATTATAATATAAGCAGTGGCGCCTTTTAAATGCCATATAAGTATGTAACCTTAACTTTTCCTATTATTATCAAAACAAAAATTACAATAATCACTCGGACAATAAAAATTTAGCAAGCTAATCAAACAAGATCACCAAGTTAACCCCTAAAACCAATATTTGATTACTGAAAAAAATACTTAGCTTTTAACTCTTGAACAAAAACTGAATCGAAATTGTGAAGATATAATATACCTTGCAGAGCCAATTCCCTTGTGTCCGAGTCCACTTCCACTTCCACATATCAACTGGCTCTCAGGGGCTGCATATATACTTGCTTCAAAATCCAAATAATTACACAAAGTAAACCAGGGCTCGCCAATAGTAGAACACAGTGGAGACTAGTGAATCAATTAAGCAAATCGAGAAAAACCAATGCCCTATTAAATTCTAAAGCTTCAATATTTAAAAAAAAAAATAATAGAAAAAACGTAATTGAGGGCACAATTTGTGATTATGCAGTATCAAAAAACAATAAACTAAACAGAATATCAAAAGAATCTCATTAAATTCCTTCTGCATTATATAAAATCACATGCAGAATTTTATGGAGAAAGCAACGCTGGACTCCTATATCACAATTGCAAGGAGGACAGCTGAACCAAAACATATAAAAAAACTTGAAAATTTTCTGAGAAACAACAAAGCAGGATCCCTAATTTCATAATTAATTTAACAAAACTCAGATATAATACCATTTAAACTAACAATTAATTCCTAAAAGGGTGAATTTAACTTACCCAATCTCTTATCCTAAGAAAATTAAACTTAAAATCCTAAATCCCTAATTTAGATAAATCTGCCACTCTCAAATCTCCCAAAAATTTTAGATTAAAGCTCACCTTAGATCTGTCATTTGAAGAGAATGGGGCTGGTAGCGTGACCGGTGGTCGGCGGCTACAAGAAGACGTCGGAATGGTGCTACAAACCTGGAGCAAAATGCAGTAAATGGAGGGAAGAAATGGGGCTGTCGTCGCTCGCAAAGAGGAAGAGAATGAGAGAAATGCCGGCAAAAGCGGCAGTGAACGGAGGGGAGGGCAAAGATTGTGGAGACGGCGAGGGGAGATAGCTGGAACGATGGCGAAGGAAGGAGAGAAAAGGGAGAGATCAGGGCAGAGACCACGAGAGGGAATAGAAGAAAAAGGAAAGAAAGAGAAAAAAGAAAATAAAAGGGCCAAAACGACGTAGTTTTGGGCTAGGTTAGGGCAAAATTTTTACAAATTAGCGACTATATTAGCGACGACAAATTTAGTCGCTAAACCGTCGCAAACAAAGCTTTTAAAATTTGCCTCCACATTTAGCGACCAATATTTTCGTCGCTATTTAGTCGCTAATTTTTTAGCGACTACTATACAATCGCAAAATTATTGATAAATTGAATAGTTTTTAGCGACAAACAAAACAGTCGCTAATTTAGTCAGAAAAAAAGAGCGCCATTAATTGCCGCCAAATTTTAGCGACGGTTTTATTTTCTGTCGCTAAACTTAGCACCAAATTGAAAATATGCATTTTAACGACGAATTCAGAAAATAGTCACTAATCCGTCGCTAATTAGCGACTAAAAATATGCCGTCGCTAATTCTGGATTTTTTTGTAGTGCTAGGACTTCCCTGTGATTGATCTTATTTTTGAATAGGCATGTAAACAAACACTAATATATGTATTCTTGATATTTTACTCATTCATACACAGTGAATTTTGATGAAAAAAAATAAAGTATTTGAATAATGAGTTCTTCTTACCTGCCAAGTGCTAACCCAATAAATCTACCACCAAATAAAAATAATAACCACAAGAAAGGAGAAAACACGAATTAGACAATAAAATTTACATTAAACAAATGCAAGAAAATGTGAACTACATAGTGCAGATCTATTTGTTTCTTCACAATTTTTGGTCAATTTAGGAGCAAAAACAACAAATTAAAAACATGCATACTTAACACTTTTGACGATTATTTATTTATTTGGCATTCTTGAACATTAATAGAAAGTAGAAATTATGATAAATTGAGCACGTGGCTTGGAAATGAAATGTGTTACTATAATTTTCAATTACAATATCTCAGGTAAATACTTTATGCATGCATCACACGTTTTTCAAAAGTTTCTTAACTAATCCACAGTAGCCTCACCTGTCAGCATTGATGAGCCAATCAAATACAAAATTTTTCAGCCTAGACCATAGCCTCTCTGCAATGAAAGCAAGCTATTTTATTTCTCTAGTTTGAACTAAATAAGCAATGAAATATATATATATATATATATATATATATATATATATATATATATATATATATATATATATATATTTCATAAATTTAACAAATGTAGTATTAACAGCAAACTACTGCATTGTATAAACTTACAGAAAACAAAAACAAAAACAAAATTGCATCAACTAGAGACTGTTGCAGGTTTCAACAACACAAATTTGCTAACAAATATTAAAATTAAATAGCAAAAGCAACAAAGCTGAAAACATAAGCACATCAAAGGGGAACAAGGGAACTCTACCACGCTGGAACATTGGATGACTACAAATAGGAGTGAACAAATCTAATATAAATTTAAAATTTTGGAAATGATACATAAGGGCAATGTTTCACAACTAAGGTCATACACCAAACAAGTCTAAAGTTGAATCTATCTCTCTCTGTCTTGCCATAGATAAATCAGATGAGCATGGGTGTTTAAAACACCAAAAAGTTATGTCACACTTATCTGCAGAGTCATCTGATGTAACTATAAATGGCACCAATCTATGGAGCAATAACAGTGCGAGATATATTCAAGCTAAAAAGGTACGCATCAGAAATCTACTACTCATTCCAACTAAATTGTTAGTGCTTCTACTTAGTAAAAACTTACAATCTCAATTAAAGTCCTAGAACCAGTAAATAAATGCTATATTTCAAGACAAAGAGCAGTTATATCCTCAGTTACTCACAATCTGCCGCTTGATTGTCTTGCAATCCAGCTCCACGATTCTGATTTTCTACAATCCAGCTCCACATAAGAATCATCCTGAAAAGTTAAGAAAATTACACGCCAATTACATAAAGATCAAAACTTCAACTCATTTTTCTAACCAAAACTTCTCAATGCTTCTCTCTACTTGACCACCATTATTTACAAGGATATAAACATACAAATTTAACACAAAAAATAAATTTTATTTTTCTAACAAGTTCCCAGAAATGAAAAAAAAAAAGATTAAGACGGAGAGAAGCGGAGATTCAATTTTTAATAATCTCTCTCACCATTGGAACCAGCGACAACGGGAGGAGCGGCGACGGGCAGCAGCGACGTCTACAAGAGCGATGACCGGTGAGGGAGGAGCAGAGACAGGTAGCAGAAGCTTGCGTCGGAGGAAGGAGCACATCTAGCATGCGCGAAGGAGCCTTCACAGATCTGGCTCGCGGTGAGAGAGGGCAGAGAGGGCAGTCACATCTAGCTTGCGGCGAGAGGGAAGGGGACGCCGGTGGGGCTATCGTCGTGCGCGGAGGGAAAGAAAAGAGAGAAAAAGGACCGATCGCTCACGGTGGATTGAGAAGCGGTGACGGGAAGAAGAAGAAGAAGAAGAAGAAGAAGAGCAGGTGGTGGCGAGGAGGGAGAGATTGCGGCAGAGACCAGGAAAGAGACCAGGAAAGGGAAGTGAAGAAAAAAGAAAAGAAAAGAAAGAGAAAAAGAAAAAGGTAGTAGGGCCAAAACGACGTAATTTTGGTTTAGGTCAGATTTTTATACTTTTAGCGACCAAAACAAATTCGTCGCTAAAACCGTCGCAAAAAAGGCTAAATATTCAACCCAAATTTAGCGACTAAAATTTCAGTCGCTATTTAGTCGCTAAATATAATAATCAATTAGCGACTATAATTCTGTCGCAAAATTATAGCGATAGAAAAAACAGTCGCTAATTTAGTCTCAAAATAGGGCGCCAACAATTGCCGCCAAATTTTAGCGACGGTTTTTTTTTTTCCGTCGCTATTTAGTCGCTAAAATTACCACAAAATTAGAAAAATGAATTTTCGCGACTAAAAATGAAAACTATCGCTAATCAGTCGCTAATTAGCGACTGAAATTCGTCCGTCGCTAATTTTGATTTTTTTTGTAGTGAATAATCACTACTTTTGTCAACATATCTGCTGGGTTCCTAATTCCTTGAATTTTCTTCAATGTTAGCACCTCATTTTCAAGCAGAGATTTGATGAAATGATAACGAAGACCAATGTGTTTCGTTCTGGAGTGAAATGTTGAATTCTTTGACAGATGTATTGCACTTTGACTATCACTGTGCAAAATACTCGTCTCCTGGATGAATCCCAACTCTGCTAACAATCCTTGAAGCCATATCAGTTCTTTACTGACTTCTGTCGCTGCTATGTACTTAGCTTCTGTAGTGGACAAGGCAACATTCTTCTATATTTGCGACATCCAACTAACAGCTGTAATTTCAACTGTGAATATATAACTTGTGGTGCTTTTCCGGTGATCAACTTCGCCTCCAAAGTTTGCATCTACATAGCCTTGTACTTTTAGTTCTCCTTTGCCAAAATACAAACATTTTTCTATAGTTCCTCGTAGATACCTCAAAATTCACTTAACTGCTTCCCAATGAGCTTTTCCTGGATTTGACATAAACCTGCTGATAACTCCCACTGCATGGCCAATGTATGGCCTCGTACACATCGTAACATACATCAAACTTCCAATGGCTGAAGCATAAGGAATCCTTGCCATGAATTCCCTTTCTTCCTCCATCTGAGGTGACTGCTCCTTAGATAGTCAAAAGTGATTAGCCAAGAGTGTGCTAACTGGCTTGGCATTGCTCATATTGAATATTTGCAAAACACGGTTGATGTACTCTGCCTGAGAGAACTTTAAAGTCCCTTTTTGCTTATCTCTCATGATTTGCATTCTAAGGATCTTCTTTACTAGACCCAGATCCTTCATCTCAAATTCTTTTGACAACTGCTTCAAACTCTTGATCTTTATCTATATCTGAACAAGCTATCAACATATCGTCGATATAAAGTAGCAAAATGATATAACTGGACTCATTGCATCTCTTCAAGTAGCAACAATGGTTGGCATTACACCTCTGCAAATTTTCATTGTGCATGAAACTGTCAAATTTCTTGTACCACTGTCTGGGGGCTTATTTTAGACCATACAAGCTCTTTTTTAATCGGTACACTATATTCTCTTTTCCTTTTTCTGAGAAACCTTCAGGCTGATACATGTATATTTCCTCATCTAACTCTCCATAAAAAAATTTGATCTTCACATCCATCTGTTCAAGATGTATATTTTCACTGGTCATAATACTCAACACAGACCTTATAGTATTGAGCTTCACTACAAGTGCAAAAATCTCAGTGCAGTCAACTCCTTCCTTTTGTTGGAATCCTTTAACAACTAGTCGGGTTTTGTATCTCTTGGAACATTCATAGTCATTTTTCACCCGGTACACCCATTTTTTGTGAAGTGTCTTCTTTGCCACAAGTAACTCAGCTAGCTCCCATGTCTGGTTGGAGGTCAAGGACTTCATGTCGTCTTTCATAGCAAGCTCCCACTTGTTGGCATCATATGTTTGACATGCTTCCTCATAGCATTCAGTTTCTCCATCATCAGTCAGTAACAAATGATTCATGTATCTCCTGTTAGGCATATGAGGTCGAGATGACCTTCTCAATATAGGAGCTGGAGTAGTAGGTTGTTACGTGTCAGATTGCTGCTCGTTGCTGTGTTCATCTGATCCCTCTGACTGAGAACTCTCAATTAGGGCATCATCTACCTCTGTATACACTGGCCCACTCTGGTTTGAGTCACTAGCTTTTGTGTTATGTCTATCTTTGTACATCACCTTTTCATTGAAGATGACATCCTTACTACTGATTATCTTTTTATTTTCGTCATCCCAAAGGTGGTAGCCAAACTCGTCTCCACCATAACCGATGAAAGTGCATTTCTTTGATTTGGGATCAAGCTTATTCCTACCTTGACCACTAATATGCACATATGTTATATAGCCAAAAAATCTAAAATGTGAGAGTTTTACCTCTTTTCCAGTCCACACCTCTTCTGGTATTCTATGCTCCAATGGTACAGACAGACTCGGTTGATCAAATAAGCTGCAATATTGACTGCTTCTACCTAGAACTGCTTTGGTAGACCTGACTCCAGACGAAAGCTTCTAGCTTTTTTTGTCAACATTCGGTTCATACATTCAGCTACACTATTGTGTTAAGGAGTACCAGGCACGATTCTTTCCATTTTAATTTCGTGCTAATGATAAAAATTCTTGAATTTGATGTCTTCATATTATCCACCATTGTCAGTTCTGAGCTTCTTAATTTTTAACCCTGTCTCATTTTCAGCCATGGCTTTCCATATTTTGAAAGCCTCAAATACATCAGACTTGTATTTCATAAAGTAAACCCATACCTTTCGAGAGTGATCATCGATAAAAGTCACGAAGTAATGTTTCCCACTAGTGGATGAGACAGTTGTTGCTCCTCATACGTCGAAGTGAACAAGCTCAAGTCTTTTCTTCTTTAGAGTTCTTTTGCTTGTTTAAAAGCTGACTCTTTTCAACTTTCCAAGTATGCAATCGTCACACATGCCAATTTCTACCGATTTAAGACCTGGTAGCTTTCCCTTTGAGTGCATAATCTTCATCCCTTTCTCACTCATATGGCTAAGTCTCTGGTGCCATAAATTGGGACTTTCATTGTCTGCTGCAACTACAATCAGGTAACTTGCTCTTGCTGTTTTGGAAAGAGTACCACTTTTTTACCACGAGCAACTGTCATTGCACCATTTGAAATCTTTCAGTCATCACCATGAAAAATTGTGGAATAGACTTCACTGGCTAGCTGGCCTACTGAGATTAAGTTCTTCCTCATATCTGGAATATGTCTGACATTTTATAATTGCCAAACAGACCCGTTCAACTTAAGCTTCACTGTACCTTTACCAACAATGTCACAAGATTATTCATTACCAAGGTAGACTTTTTCAAGGTTTTCAGGGATATAATTCTCAAAGAATTCTTTTTGCGAGATATCATGGAATGATTCTCCAGAGTCTAACACCCAAGACTCTTCCTTGCCTTCCAAAGAACATATCAATGCATCATCTCCTCCTGAGGTGGAAGTAACATTTGCCTCTGACTTCGCCTCTTGAATGTTTGATGCACACTTGCATTGATTTTTTTAGTCCCTAGTCTTTCCACAATTCCAACACTCAATATTCTTTGAGCCTTGGGAATTACAAGAATTTCTGAACTTAGACCTCCTTCTCTTCGATTTACTGCATCCAATTCCTTTAGTTGAATTTCTTCCTCTTGACTCTATATGCAAAACTGAAGAGGTTGATGATTCACTTAACTTTCTCCGTTAGATATCTTCACTAAGAATCAAATCACGAACATCATCGAATTTTAACTTATTGCTTCTTAATGAGCTACTTACAGCCGTGACGATAGCATTCCAACTTTCCTATAAAGAAGACAATAGTAACAATGCGCATACTTTTTTATCAAATTCAATTCCAACTGAACTCAACTAGGTTGTGACTATATTGAGTTCATTGAGATGTTGAGATGTCAATGCACCTTCTATCATCCGTAAATTAAATAGTCACCTCATCAAATGAACTTTATTAATGGCTAATGGCTTCTCATACATACTGGAAAGAGCTGCCATAAGACTCGTTGTGGTCTTTTCTTTTACTATATTAAAAGCAATGTTGCGCGATAACGTCAATTGGATAACTCCGAGGGCTTTTCTGTTAATAAAAGTCCAATCTTCATCCTTCATATCGTTTGGCTTCTTTCCCGAGAGAGGCTTCTCGAGGCCTGTTTGGTACAAATAATCTTCTATCTGCATTTTCCAAAAGCCGAAGTCCGCACCATCGAACCTTTCGATTTTTACCTTTCCTTCATCTACGACCATTGCTCCCATTCGAATCTGAATTTCTTTATATCATTTCAAAGCTCTGATACTAGTTGTTGAGAAAAATTATACAAATTTTCTTACAGTATGATTTGTGGGAACGAAAAATAAATATGAAATAATAACACACAAAAATTAATATCAGAGTTCGATCAATTATGCCTACATCTTCGGGCTGCTGCAGAACTTTACTAAAAAAAGGTATACAAAGTGTTTACAAAGGCTCATAATTTTCTACAACCCAAACCCCATATACCTAGAAAATTGCTCTCAATTTTCTCTTACTCAACACTCTTTGCACCTCACTATACTTTCACTTAAATTGATTATTATTTTAAGAGGGTGTTATAGACTCCTCCTCCCATGCATTAATGAGAAAAAAACAACGTGGGTGACATCTTTATCATTTGTCAAAACTAAAGGCAAGGTTGTTGGCCCCGTTTAACTTGTATACAATAAAATAAATTAGGAGGTTGGCATGAGCCATTCCTTTTTTACTAATAGAGAAAGTGTGTGCAAATGTGCTATTGTGTGTGAAGTGAGAGGTGCTATGTATATGGGAAGTTGTGAAAGTGCAGAGTGTTTTCTAAAAATGTTTAATTAATATATTAAATTTTGAGTTCGTTCAATTTAATTCTACACACTTCTTAATAAAACTCAATAAGTGGTATCAAAGCCAAATCGACCGATGTATGTGATCTTAAGTTTGGAATATAGGCAATCTAGCATCGTAGTGGTGTGCTAAAAAGGAAAGTCATTGTTCATGCACAGTCTGAGACTATAGAGCTTGTTGGTCAGGGATCAAGCTTACTTGATAAGTGTGAGGAGTTTATCAAGTCACGATGGCAGGCTTTCAATTTTTGGGTGCATTGAAAAGGTTGAATGATCACAACTATTTTGCGGCAATTTATTATGTGGTCTTATTTGGAGAGCTAACAATTATGGGAGATAGTTGGTGGAATTAAGACTATAGCACCCAAAGCTACGGGAACACCGGCATCCATAACTATGACACTAGGGGTGTGCAAATGGTCGGTTTGGTTCGATTTTAGACCGAACCAAATGGATCAAAAATTGAACTTTACAAAATAAAAGAATCGAATTGTAAACCAAAATTTTTAGGATCGAAACCAAATAGACCGAATTAATTTCGATCGGTTCATTTCAGTCCAATCAATTCTCATAAAATAAATAAATAAAATAAAAAAGAAAAAGGAAGAAGAAGAACATAAAAAGTAAAAACGAAAAACAAATACACAAAAGTAGAAAGAAAATACAAGGGAGAGAGAGAGGGCTCGCTATCGCTGGCGATCATCATGGAAGGAGAGACCGCTCGCCATCACCGGCGATGCCCTCACCGCGATGGCCAGCCACACCACCGCCCTATTTTCCCCGAGCAACCGTTGTCATTTGAAAATGTGTTTTCATTGTATACAATTACCTAAAAATAGTTATAAACATAATTTCATTTGTTTTGAGAGGATATATTTATATTATGAAATTTGTGGAACTAATGCATATGAAATTATTAGAGTTATTTTTTATCATGTATGCCATTAGTGTAGATTGATATATTGCATGTAAATCAAAACAAAACATTGTATTTTTATTTGTTTTAATTATATCTATTTCCAATAATACATTTGCTATCGAAAAATTTAATTTATTCCATTCCAATAATGTGATAGTTGTTTTGATAAAAAATGAAAAAGAAAGAGAAGTATTATGCCTATTTTAGAGCATTTCTGTAGGTATTCAATGTAATTTCATCTACCTACACAAGCAATCTCTTCACATAATCGTGGATTGACAAAAGCAATTGTAGAATGTCATACAATGAATATAAAATACCTCTAAAACACCTAAAATCAAGGATATTTTTTATGAATTATAAAGGAACACGTGCTTTGATTTGAAAATTGTGTTTTCGTTGTATACACTTACCTAAAAATAGTTATAAACATGATTTCATTTATTTTGAGAGGATATATTTATATTATGAATTTTGCACAACAAATGTATATTATATTGCATGTAAATCAAAATCAGTTGTTGTAACTTTGTATGCTTTAATTATATCTATTTCCAATAAAACACTTGCTATCAAAAAATAATTTATTCTATTGCAATGGTATGATAGTTGTTTTGACAAAAAGGAAAAAAGAAAGAAATGATGTATTATGCCTATTTTGGAGCATTTTTGCAGGTATTCGGTGTGGAATTTCATCAAGGTTGACTGGCAATATCTTCATATTATCATAGATTGACAAAAGCAATTGCAGAATGTTAATAGCGGATCTGAAATACCTCTAATAAGACCTAAAATGAATGTGAATTATAAAGGAAAACAAGTTTTAGATTGAAAATGGGTTTTCATTGTATATATTTACCTAAAAAAAGTTGTAAATATGATTTCATTATATACATTTGAGTTCATCTTAGTGAAAACAATAAAAACGTCATATATAATATAATGAGGGAAGTAACAAATTGATGGGATGAAGTGAGTAATAAAGAATATATGCTCTATGTTTCATAATAATAGAAACACTTATATTTTTACATAGTTTTTAGGGCAAATTTCATAATATAAATATATCCTCTTGAAACAAATGAAATCATGTTTACAACTTTTTTTAGGTAAATCTAGACAATGAAAATACATTATCAAACCAGAACAACATTTCCTTTTTAATCCTTAAAAGTATCCTTAATTTTAGGTCATCTTGGAGGTTTTTCAAATTCACTATCAATATTTTGCAATTGCTTTTGTTAATCCATGATAATATAAAGAAATTGCCAGTCTATCTCAATGAAATTTCACATTGAAGTTTAAAGCTGGAATGTCCTTTTTATCTATGAGGTGCTCATCAAATGCCAAAAAAAAAAACACCAAACACTGCAACCAAAGAAACACAAAACAACAAATTATTACAAATTGAACAAATTGGTGTCAAATTATCTATATAAAAAAAAACTTTTCTCTTTCTGTCTCTGGCATAAATAAAAATGGAAATAAAATTTATTGTAACATTAGTAATTAAGAAAGATAGAATGATGTATTTATAAGTCTTAAGGCACTATGTAATGGAGAAACTTGCCATTTCTTCCTTATGCATCCTGCAAAAGTAAAATCACTTGAAAAGAAAGCTATAGAGAGGCACAAAAAACAAGGATATATGTAAATATTAGACCTTCAAATTCAATCAAGGAGTAGTTGTCATGTGATTACGATATCGTTCAAAAACTTGTTAGATAATTAACAATAAAGCAGGACCTGTTGGCTCAAGGCTACATCTCAATTTTGATGATAATCAAACGTTGTATAAACTTTGTAGAAATTCTATTTCCTTGTTTATATTTCAGCTCAAACTCCACAAAAATGTGCAAGATCAAAATAAGGATACAAGCCAAATGCATGAAGGACTTAGAGTTGTTAAGCTCTATTGGAAATTAGGATATTAATTTTGTAAAATCTTTTGAGGAGCTTTATTTATATGTTCATGCATCCTAAAAATAATTTTGTGCATAAAATGCATTTTTACATGCATTAAAATGGTGTTCTGTTGAAAACATAAAATGTATTCTGCTGTAAGCAGAAAAAGTGTTTTACCATAAACAAAAAAATACTTTAAAAACTTATTCTAAAATGATCTTCTGAAATTTGTCAAACATTCTTTTAGAAAACCTGTTGAAAAGTACCTTAAAAAGATAAGCAGAAAGAATACTAGAAAATGTCTTGAAAAAGTTTTCTGTTCTATCGTAACAAAACAGTTGAAGAAAACAGCAGTTCTGCTGTGACGCGCGCCGAATCAGTAAGGCCCTCATTGAACCCGCTTTTAGGGATCGAGGGATTGGTTCGCATTTTTTTGATCTTGGGCATCATGAGTCATTTTGGATGCCTCCTTCCCAATAGAACATTGGAAAGGATCATCTAGACTCACAACGTCTTTAGGCACCTTTGAGCTATTTTGGAGTCGCCACCCAATTTACGAGAAATTGGAAAACGTCTCTAACCTCTATTGGTCTAAACTAGAAATGGTGTTCGGAACTTCACTCTTATTAATGACTTAAGTTTATAAGTGAGTTTTTAAAAAATCAAAATTTTATCTTTCATCTCACGCGATAATGCATTAAATTTCAAGCGTATTTGCAAGCATATTAGAAAGTATTAGATAAAACAATAAGTAAATAAATAAATAAATTACAAAATAAAAATGAATAAATAATAAATAAAAAAATAGGATAGAACAATCCCCCCAATAAATAAATAATAAATAAAAAATGAGACAGAACAATCCCCCAATAAATAAATAATAAAGAATACAAATAAATAAAACTTTCTCAAAATAAACACGTAAATACAAAACAATCAAAATACAACATACATAAATCGGGTCATTTATTGAATTTTAGGAACATTTGTTCCTTTTTATTGATTTGAAAATTGGAGAACTATTTTTATGGTATTGATTGAGAAAACTGAGATGAGTGATCCCATTTTATGAAAACTTAGTTCTCTTTTTGAAAGTAAGATTTTATTGGCTAAAATGGGACATTGTTCCCCTTTTTTATTAACTTAAAAAGTCCCAATTTATTATGTATAAAAGCGTGATTTTCTATAGCGCGGATAATTAAAAATATATTTTTACATACAACACATAGAAATAATATAATAAAAATAACACAACTATTAAAATGCAAACCCTTAAATTGGATGGTCTCTAATTCCTCGGCTCTCCAACCCATGCGTGAATATGACTCGCGAAGACAAACAATTTTGAGACAATAAAAGATAAAAATGAAATAAAATAAAATGTTAGTAAAGTAAATTATTAATTAATATGAACAAATAAATTAATTGAATAAAATAATTAATTAAAATGATTAATAGATCAATCAAATAAATAATCAATTAAACTAATCCAAGAACAGTAAATAAATATACAAATGAATCATCAACCAACCATAACATTAACAATTATTAATAGAGGTTAATTAGGCAAAAACAAGTAAATTAAGACAGCAATACACAAGGGAAATATGACAAAATTATACTACCTCACATGTATTTAACTACAGACATTTGGATGAACCAGAAAAGAACAGGCGAAACAAACAAAGAGGAAGCAAGGAGGCGCACGACTCGTGAAAGGCATTCACGGGAAGCGGAGGTTTTTTCTGACGTGTCCGATTGGGAGAAGGGATTCAACGGCTCAATCCGATCGGGAAACACAAAATCCGACCGGAGAAACACGATTCAAGCAAAAAACAAAGATAAAATTCGATCGGCAACCAAAAAACAGAAGTGAACAGATGAAGAAGAACAGGCCATCAGATATGACAAAATAAGATCGAAACATGCAAAATACTACAACCAACATGCTAATATATTCATAATAACCACAAACACACAATCGACGGGTTAATAAGATCAAGCAATAATATATACAATATATACAACAAACAAAGCTTACTAGCTCAGCAAAACAAAGAAAATAAGTAAAAAGAAAGAAGGAAAGAAGAAGAAGAGAGAAAGAAAGTAAAGGAAAAGAGGTGGCTAGTGTAGACACCGGGTCCCGAATAGCCAAGATCAGGATTACCCAATGATGAAATTAGGTGTGTCGATCTATAGGCAAAAAGAATGAAGTTGGAAGTGACGATTTCCTTGTCGATTTGTTGTTTTAAAATTAAATAAAAATATATTTCAAAAATATTTTTAAAGTATTTTAAAATTTATTTTGTGAGGAAAAAAGTGAGTTTTTAAATTATTATATTTTATAGGAATTTAAAAAAAATATCCGCGCGAGGGACGGGCTGCCCGTCGGTCGCGCCTTCGGACGGGCAGGCCGTCGGTCGCGCCTTCGCGCCCCTGTTCGTCCGTTTTGCCTATTTTGGCCATTTTGGCCATAACTTCTTCATTTTAAATGCTTTTTAACTCATTTTTTTTGCAAAATTTAATTCAAAAAGCCTTCTATCTTCCAACCCAATAAATTCAGTGGTTTTTTTTGTAATTATGGGAATTAAATTAATTTAATTTTTTAATTAAAAAATATGAATTTTAAGGGGAATAAAAGAGTTTTTTAGGGGGAATTTGGGGGGATTTTTTTTAGAAAATATTTTTCTTCTTCTTTTTTCTTTCAAGAACAAATTCTCTCAATTTCTAAAGAAATTTCCAGCAATTCTTAAGGCAAAAAATAACTATTTTTGTTCTTGAAAATTTTCTTATTTTCAATCAAACAATTTTCTACTTTGAGACAAACAAATTAATTGTTTGTTTTTGAGTAAAATTCATCTTTCAATATTTTATTTTTCTAATCATATTCTTCAAATCAAGACAAGGAATTGGATCATCTACCTTCATCTCTTCAAGATAAATTTTGAGGGTAAACATTTTTGACTCAATTTCTTAGTTTAATTTTAATTTGTCTTTTTATTTTTAATTAACTAGTTAACATGTAAATTCTTTTAGTTTTATTATTTTCTTCTTATTTCTTGTTTTTTATTTTCTAATTAATTAATCATCATGTAAATTCTTTTATATCTATTATTTAATTGTTCATATTTCTTATTTTTTATTTAATTGTTCATACTATTATTTTTTTTTTCTTATTTCTTCTTTAATTGTTCATGCTATTACTTTTGTTCATATTATTTTTATTTAATTGTTCATGTTATTCATATTGTTCATCTTCTTTTATTATTATTATTATTATTATTATTATTATTATTATTATTATTATTATTATTATTATTATTATTATTATTGTATTTGATTGTTCATATTCTTTGTTATTATTGTGTTATTATTATTGTAGTTATTACCATCATTAGTATTATTGTTATTATTATCCCTATTCTTGTTTAATTTTATTATTACTATTATTATTTATTTCTTATGCATGTTGATTTTATTATTACTTTTGCTTTTATACATGTTGCTATTATTAATATGTTTTATGCATGCTGAATTTTATATGTATTATACTTTTTATGCATGATTGGATATTATAATTATTATTTTATGTGTTTTTATGCATGTTAAATTCTATCATCATTATTTTATGCTTGTTTTTGCATGTTGAATTTTATTATTATCATGTTGTTTTTTTTTTATGCATGTTGATTTTGTTAATTTGTTATATTGCATATTTATTATGTCATTTTAATTGGCTTATCATATATGATGCAATTTTGTTTGCCTTAATTTAATTGTTTTCAAGTTATATGCTTAATTATTTTTATACTAACTTCATTTTTATTTGTTTTTTTCCTATTTTTCAATACTTATTTTTCATATGTGAGTTTTTACCAAGTGGGAGCCCATGGAGATTTGAAGATCCACTTGGGAGTTGTTTATTATTTTTGTTGCTTTTTATTATTTTGGTTTAATTGATTATTATGTAATTTGTAATAATAAATTTATTTTCATGCACGTTAATTAAGAAAATCACAAAAATATTTCTATTAAACTAAATCGGATTTTATTTAATAAAAATGGGACCAATGTCCTAGATTTTTCATCTAAAGTAAATTATCACTTTAAAATTGCTTTCTTAAATTATGCATGAGAGGACCAACGTTCTCATTTTTAATAAATAGCATGATTTATGTATGATTTGCATTTTATTTACAAATGGGGGTTGTATTCCGCTCCTAATTTTATTGTAATTTATTTTGCTTTCATTTTACTTTATTTATCGCTTTTATTATATGATTGATATGCGTTTAATTAAATTGCATTAAAATTGAATGAGAAAAGGCATGAAATACTAAATTCAAAACTCGATTATAAACTTAACCAAGGTATGAATAAATGGGGAGTCCCGAACTTTCTCTGGTCTTTGGGCTCAAAGAGGCGAGAGGTTTACCCTCCAAGGCACCTCTTGTGTTACGAAACTTGGCGTTAGTCCTAGGCTCCTTAGGGCGAGAGGTTTACCTTCCAAGACCCCTTTGGCTGGCCCAAAATAGATAATAAGCGCAGTCTTAGGCTCTCCGAGGCGAGAGAAACTTTCCCAATGTCCTATTGGGTGGCGACTCCATGAAACCTCCTTGTTGCCCAACATAGACGCACTTGCGATTTATTGCAAGCTGTTAACGGACCCTCAAGTGCCCGATCGCCCTCAAGCGGGCGGTCATAGGGGCGGCCGAGTGGACATCCGGCGCGCGGCACAGTGGCGACTCCACTAGGGACATTAGAGACTTCCCTTCGAAAATACCTTGGCTAAAATTTATAATTGAGTTTTAATTTAAAATTTCATCCCTTTTCGAAATTGCATTTGCATATCATTAGAGCCTTAGATTTATGCTAGTTTGGTCCCTTTTCTAGCCCCGGTGCGTTCCCGAAGCACGACCCTATTTTCACTCAATTTAGGGAAGTATTAAGGATAATCACCAGCCCAAGCCTCGTACCTTATGGTATAAAATGGTGACCTGATCGGTCGTTACGCTCGTGATGAGCTAGACCCGTCGGCAAGGATCATGCTTGGGTAGCCCTAAAGTAACATCACCCTTTGACCAAAGCTTATGTAATGGCAATAGCTACTTCCCCTATGTGGTATGAACCGTAACACCTTGCTTGCTATATGGATCATTTTGTATTGGACAAACCCAAATAATCTGATTGGTCACCTAATCAAAGGCTTTCATGCCCCGATAGGTCCATGTCAACTTATTCGGACTGCCTAAATACATGATGGTCAAAACAACCATACGTATGTACATTAGATAGGAGAGGTTATGCTGCCGATTTTTTTCATCGTGCACCATACGCGTCTAATGGGTTCCCTGTCAACCCTTGGATAAAGCCCACCTAGGAGAGAGACTATGCTACCTCGTGTGTGGGAGAGATAAGGTTGGAAGGATCTATCTGCTTGCATGTGTTTGTTTATGATGCATCAGCACGACCATGCATTGCACTTCAATCATGCATCATCCTAACGAGGTGTATTTTTTCAGCCATCATAGATTCACCCGGGTGGTTTAGGGGTCCCGACGGTCGGTTGAGAAGGATTCCACTCTTGGGGTTACCAGAGCTAGTGCCGTATCGGAGCACAGATTCTCTTTCAAAGGGTAGTGAGACTTTCTCTTCAGAATCATCAAGCATGTCTAATCCAGCCAGTGGGTCTGATGCAACCAAGGCTATGATTGCCGAAGAAGTGGGAAGAAGAATGGAGGAGTTTGAGGCCAGAATGATGGCCATGATGGGCAATCTTGCCACTACCATAGCTGGGCAACAAGTTGCTACTGCTCCTATTAGGGGGCCAGATGAACAAGGGGCTGTTAGGGAGGATCCCCCTGCTATAGTTGACCCACCTGCGGTTGAGCAAAGCGCACCAGCACCTGTTGAGCGTAAAGAAGGTCCGAGATCTGAGGTTGACCTCTGGGAAGATGAGCAAGAGGAACAAATGGTAGCAAAGGGAAAGTCACCCAAGCTGGAGGAAGCAATGTGGAGGAAGATGGAGAAGAAATTTGAGGCTATGACCAGGATGATGACGATTGGAAGGGGAATGAATCCCGAGGATCGAGAGCTCGATGGTGATGATCTGATCCCCCAGAACTTCAAGATGCCTGATATCCCAAAATTTGATGGCACTTCTGATCCTGCTGCACACATCAAGCAGTATTCATTAGTCATGAAGGGAACAACTTTAACAAGGAAGCAGAAGATAGAGTACTTTTGCTTGAGTCTCACAGCAGCCGCCGTCGATTGGTATCATGGGTTGGACAGAAGGTCCAAAGAAGACTGGAATTTGTTGACTGAGGAGTTCCTAAAGCAATATGATTGCAGTACTCGGATGGAGGTCACACTTAAGGATCTAGAGCTACTACAGCAGAAGGCTGGGGAGTCTTTCCATGAGTATCTTACTCGGTGGAGAAATTGGGTTATGGAAATGAAGCGCAAGCCTGATACTTCTGATCAGATCCGATTATTCATTCGGAATGCCAGCCCATATCTGAGAGATGGACTTAAAATGAAAGGGCTGAAAGATTGGGAGTCCTTGAAGGACATTGCTATAGAGGCAGAAGGAGAGTATATGGCCAGAAGGGCAAGTAGTGAGGCTTATGCCAAGAAGGGCTACAGTAGTCAAGGTGCAACCAAATCAGCTAGTTCCAGCAGTGGTAACAGAAATGGAAAGACAGCTGAGGTGTCGGCAACAGGAATGAATCAGAGGTACTTCTCGAATTTGGGTAGGCCTTTGTCATGGGTACTGAAGAGATTGATGAAGGAGGGGAAGCTACAACCCCTACCACCTAGGCCAGCTAGGACCCAAGGGGAGCCAGGGCATAAAGAGCACGAATACTGTGCCTTTCACCAGCATACCGGGCATCTGACAGACAATTGCTATAGGCTGAGGCACCAGATACAGGATCTGATCGATAGTAAGCAGATCACCGATCCTGAAAAGAGAGAAAGCAAGAAGAAGGCTAATTTCAATGCTGTGCCACCACCTGTCTTTATGGTTGGGTCTAGCCTACCAAAATGGTATGTGATGCAGGATTTATACGAAAACCAGTACGTCGCTATCACTCGCCCTGAGGCAAGTGAAGAAGGGATTCCCGTGGCGACAATAGACTGTTGGTCCACTAGTGAGAGTGGAGATAAAGAAGATGAAGAGAAAGATGGAGAATTCGCGGATCCATGGGATTCGGAAGAGGAGGAAAGAGTTGAGGCTGTAACAAGAAGTGGGAGAGTGGTCCCCGAAGTTGAGAAGCAGCAGGACACAGTGCAAACACCTGTGGAGAAGGAGCCGGAAGAAAATACTATAATAAAGCAGCTGAAAAAGACCACGGCTCAGATATCCATTTGGGACCTTCTAAGGCAGTCCCCTTCTCATAGACAGAAGTTAGTCGAGGCATTGAGTGAGTCCACCGTAGCCACTACAATTTCTCCATCCGAGCTGCTAGATCTCGTCAAAGGGGGATCGGGGGAAAGACTAGTGTTTTCTGACGCAGATTTGCCAACTGAAGGCCGAAATCACAACCGACCACTATACATCAAGGCTCAAATTAACGGCAAGCACACCGCTTGTGTTATGGTTGATGATGGGTCATCCATAAATGTTTGCCCCCTAGTGGCACTTCAGGCTTTTGGGCTGGACGAGAGTATGTTGAGTAAGTCTGATCTGACCATCACAGCCTACGATAATTCTCGAAGACATGCATCGGGAACATTCAGAGCTCTAGTTAGGACTGGGCCTGTTGAGACGGAGGCAGAGCCAATTTCTCAGCCTTACTGGGAAGACCGTGGTTCCATAAATTGGGAGGAGTGCCATCCACCCTGCACCAAATGGTAAAGATACCTCATGAAGGGGAGGTGGTGACTATTAAAGCAGCAAGAGAGAACCAAGTGTCTGCCTTGGGTATCTCTAATCAGCCATTTAGTGGCTTCCACGTGTCAATGATTGGTGAGGAGCAGGGCTTGGCAGGTAGACCTCAGGTGATGAGCATGATGAAGAAGATGCATTTCCTCCCAGGGGCCGGATTAGGTAAAAATTCGCAGGGGTTGCAAGATGCCATCACAACGCAAGGCCAGAAAGATCGAAAGGGTCTGGGCTACAAAGGAGAGCATGGCAGGAAGAAAGTATCAGAGAAGATCCCCCATATTTCAAAAAGTTTTGTTCCCTCATCTTCAGTCTGTGCCTATACTGGAGAAGAAGAGCCTCAGTGGGTGGATGGATAGATCATTCCGGGGTTTGAAATTTTTAATGATGTCTTCGACTGGGATGTTGGAGTTATCAAGTCCGCAAAGAACTTCTGGGATAAGGAGATCATGACTCAGTGCAGTGTCTGGGACAGGGATGAGCCTGAGGAGATTGTCACTGATAACCTGTTAGCTACCAGGTTGAAAGGAAAGGAAAAGATGGTAGAGCCAGAGCTAGAGATGGAAGACTTAGAGATCTCACCGGAGGTAGTTGAAAAGCCTCCACCAAGCCAAGAAGTTAAAGCCCAGTCAGTTGCAGCAACGTCATCGACAGAAGATGAAGGCAGTAGTTGTTTAGATAGTCTTTTTATGCCAGAACTTTTTAATGACAATGTTAATGTTTCTGATTACATCAATGAGATGAATAACTTTGCTTACTTATGTGATGTTTCTGATGATTTCATTTCTCATGATCATAAACATGATGCATTCATTTTTGACATTAACTCAACTAGCACGACTGCATTTAATCTCGAAACTTTGGAGAATCCAAAGGAAATTTTGATAGCATCAGATATAACTCCTGAGGAGAGGCTAAAATTTGAGAGAATATTGAAAAAATATGAAAAAGTCTTTGCCTGGATCTACGAGGACATGCCCGGGATTGATCGAGATGTAGCCGAACATGCCATTCCAACTTACCCAGAAAGTAAACCGGTCAAGCAAAAGCTCAGAAGACTTAGGCCAGAATGGGCTCAGAAGGTGAAAGAGGAGATCCATAAGCAGATTGAGGCTAAGTTTCTACTGGAGGTTAAATACCCGACGTGGCTGGCTAATGTGGTTCCTGTGGCTAAAAAGGATGGAAAAGTTCGAGTATGTGTGGATTATCGGGACCTGAACAAAGCCTGCCCGAAAGATGATTTTCCTTTGCCTCATATTGATGTGCTGGTAGACAGTGCCGCTGCTTGCATGATGTACAGTTTCGTGGATGGGTACGCAGGGTACAATCAAATCCTTAACAAGATAATGGATCGGATTAAGACAGCCTTCATCACCGAATGGGGTACATTTGCTTACCGGGTTATGCCTTTCGGACTAAACAACGCAGGAGCGATTTATCAGAGGATGGCCACCAGAGTTCTCAATGATTTGATCCACAAGGAAGTAGAGGTGTATGTTGACGACATGATGATCAAGTCAGCTACCAGAGAAGGTCACTTCGAGGCCTTGGAAAAGTTCTTTCAAAGGATCAATAAGTATGATCTATGACTCAATCCCAAGAAGTGCATTTTTGGAGTTACCTCGGGTAAGTTGTTAGGTCATGTGGTAAGCCAGAGGGGAATTGAAGTAGATCCCGACAAGGTTAGGGCCATCAGAGAGATGCCAGTGCCTCAGAAAGAGAAAGAGGTTAGAAGTTTCCTGGGAAAGCTCCAGTACATCAGCCGGTTTATTGCCAAGCTGGCTTCAGTATGTGAGCCCATCTTCAAGCTTCTTAGGAAGAATCAGCCGGTGGTATGGAATAATGATTGTCAATTGGCTTTTGATACTATTAAGGATTATCTCCTGAATCCTCCAGTTTTAAGACCACCGCGGCATGCCAAGCCACTAATCTTGTATCTGGCTATAGAAGACAATTCAGTGGGTGCCATGATGGCCCAGGAGGATGACTTTGGGGTAGAGTATGTTGTTTACTATCTTAGCAAGAAATTCCTGACATATGAAGCCAAATATGTGGAAGTGGAAAAGATTTGTTTAGCAGTTATTTGGGCTTCTAAGAAGTTGCTGCACTACTTTCATTCCTTCAGTGTGCAAGTGGTTGCTAAGCATAACCCGCTTAGGTACCTTCAGGAAGCACCCTCTCTGTTGGGAAAGATGGGAAGGTGGTTACTACTATTGCAGGAGTTTGATATTGAATACATCACCAGGAAAACAATTAAAGGAAGAGTTGTAGCTGAGTTTTTGGCCGAGCATCCTATTGAGGGAGACCAATTCGAATACAATTTCCCAGATGAAGATGTCATGGCCATAGCAGTACAAGGGTGGCAGATGTTCTTTGATGGGGCAGTTAACAGTAAAGGGGCAGGCGCAGGGATCATTCTTACGACCCCGGATGGTGAGAAGTTGCCGTTAGCCAAAAAGTTGAGGTACAAGGCGACCAATAATGAAGCAGATTATGAAGCTTGCATCTTCGGATTGGAGGCATTGCTGGCTCTGGGGGCAAAGACTGCAGAAGTCTTTGGAGATTCTTCATTAGTAATCCATCAGATCAGAGGGGAATGGTCAGTTAAGGAAGAAAGGCTGTTACCTTACATGAAGCATTTGAGAATGTTGAGCAGCCAGTTTGAGACTTGCACTTTTCACTTCACCCCCAGGGATGAAAATCAATTGGCTGATGCTCTAGCGACTTTAGTGTCCATGTGGGATAATCCAACAGGGATTGCTATGAAACCCGTGCTAATCTCTAGCTCGGAAAAGCCTTGCTTTGAAGCTGAGCAGATAATGGATGTTGGGGCCACTGATGGAAACCCTTGGTACTACGACATTCAGAATTATTTGGAACGGTCAGTTTTTCCAGAGGAAGCCACTGAGAAAGACCAAAGGATGATTCGAAAGTTGTCCACTCAGTTCATCAGTGTAAATGGCACTTTGTATAAGAGGCAAGTCGATGGTATCCAGTTAAGATGTTTGGCGGAGAAAAAAGCTGAAAAGGTTATGGAAGAGGTTCATGCCGGAGTCTGTGGAGCTCACATGAATGGCTTAGCCTTAGTGAAGAAGATCATGTGCCAAGGATTCTATTGGCTCACAATGGATACGGATTGTTCAAAGTATGTGAAGCAATGCCAGTTATGCCAGCAATACACGAATTTAAGGCATGTCCCAGTTTTAGAGCTACATAATTTGACATCTCCATGGCCATTTGCAGCTTGGGGGATAGATATCATAGGCAAGATACGTCCTACAGCGTCTAATGGGCACAGGTTCATTATAGTCGCCATTGATTATTTCACTAAGTGGGTTGAAGCTGAATCTTTCAAGAAGATTGATGCTAGGGATATGGCTAAGTTCATCGAGCGAAATTTGATATGCAGATATGGCCTCCCACACCACATTGTGTCTGATAATGGGGTGCAATTCTTAGCAGAAACTAAACAGATGCTTCAGAGGTATGGAATCCAGCATCATAAGTCTTCTCCTTACCGTCCTCAAGCTAACGGTGTGGCTGAAGCGGCGAATAAGAATGTGAAAAGAATATTGTCCAAGATGGTTCAGAGCTATAAAAATTGGGCGAAAAAGCTGCCTTTTGCACTCTGGGGTTATAGAACCACAGTCAGAACCTCTACGGGGGCAACACCGTTCTCCTTGGTATATGGAACCGAAGCAGTTCTGCCAGTTGAAATTGAGCTGAAGCCCTTGAGGGTAGTTATGGAAGCCGAGATTCCGGAGACAGAATGGGCACAACAGCAATTGTTGCAGCTGAATCTGTTGGATGAAGATAGGTTAAGAGCCTATTATCATAATCAGGTTTATCAGAAGAGACTAGCTCGGTCCTTTGGCAAGAAGGTACGAAAGCACCCGTTGAAAGAAGGGGATTTGGTCTTTAAGATGATGAGGCCGGGAGTGCCAGACATACGAGGAAAATTCAGACCAACCTGGGAAGGTCCGTTCATTGTGAAAAAGTTGCTAACGAAAGGAGCAGCAATCTTGGCAAACAGCGATGGGAATGAGTTTAAAGACCCGGTCAATGTCGATAGGCTAAAAAGGTTCCATGGCTAAAGACCAAAAAAATAAAAAGAAGAGAATAAATGCCCCGCAGGTCGAAAACCGAAAAAAGGCGACCTTGCTAAAATTGGGCGCCCTGTCAGGATGAAAACCGAAAAAAGGCATCCTGGGCAAAAATTAAGGGCCAAGAGAAAATATTCAATCGAGAAAACCCGAGAGGGCCGATTGATAACAGGAGTTTGATGCTTACAAGATCTATTCCGAGATTAGGTGTAGTCTTGTGCTTTTGAATTCTTATTAAATAAGGATCATGTATGATGAAATCATATAGAAATGTACTCAATTTTGCAATGAATGAAAGAATGCAGTTTACATTTTCATTGTTCTTTTAGTTCTGTCTTAAAAAGAGACTTATCATCTATTTATCTAATGACTATTGTCTACTCATTCTATCTGAAAATATCTAAGCAGATGTGTGCTGGTCACCCGTAAGGGAATAATAGCTTTCTCTTGCAGTTAAAAAAATAAAAAAAATAAAAAAAAATGCCGTTAGAGATGAAAACCGTAATTGGCTCTCTAAGCAAAAGTTAGGCCAAAGAGCAGGGTGAAAACCTGGAGACAGGCAGTCTGCCCTACAAAAAAATAATAAAAAATAAAAAGCCGCTGGTTTGGGTTGGGTCCATGCCAGGCAAAAATTAGGCAAAGGGTTATGTGAAAATCCCTAAAGGGACGCATTTCCCACAAAGAAAAGCTAGTGTGAAAATCCACAAGGGACGCACTACCTTTAAAACAATTCCTGGAGTAATAAGGCAGCATATTTCGGATGATCTTCTTTTCAGCTAGATAAGGCATAATTCAGGACATGAGTCAGAATCCTGGGCATATGATCATCGACCGGGGGGCAAAGATGACTGGATGTCTCTTTCAGAAAATTTATTGGGGACGGAATCCCTAAGGCCAAGATGACAATCCTATTGATTCCGGGGGCATGATAGAGCAACCAAGCTATATCCTCAGCAGACCCTTAACCACCTGGGATAGGGTCAATTTATTTTTGCAAACTTTTACATCTCATATCATATACACTCAAATTTTTGCATATATTTCTATGCGCATAATTTTGCAGGAAATATCTAAGTGAAGATCATTGTTTGCACTTTTGGTAGTCTGTAGCAGACTCGGTGCAGTCCTCTAAGAGGTCATCTCTTGCACTTTTGGTAGTCTGTAGCAGACTCGGTGCAGCGCACTTTTGGTAGTCTGTAGCAGACTCGGTGCAGCTCAGAAGAGCAAGTTTCGTGCTTCGTACTCTTGTCAGCGACTCGACGCATCATTATCAGAAGATGGAGCAGTGTACTTTTGGTAGCCTTGGTAGTGGCTCGGTGTAGTTCTTTCGTGCACTTTTGGTAGTCTTGGTAGTGACTCGGTGCATCTCTTTTGTGCGTTTTTAGTAGCCTTGTCAGTGGCTCGACGCATCACCGTCTTAGGATGGAACCCTGCACGTTTAGTAGTCTTATCAGCGACTCCGTGCAGCGCACTTTTTGTAGCCTTGTCAGCGGCTCGGTGCGTTTTTCGTTCTGCGCTTTTAGTAGTCTTGGTAGTGGCTCGGCGCATCGCTATCTGCAGATAGCACCTGTACGTTTAATAGTCTTGTCAGCGATTCCGTGCAGTGCACTTTTAGTAGCCTTGTCAGCGGCTTTGTGCGATTTATCTTTCGCGTTTTGTAGTCTTGGTAGCGACTCGGCGCATCACCGTCTTATGATGGTTCCTTGGCACTTTGTAGTCTTGTCAGCGACTCAGTGCAGCTCAAGAGGATGAATAACAGCACTGTTCTCGAGGGAGCAGCTGGAAGGTGGCAGCCTCAGGTACGCGCTTCTTTCCTTTTCCTAAATTTTGGCTCACCTAGGCACCCACACACTAGCCTCCCCAAAATTGGGGGCAACTGTAGACACCGGGTCCCGAGTAGCCAAGATCAGGATTACCCAATGATGAAATTAGGTGCGCTGATCTATAGGCAAAAACAATGAAGTTGGAAGTGACGATTTCCTTGTCGATTTGTTGTTTTAAAATTAAATAAAAATGTATTTCAAAAATATTTTTAAAGTATTTTAAAATTTATTTTGTGAGGAAAAAAGTGAGTTTTTAAATTATTATATTTTATAGGAATTTAAAAAAAAAATCCGCGCGAGGGACAGGCTGCCCGTCGGTCGCGCCTTCGGACGGGCAGGCCGTCGGTCTCGCCTTCGGACAGGCAGGCCGTCGGTCGCCCCTTCGCGCCCCTGTTCGTCCGTTTTCCCTATTTTGGCCATAACTTCTTCATTTTAAATGCTTTTTAACTCTTTTTTTTTTTTGCAAAATTTAATTCAAAAAGCCTTCTATCTTCCAACCCAATAAATTCAGTGGTTTTTTTGTGATTATGGAAATTAAATTTATTTAATTTCTTAATTAAAAAATATAAATTTTAAGGGGAATAAAAAGAGTTTTTTAGGGGGAATTTGGAGGGATTTTCTTTAGAAAATATTTTTCTTCTTCTTTTTTCTTTCAAGAACAAATTCTCTCAATTTCTAAAGAAATTTTCAGCAATTTTTAAGGCAAAAAATAACTATTTTTGTTCTTGAAAATTTTCTTATTTTCAATCAAACAATTTTCTACTTTGAGACAAACAAATTAATTGTTTGTTTTTGAGTAAAATTTATCTTTCAATATTTTATTTTTCTAATCATATTCTTCAAATCAAGACAAGAAATTGGATCATCTACTTTCATCTCTTAAAGATAAATTTTGAGGATAAACATTCTTGGCTCAATTTCTTAGTTTAATTTTAATTTGTCTTTTTATTTTTAATTAACTAGTTAACATGTAAATTCTTTTAGTTTTATTATTTTCTTCTTATTTCTTGTTTTTTATTTTCTAATTAATTAATCATCATGTAAATTCTTTTAGATCTATTATTTAATTGTTCATATTTCTTATTTTTTATTTAATTGTTCATACTATTATTTTTTTGTTCTTATTTCTTCTTTAATTGTTCATGCTATTACTTTTGTTCATATTATTTTTATTTAATTGTTCATGTTGTTCATATTGTTCATCTTTTATTATTATTATTATTATTATTATTATTATTATTATTGTTCATATTCTTTGTTATTATTGTGTTATTATTATTGTAGTTATTACCATCATTAGTATTATTGTTATTATTATCCTTATTCTTGTTTAATTTTATTATTACTATTATTATTTATTTCTTATGCATGTTGATTTTATTATTACTTTTGCTTTTATACATGTTGCTATTATTAATATGTTTTATGCATGCTGAATTTTATATGTATTATACTTTTTATGCATGATTGGATATTATAATTATTATTTTATGTGTTTTTATGCATGTTAAATTCTATCATCATTATTTTATGCTTGTTTATGCATGTTGAATTTTATTATTATCATGTTGTTTTTTTTATGCATGTTGATTTTGTTAATTTGTTATATTGCATATTTATTATGTCATTTTAATTGGCTTATCATATATGATGCAATTTTGTTTGCCTTAATTTAATTGTTTTCAAGTTATATGTTTAATTATTTTTATACTAACTTCATTTTTATTTGTTTTTTTCCTATTTTTCAATAGTGAGTTTTTACCAAGTGGGAGCCCATGGAGATTTGAAGATACACTTGGGAGTTGTTTATTATTTTTGTTGCTTTTTATTATTTTGGTTTAATTGATTATTATGTAATTTGTAATAATAAATTTATTTTCATGCACGTTAATTAAGAAAATCACAAAAATATTTCTATTAAACTAAATCGGATTTTATTTAATAAAAATGGGACCAATGTCTTAGATTTTTCATCTAAAGTAAATTATCACTTTAAAATTGCTTTCTTAAATTATGCATGAGAGGACCAACGTTCTCATTTTTAATAAATAGCATAATTTATGTATGATTTGCATTTTATTTACAAATGGGGGTTGTATTCCGCTCCTAATTTTATTGTAATTTATTTTGCTTTCATTTTACTTTATTTATCGCTTTTATTATATGATTGATATGCGTTTAATTAAATTGCATTAAAATTGAATGAAAAAAGGCATGAAATACTAAATTCAAAACTCGATTATAAACTTAACCAAGGTATGAATAAATGGGGAGTCCCGAACTTTCTCTGGTCTTTGGGCTCAAAGAGGCGAGAGGTTTACCCTCCAAGGCACCTCTTGTGTTACGAAACTTGGCGTTAGTCCTAAGCTCCTTAGGGCGAGAGGTTTACCTTCCAAGACCCCTTTGGCTGGCCCAAAATGGATAATAAACGCAGTCTTAGGCTCTCCGAGGCGAGAGAAACTTTCCCAATGTCCTATTGGGTGGCGACTCCATGAAACCTCCTTGTTGCCCAACATAGACGCACTTGCGATTTATTGCAAGCTGTTAACGGACCCTCAAGTGCCCAATCGCCCTCAAGCGGGCGGTCATAGGGGCGGCCGAGTGGACATCCGGCGCGCGTCACAGCTAGTAAGTATTTACCCTCAGATATTGATCGTTGATATGCAAATGAAAGGTTCTGGTTTCCTTGTTGATTTTCTTGAAACTGAAGTTAAAACAGAGACTCCAAAACTCTTGATAAAAGTTTAAGTTAAAAAGAAAACAAAAGGTGATTGAATCTCCAACTCAAGAATTAATTTCCTGGGCTTAAGAGACAATCTCATAATGCCTTTTGAGAAAACGAGAATTATTTTCTTCCTCTCAAAGTTTTTCTTTCTGTGTTTTTCTCCTGTCCTTTTCGTTCCTCTCTAATGCTCTCTCTAATAATTCCTCCCTCCTTTCTTTTGCTTTCACTTCTCTTTTTACTTGTATTTGACAGATTAATTCGTTTTTCCTACCAAATCCAACATAAACCATACTTTTTCAAACCAAATTTCCTGAAAACAGGGAAGGGAGACATGATGGATCATGGGACAGGTGAGGCGTTCCTCTCACCTGTGAGATGGGCCTCATGTGGTGAGTCTTCATCTCACCAATGACGCGACCTCAGCAAGTGTACTGAATCGGTAAATAATACAGTGGGGTAAATTTATGACCCCGAATTATCGTACCCAAGGGATTGTGTGTGCAAGTAACAAAAATCAAATGTATGCTAAATAATTCCCAATTGTTTGAATTGATTGAGTTATCTATTGATTAAAAATAAAGAAATTAAACAACGAAAACGCAAATCAAAATAAAAGAATTAAACTGACAGCAAAAATCTAGGTAAAAATAAATTGATGGCAGAAATCAACAAGCAAAATTCAAAATAAAGAACGTTTCTCGGGTTCAATTATCCACCCCATACCCAAATATGAATTAAATTAATCTAAAAAACATATACGAATGAAATCAGGATAACCCTCTTAACCCAAGCGTCCCATTCCGGAGCAAGTTATTCTAATTACATGACGTCCCATTCTGGAGCAAGCCATACAATTAGCCTAAGCACAGGTCTAAAATCCTAAGTTCGGTTTGCTTTCCCATTCCGAAGCCAAATAACCCAAAACTCAATTATTTCACTCCTCCCTCTAGTTTTAAACCATAAAATCCTGCACATCTAGATTCTCATTCCGCAGCAGTCCAAACGAAACAGCAAACATGATAGAAAAACTGAGTATAAATATTCATGGCATTCAATCTATACAAACTCACTAACCAATAAAGATACATGATATAAATCATTCATCAAAACTGAAAATTAACTTGAGAAAATAAATCCCATAAATTAACAATAAGAACCAGAGAAATAAACCATTCATTCATATATATAAATTCAAAAGATGTTTAGAATTCACATCACGGGTAGATGATTCAAAGATCCCCCAAACAACTAAAAAATTACTCACGATCCATTACAAAATCAAAAAAAGAAAAGCAAAGAATAAACCCAAAAATTCATTGAGGAGAAATCCCGGTTGAATCCCACGTTCTTCGATCTTCTTCTTTGAATCTTCGATGAAGAAAAATTCTGGAAATCCGAATGTAAAAACTGTGTATTGAAATTAATCTATGTGTTTCTAATGTAAAACTCTTGATTTGTAATTTAAATCTAAAGAAAATATTGAAAATCTAAATTAAGAACAATCGAAAAGCTCAGAAAAATCCCAGATCTGAAATCCTAACTTGAAAATGGACTAAGATTGACAAAATTAACCTAAAGTAGACACAATATGATAATAAACACAACTAAACACCCAAAAATCATACGAAAACATTATCAAAACTAAGTACTTAATTGAAGTTATCAACCAACGTGAGATGGGCCTTATCAACGTGAGGCTACATCTCACACGGGTGAGATGAGCCTCATCCCACAGGCCCCCAGCAAACCCCTCAACACTGCATTTTTTTTTTATAAAAACAGAAAACATATTTTTCGAGCAAACCATCAATTCTATCCGTCTCTTGCCCGTGAACAGGCATCATTTTTATCATAGGGTAACTTCGGTCTGAGCTGCCTTATGATCTAGTGCCTATATCTGTTTTTCACTAAAAGACAAAATAACAGCTAGTTTTTTTATTTTATCAAATCTGTCTTTTATATAACGGTTACTTTTTGAACTCCAACAACTATATTGAGTTTTTTGCTATAAATTGAATTTGTTTTTGGTTCCATAAGGGTTAGAGAAGTTGGAAAACATTTATACCTCTTGAGCTACAAGCTTTCATCTTATTCAAGCTATTTTTCATATCTCACACTTCATTCATTATCATTCTCCTCAACTAGATTATAGCATTTTTATTGTAATTCTTGTGTGAGGTATCTTTATAAAAGATTGTGAGAAAGTATTGTCTACAACCTTAGGAAATTGTAGTACGTGTTTACATCTTTTATTTGAAAAAAAAGATTGTGGGTAGAAAATATATTAGATTTGTATATTAGCTTTAACTCTTACCTATTAAAAAGAGTTGACAGTTGAGAGATAAGCTCAAAACGGTATTTTGGGGAGTGGATGTAGGCATCTAGGCCAAACCACTATAAATCATTTATGTTGATCTCATTCTTCTCCCCTCTTCTCTGTTCTTTTTCTCAAAGATTTCTATTGTTCCGTCCTTACTAAATTTTATATTGATTTAAAAGAAATCTTTTAAAACCATTTCTGTGATTTAACATTGATTTATTGCAAGGTTTAAATCTATTTTACAAAGAATTTATTGCATATTTTGTTCACCATCAAATTTCGCATTCATCCATTGCATATTTATCTGTTCTGCTCAAACCAAAAAATTTTATCAGAACACTTTCGTTCTGTTCTGCCTGAAATTGAGTTAAAAATTTCAAAACACCCAATTCATCCCCCCCCCCCCCTGTCATCGGGACCAATAATTAGTATTAGAGTAGATCTCACTCTCTTAAAATTTAACAATCTTGAGTGATCCGTAAGATGGCATCAAGCTCTAGAAATCCTCCTGTAGCTTCTCCATTTAAAGAAGGGCACTTTGTCCACAGACCACCTATGTTCTGTGGAGATAACTATCCATTGTGGAAGGTAGTGATGCGACATTTTATCCAATCTCAAGACATGGATTGTTGGGAAATAATCGAAGAAGGATATAAGCTCCAACAAAATAGTTGAACAAGCTAAAGGAACAAGCATTACTGTTCAGAAAACCAGAAAGGAGCTTACTGAAGATGAAAAGAAAAGAGTTCAACTAAACTCTAAAGCAATGAGTATCCTATTCTATTCATTAATGAATTTAATAGTCTCTGATTGTGATACAGCAAAAGAAATATGAGACAAGTTTGAAGTCACGTATGATGGAACCTATGAAGTAAAGGGATCCAGACTACATGTGTTAATGATAGATTACGAAACTTTCAAAATGAAACCAGAAGAGACTGTGGTTGAGGTAATTAACAGGTATATTAAGTTAACAAATGAAATTAAAGCACTTGGTCACAAACTTATTGAAGAAAATAAAATTGCTAAACTTGTTAGAGGTCTAACTCTTAGATGGGAAGCTAAGGCTTCTATCTATTAGACAAAGACCCTAGCACTCTTAATTTTGATATTGTTTGTGGCTCACTTAATTCTCATGAGCTCTATATTAAGTCCCAAGATGCGGAAAAAGAGAAAGAAAGAAAATTAAAGTCTCTTGCTCTCAAAAGCTGAGTATGGAAGTGATTACTCAACTGGTGATGATGAGATGGCACTCGTTACTAAGAAGTTCAAGAAGCTGTATCGAAAAGGTAAAAAATTCAACAAGAGGCAGCAGCAAAAATACTCTCACCAGAAAGCAGATAACAGCTCCAGATCTGCTGGAGATGTGTTATGAGTGTAAGAAGCCTAGACACATTAAATCTAAATATCCAAATTTGAAGAAAAATGAGAAAATGTATAAGAAAAAAGCCATGAAAGCTACATGGAGTAACAGTGAAGATTCCAGCAACAGCACAGAGGAACTAGACGGAGATTCAGATGAAGCTGATTTAATGGCAGTTTCTGATCATGAGGAACGGCACGTCTATGTTGAGACAAATCAGCACAACCACACTGCTGACGAACAGAACAAGGGTCAAACAGACAACGAAAATGACATAGAAGAGGTAACGTGTCCTGACTCTTGACTCTAGTTCTGATACTAATGGAGATGAGTATGAAAACATGCTTGTATGCTTTGAAAAAGTGCATCATAAATATCGCATGCTTAAAACGAATCATATTGCATTAAGAAAACAGCATGATGCATTAAGACAAGAAATTAAGCATGTAAAACAGAAAGAAAGTGATGTGAAAAATAAACTTTCAGATTTAGAAAAGAAATACATTGCATTACAAGAAAAATTTAATGACAAAAGAAAGAAAGTTTGTTTATGTTATGAAAAAGAAAAACAAAATAAAGAGATGCATGCTAGCACATCTAAGTATAATTATAAGTATAAAAATAAGCATGTTCATAAAAAGGAATATAAAAATAATTATTACATGAACAATTTTTCCAGCAACTCTGTTACTTGCTTTTACTGCAGCAGAAAATGACATGTATCTAAATTCTGCTACTATAAGAAAAATGTCAATTCTGGAAAAAAATATACGGGTTGTTAAAAATGATGTACATGTTGTCAATAACCCACAAGGACCCAAGAAAGATGGGGTACCTAAATTTTTATGATTTCCTTACAGATCTGCCTTAGGAGCTCCAGATCAGAAAAACGGTATTTGGATAGTGGATGCTCTAGGCACATGACTGAGAACAAATCAAAGTTTACAAAATTAACCATGAGAGATGGTGAAAAAGTCAGTTTTAGTGATAACAGAAAAGAAAAAATCATTGGAATAGGAACTATTGGTTCTAATCCTAAGATAGAAGATGTCTCACTTGTTGATGGTTTAAAGTTCAACTTGTTAAGTATCAGCCAAATTTGTGACAAAAACAGAAGAGTGGTCTTTGAGAAGGATCACTGCAGAGTAGAAGATGTTGGAACAGATCAGTCTGTTCTGACAGGGCACAGGTCTGAAAATATTTATTAAGTCAATATAAAAGAGTTTCAAGAAAGTAATCTAAAGTGCTTGATAACACAAGAAAATTTAAGTGTACTTTGGCACAAGAAGCTTGGACACGCTAGCATCCATACTATAGAAAATCTTACAAGGAAAAATCTTGTTAAAGGACTGCCAAAGATGAATTTTGAAAGAAATTATATTTGCAAAGCTTGTCAACTAAGGAAGCAGACCAGAACTTCCCACAAGCTAAAATGTGAAATCTCATCTAAGAAAGCATTAGAGCTTTTACACTTAGACTTGTTTAGACCAATAAGTCCTACAAGCATTAGTGGAAAAGTTTATGCATTTGTTATAGTGGATGATTACACAAGATATACATGGACATTATTTATTGCTCAAAAAAGTAAAGCATTCAAGGCATTTGAAAAATTAAGCAAGAAATTACAAAATAGGAAAGGGAATATGAAAACAAGAATAAGGAGTGATCATGGTGGAGAATTCAAAAATACAGGTTTTAAGGAGTATTGCAACAGTTCTAGAATTCATCATAGTTTTTCAGCTGCCAAAACATCTCAACAGAACGGCGTAGTAGAAAGGAAGAACAGAACACTTCAGGAGATGGCCAGAACAATGATCAATGAAAATAATTTTCCAAAATACTTCTGGGCAGAAGTAGTAAGTACTGCTTGTTATATCCTAAACAGAACACTTGTCATATCAGTTCTAAACAAGACTTTATATGAGCTTTGGAAGAACAGAAAGCCAAATATCAGCTATCTTCAACCATTCGACTGTAAGTGCTTTATTTTAATGATAAGAGTAATCTAGGTAAATTTGATGCAAAATCTGATGAAGGTATTTTTCTGGGTTATTCTTTAAATAGTAAAGCATATATAGTCTTTAATAGAAGAACTTTAGTTGTAGAAGAGTCTATAAATGTGAAATTTGATTATGCTGACATCTACACTAGAGAAATGAGGTTTTCTGATATTGATACAGATGAAAAAGTGGTTGAAATGAATAAAAAGAAAGGAGAGGAAAATCATATAAAAAAGTCATCAGATCAGCAAGCAGATCAGGAAGTCCGTCTGGAGAACAAGAAGAAGATTAGCCAGCAGAAAGGCAGGCAGCAGAACTACCTAAGGACTGAAAGTTTCATAGGTATCAACCAAAAGAAAACCTGCTGACAGAACCATCAGAAAAAATAATGACCAAAAGAGCCATGCGCGAATACTGTGGTAATGTAGCTTTTGTTTCTCAATTAAAATCCAAAAATTTTATTGATGCTCAAAATGATGAAAGTTGGATTCTTCCTATGCAAGAAAAATTAAATCAGTTTGAGAAATAAAGTTTGGTATCTAGTTCGCAAACCATCAAAGTGTTCTATTATTAGTACTAAGAAGATTTTTAAAAACAAGCTTGATGAACGTAGTGAGAAATAAAGTAAGATTAGTTGCTCAAGGTTACAACCAAGAATAAGGTATTGATTTCGACGAAACTTTTGCACCTGTAACTAGATTAGAAGCAATTAAAATTTTGTGTGCATATGCATGTTTCAAGAATTTCAAACTTTATCAAATGCATATTAAAAGTGCATTTTTAAATGGTTTCTTAAATGAAGAAATTTATGTAGTTCAACCTCTTGATTTTGAAAATCCAGAACATCCAGAATATGTTTACAAACTCAAAAAAGTCTTATATAGTTTGAAACAAACTCCTAGAGCTTAGTACAAAAGATTGAATTGTTTTCTTCTTGCTCACAGTTTTAACAGGAAAAAAGTTGACAATACACTTTTTACAAAACATGATTCATCTCATATTTTATTAGTACAAATTTATGTTGATGACATTGTTTTGATTCTACTAATGTTTCTATGTGCAAAAATTTTGAGACTATTATGAAGCAGGAATTTAAGATGAGTTTAATGGAAGAACACACATTCTTTCTGAGATTGCAAATTAAACAATGCAAAGGTGAAACTTTCATAAGTCAGGTGAAATATACAAAAGAGCTCATTAATAAGTTCAAAATGACAGAAACAAAGTCTGCCAGTACACCTATGAGTCCCACAATCAAGTTGAAAAATGATGACAAAGGTAAGAGTGTTGATGAGAAAATTTATAGAGGCATGATCGGATCACTGCTCTACTTGACAGTAAGCAAACCAGATATTCACTTCAGTGTGTATCTGTGTGCTAGGTTCCAATCTGTTTCAAAAAAATCACATTTGTTTGCAGTAAAGAGAATTCTACGTTATGTGGTTGGAACTCCAGAACTGGGTTTATAGTATTCAAGAAATGGTTCTCTTGATCTAATTGGATATTCTAATGCAGACTACACTGGATGCAGAATTGATAGGAAAAGCACTTCTGGTGCCTGACACTTTCTTGGCAATTCTCTAATTACTTGGTCCAGCAAAAAACAAAACTCAGTGGCTCTATCTACAGCAGAAGCAGAATACATTGCAGCTGGAGGAAGTGTTGCACAAGTTTTATGGATCGGACAACAATTAAAGGATTATGGAATTGAGTTTGATTAAGTTTCAATATTTTGTGACAACACCAGTGCAATCAATCTTACAAAAAATTCAATTCTGCATTCTACAACTAAACACATAAAAATCAGACACCACTTTTTCAGATATCATGTTCAACGTGAAGATATTGTGCTAGAATTTATTCCTACAGAACAACAATTAGCTGATATTTTCACCAAACCTTTAAAAGAAGATCAATTCTACCAAATCAAAAGAAAATTGGACATGAATACCGCTGTAGAGTACGTTCTCTAATGAGGTAAATTTCTGTCCTATTTAATCGGGAATATAATTATAATTTTTTTTAATTGTTCTGATATATTCTCTGTTGAAAACAGAACAGTTACATGTTTTGTTATGCTTTCCGTTAAGATAGAAAAGTTATGTGTTCTAATATATCTCTTATTTTATTAGAAAAGTAATACGACTTTCTGCAATATTATATTATTTTTAATGGCTAAAGACAAAATAGTCTTTTTATTCTCTCTTTACTTTTTCAAAACTGTCAGGGACAAAGGAAATTTTATTTGAAAATTTTTTTTTCTTCCTCCCGATTAAGACCCAGTTCCTGCAATTTATTCAGTGTGCTTTTACTAATTATTAGTCTGATTATGAAATGAGTGAGCAATTTTAATTTATAAGCTAAAAATTGATGCTTATCCCTTTGAAAAGGTAAAATTACTTTTTGTGTATTGTCTATTCAGATAACTTTTCATTTAATGCAAAGCTAATTTTACACTCCACATTTTTTAACTTTATTTAAAAGCAATTTGCTCTCTTTTCTTCTTCCTCCGGTCATTCTTTTTTTATTTTTGTAAAACCCATTTTTATCATACTCAAATGGTGTGATTCAAGTCCAAAGTACAATGAAATCTTCCTAAACCCAAAACCACCGAAATCAAAAGCAAAGCAACGTATGGTGACAAAATTCGAAACTGAAACCCACACCCAAAACTTAATTTCTGTTTATTCTTTCAAAAATGATCGATTGGGCGTTAAATTGAAATTTGCTCCGAAATTAATTTCGTGGATGGAATCTCAAGGATGGAAATCATGTCTAACCTATACGGGTAGCGTATTTTATCCAAATTTGGTGAAAGAAATCTATGGGTCAATGGACAATATTACAGCAAACAGCTTCGCTATTCAAAGTAGGAAAAGGAATTTCAAATCTCTCTGAGTTTGCTCTCTATCAGCTATTTTTTTTATTAGGAACTCAGTGTTTTGAAAACTATTTTTATTGTTGAGTTTGCTTTAAAAACATTTGTTGCTATTCACCTTCTCTTGCTGTCTTGACTTTTTTGTTAGATCTTTCTTTTTGATTGATGACAAAAAGGGAAAGAAAAATTGATACATTTTTGAGGTTATATTTTTTCATTGAATTGATATTTTTCACATTTTTGAGGTTATATTTTTTATTGAATTGATATTTTTGATAGAAAAATGAGTTAATATTTTGATTTTTTTTATTGAATTTTATTAACTCAAAATTGAGATATGACTTATTGGCTAAATATATGTAATATATTGAATTGATATATTGACCACATTTTGTTTTAAAAAAAAATTGAAAATTTGAAAATACGTCAAAAATTGAAAAATTGGGATATGTTGATATATTGAGTTAAAATGTTGATATATTATGCTAATACGTTTTGTGATAAATTAAATTACAAATTATTCGGATATTTATGTGATATGTTGGGTTATGTGATATATTAAATCTTATTGGTTGATAAATATTTTATTGACAGTTGCAGATCTGGTAGTGAATATTATTTTTTGGTCTAATATATTGCTTACAAAACTGCCTTATTGTTGACAGTTCTGTTGAACTGATATATTGATAACAGATATGCTTTTATTTCTAACAGTTCTATTCTGAATGTTTGGTATATATTGACAAAAATTATACTTGTATATATCCCTCGAACATATAGTAAGGGGGAGCATACTCATACTAATCAAGATAGACTTTTAGCCAAATTTATCAAAATTTTGTCATCACCAAAAAGGAAAAAATTGTTGGCTCAATGGTACATTTCAATTTTGATAATAATCAAACCTTATATAAATTTTGTAGAAATTTTGTTTCCTTATTTGTATTTCAGCTCAAACTCCACAAAAATGTACAAGATTAAAGTAAGGATGCAAGCAAAATGCATGAAGGAGTTGTTAAGCTCTATTTGAAGTTAGGGTATTAAAAAGTATTTTACAATAAATAAAAAAGATACTTTAAAAATGTATACTAAAATAATCTTCTGAAATTTATCAAACATTCTTTTAAAAAATCTGTTGAAAAATACCTTAAAAAAATAAGTAGAAAGAATACTAGAAAATGTATTAGAAAAAGTTTTTTGTTCTGTCGTAGCAGAACAGTTAAACAAAACAGCAGCTCTGCTTTTCACTAAAAGAGAAAATAACGGCTAGTTTTTTTATTTTATCAAATCTATCTTTTATATAACGGCTACTTTTTGAACTCCAACAATTATATTGAGTTTTTGACTATAAATTTAAATTGTTTTTGGTTCCAAAAGGGTTAGAGAAATTGAAAAACATTTATATCTCTTGAAATACAAACTTTCATCTTATTCAAACTATTTTTCACATTTTGCACTTCATTCATTATCATGCTCCTCAACTAAATTATAGCATTTTTATTGTAATTCTCGTCTGAAGTATCTTTATAAAAGATTGTGAGAAAGGGTTGGTTACAACTTTAAAAAATTAAATTAAGTGTTTACATCTTTTACTTAAAAAAAAAAAAAAAAAAGATTGTGAATAGAAAATATATTAAATTTGTATATTAGCATTTGACTCTTACCCATTAAAAAGAGTTAATAGCGAAGAGATAAGCTCAAAACGGTATTTTAGGAAGTAGATGTAAACAGTTAGGCCAAACCACTATAAATCATTTGTGTTGATCTCATTCTTCTTCCCTCTTCTCTATTCTGTTTCTCAAAATTTTCTATTTTCCGTCCTTATTAAATTTTATATTGATTTAAAAGAAATCTTTCAAAACCATTTCTGTGATTTAACATTGATTTATTGCAAAGTTTAAATCTGTTTTACAAAAGATTTATTGCATATTTTATTTACCATCAAATTTCGCATTCATCCATTACATATTGATCTGATCTGCTCAAACCAAAAAATTTCATCAAAACACTTTCTTTCTATTCTACCTGAAATTGAGTTAAATTTTCAAAACACCCAATTCACCCCATCGGAACCAACAGGACCATCATAATACAACTTATCTTATCACAAACATACCAATATCTACAATAGAATGCTAGCCGAAAACATAAAAGCAAGCCCAGCAAGCCTACAGGTATAATATGTTATCTTACTTAAAGTGCAGAACAAACAAGTTACCGACTAAAACAGACAACTTACACTATAAAGAAAAATCCAGGAACGACAATGCCCCAAACGAAAAGAAAAGAAAAACAGTTAGCAGTGGACATCATTTTAAATAATGGAAGGCACTTCTGCATTCTCGGAGCAATCAATAAAAAGCTAATAAACTAAACTAGATGGCAGTAAAATAGTCTCTAAACAAATAATGAGTAGGATCAACCGCTAATCACAGTCCATGAACAAACATTAAGCTCATGTCTCTTTTTGTGGGTGGTAAAAAATGGGTAAATAATAAATGAGTCTGGTTGTAAAAATTTTATGATACAAATTCTTAAATGTTTCAAGATTTAACTTGTACAAAAAAAACCGAATTGCATTAACAAATCCCAACTATCAATTTCATTGAATTCACTCAAATCAATGAAGTTTTTGCAAATTTATCTTGGAAATCATATACCGAATCCACCAATTTTAAACACTTCTAATGAAATCCAAAATACAGAGCTGAATAGCTAATAAAGAACCTAAGTGATAAATTAACATTTTAAGACAAATTCATACGGATTTCCAAGAACTATAAAAATCAAAAAATTGACAGTAATATCTAGAATCCAGTGCAGTGCAATTCGTGCACCTAGATTTCACCTCAAATTTCAATTTCCCATATCATATCTCAGTGAGTAATAGTATAAGTATCCAATCAATTGAGAAGAATAATAATAGGGAAGAGTATGAATTTTACCAGAAATTCAGTCAAAAATCAATGCCGAAAAAATGAAATGGAAGAGAAAACTAGAAATCGCAGTGGCTGGTCGAACTCCCAAATGAGAGAGGAAAAGCTACAATGACGGCGATGACAAACTCGAAAAGCACCGGCTAGTCGGAGATAGGGGTTTGTGGTTGGAATTAAATTAACGATGCTAGGGGCTGTTGGTGGACCAAAAGAGGTAATTGATGGAGGCAGAGCTAAAAATAAAAAAGAGATATTTTTAAAACTGATGATGGCATTTTTAAAAAGTAAAGTAAAAAAAAAAAAAGAAAAAGGTATTTTGTGTAAATTTCTTTATTAATTAAGGGTGAGGGAGAGCATGCCCCAATCAAAATAATTGAAAATCTGAAATTTAAAATTAAAAATATATATATCCGTCTGATTCAAATAATGCGAAATTTGAAATTAAAGAAAAAATTTCAACAGACTCGATCTAAAATAAATAAACATAGAGGTACGATATGAATAATTCAAAAATTTTTGAATAGGTTAAATAAGTTGTAAAATAATCCAGAATTATATTTTATAAATATTAAATTAATAAATGATAAATTACATAACATTTCAAACTTCAAATCAATTGAAAAATAACTTCAAACTTACATCCCAAACATCAAAATTAATTAATAGAAATCCAATCTTTTTAATTTTATTTTTACCCAAGAAAAATATTAATTAATATAATTGTTTGTTATTTAATCCAAACAATATGATAATTAAATTAATAGAACTTTTCTTAAGATTTTTATTTAAACAATTATAAAATAGTGAACAATCAAAACAATTGAACAATTATAAATTAATAAATAATTATATTTTTATAATAAAAAATAAATTAAAAATACAAAAAAAAATTGAATTTTCAGGTCAACTAAAATAATCTGAAACTCAAAATTTTTATATATTTTTAACTCAATTCTAACAATCTAACTGAAATTACATTTTCAATTCAAATTCTTCATGTCAGTTGGTATTTTTCTCATGCCTACTTAAAGGTTATAATGGTAAATTTATTCCTTTCTCAAACTTATTGAAACATAAAATGACTACAGTGCCTATTTAAGTTAGCTCAATTTGAGATGACTTGTGTTTATTGAGAAAATATACGAATTAAGAAGACCTAAAACACTACTAAAAAGTAATGATAGAAAAAGCAAAAGTAAGTGGCTAAATGACTGCTGGAGAAGTCAAACTTCTATGTGTTTGCAAGTGCTAAAGAGCGAAGATATTTTAAAGTCTTGGAAAAAATTAATTACATTAAATCAGCTGAAGGTCGAGGTAATTGAAGAGACAAGCCGACAAGAAAGGTCAAACTTGGCTGCTGCTGATACAGAAACCAGTACGAACCTTCTACGAAAGAAGCCTATCCAACTTTTCGCCATCAACCGACTCAATGTTTAGGTTTTACATTCATTTCACTTGGGCCTTTCTCAAATTCTTTGTTATCCCCCACTCTGATTGCGACATTTCCTACTCAGGTTAATTACCTCTTTATTACTAATCTATTTCACTCAATGTCTCAATTTTCAACTTTTCGCCTATATTAATAAAATTATTAATTAATATTAATTTTATATAAAGTATTTATTATGATTTTTAAAATGTTTTTTATTAATTTTTTATAATTATATTTTTATCTTATTAATTATTAAAAATCATATAATTAATATTTATTAAAACTTAAAAATTACCACTTTAAATAAAATAAAAATTTTAAAAAATTGATTGCGATGAGGGATAAATGAAATTTCTTTTTCATAAATTCCAAACAATTGTCAATAAAAAAATCCAGACAATTAATATAAAAACAAAATCGACATAATTTCAGGGTTTTTTTTTTTTATTAATAATGCGTTTTGAAAGATTAATTGAATTTTTAGAGTGAGTTGAGAACTATTTTGGAAAGTGGTGTGTTTGTTCATTTCCGCAACTAAATTTTGCGAAATCAGTACACATGACTCCAGGCGCTGCAGGGAGAAAAGGCACGTTGGACGAGGGGAAACGACACATCGGACGAGGTGGCAAAACAGCTCTGATTTCGCACGAGTCCTCTACAAAATCAGTAGCTGATTTCGCAGAGGACTGTTGCGGAATCAGCAGTCATCCTGACCCCTAATAGGCCTCCCTCACATGCGTATATCCAGATATTTATACCCATTTTCACTCATTCTTTTGCCTTGCATGCTATCTTCTTCTTCCATTTTCTTTTACTTCTCTAAGCATATTACTATCTTTTCCCATATTACCATCCTTTTCCTTCATTCCCATGGCAAAATTTCTTGCATTTCATTTTTCTTCTCTTAAGTTGTGCAAGTATTGGTAAGAAATTGTAAGTTATAGGTAATGAGTTACTGAAATTAAGTAATAGTTAGTGAAAATATTATATATGTCTAGTAAATTTATTTTATTTTTTGACATCAATTAATAAATTTATTTTTTTTATCAAAATAATATTGTGATAATATTTAATCATATTGTTGTTCATTCGTAAAATTGTTTTGTTCAGTATTTGGGTGACTTGAAGAAAATAAGATAAATTTTTCTAAATATAATTTTTATGTAAATGTTGTTAAAACAATGAATTTAATATTTTACGTAGTTAAATTATTATTTTGATACATATTAGTACATATATAAGTAAATTATTATGTTGTTAATATTTTGTTTGTTATATTTATGTTTAATATTTAATTTCACAAAATATTTGACGCATATGATGTAGTTAAATTAATATTTGATATAGTTAGATTTTTTGTTTGTTTGTTGCCATACACACCAAATTTGTAAATGTTATTTTGCTCAATTTTCTCGCAAACAAGACACAAGTTTTAAATATGCTCACGAGTATTTTCGAGGTATTTAAAATAGATAGAAGTATATACATATATGTATGAGTGATTTAATTTATTGTTTGTTATCATATTGAAATATAGGCTATTTAAAAAATGGATCACTTTCAGAATCAATAATATGTAAATCCAGGACCATGCGTAGATGATTTTCTAACACTGAAAGGGAAACATCGATCAGAAGCAGTCTGGTGTAACAATATAATTAATATTTTTTTAATATATACGCGTCCATATATGGACAGAAGGCAAAATACAAAAATATTTGTATCATGGTTATTTGGTATTTGTCAGGTTTCACATAATTTATTATTTGTTCAGAAAGCCAGTGTGGAGGCTCACCACGGAAACATTGATCAGAGAATTATACCATATTTAAGGTTGGTATGGTTTTACGGAGTGTCTCAGATTGGTGCAATACATGTAGATTCAAATTTGATGACTGCACTTGTAGAGAGATGGAGGCCGGAGACACACACTTTTTACCTCCCTGTTGGTGAAACAACAGTCACGCTGCAAGATATTGAGATACTAATCGGTTTACCGATTGAAGGACGTCCTGTAATTAGTCATTTGCAATACAATTGGAAAATTCTCTGCAACCAGCTTTTAGGACAAATGCCACCAGAAAATGTTATAAAGGGACACGCGATTAAAATGACTTGTTTGTCAACAACTTTTAATTTTTTACCTACCGATGCTACTAAGTACCAAATTCAATGTTTCACTTATGCATGGTGTAGACACCGGGTTCTGAATCAGTTCAGATCGGAGTTATTCAATGATGATAAATTGCCTATTTACGGGCAAAAAGTTTAAAATTGATGATTTTCTTGTCAAATTTGCATTTTAGAATAAAAAGTAAAAAAATATTAAAAATATTTTAAAAATTAGTTTTAAAAAAATGAAGTTTGAAAATTTTAGTGTTTTTTAGTTATATTTAAAAAAAAAAAATCAAAAATCGGCAAGTGGCGGCGCGGCCGCGCGCAGGCACTGGTGCGCGGGCCGCCCCGCGGGCTCGCGCAAGGCGAGCAACGCGCAGGGCGTTGCCCGCGCGCGAGCGACGCCCGTCGGGCTCTCCAACGGGCGTCGGTCGCCCCTGATCTGCCGATTTCGCACCAAAACGCCTGTTTTCCATTTTTTCTTCATTTTTTGACCTTTTTACACCCCTTTTCTAGGATTTTAATGTTTTTTTTCCCTTTTTTATACCCAAATTAAGGAAAATTAGCTAAAAATCCTATTTTCTTCCTTACATGTTGATTGTTTCCATTTTTATTGATTTAAGTTGAAAATTAGAAAGAGAATTATGGGGAGTTCATTTTACATCAAAATTTTGATTTTCTTCTTCTCTTTTTTTTTTTAAGAATTCTCTCTACATCATTTTTACATTTTTTTCTCCAAATAAAAATTCTTGGGTTAAAAAATGCAATTTTTAATCTAAAACTTTTCTTGAGACAAATAAACTATTGTTTGTTCTTGAAATTTGAATTTTGAATCAATTGTAATTTTTGAGACAAAGAAATAATTATTTGTTCTTGGAAATTGAATTTATTTGCTTCTTTTTAACAATTTTCATCAATAATTATTCTTGAGACAAAGAAATCAATACTTTGTTCTTGAGAATTAATTATTTTCTTCTATTATTTTTTTTAAGCAATTTTCTTTTGGAATAAAATTTTAATTATTTTATTTCTATTTTGTGAATCAAAGCAAGGAAAATTATTATATTTTTCATCAATCAAATCTGAAATCTGAGAGTAAACATTCTAGACTTAAAATTTTAATTTTATTTTTCTTATTTATTTTTTGTTCATATTTAATTATTAACCATGTAGATTTTTATATTATTGTGTTTTATTTATTTTAGGTGATTTTTTATATAAATTTAATATTTTTAATATTCTTTTTACTTTATTTTATTTAATTGTTCATTCTTCTTTTTATTATTATTATTATTATTATTATTATTATTATTATTATTATTATTATCATAGTTTGTGTTAACACGTTAATATGCTAATTTATTTGTTTTCATTATATTAGTTAATTTATTTGTCATCCATAATGCATATTTTATTTATTCTAATCTATTATTTATTGTTTTATGTGTTTAATTTATTTTCTTGATTTAATTACTAACATAAATTTTATTTGTACTTTTTTTTTATTTCAAATCCTTATTTTTCCTTGTTTGAGCATCCATACGAGTGAAAGAGGAGATCCGGGGATTTATTTTTATTGTATTTAATATTTTTTTCCTTTATTCATCTTTTTAATTTATTTGTCATGTAGTTATTAATAAAATCTTTTTTTATGCACGCTTAATTAAAAATCACACAAAAATATTTTTATAAATAAAATTGGCTTTTTCTAATAAAGTGGGACCAATGTCCTAGTTTTTAATCCAAGTAAATTGTTACTTTAAAATTATTTTTTTTAACTATGCATACGATAACTAATGTCCTCATTCTTAAAAAATACCCCGTTTTATGCATGATTTACATTTATTTTACAATAGGGGTTGTATTCCGCCCCTAATTTTGTTGTAATTTATTTTCATGTACTTTATTTTAATTATGCTTTCATTTACCGCTTTTCTTGGATGACCAACTTCGCTCTAATTATTGCATCAAAACGTATAAGAAAATGGATGAAAAATTAAATTTAAAACTCGATTTTAACTTAACCAAGGTATGAATAAATGAGAAGTCCCGAACCATCTCTAGTTTTTGGGTTTAATGAGGCGAGAGAGTCATCTCAATGTTCTATTGGGATGGGGCCTCCAAGACACCTCTTGTGTCCCATAAAAAGGCTCAAATTTGCAAAGTCCTAAGCGCCACGAGGCGAGAGGGCCATCTTAATGTTCTATTAGGGTGGGGTCTCCAAGACACCTCTGGTTTACCCAAGCACTAGTGTACTAGCTTCTCCTAAACTGGGGACAACTGTAGACACCGGATCCTGAGTCAGTCTAAATCAGAGTTACCCAATGATGATAAATTGCCTATTTACGGGCAAAGAGTTTGAAAGTGATTATTTTCTTGTCAAATTTGCATTTTAGAATAAAAAAATAAAAAAATATTAAAAATATTTTAAAAATTAGTTTTAAAAAAATAAAGTTTGAAAATTTTAGTATTTTTTAGTTATATTTAAAAAAAATCGGAAATCGGCGAGTGTCGGCGCGCCTGCGGCAATGCGCAGGCGCTGGCGCGGGGGGCGCCCCACGCGAGCACAGCGCAGGGCGTCGCCAGCGCGTGAGTGACGCTCTGCGCGCCTCTTGTGCTGGTGCACGCACCAGCTGCGTGACCGACGCCCGTCGGGCGTCGGTCGCCCCTGATCCGCCGATTTCGCCCTAAAACGCCCATTTTCCATTTTTTCTTCATTTTTTGACCTTTTTTCACCCTTTTTCCGGGTTTTTAATGTTTTTTTCCCTTTTTTACACCCAAATTAAGGGAAATTAGCTAAAAATCCTATTTTCTTCCTTAAATGTTGATTTTTTCCATTTTTATTGATTTAAGTTGGAAATTAGAAAGGGAATTATGGGGAGTTCATTTTACATCAAAATTTTGATTTTCTTTTTCTCTTCTTCTTCAAGAATTTTCTTTACATCATTTTTACATTTTTTTCTCCAAATAAAAATTCTTGGGTTAAAAAATGCAATTTTTAATCTAAAATTTTTCTTGAGACAAATAAACTATTATTTGTTCTTGAGATTTGGATTTTGAATCAACTGTAATTTTTGAGACAAAGAAATAATTTTTTGTTCTTAGAAATTGAATTTATTTTCTTCTCTTTAACAATTTTCATCAATAATTATTCTTGAGACAAAGAAATCAATACTTTGTTCTTGAGAATTAATTATTTTCTTCTATTATTTTTTTTAAGCAATTTTCTTTTGGAATAAAAATTTCAATTAGTTTATTTCTAGTTTGTGAATCAAAGTAAGGAAAATCATCATATTTTTTATTAATCAAATCCGAAATCTGAGGGTAAACATTTTAGGCTTAATTTTTTAATTTTATTTTTCTTATTTATTTTTTGTTCATATTTAATTATTAACCATGTAGATTTTTATATTATTGTGTTTTATTTATTTTAGGTGATTTTGTATATAGATTTAACATTTTTAATATTATTTTTACTTTATTTTATTTAATTGTTCATTCTTCCTTTTATTATTATTATTATTATTATTATTATTATTATTATTATTATTATTATTATTATTATTATTATTATTATTATTACTATTTTTATTTTTATTATTATCATAGTCTGTGTTAACATGTTAATATGCTAATTTATTTGTTTTCATTATATTAGTTAATTTATTTGTCATCCATAATGCATATTTTATTTATTCTAATCTATTATTTATTGTTTTATGTGTTTAATTGATTTTTTTGATTTAATTACTAACATAAATTTTATTTGTGCTTGTTTTTTTATTTCAAATCCTTATTTTTCCTTGTTTGAGCATCCATGCGAGTGAAGGAGGAGATCCGAGAATTTATTTTTATTGTATTTAATATTTTTTTCCTTTATTTATATTTTTAATTTATTTGTCATGTAATTATTAATAAAATATTTTTATGCACGCTTAATTAAAAATCACACAAAAATATTTTTATAAATAAAATTGGCTTTTTTCTAATAAAGTGGGACCAATGTCGTAGCTTTTCATCCAAGTAAATTGTCACTTTAAAATTATTTTCTTTAACTATGCATGCGAGGACCAATGTTCTCATCCTTAAAAAATACCCCGTTTTATGCATGATTTACATTTATTTTATAATGGGGGTTGTATTTCGTCCCTAATTTTGTTGTATTTTATTTTTATGTACTTTATTTTAATTATGCTTTCATTTACCGCTTTCCTTGGATGACTAACTTGCGCTCTAGTTATTGCATCAAAACGTATGAGAAAGGGGATGAAAACTTAAATTCAAAACTCGATTTTAACTTAACCAAGGTATGAATAAATGAGAAGTCCCGAACCATCTCTGGTCTTAGGGCTCAACGAGGCGAGAGAGCCATCTCAATGTTCTATTGGGATGGAGCCTCCAATACACCTCTTTTGTCCCATAAAAAGGCTCAAATTTGCAAAGTTCTAGGCGCCACGAGGCGAGAGGGCCATCCTAATGTTCTATTAGGGTGGGGTCTCTAAGACACCTATGGTTTGCCCAAGCGCGAGGCCGAGAGTGCCATCCTAATGTTAGGGTGAGGCCTCCAAGACACCTCCGACTTGCCTATGATGGACATAGCTGCGCTGTTTTAGGCTCACTGAGGCTAGACGAACTTTTTCAATGTTCTATTGGGTGGCAACTCCATAAAACCTCCTGGTTGCCCAAAATAGATGCCCTTGTAATTTCACTTGCAAGTTTCCATGAACCTCATCCTGAGAGCTATAAGTGCGGGTCTTCGGACCTTCACGAGATTTGACGCGCATCACACATGGTTATTGCGTTGCATCAGTGGCTTCCACTATTGGAGAATTTAGAAGAAGTTGAAAGTTACAGTTGGGGGTCGGCTTATTTGGCTTGGTTATAAGGGAGGTTTGTCGTGACACACGTCCTAGTGCTCACGGGGCTGGTAGTTATCAAAAGTTATTGCAGATGTGGGCATGGGAGAGACTATCTCAATTTTGACCCCCTTTTATACATGAATTTATGCTAGATCAGAGTAGACCGTAGGGATATAGGTAATATGTTTTATTTACGTATTTATTTTTTATCAAGTTCACATATATTTTTTTGAGTCTTCATATGATATTATGTTAACAAGAGAAAATATTATACATTAGGTGGCGATCTCCAATCAAATTGAGCAATAATAATAGTAAAGATGTACATGCATACCGAGTAGATTTAGACATTCAGCGTGATATTGAGGTAATTAATTCAATGTATTATTTATTTATAATAGTTATAGTGCATTTCCCGAAAAATATAATAATTGTTTATTATTTTTTACTATCTTCATTTTTTTAATTAGATGGATTGGCAACCGTACAAAGGCGTGATGCATCTTTTGCCGTCTTTTTGTACACATGGACAACGCATTTGGAGAGCAGTTGTACCTTTGATATGTTTTCATATAATTAAGTGGCATCAGCTAGATCGTTGTCTCCTGCAATTTGGAATGGACCAACCCATTTCGAGTAAACCATTGACCGATGATAGAGTGCATTCAGTCAATTTAAGGGGGAATGATGACAAAAATTGAGAAATTACCTTTTCTAGTTTCATTTTTGAGTGGAATAATCGACTGAATCGGGTAGTCAGTACTTCTTTACTCATGGCACCATTTCATGTAAGGTCGCAATACATGCAATGGTACCTATTGAGAACGAGACGGTGGATAACCCCTATTGGAGCGTCAATAGGAGCAACGATATGAATTACATATTAAAATTGAATATGAATATTTATTTATAGTAACTTTTTAACTTAAATGCATGCAGGCTGATGCTGTTGAACGTATCTACCATAGTGATATGGCATCATCAAATCTAGGTGGCGAGGTTAGATTGGCATCCGAAGGCATTTTAGGTGTTGTTGGGGCATTTGATTACGCTTGTTGACTATCCGCATTAGCCTGTCCCGAGTCCCTTACACATACCACCGATGACCATACCATATGAATATTTTCGTCAATCTAGAAGGAGTAGAAGAGGCATGGCTGAAAGACGAACAGCTGTAGAGTCTATTCCCGTTCTATCAGGGGTCAACCAAGTTATGCCACCTATGTCATGGCCATTGCATTATCATGGTAATTCAAGTTCATTCAGAATGCCTGAATTGAGTCAGCCTGAATTTTATGATACCGGTGCTAGTCCATCATCATGTTATGAATATCAAGCGGGTCCATCAAGATTGAATGTGGATTTGAATATTAGTGTCTCGAAACCCGATCAAGCATAGTAAACCAGCACAATTTCACCATTCAATATACATGGAGGACTGGGTGAGAACATTTAGTGAGATGATTTTTTGGATGAACTTTTATCCGATACAAATGTGATGCAAAATCAAGTTTTTCTGGATCAACAGATACACAATGCAGGTTTCAATGAATCACATGGTCTTCAGAACAAGATGACTTCAACTACAACTCTTTTCATGATTTTAGACATTTGTAAAATTTCACATTATGTTATGTCAAAAATTATTATAATAAAATAAATATTATTAAGTGTTCATCAACATTGCATTTCTTATTTAACAAATATGATATATATAAAAATTAATATGTGTACATGTATTAAACATTTAAATTAAATGCTTGATTGGATGAACCTGCACAACTGGGACATGTTTTCTTATTGTGCCCAGCATTTTTGCAATGGCTGCAATGTGTAACATTCCGACGTTCTCTCTTATCCATCTCATTGCAAATTCGTGTTGTTTTTGGCTAAACTTTCTTTTGTTTAAGTTCCATATCCTGTACAAATTTTGGACCATTATACTCAGGCCAATATGCTCTATGAGCTATCGGTCTAAATTCTCCCTCATAACATTTCAGTGTCTGAGTAATGCTATAACACGAATCTACAAATGAGAACATATCCAGATATTTGTGCATGCATGCCGTAATTGTATGTGAACAAGGCATTTTCATTCCTCGAGACTTACCATATAGGTGTTAATTTCTGCATTACCTTCGGGGGCACTGAATGCTAATATGTACAAAATTGACCGCGTGTTTGTTCATAGCTTGAACACATTTTGGTGTGAACCGCATGCCTTGCGCCATTTTTGTCATGTATAAACCCCTTATTCCATCAAAAAATTTGACCAAACGACCAAAGACATGTTCTAAGATAGCAGTTATTGGCATCATGCGTACACCTTTTAGAGCACTATTAATACTCTCTGCAATGTTTGTTGTTGCATGCCCATACCGGTAACCACCATCTTCTGACAAGGTCCAAAGCTCTAACGGCACACGCATTGCCCAGTTGTACGAATCAACGTCAAGCTCTTTTATCTTATCCATCTGCTATGTAAACTTGTGCCTTTGATAGGTATTCCCTAAACCAATATATATTAACCACTAAAACAATAATACACTCACAATAGCATCACATAATAAATATAATATATTTGAGTATATAGTTAATAGTAATGAAGTTTTTACTTACTAGCATTATAAAGCAATTTTTTTATTGTTGGATTTCTGTGATGGGTGTTGTAATTACTGACAAAGTGACGCAAACATATCATGTGAAATGCCAGAGATTCCTTCCAACCACTTCGTTCATCTCGAAATACAACCATTATTCCAGCATGACGATCAGATATAATAGTAATCCCAATCTGGCTTCGAGTCACATGCTTCTTTATTAAACTCATGAACTACACCCAACTTGATTTATTCTCAAACTTAACAACTGCAATTGTAACTAGGAATAACATATCGTTACCATCCATGGAGCTGGCTATAAGAAGTGTCTGCTGGAATTTTCCTGTCATGAATGTTCCATCGATCAAAATAATCGGCTTACAGTGGTTTAACTCATTAATGGTTGGTTTGAACGTCCAGAAAACCCTTTGAAATTGCTTCACAGATGGGATATGGGTGTCTTGCAATAAAAACTCATAAATAGTACCGGGATTATAATTTTGTAAAGCATATGAAAAACTCGGTAACCTCTCAAATAATTCAACATAATTTCCAAATATGGACTCCAGTGCACTCATTTTTGAATACCAAGCCTTATAGTAGGATACTTCATAGTGAAATCGCTCCTTAATAGCTGCATTAATCACATCAATAGGCAAAGTTGGATTTTTACTTACCATCCCTCTGATGCAATTGCAAATAATTTGCGATCCCAATTGTCTATGATCATTTGACATATTACCAGCAGAGTGGCATGAATGTGGTCCATTAAACCTTGTGATCTTCCGAAAAGGACGTGTCTCTTTTTTGGATGCTCTTAACCGCCATTCGCACTAATTTTCAACCTTAGCGCACTTAATAATGCAATATTTCGGCTTCGATTCAATAACTTTAAAGTCAACATTTCTCATTATTGAGTATTTCTTCATACAAGATTTGACCTCATCCTTACTGTTGAAAACCAAGCCTATTGATAACTTAGAGGTACCATCCCAAGTCTTGAATTGCTCAACTTCAGACATATTAACTTGTGATGCATCAAAGTCAATGGTGGTATAGTGTTCAGAAGAAAAGTTAAAGATCGCCTTATTTGACTTCCCACTACCATGGATAGATGTTAACGGACTGACATACTGTGTATCAGAAGAATCCTGACCCAACCCATCATCGAAGTCATCACTTCCTGCAGCCATATTTGCAGTTTCAGCCTCAGTATCATCGTCGTTAGATGAAACACAATCATTATTCAGATCCACACTTTGTAATTCTATTTCAGGCTCAATTTCTACATCTGCACAAATATCATTGTAAGAAGGACCCTCATTTGCCAAAATGTTTGGACTGTTGCTAGATAAGGAATTGTCTAGTAAATTGGCATCTCATCGACTAACACATGGCTGTGTCTGACTAGGACTCGAATATGGACTATGGCCAGCTGATTGTCGATGATAGTTATGTTTTGTACTTTGACTTGCATCAGCACCTACTGTTTCTACAAAATTTATGTCATCTCGAAAACTGCTTGATCACTTGCCAAAGAAGGATTTACTAAAAAAAATCACCAACAGTTCGACTCAATGACCGCCTAGGCTGACTTATACAATGATCATACATCTGGTTCACTGACCGTCTGCCCTGATTCGTTGAAGCATTAGGCACATTTCTTACTGACCCTTCATGCTGACTTATTGAAGCATCTGGCATATGGCTTAGTGATCGACGCAGAATGCCCTGTCCTGAACTTACACTACCCTCTCTTACAAGCAAGTCACCATCGCATCGACTTATCGACTGCATAGGTTGGCTAGGACCGGTAGCTCCTTCCCAGCACACCGAATGTCGTTGTCGAATTTGATCGAGATTTTGTACTTCACCTCTAATAGTCTAAAAAATATTTGCTCCAGGGCAAATTTCATTATCTTCCACACCTACAAAATGCCTGATCTGACTTGGACCAATATCATTTACAAATAATTGTTGCCTTGCCTCAATATTTTTCATGTCCGAAGTATCATTTGTATCCTGATCACCGATTCCATGTATAGCCATATTAGCTGCAAGACCCCTTTAGCCACTATAATAATTAATTCCACGATCGTATAATCATCAATTTCTCTTAATTTTTCATCAATCATATCTATGTCACTGTCATTTACAAAAGCAACCGATGTCCAAAATAACGATCCTCTGTTGTACATTGGACTTTTGTATAAAATTCTTGAAATCACGTCGTTAATACCTAAACTCAACTTAACGTGAATTTTATGTATCAATTCAGGAAGAGTTGGCTTATTTCTAAGTCTAAGTCTCCTGGTAATGGCATTTGCACCCGATATATCATATTGAAAACCTGCAACCCCATAACTTATTTGTCGACCGGTATGCAAGTAAAAGTCGATATATGCTGACATCTTGAAATTATCTGTATGTCATAATAAAATTAAATTCTTTTTTATTGATACTTATTTCATAGTGATATGTTGTCTTCATGAAATACAACAACTAAAATTTATTTCTAAATAATAACTTATTCCATTTGAATTCTAAACTAACTATACCACAAGTAATAATATTTTTGAAATTATAAGCAGTAAAACAATATTGGTACAAAATTTGTTTACATTTAATTGACACAAGCCTATAAATTTTTAAATTGTACTCTAATTTTTAATACATATTTTACAAATATAATAACTAATTCATCATATTTTGTTACATGCTCCCTATTCCAAATTTTTGTTATTGACTTCAAAAAAATATTGGTACTGTCATACAACGCGGTTCCACCATCTTTGCTTCCGTCATGGGATATCCTCTCATTATAATTTCTTGCAATTTCTTATTTATAGCAATAATATGATCAAACATTGTTATGTCATTCCCAATTCGACTGTTGTACAGATCATCCCATTTTTTACTGACACTTTCCTTTGAAATATCACTCATCATGGCTCTCGGAGCTAAGTATATGTACACAATCTATCGTATAAATTAATAACAATAAATATTATATTAAAAAATAAATTAATTTGTATTTCTTTATTTATCATGTTATTTTATGAAATTAAATTTTTTAGTTCATTTAATTAAAATTTTAAAATATTACTATCTAACAATATAACATATCTATTTTTAATTTTTTCATGATTAAAATTACTAAAACAAAAATAAATAAATAAGGTATAATTTAACTAATACCTTGCTTCGAAGATAGGGATTTGAGCACTTTATTTTTCCTTTGATCACTTTTTTCTTCAATTGATATCTACAATTTATCAAATTAAATAAAAAAAATTAAATTCATGCTAATACAATAATACACTTTAAAATTAAATACATCAAATTATAAATATTCAAATATGAAAAACTTACCAACCACTGATGATATTGTCAAAAACTCATAAAGAAATTCGTTGATCACACTATAACTTTCAACATAATTTTTTCTTTCCCCTCGTAACAACACTTTCACTCTGTGTATAAATTTCTTTGGACAATGAACTTACGAGCAATAAACTTTCCCCTCGTAACAGCTCTCTCACTCTGTGTATAAATTTCTTTGGACAATGAACTTACGAGCAATAAACTTACGAGTTTCATATATACATATACATATACATATACATATACATATATATATACATATATATATATATATACATATATATATATATATATATATATATATATATATATAGTCGGTAAGTTAATAATTGTTATTGCTGTTCATTGTCACGGGAAAGGAAATTTTACTGATTCTGCAGCAAATCAAAGTGGAAACAAGGTCTGATTTCGCACTGATTTGCTGCGGAATCAGACATTCATCCCTTGCTTTCCCTTCACGTGTCAGGCCCACTTATCTGTTTTCGTGTATACCTGTTGCGAAAATATAAATAAATTCCGTAAAATTTGGTTGCGAAAATGAACAAAAGCACCACTTTCCAAAATAGTTCTCAACTCATCCCAAAAACCCAATTAATTTTTCAAAACGCATTATTAATAAAAAAACTCCCCATACTTTCCTACTTCTCAATCTCAGATTCTCAATATAGCCAATCAGATTTTATCTTTGGCTTTCTCTAATTGATAATAGAATTTATTATTTTTTTTGTCATTAATTGATGAACAGTAGATTAATTAACTCAAAACACAAGGAGAGCGCAATTCATGGATTTTAGAAGGGTATTCCTCAATCCACACATGCTCAATGCAATCATGAAAATGGAGTTTAGCTAGTTCATGAGCTACCTTATTACATTCTCTCACTACAAAAAGACCACGAACAAGAAAGAGAGCTACTAACCAAAGAAAAACAATCCAGCAAAGCAGTCCCAACTCGTTGCGAAAGATTGCTCCAGATTTTAGGTAATGAATGATGTAATATCCTAAAATAATGGTGCCCCAAATAGTACAAAAATAGAATCCGATATTGTGGGCACATAATAAATAATGTTAAAATTATATTTAATAGTGAAATGATGTATAAAAATGACAAAGTAAATTAATTAGTGATAAAGCCCGAATTGTCTTTATCTGGAGAGGGAGGGAACAGCCGATCGGGTGAGAGCGACCTGAAAGGAAGAATGCCCGGTCGGACCGGGCGTAAGCACTCCGAAGCTTAAGTCAGTAATTTTAGAGAGAGAAAGCTTAGAGAGAGAGTGCTCAAGGTTCAATACCTGAGGCCATCGCTGGCTGGCTATTTATAAGAGATATTGAGGGGCACTTGAGTGCCTAGGGGGGTGATCTCTGGCCGTCAGAGTAGGTATCCGGCGCAGTAACATCGAGCAGGAGGTTGAGGTGAGCACTGCCTTGTGTCAGGCGACTGATGGGACGGGATGTCACGTCGTCCGATCGGTCCTCCTTTAGGCTTGTGCCTGTTTGCTTCGCCTTGTGGACCTTGGGCCTTGCCAATGTTTGGGCCGACTCTATGGGCCTGAAAGCAGATGATATTTGCTGTGTTATCACTTGCCCCCCCCCCCCCCCTCAACAGGTCCGATCGGGCATGAAGTTGCCTTTGCCATCCCGCTCGGGTGAAACGCCGCTTGAGCTATCCCGATCCGAGGACATCCGTTAGCAGGATTATGGACTCGAAAAGGCTGCCAACTGAAGGGACGCATCTGTTCACAAAGTTATTTTTCATTGATTGCTGTGCACGTATCGAGGGCGACGCTTGGTTCTTCGTGTAGCCGTAATGTCTCTGGGCACGTGGCGGGGTTTTGATGGTGGAGCCACTGGGGCTCAAGCCTATAAATAGGCGTTTTTCTGAAACTTTGTCCCTTTACTTCTCGTTGCCCTTAGTGCTACTTTGTGAAAATTTCTTCTTAATTCTTCGCAACTCAGCAATCCTTCTTGCTTTTTTTCGCGATTCCTTCAGACCTTCTTGGGACAAGTAAGTATTTTCTCTTTTTGTTTTCCCCGGATTCCTTACTTCGTATTTGCGCATCATTCCTTGTGCATTTTTCCCTTTCCATTGTTTCCAAAGAGTGGCTCTCGTTACCTGAGATGATAGATTTTTAACGCACCAACTTATCTTGTCTAGTGATTGTATGCAGTTGAAATGGCTGGTGGAAAGGATTTGAAGCAGATGTTGGCTGAGCGGGCCGGGCTAAAACGCGAGGCTGACTTAAAGGCCAAGCAAAAGAGGAAAAGACAGAGGTTAGCGGCTACCGAAGGTGCCCCAATTTACGCCGTACCCCTATCGGCTATGGCCCCGGGAAGCGCTTCGGCTTCAGCCCCGCCCCGATCGGATAGGGAGACACACCGTCCTAGCCCCTCTGCTGCAAACCCCTCAAGGAGAGAAAGTCAAGAGGAGGGGGCTCTGGTTATCGCTGGTGGCGCCGACGCTCATCAAGGTGAGCTGCGTCAAAGGTTCAGCAAGCGCCCTTCCCACATTGGGGGGTTTCTGGAGGAGCATTTTGGCAAAGACTGGTCTTCAAGCCAGGTGGTAAGCTTTATCTTTCGAGGTTTGCTTGGGGAGAGCGACCACGCAGAGATTGTGGATGATAACCAGCTGGTCCGGGAATACCGTGTGCTCAGCCAGCAGCTACTAGAGGTAGGGTCTCCTTTATCGTATTGTCAGTACTTGCTGGAATTGGCTCATCGGGGTCTTTTCCTTGTCTGCTCATCTTCTTCCCTTTCCTTTTGTTAGGTGTGCCGGAGGACTCAGCGACTCCACCTCATGGCAGGAGTTTGGAAGGGAAGAGTTGATGTTGTGGCGAAGAACACGACAGAGGTGAACTCTCGCTATGAGGCCATCCGGAAGGATGCCTCGACCCTCCGCATGGAAGTGGCTGAACTTCAAAGGGAGTGTGCCACCCTTCGGTCGGAAGCATAGGCTTCTGCTGAGAAGGCTGCACAAACCGCTCAGGAGTTGGAAGGGTGTCGGGCCGAGGCGGACAGGTTGAAGGGCGACAATGCCCGTTTGGCTGCTGAAGGCGCTCAGGGTCGAAGGCTGGAGCATCGGGTGACTGCGCTGGATGCCGAGTGTCACGAGTTGAGCGGTGAGAATGCCAGCCTCAAACTGGAGCGGGCCAAGCTTCGAGGGGAGCGGGATCAAGCTCGGGCCGAGTGCATTCGCTTGTGCAACGAGCGGGAGGCATTAGGAGTGTCAAGGCAAGAGAGGGAAGCCACCTGGAGGGTCGAACTGGATGCAGAGCTCGCCTCTCAGAGGGAGCAGCTTCTTGAGGAGTTAGCAGAGGCGCAGATAGGGGTTCTATCACGTTTGATCCGTGAAGCCGAGAGGCATTTCCCTGATGCCGACTTTAGCTGGATGGGGGATCCCGCGGCCTTGCCCGACCCTACCGCTAGCGACGACGAAGCGGATCTCCAAGTGGGGCTTTCGCCTGCTGGGACTTCCCAATCCTTTCCTTCCGGTGAGGTCACTCGGTCCTGTCTGCCCGTGGGACCTGTCTCTGAGGGGGAGGCTGCAACTCACCGAGTTGCTTCCGGCTCATCTCAGGCCACCGATGGGGTTCCATTGTCTTCAGGCGTCAATCAGCCGCAGGCGTCCAGATAGCCGAACTCCAGGGTGGCCGACGGCCGTTCTGTAGCTCCTGAAGAAGGCATTGTACATATAAAAGATTAGAATTTTTCGTATTTTTGTTTGTTTTTGTTTTTTTTTTTTGTAATTATAAGTTGTACAAGTGAAATTGAATTTAATAAAACTGATGATTTTATTATTATTATTTTTTTTATTCTATCTTTGTGAGATGCTGTGCCTTAGTAATTTCTATTCTTTATGTGACAAAATAATCTATGTGCTTTGCTTATGGATACTTCCTGAATTGGAAGGAGTCGGGCGATCGGTGAGCAATCAGGAATCTTGCAGTCCAACGCTATGGTCTTCATTCGCATGTTGGCCTGTGGCCGCTGCATAAAATTGCATATTGGCCTGGGACCGCTACGTAGGTACCGCATGTTGACCCGTGGCCTTTGCATAAAATTGCATGGTGGCCTGGGGTCGCTGCGTGAGTATCCACCTCGCGTAGTGTTGAGTGTTGCCGCACCCGTCGATAGATCCGAACGGGGAGCAAGTGGTCTGCCATTGACCAGTTTTGGCGTCAGCGGATAGGGAACCTCTTCGATCTGGGCACTTACGATCGACCATTTCCGTAATTAAGATCGGATGGGTCGTCGGGGGCACGATGAGCTCATCATTTTTGCATATTAATGCTGCGACGTTCACTAGGTCGCTTCCATATCTTTGGACCGAGAAGAGTATCGGTCCTAATGGATTGACTTCACCCTCTAAGGGGGCTGGGGGGGGGGGGTACCCTCCGTGCTTTGCACCTGGACAAGACATCAAATCTAGTACGCAGGTCAGATTATGCATGCAATAAACAAAATAAGAGATCAATTTATTTACTAATTGGTGAATGCGGGTACGTTACTACAAATGGTACTTTTTGAGTACGTCCACATTCCAGCTCCTCGGGATATCTCGACCTTCGATGGTTCGAAGTTTGTACGTGCCTGGGCCTAGGACCTTGGAAACCTCATAGGGTCCCTCCTAGTTTGGCATAAGCTTGTCGACCCTGGCATTTCCTGAACCCAGCTCGGCTTTTCAGAGCACGAGGTCGCCGACATTGAAGGTTCTTGACCTTACTCTGGCATTGTGGTATCTGGCTATCCTTTGTTTGTACGCGGCTATTTCAGTGTAGGCGTTTTCCCTCCTTTCTTCCGCTGGGTCCAGGTCTCGGCATCTTTCCAGAGCATTGGCCTGCTCAGTATAAAGTGTCGATCGGTAAGATGGGAGTCCGATCTCTACAGGGATCATTGCCTTGGTGCCATAGACCAGAGAGAATGGAGTCTGATGGGTGCCAGCCCTCGGCGAAGTTCTGTACGACCAGAGAATGCTTTGCAATTCCTCGGTCCAGCTCCCTTTGGCCTCACCCAGTCGCTTTTTCAGCCCTTGGACGATGGTCCGATTGGAGACCTCGGTCATTTCATTGCTTTGGGGGTGAGCAACTGACGTGAACCTCAAACTGATTTTCAGGCCTTGGCAAAAATCTCTGAAGGTAGAGCTGTCGAACTGTTTGCCATTGTCTGCAATAAAAATATTGGGTAAGCCATACCTGCAGATGATGTTTTTCAATGCAAAGCTCTTGACCCTCTTGGCTGTGATGGTGGCCACAGGCTCGGCTTCAATCCATTTGGAGAAATGGTCGACCGCAACTATAAGGAACTTCATCTGCTTTTTTCCCAGGGGGAAAGGTCACAGGATATCAAGGCCCCACTGGTCAAATGGCTAGGCGACGCCGATCGGCTGCTGATCCACTGTGCTCTGTCGGATGATTCTCCCGTGCACTTGGCACTGCGGGCATCTTCGCACTTTTTCTTGGGCGTCTTTGAGCAAACTGGGCCAGTAATACCCCGTCTGAAGGGCTTTCCTGGCCATAGCTTTGCTTGCCTCATGTGCACCGCAAATGCCCTTGTGGATTTCCCTAAGGATGTAATCTCCCTCCTCCTCTGTCACGCACCTAAGCCAGGGATAACTGAAAGCCTTTTTGTACAGGTCGCCGTTGATGATGGAGTAGTTGAGGGATTTTCGTGATGTCTTCCGGGCTTCATCCTTGTCCTCCAGAAGCTGCCCCGTTTGCAAGTATTGCTTGATAGGGCTCATCCAAGTTTCATCCGTCCGGTCGATCTCCATCACCTCTGGCTCATCCAGGGAGGGAGAGGTTAAACTCAAGATGGCAACGTCTCCCTCAACCGTGATTTGCTCGGAAGCGGAGGCTTTTGCTATCCTATCGGCTTCTGATGTCTGATCTCGTGGTACCTTCTGGAGGTCCCATTCGGAGCCTGCTTCCTCAAGCGCTTTGAGGGCGGTCTTGACCTTTGCTAGGTATCGGACCATTGTGGCTTCCTTGGCCCCGAAGGTGCCCAGAACTTGGCTGGTGACCAGCTGGGAATCGCTTCTGATGACCGCATATTTCGGTCGGATAGCATGCAGTAGTCTCAAACCTTGGAGGAGCGCCTCATACTCTGCAACATTATTAGAGGCTTTGAAATCGAGCTTTATTGAGTACCTTATGACGATGTCCAGGGGCCCCTTGATCACTATGCCTACTCCTCCTCGTGCATCATTCGCGGCTCCGTCTACCGTCATTTCCCAGAGTCGCCGTCTGGGTTGACTTTGCAGTTCTTCGCCAGTGAACTCAGCAACGAAATCGGCCAAGGCTTGGGCCTTTATCGCCTTTCTGGGCTCATACCTCACGTCCCAAGGTTGTAGCTTAATTGTTCAGCCTACCATTTTTCCTTTCGGGTGGGGGGTTTGTAGGATTTTTCTGAGTGGGTGACCCGATCGGACGACGATGGTGTGCGCCTCGAAGTATGGTCTGAGCTTTCTTGCACACATCATAAGGGCGATAATCAGCTGCTCAATCGGTCCTTTCTTTAGATCTGCCCCCCTGAGCACCTTGCTAACATAGTAGACAGGTAGCTGTTGCATTTCTTCCTCCCGAACCAAGGCTCCTGCAACAGCTTCGCCAGATGTAGATAGATAAAGATATAGGTTTTCACCTGGTACCGGTCGGCTGAGCAGAGGCGGGTTGGTGAGGAATGCTTTTAGCCCTTCGAAGGCTTGTTGGCAGTCTTCTCCCCAATTGAAAGCCTCACCCTTCCTCATCTTTTTAAAGAACGGAGTGCATCGCTTATCTTATGAAGATATGAATCTCCCCAGGGCGGTAATTCTGCCGTTCAGCTTTTGGATGTCTTTCACGCTCCTGGGAGGTTGCATTTCCAAAATGGCTTTAATTTTCTCTGGGTTTGCTTCGATTCCTCTTTGAGAAACCAGGAAACCCAGGAATTTGCCCGATGGTACTCCAAAGACGCACTTCTCAGGGTTGAGCTTCATCCGAAACCTGTTCAGAGTGAAAAAGACTCTTGCTAGATCGGCGGGGTGCTCCTCAGGGCTACTGCTTTTGACAATCATGTCGTCGACGTTGACCTCCACGTTCTGTCCAATCTGATCTTTAAAGATCTTGTTCATGAGGCGCTGGTACGTGGCCCCAGCATTTTTTAAGCCGAACGGCATTACCCTGTAGCAGAATGTCCCGTCATCTGTAATGAAGCTGGTCTTCTCCTGATCGGCGAGCCACATTAAGATCTGATGGTAGCCGACATAAGCATCAAGGAGGGAGTATATGGAATGACACGCGGTGGCGTCTACCAACTGGTCTATGTTCGGGAGGGGGTAGCTGTCTTTGGGACATGCTTTATTGAGATCAGTAAAAACCACACACATCCGCAGCTTTTTTGACTTTTTCTTGACCAGGACTACGTTAGCCAACCATTCAGGATAATCTACCTCTCGGATTGTTCCGGTCTTCAGTAGTCTATCCACTTCCTCGGAGATAAATTTTCTCCGATCGATGGCATGCCTTCTAAGCTTTTATCGGACCGGCGGGTGATCTGGGTCCACGTTCAGCTTATGTGTGATGACATCGGGGTCTATCCCTGGGATGTCCTCCGGCCTCCATGCAAAAGCCCCTTGGTTCTCCGCTAGGAACTGTACTATGGCATCTTCTGTCTTTTTATCCATGCTGGTGCCAACTTGGATATTTTTGCCTGGGGCCAATGCCCTTGTTTTTGTTTCTTCGGCGAGGTCCATCCTCGGTCTCCCTTCCTGTTCTGGCTATTCCAAGCTGGGTTCCACTGTTGTTGCCTCTCGCTGCAACTTTATAGTGTTAACATGCGCTTCTCGCGACGCCGTCTGATCGCCCCTCAATATCGTGATGCCCTCCTGGGTTGGGATCTTTATCACCAAGTAACGGATGCAGATGATAGCATCGGTTTGGGAGAGCATGGGCCTGCCAAATATTGTGTTATAAGCAAAATTTATGTCAACAACTATAAAAGTTACCTCGCATCTGTGCGCGACCGTCTCCTGGCCCAGCACTACGGGGAGCTCTACAGAACCCACCGCCGGGATTCTGCCATTACCGATCCCGACGAGTGGCACGGCGGTCGGCCTGAGCTTACATGTTGGCAGACCCATCGCCCGGTAGGCCCGTAACGTGAGGATGCTGATGGCGCTACCGTCGTCCACCAGAACTCTTCTGACATCGAAGTCGTTGATTCTGGCCCTCACGACGAGCGCATCTTCATGAGGACATATGATATCCTGCGCATCTATGCTAGATATGATGACTTCTAGGGGTTGCTCGGGGCGGCGGGAATGCCTCTCTCCTCTCTTCTCCTGGCTGCCGGAGGGATCCGCTTGATAGGCTGGCTCTTGTGTGATCACATTGATGACTCCAACAAAGGGTCTGCCCGGGTCCGAGCCTCTCCGATCCCGCTCGCCTTCGTCCGGGTCGGAATCATCCCTTCGTGGCTTTGGCCGTCTACAGGTGTCATCCCCTCTGGCCGTGCCTACGAATTTTCTAAGGGTTCCTCGATGTATGAGCTTCTCGATTTCCTTTTTTAGGGTAGTGCATTCGTCAGTAAGGTGGCCAAAATCTCTGTGGAGCTCACAGAATTTGCTACGGTCTCTTCTGGCCCGGCTGCTTCCAGACAGTTGCCTCGGCCAATTGATCAGTTCTTGCTTTTCTTTTATCCACATCAACACCGCGGACGGAGTGGCATTAAGGGGAGTGTATGGCCTTTCGCTCCGGTCCTCCGAACGCCTGCGCCGCTCTGTCTCCGATCCCCTCCTCTTCCTCGAGCTTCGGGATCCGGATCCTTGTTCTAGACTTCTTGCGCTCCGATCGGATCTGGAGGCCCTATTGGAGGGGAGGTCGCCTGAATGCTGCGACCTTTCCGCGCTGCGTGTCCTCCTTCCCCTATTAGACCTGATGGCGTCATCGAGCTGAATGTACTGCCGGGCTCTCTCTATGAGGTCAGCGAAGCTAGTTGGGGGTCTTGTTGTTAAGGACTCGAAGAAAGGACGGTCAGTAATGCCCCCGGCCAAGGCGGTGGTCGCCATTTCAACGCTAACGTTCTTCACCTCCGACATGGTGGATTGGAACCTGTCGACGTAGTCTCGCAGACTTTCGTCGGATCTCTGATACAAGTTGCAGAGGTCATTCACTGTCCTTGGCACGCGCGTTTGTACGACGAACCTCGTAACGAACAGCTCCCTTAATTATTTAAAAGAGGTGATTGACCCCTCGGGAAGGTCATGGAACCACGTCAGGGCATCTCCGCCGAGGGTAGTGGGAAAAACCCTGCAAGCCACTTTCTCATCATAGGTGTAGACCTGTACTTTGGTCAAGTATTCTGCCAGATGGGTGGCGGGGTCTATTTTTCCTGTGTACCTGTCCATGACAACGTCTCTCCACCTCTGGGGCAGTTCGAAATCAGTAATTTCCCTGCAAAATGAGGATGCGGTGTTACCGCACGTGTTCCCCTCGAAACTCCCTTTTTTGGGGATGAGGACGCCGAGCCGCTCGAGCCCTTGTTTGAGCAACTAATCTCCTTTGCTCAGAGTCGTGGCGGAGGACTCGCTTTTGTGCTTCCTTGAGCGATTACGGCTCGGGGTGCACATCTAGGATATATCATCTGCCACAGTCTAGGTGCCTGACCTGCTGTGAAAAGGGGAGCTCAAGCACACGGGAAGCGTCTGCTTGCCCTTATCATGCCTGTCTGGGGTCCTGACAGTGCCCTTGCGGTTTTCTTGGGCTCTTAACTCGCCAATGACAATCCCTTGGGCTTTCCTTCTCCTGAAGTTTTTGCCCGTGGGGCAATCCCCACGAACTCTTTCAGAAGTTTCCAGCACCTTACCTTTCTTCAACACCTGAGCGATATTTTTGGAGAAATCAGCGAGGATGGTGCGTACATCCCTGAAGGTAACAGGGGTATTCTCAGGCTGTCCTGCCGCTGTGCCATCGAAGGCGGGGAGGAGATTGATTCCCGCAGGAGACCTGACGGGTCATGAGGTACCTGACCTACCGCGGCTACAGTTGTTGTGGTCAGAATTCATAGGGGTCGTATTCTCGTTCGATCTGGAGTTCGCCATGCCTCTCAATGAAAGCACCAAATGATAAAGCCCAAATTGTCTTTATCTGGAGAGGGAGGGAACAGCCGATCGGGTGAGAGCGACCTAAAAGGAAGAATGCCGGGTCAGACCGGGCGTAAGCACTCCGAAGCTTAAGTCAGTAATTTTAGAGGGAGAAAGCTTAGAGAGAGAGTGCTCAAGTTTCAATACCTGAGGCCATCGCTGGCTGGGCTATTTATAAGAGATGTTGAGGGGCACTTGAGTGCCTAGGGGGGTGATCTCTGGCCGTTAGAGTAGGTATCCGGCGAAGTGACATCGAGCAGGAGGTTAAGGTGAGCACTGCCTTGTGTCAGGCGGCTGATGGGACGGGATGTCACGTCGTCCGATCGGTCCTCCTTTGGGCTTGTGCCTGTTTGCTTCGCCTTGTGGACCTTGGGCCTTGCCAATATTTGGGCCGACTCCATGGGCCTGAAAGCAGATGATATTTGCTGTGTTATAATTAGGAATCTCAGTTTTTAGAATAAGGTAAACAGTTTAATTTGAAAATAAAGGCAAAAATTTAATATGTTTGAGAGTATATTAAAATTCAAAATTTTAAATTTGCATTGAGCAAAATAAAAATAATTTTTTAAGGAATATTAGATTGGGTATAAAGGATTTAAATTGGGAATCAAATTATATGGAATTTATAAGGAATGATTAAAGAGAGAAACCCAATGAAAGAGAGATTAATTGGGGATTTAGTGAGGACTATTTTCTATGGTTCAAAGTCATCTTTATGCACAAATGATAAATCCTCACCTGAGTCCTTCAATGAGAGTCCAGCATAACTTTTCATGCATGCATTAAGAAAAAAATAGTATCATAAGAGGAACTTTAACTTGCAATTAGCAATAAACCTAGAAACAGTAGAAAATCAGTAAGATTTAGCCTGGAAATTATCATCTGATCAGTAGAAATTAAGGGATCGTTAACAACAATATGAGTTTGAACAATTTGTGAATAATGTGAAAATGAACAACCATTCATCTTAATTATGAGTTTGAACAATTTGTGAATAATGTGAAAATGAACAACCATTCATCTTAATTCCAAGGTTTACATCAGAGAACATATATACAAGAGGAAAAGTATCCAGTTACATTTTATTATTACGTTTTTACCCCTAAATTCCAATGTCATGTTAAATTTGCTATTTTGCCTTTGGTTACATCTCTTTATAACGTAATTGCTATTTTACCTTTATTAATTTGTTTTTCTCTTATATTTTAATATTTATTCTTTTAATTTTAAATTTCATCATATAATCATCATTTAATTCTTACATTACTATTTTATTTTCAATTTATTATTTTATAATCATTCTTTCTCTAAATTTCACATTTTTGCCCTTAGTATGTCCGGAGAAAACCGCATGGCCGGATCGGATGTGCGGAACTGGAACCCTCCCAAGACCCAAGTCTTTGAAATTACTGCATTATTCAAATCTCTTTTTCTTATATTACGGTGTGGGAAACATTATGGGACCCACTACAGCATGGAAACCGCCATACTCGCTTCACGATGTCCCTATGGCTGGTCATATACATCTAGTACTCCAGGTTTCTCTACTAGCTACTAAGGGCAAAATAATTTTTTTTATTATTTTCTCATTTCATCTCACATTTCCATCACTTTCCATTAGGGGTGTACACGGTTCTAGATCTTTATGTATCGAATCGAAGTATCGAAAAAAAAGATCTAGAACCGAATTATACTTTTAACTTTTTTAACTAGAACCAAACCGAATTGTACCGTTAACTTTTTGACTAGAACCGAATCGAATTGTACTGGAACTTGATCGAAAACCGTAGTGAGTTGTACCGAACTATTTTAAACAGAATTAGACCGAAAGAACTGATATTTATTAATTATTATATATAATTCTAGTAATTTATATATAAATATTATTTATAATTTCTATTATATATTTATTATATAAATTTTATTTCATAATTATTTGTATTAAATATTTTAATGTACAAAATTAATATAATAAATAGTTAATAAATTAAAATGGATATTTTATTTATTAATAAAATAAATTTAATTATTATTATATCGATATAAATATGCAATTAATTTTATTCACTTTTAGTGTCACTCAATTAATACTTGTCTATTTTCATCAATTCTTATATGAGTATGTAAATTAAAAATGTATTTATATATAGTTATTATTTATAATGACATTTTACCTGTGAATGTAAATGTATGAATATATAATATTAATCATCTTACCAATAATTTCATTTATTTTTAGCAACACTCAACCAGTAATCATTTATTTTTGGCATAATATCTATATGGGTAATTGATGATATATTTTAATAATGTAATTATATACAATTATTATATCAATAAAATTTTACCAATTAATGTAATTCTATGAGTGTATAATCATCTTACTAATTAATTTCATTTACTTTTAGTATTACTCAACTAGTACTTATCTATTTTGGCACAATATCTACACTAAAAAAAATTAAAATTAGCGACGGACATATTTTCATCGCTAATTAGCGACGGATTAGCGATCATTTTCAGAATTAGTCGTGAAATTCATTCTTCCAATCTTAAGGCAAATTTAGCGATGGGAAAAAAAACAATCGCTAAATTTTGGCGGCAATTTATGGTGCTTTTTTTGTGACTAAATTAGCGACTGAATAATTTGCCGCTAAATTAGTGATGGTAATATTGGTCACTAAATTTGGAGGTAATTTTAGCACCTTTATTTGCGACAGTTTTAACAACTAATTTTATTATCGCTAAACGTACTTGAATTAGTGACTGAATAGTGACGAATTTTTCTGTCACTAGAAAATTTTCAGTTATGAAAAGAATAATAATACTGCTAAAATAATAATAATAATAATACTAAAATAATAATAATAATAATGATAATAATAATAAAGAAAATAAATTAATAAAAAGAGAGAAAGAGAGACAAAAATCGGGAACAAAAGAAGCAAATGGGAAAAACAAAAGAAAAGAACTGAGAGTGGGAAAAGAACTGAAAATGCAGGGGAAGGGGAAGCAAAAATCGAGAAGGGACAGGGGAAGGGACGGAGTGCCGGTGACCCTCGCACCAGCGTCGACGACAGCCAGCACTCTCAATGGTTACCGCACCATCACCTTCCTTTCCCAAGCACCGTCGCCGTCTCTTTCTCCTCTCCAAACAGAAGGCTTTTCATGGGATTTTCGGCGACCTCCGGTGATGGGTGGTGACACGGACAACAACAGAGGGTTGCTGATGGTGAGATGAGTCTTCCACTACCCTCTGATCGCCCACACTCGCTGACAACAGGTAGATCAGAGAGGAGGATGCCGCATCCTTCCGATGCCATTTTTAGCCAAACCGCAGATCTGTAAGGCACGTGACCACCAGCGGGAGGCTCCTGACGCTCCGATCTTCATTTCGGCAGTGGCGGTGTCATCACCGACGAAGCTTCGGTGACCGGCGACCGATCTACCATAGTGAATAGTAATCGAAGGAATTTGACTTCAAAATGTAAGTGCTCTACTAAATTTACCTTTTTCCTAAATTTTTAAGTATTATGAATATATTAGTGATTATGAAATGATTAGTTTTGTTAAATTAATTTGATAAAAGCATAATTAGGTGTTCAAAAATATGTCTCATGAACTTAAATTGAATATTGAACTTGAAAATGAGATGATTAAATAAGATTAGTGTTGAAAGGAAAATTATGGCTTGAGATTGTTAATGACCTCTATTTATAGTTTAATAGGGGTAATGTAGTTGGTTTGCTTAATTGCAATTAGAAAGGATAGATATTATTAGATGTTTAAAGAGCCAAATTTAATAAAAATGCCAGAGTCAAATAAGTTAATTATGTATAATTTATAAGTTATTATTATTATTTTCATTTATTTTTTCATTTTTTGTGTTATGTATTCTGTTGTGATAGGGTAACAACTGAGGTTACTCTATCAATTGTATCTCCTGTATTCTGTTTTGTGTTCTGTTGTGATAGGGTAACAACTGAGGTTAGTTACATATTAGCATTTGATTGTTAATAGAGTATATTATAATGATGTTTAGGTAAATAGAAATTTATAAGGTGTAGAAGATCTGCAAGACAATGATTGCAGTGAAATATGCATAAAACGAAAATAAATAAAATTAGTTATTTGTGATAATTGAAGGACTGTGAATGTTTAAAATGGATAAATTGACATTTAAACTTGCTTATTTCATGTGAAATTTATATTATGTAGATATGTGTATGTGTGAACTAAGTTAGGGAGAAATGTAAATAAGTGTAAACCTATGAAATTGGAATAGAATTAAGGTACATATAATAGAATCAAGAAATAAAGAATATAAAACTAAACCTTTGGGTGCATAATTGGTAGACTTACGTATAATTAATTATTAGTTACATATATATACAGAAAAAGAGGTTTTTGCATGTAAATGGTGTGGAATGTTAAATTGATGTATTAATAGAGAAATTAGTTGATAATTAGTTAATTTATTGGCATTTGAATGAAAGAAATGCATGTGGTTGTAGATGATGCAATTTGACACTTAACATGGAACTTAGAGGAAAATAAGTAAATGATAAAATTAAATCTAGAACTGGAAGAATTATACCTAAATAATGAATATAATGTGTAAGTAAAGGCTAAATAATATAGAAAAGTGAGAAATGATGAAATAAAAGTCAAATACTTATCCTGACATAAAATGATGCTATGTTGAATATGAATATGTAATGCAACTAATACTCAAAAGAGAGAATTTGGGTTAATGCTATGAGATGTTTACACTTGCATTTTCATTTTTTGTTTTGATATTGATTATGTAGAAGTTTTATATTATGTGTAATTAAGTTACTAATAAGTGTGTTTTATGATGAAGAAGCATTATATTGTGGTTTATGTATAATTAGTTGATATGAGTTTTTTATTGGAGTTTGATTGGAGTATCGTGATTGCATGTGTGATGTTTACAAGTGTTAAAAGATCTTTTCTTTAAGGGGGTTAGGCAATATTATAGAGAAAATTCTGCCGAAATTTCGGTAAAATTTGATTGTATGTTTGGAGTAACTTATCATTTTAAGTAGGAAATTTTAATATTCTAATGTTACGGTTCTTAGAATAGATGGTAATATTCTTATCCGACTTATACATTAAACCAACTTATTATTGTTGTAGTTATTTTTATTATTGAAAAGAGTATATTGTATTTGATGAATTGGTATTAAAATTGTTTATTTTTATTTTTTTGATTTTAGGCCTCTATTCAAGATGAGACTCAAACTCTCATCAATCAAGGTGAGACGCAAAATCAGTTCAAGACCAATCAAGTTACGAATTTAAAATGTATTATTAATCAAAATTTATTGTATTTATTTTTAATGTATGTTTTTTTAGTGTAATTTTGCTTAGTATTTATTAGGAATATAATATGAAAAATTTATGTATATTATTTTTCTTTTAATTATTTTAAATGGTTTTATTTTGTTAAATATAAGTTCGGTTTTTTATCTATTCAGTTTGGTCCAAAATTGAACCGACCATTTGCACTCCTAATTGTGCAATTTAATATACTTCTATAATACTATATTTTTTAAATTAATAGTATTATTAATAATATTGCATAATTATTATTTACATGAATTAAATTTTGGATGTAATAATAATAATAATAATAAATTAAATTAAAAATAATAATAAAAATTTTAATATTTTTAGCGATAAAATTTTTTGTCACTAATAAATTTTTAATAATTACGGCGACTAATTTTAGGGGTTATTTAGCGACATAATATTTTGTACTTATTAACAGTTTTATGTTTTAGTCGCAAAATTTCTTTAGATGGAGCTATTTGCTACGGTTAATCGTTTTATAGCTAAAATCAATCAGTGATAGAATTTCTCATATTAGCGATGGAAATTGCCATCGCTAATTCCCTATTTTTTTAGTGCTATATAAGTAATTGAGTTGTAAAATAATAATTAAATTATATATAATTAAATTTTACTAATTAATGTAATTATATGAGTATATAATCACTTAACCAATTAACTTTATTTACTCTTAGTATCACTCAACTAGTATTCATATATATTTGTCACAAAACTTATATGAGTAATTAAGCATGTAAATTAATAATATAATTATATACAATTATTATATATAATGAAATTTATCAATTCAATTTATGTAATTATATGAATATATAATCACCTTACTAATTAATTTCATTTACTTTTACTATCACTCAATTAGTACTTATCTAATTTGGTATAATATCTATATGAGTAATTAAGTTGTAAATTAATAATTAAATTATATATAATTAAATTTTACTAATTAATATAATTATATGAGTATATAATCACATAACCAATTAATTTCATTTACTTTTAGTATCACTCAACTAGCATTCATATATATTCGTCACAATACATATATGAGTAATTGACCATGTAAATTAATAATATAATTATATACAATTATTATAGATAATTAAATTTATCAATTCAATTCAATTCATGTAATTATATGAATATATAATCATCTTATCAATTAATTTTATTTACTTTTAGTATCGCTCAACTAGTAATTATTTAATTTGGCACAATATCTATATGAGTAATTGAGTTATAAATTAATAATTTAATTATATATAATTAAATTTTACTAATTAATTTAATTATATGGATATATAATCAACTAACCAATTAACTTCATTTACTCTTAGTGCCGCTCAACTAGTAGTCATGCATTTTTAGCACAATATCTATATAGATAATTGAACACGTAAATTAATAATATAATTATATTTCATTATTATATATAATGAAATTTACCAATTCAATTCATGTAATTATATGAATATAATTATATAGAGTAATATTTATATAAAATAACTGATTAACTTTTATATACGTTATTTTTTATCATATATATTGGTGTCCATATTTTACTTTGAACATTTTTAGTTTATGTTTGTAGTTTGAATATTATGTTGAATTATATTTAGTTTCTAATTTTAATTTTTAAGTATTTTGAGCATTTTATTATTTTTTTTTTTATGAATAAACCTTATAATTATAGTGGTTAACTGAAAAAATATTGATTAATCGGTCCGAAAAATCAAAATCGATGGACCGATTAAACAATTGTAACGAACTGGTTAATGGTTAGTATTTTTTAAAAAACCGATTAGTATGAACTGATTAATTTTTTAGCTCATGAATCGGTTAACTAAACCATGATTACCCTATAGTAAATCAAAATCTAGGTGTCAACAAAATGAGAGAATATATGTCATTAAAATGGTAAATTAGCGTGTTCTTATAAAAAATAATTAATTATATAACATACATATGAATTAGTATTAACAATAATAGTAATGCATTATAATAAAATATAGAAATAATAAAAATATATATGAAATAAAATAAAAAATAAAACAATGAAAATATAGCGAAGGATTTGTTGGATAGAAAATGGAAAAGGTATTGATGTGTCCTCCAACTTGTTTGAAAATAGCCGATATGCCCCTATCATTTTTTTAAAGTAAAAGTGCCCTTCAACTTACAAAATTCAGACAAATTTGCCCTTCCGTTTAATTCCAGTTAACTGCTGACGTGGAATTGACACGTGGCAAAATCTGCAACGTCAGCACCATGTGCATTTTAATCCAAAATGGACAAAGGTAGTAAAATGCCTCTAAAATTGTGGACAAAGGTACTAAAATGTCCGTATAGTTAATTTTGAAACAAAAATGCCCCTATTATTAATAAAAAGATACTAAAATGTCCCTATAGTTAATTTTGGAACAAAAATGCCCCTAATATTAAAAAAAAGATACTAAAATACCCCTGAATATTTATATTTTTTATATTTAATTTTATTGTATTTTTTTCTTGCAAATATAAATATTTATTAACTAGTGATAATACCCAAATTATCATTTCTCTTTTGCGCCGAAGTCAAGTTTGGCCCAAGACCCAACAAGGAGTATGGACTGAGAGTCTTAGAAGCCTAATGCCTCTAAGACCTGGCACGTGAATGCACGGACGCATGCGATGAGGCTAACGGGCTATCCAATTGGACTGACATGGCACTTTTCCCAACAGTTCACTGACATACGCTACCGCCATTTCTCCTGCCTTATCCCTGTCACATCGCCTCCTGCCTACCTACTCTAACACCGGATTTAAAATGACCTAATATTTATATGGACAGAAAATCCACTTGAGTGTTTTACTCCGGTGTCAGAGTAGGTAGGCAAGGGGCGATGTGACGGTAATATAGCAGGAGGAAGACAGTAGCATGTGTCAGTGGACTGTTGGGGGAAGTGCCCTGTCAGTCCGATCGGACAGCCCGTTGGCCTCATCTCTTTGGCTCCTGCATGCATCCGTGTGTTCATGCGCCAGACCTTAGAGGCATTGGGATTCTAAGACTCTCAGCCCATGCTCCTTGTTGGGTCTTGTGCTGAGCTTGACTTCGGCCTAAAAGAGAAATGATAATTTGAGTATTATCACTAGTTAATAAATATTTATGTTTGCAAGAAAAAATATAATAAAATCAAATATAAAAAATATAAATATTCAAAAAATTTTAGTATCTTTTTATTAACATTAGGGGCATTTTCGTTCCAAAATTAACTATAGGGGTATTTTAGTACCCTGGAGACAACTTCAGGGAGATTTTAGTACATTTGTCCATTTTGGATTAAAATACATGTAGAGCTGATGTGGCATATTTTGCTATGTGTCAATGCCATATCAGCGCCATTAACACTCAGTAAATTGGAGCTAAATGAAGGGGTAAATTTGTTCGAATTTTGTAAGTTGAAGGATATTTTTGCTTTAAAAAATAGACAGAGGCATATCAGCTCTTTTCAAACAAATTGGAAGGCAAATCAGTATATTTTCCCGATAGAAAATCTGTCGCTATTGTAACGCCCCAAATATTGTAAAATATTTAAATGAGTTGAAATTTTATAATAAAATTAAATTTAAATGGATATAGAAAAAAAATAAAGGAGAGGTGGAATAATTAAGTGGGAGTTAAAGTGAAATTAATAGGGATTGATGGGAAATTGACACAAATTACCCTACATTACCTAAAACTACGTCGTTTTGGGATCAAAACACCTTTTTTTTTTCTTTCTCTTTTTCCTTTTCTTTTTCCTTTTCCTCCTCCCTTTTCCCGATCCCGTTTCCAGCCCCCTTCCTTGATCTGATCCTCCCTTTTCGCCGCCTCTCCGGTCCTCTGCTCCCTGCGGCCAGCCGCCGCTCCGTCGCCTTCTATTCTTCTCCTCTCCCTTTCGCGTGAGGGCAGCCCCATCCTCTCCTCCGTTTTGCTGCATTTTTGGCTTTGGATTGCAACCCTCACCTCCTCGTTCTCTATTGCCTCCGACCACTGGAATCTCCTTCCTTGAACGGCGATCATCAAGTAAGAGAAAGTGTGAGTGTTAATCTGAAATTTAAGGGGAGATTTGAGAGGGTGACAGTTTTGGGAAGTTAGGGATTCGAAATTTAAAGTTTAGGAATTTGGTATTTAAAACTTAGAATATGCTAATTAGTTAACTTTTAGATTAATATGAGCAATTAAACTTACATTATTATTGAGATTTATTGAACTTATAGTTGAAATGTTATGTGTATTGTGAAGAAGAAGAGGAAAGCATGAGAAATAAAGGGAAAGAGAAGCAAGTGGAGGACTGAGTTCGCTTTGGACAAATCCATTGAAGTTGTTTTACTGGAATTTTGAGGTTTGCAACCACTAAATTCACCTTTTCTTATTTTATATCTATTGTCTGAGTCTGAATGGTGTTTGATATGAGATTTTATTGAGAATTAGTAGAGTTTTCTTAAATAAATAGACATAAATTAGTTTGTTAAAGTGGCTGATTTAGTATAACTATTTTATAAACATTGAAGTGTTATGTTTATGAGTTATATTTGCGATAACAAAAGTTGAACTTGAGTATTTAATTAGTGATTGAGTTAAAGGGATTAAAAGATGCAGCAAAGGTGTGAGTTTAGTGATATCAGCATACTTAGAGTTGAATTTATTGATTAATATGCATGATTGCTCTTGACATTCTAACTAATGCTACAAATGACGAAGTGGTGGGGTGCAAATAACAAGCTAATCTTTAAAGAAAAAAAAAATATTCAAGTAAGTTTGTTATTTATACAAAATAAGAATCTAAAGTATAATGCTATAACTTGAATGATTGTGTAGTAGTGATGCTTTAACGCCATATGGTGCCATAGAGCAAATTGAGAACTAAAAATACAGACAGTGAATTGAGTTATTATTATTGCTGGTAATCGATAGGAAACATGGGTGAGAGTATAGTTGGCTAGCCATAGTGAGTCGAGGATTGCATTGATAATTGAGACGTTTGCAGGTTATTGAGAACATGCAAAATTTAATACTGTTACTGCTACTGTTACTGCAACTATTACTTCTATTGCTACTGTACTGTTACTGCTGCTCATCCCGCATACTTAACTTACGTAATCCCATTGGTTTACTTTGGGCATTAGACCGAAAAATATATACATATGTACATATTAACTTTAATTTTGTTATGGGCACATTATGGATAAATTTAATTATGCGCTCGCATGTTGATAAATTTAAAATGCTAATGTGCTACTGACTCAATTAAATAAAATCTCTTATATTGAAATATGGTGAAGATTCATCTTCTTTGAATTTTGGTCTCATACATCTATTTGCTTATTATTATTATTATTATTATTATTATTATTATTATCATTATTATTTTTTTTTTTGTCACTATTTTTATTTGTGAAAAGTGAAATTAGTGGTTGCCACTAAGCAATGTGCTTAGCGTGTAGACTTTTATTTCTGCACGTAGGTGTACAGGTTCTTGAACAATAAGGCAAGCCAGGGATCTATCAGGAAGTATGGAGGAGTTCTTGTACTTCAAAATAGATGCTTAGGTTTAGTATTACTTTTTGGGTATTTTCCTTTGGAAATATAGATTTGAACTTTCTAATGGCTTGTTATAAGCTATTTTAGAATGTGAATTATAATCCATCTTGAATGATGAATTTTGGATGTTAAGGTTATTGTAAATATATGCATGATGATTGAGGATGGATATTATATTTTTGTGTTGGATAATATATGTATTGAAAGGGCAAATTCACAACTGTTGGTGAATTTGACCTTTTAGTTGAATATTGAGGTGGATGGGAGAAATTGATATTGGATTGGCTTGGTTATGAAGTTGGGTTGTGTGGATGTCTCATAGAAGTGTAAATGTGAAATTGTTAACAGGGGGATAAGGACCGGTTTAGGAGAAACTCTGTCCGTTATTCGCAAAATTCTGGACACTTTAAATTGTAACAGTATTGGCAGTTATTTAATTGTGAACCGAATTTAAAATGCAAAAGGATTTAGTTTGGTAACATTCAGTATCCGACCTTCACAGGTTAGGTATGGGTGTTACAGCTATGTTTTCAAAAAATACATTCTTAAAAATAAGGACGGGAAATTTTATCACTAAAAAAAATAATATATTACTAATGGAATGTTCTCTGTCCCACATGACATATACAAATTTAAAATATAATTAGTTTAGTGTATATACATATTGATAATCGGACACCCTTCAAGGAGTTTAGTTTTGTCTTATCACCCTTCTGAAAGTTCGATTTCGCCTTGCTCGTAAGCTCGGATAACCAAACTGATCTAAAATCTCTCATTAACAGCTCGGTATTATCCAGTAGTTTGGGAAGAGATCATCTCCTGGAGTCATCAGAATTGTTAGAATCCTTCAAGGACTCCCATTACCTTGCAACGCAATTTCTTCGTGATCAACCTTATCTAATCAGTGTTTCAACCTTATCCAAATGGGAGTTATCCTTATCTGATCAGGAAATATTCTTATCTATTTAGAGTCCGAGTTTTGCTCCAGTTAGGACTCCCAGCTCTAGCTCTGTTGGGAATACTTGTCACACGCGAAAAAGGATTCCTTCTCCAACACTGATTCCCAACTCTATAAAAGGGGGAATCTAGGTATGTTTTCTTCTTGATTCCTTTACAATTACAACACCATTATTATCATTAATCTTCCTGGCTCGATCGTCGGAGTATCCTTGATCAAAACCTGCCAGAATTCTTTATTTTTAGGTGACCGTTTCAAGCTGCCAACTCAGGAATTTTGAACTGTCATCATTTGGTGTGGTGAGCGTGGACGTTCTAGATTTTTTAATGGATATCTTCCTTGATTTAGCAGCTGCTACTGCTCCTCTGGCCAACCAACCCCTCAAATTCAGCAACCCTAACTAATCCAGCCACCTCCCGTCCAATTATTTGGAAAAACTATACAGGTTCTACCAGTTTTGTATGAGTCGGTCCCACTATTACTAGCTCTACAGCCTTTTTATTACGCACAGAATCCAACTCCTCATCAACCTGCCCCTGCTCTAGCCATCGCTGGTCTCACCCCACAAATAGCTTAAGCTTTTCTGGCTACTTTAACAGCAATGGTGGCTCAAGCACCTGCCCAAACACCTCTCCTTCCAGCTCCAACATAATTTTTCCTGCTAGCTCCATAGGCTTCCACACCTATCTTACCAGTTTTTTCCACCCGTATTGGCCCCGGGTTCTACCATAACCCTTACCTCGGATCAGTTTGAGAGGCTCTTTGAGGATCGAATGCAGAAGTACTAGAACCTCCAAGTTCGTGGATATTCCATTGGCCTATAATGCCATTTTCGGAAGGCCATTGCTAGCTGGGATGGATGCATACATCTCTATGTAAAAGATGTTGCTTAAGGTTCCTGCTCCTGGAGGCATTACGGTGCTTCAGGGAAATCAGAAGGTGGCTCGGGAAACATATGTTACAATGCTGAAAGAAGCAAACCAGGCTCTCCCATTGGATTCTTTGGATGTTTCCACCAATGATGCCCGGAAAGCGGAGCCAATTGATTCATTACTGGAGGTTGAGATAGCACCGGGCAAGACAGTAAAAATTAAGGTGAGCAAGAAAGGAGAAGAAGTTTCAGTACTTATTGCGATTTTGCAAAAATTTGCCGATGTGTTCGCCTGGAAGCCTTCGGATATTAAAGGGATATCTACCAATGTAATATGCCACTCACTGAATATCAGACCGGACTTTAAGCCCATCAAACAGAAAAAATGGAACCATGCTCTAAAAAGAGAGATAGCAATGTCGAAAGAAACAGATATCCTGCTCGAGAATAGATTTATTCGGGAGATCTTATATCCGGACTGGTTGACCAATGTTGTTCTGGTAAAGAAAGCTAATGGGAAGTGGATAATGTGTGTAGATTTCACGGATCTAAATAAGGCTTGCCCCAAAGAGAGTTATTTACTGCCGAACATCGATCTCTTAGTTGATTCAACAGCGGGGTTTAAAGACTATGCTTTTCTGGATGCCTCATCTGGTTACAACCAGATTCCAATGAACCCAGAAGATGAGGAGAAAATGGCATTCATTACTCATCAAGCTACTTACTGCTATCGAGTTATGCCATTTGGGCTGACAAATGCAGGGGCCACATATCAGAGGTTAATGAACAAGCTATTTGCTAATCAGCTCAGGAGGAATATGGAGGTGTATGTGGATGACATGATAGTCAAGAGCAAGGCATCTAGCGACCTGCCTACCGAACTCACAGAAACTTTCTCGACTCTCAGGAAGTTTGGTTTGAAGGTCAATCCAGAGAAGTGTGCTTTTGGGGTACAGTCCGAGAAGTTATTGGGGTTCATGATTTCGAAGAGGGCTATAAAGGCTAATCCGGCCAAGATTCAAGTCATTCTGGAGATGGAACGCCCAAAGTCCATTAGAGAGGTGCAGAAACTTAATGGCAAGGTAATAGTCCTAGGCAGGTTTATCTCCTGCTCGGCTGAACGTTATCTTCCATTTTATAGGGCACTTAAAAAACTGAAAAAGTTTGAATGGACCTCGGAATGGCAGCAAGCTTTCGAGGAGTTTAAGCAATTTCTTAGCACGCTGCCATTGCTAAGTAGGCCTTAGGTGGGCGAAGTTTTGTATCTGTATCTTACAGTCTCTTCCAGGGCTGTTGGTTCAATTTTGATCAGAGAGGAAGGTAGTCAACAGTTCTCGATTTATTATACGAGCAAGGTGCTGAGGGGTTGTAGACGACCTCACCGTCTATTGGCTATCATAAGGCAAGATCACAGAGTCACCACCCGATAGAGCATCGGAAATAAATCTAATCTTATGAGGCCCAAAACCAGAGAGAGTTCGGGACCTCACTCTTATTCATACCTTTGGTTAATATTATGTAAACGGGGTTTTTAGGATCAATTATTTTATCTCTTCTCTAACACGAGTTATGCGATAAATAAAAGCGCATTACAAGCACGTAAAAAACAATAAATAAAGCGATAAATAAAATATATTTACAGTTATCCAAAAATAAATAAAAAATCATGAAAGAAAGATAGAATAATAGTAAGAATACATACATAAATCGGGCTATTTATTTAGGTGGGAACATTGGTTCCCGACTACTTGTTTTATAAAAAACTATAAAATTCTTGAATCAATTTAAATCTTTTGGATTTGGGATAAAAACGTGGACATTGGTCCAGTTTTATTGACAAATTTCATTTTGTATAAAACATTTGTGTGGTGGTGATTTTTAAGCGCAGTCGAAAATCTTTTATTATTACAAACCACAAACGAATAAAATAATAAAATAATAATTACATGTTTTAAAATAATAAATAAATCCTAATCTACTCATCCCGACCATGTTCCTTGGACGAGCCACATGTCACTCATAATTACAGCCAAAACAGAAAATAATATTAGTTAATAGTGAATTAAATTAAATGATAAATAAATAAGTAAATAAATGAACAAATAATTAAATAAAGTAAATTGAGAATTAATGAATATAAAAACACAAATGATAAAAATAATAATGCTAACAATAATATCATAAAATAATAACACTAATAATAATAAAACAAATAATAGTAATAGTAATAATAGCAATAATAGTAATAATGCAATATAATAATAATAACATGGACTAAATAATAATGATAAATATAATCATAATAATACCATAATACAACAATAATAATTACAATATAAAATAAATAATATTAACATTAACAAATAAACAACAATAATAATAACATCACACAACAATAATTATAATCAACAACAACAACAACAACAACAACAATAATAATAATAATAATAATAATAATAATAATAATAATAATAATAATAATAACAATAATATTAACACAACCATGATAATAATAATAATATTAACAAACACAATAATAATTAATAATAACTAAATATACAATAATAAAAATAATCACAATAATAATAACAATAAACATAAATAATAATAATAGTAATAATAATAATAATAATAATAATAATAAACATAAAATAAATAATATTAATATAACTCAATAATACTAATAATAATAATAATAATAATAATAATAATAATTATTATTATTATAATTATAATAAAACAGAAAATTAAATAAAAAGGGAAGAAGGAGGTTTACCGGTCACCGGAGGCTCGCCGGAGCGACAGTGGCCGACACCACCCATGCTGGAAGGTAGATCGGCGCCCGAGGAGCTCGCCGGAGCTGGTCACTCTCCGATCGGAGGTCCACCGTCGCCGAAAAATGAGCCGCAACGTCTCGGTTCTTCTCCCTCACGCGCTACGCTGCCGGCAACCGATGGAGGAACGGCGGCCATCGCCTGAAGCGTCCGGATGTGCTGGTTCTTTCGGTGGGGCGCGTGCCGCCGTGTGCGGCGGTGGTTGGCCGGCGGAGCCCCCGCCACCTCCTCTCCTTTTTCTTCTTTTTCTTTCTTCCTCCGGCGCCGTTGGTTCCCGTTGGCTGCTTGTCCTCCCTCTTTGTTTCTTTCTCTTTTCCTTTCATTTTGGTTTCTTCTTCTTGACCTTTGATCTCTCATACTCTCTCTTTATTTTTCTTTTGCTCTTATCTCCCTCTTGCTTTCTGTATCTCCTTCTTTTCTATTTCTTTTCTTGGTCTTCTATGGCCGGCCACCACTGTTCTTGCTCTCTCCTCTTTTCTTTCTTTTTCTTTCTCTTTCTTTTCTTTTCCCAGCCGAGCCCCCTCTCTCTTGGTCTTCTTTCTCTTTTTATTCCCACCATTTTAGGTAGGTGAGGTCACTAACTCCCCTCCAATAATTCCCTCCTCTTTTTACTTTTCTTAATTTAATTAATTTAAATTAATTAATTTACACAAACACACATATTAATTAATTAAACACTACTAATTAAACCCTACATATTTAATTTAACTAATCTACTTAAATTGTCCTATATTTATTTTCTTTTTTCAATTTTAATTATACTACAATACTAATTTGTAAATTAACTAATAATACATAATTTTACATACATTTTAATTACCCAATAGTATTAACTAATTAATTAACTAATAATATTAAATAATTAATTTTTAATCATACATACATACATATATATTTTTTAGAGGAAATTATCAAGGAGTCAAATTCCCTTTTTTTTATGTATTAAACCAGACTCGGGACCCGGTGTCTACAGTTGCCCCCAATTTTGGAGAAGCTAGTGTTTAGACACCTAGGTGAGCCAAAATTCAAGGAAGGAATAGAGAGAGGATTACATACCTGAGGCGGAGGCGAAGACCTTACCTTCTTACCGGGGAAGTGGCGATACGTCGAGTCGACGATTGCTCTTCTGAGCGAGATTGTTGTTCTTCTGAACTGCTCTTATGAGCGGGAGTTGTTCTTCTAAACTGCTCTTCTGAGCATGGTATTCTTCTAAACTGGATAGACTGCTCTTCTGAGCGGAGCATTCTTCTGAACTAGGTGTCCTTCTGAACTGCTCTTCTGAGCGGGATGTTCTTCTGAACTAGGTGTCCTTCTGGACTGCTCTTCTGAGCTGGGTGTCCTTCTGAACTGCTCTTCTGAGCTGGGCGTTCTTCTGAACTGGGTGTCCTTCTGGATTGCTCTTCTGAGCGGGATGTTCTTCTGAACTGGGTGTCCTTCTGGACTGCTCTTCTGAGCTGGGCGTTCTTCTGAACTGGGTGTCCTTCTGGACCGCTCTTCCGAGCTAGGTGTTCTTCTGAACTGGGTGTCCTTCTGGACTGCTCTTCTAAGCTGGGTGTTCTTCTGAACTGGGTGTCCTTCTGGACTGCTCTTCTGAGCGGGGCGTTCTTCTGAATTGGATGTCCTTCTAGACTGCTCTTCTGAGCTGGGCATTCTTCTGAACTGGGTGTCCTTCTGGACTGCTCTTCTGAGCTGGGTGTTCTTCTGAACTGGGTGTCCTTCTGGACTGCTCTTCTGAGCGGGGCGTTCTTCTGAACTAGGTGTCCTTCTGGACTGCTCTTCTGAGCTGGGCGTTCTTCTGAACTGGGTGTCCTTCTGGACTGCTCTTCTGAGCGAAATTGTTCTGAACTGGGTGTCCTTCTGAATTGGGTGTCCTTCTAGACTGCTCTTCTGAGCTGGGCATTCTTCTGAACTGGGTGTCCTTCTGGATTACTCTTCTGAGCTGGGCGTTCTTCTGAACTGGGTGTCCTTCTGGATTGCTCTTCTGAGCGAGGTGTTCTTCTGAACTGGGTGTCCTTCTGGACTGCTCTTCTGAGCGACGTGTTCTTCTAGAACTGCACCGAGCCGAAGCTTATAAAGTGCGGGATTGCTCTCCTGAGCTGCTCTTCTTGGATATTTCCTACAAAGCTATGTGCATGGAAATATATACAAGAAATTGTATGCATGATATGAGATGTAGATGTTTGTAAAAATGGATGACTATGTCTTAGGTGGTCAAGGGCCTGTTATACAGCTTGCTCCACCATGCCCCCAAGGATCTATAAGAGTGTCATCTTGGTTTTAAGGATGATTGCCCCCTGAGAGGGCTTAGAGATTTTGCCTCCTCAGAGGACTTAGGGAAAAGTCAGCTTGTCTACGTGGGACTAATGTATACTATCTAGTGTGCGTTGGACACCATGTATGCATGGAATGCATGTGAAAGGCTATGCTTTTATGAAATGACATGCAAAGAACTATGATCCTGAGATGCTTATGCATACTACATATATGCCAATGGCTTGCATTCATGAGGAGGATCATGGAACATGTGCTAAGAATCGTTATTCTAACATGTTTGCAAATGATCATGAACAAGAAAAACATGTAAAGGTTCAAGCATGATAAATATATGCAAAGGGATTATGTATGCAGAGTATGTGCAAACGATCATACATGTGACAAGGATAAAGAGTCGTTTATCGGCATAGATGTAAAGAATCGTATGCAAAGATAGGCAGAAGTCATTATATACACGAAGGCTATGTAAAGTAATGGGTGTGTGCGATGTGTGCACCTACAACTATATAAATGGAACACGTGTAGGAAAACTTATATACATGTATGTACTGAATGCATGCGAAAATTATGGATGTGAGATGCAGGCAAAGGATATGCCCATAAAGAGCCATGTGTGTCAAAAGCACTTATGAAATATATTCGCTAAAGCTCTTATGCCAAAAGACATGCACCAAGAATTCTATATGTAAAACTATTTTATAAGAATGTTTGCTGCAGTTATGCGTAAAAACATTTGCAGAAAGGATATGTACAAAGAATATTGTTGGGAGTGTACGCGAAGTATCATTTTCATGGGTAGTGATAAGAAATACCCTAAGATTGTAAAATGAGTGCAACCTATTAGGTACCTCAAACTCGAGTTTCTATCTGCCTTTGAGCATACTGAATGAACCACATTCTCAACTGATTCAATCTCAGCAAAAGAATTCAGGAATCATTCCCAATGAAGGGCAAGAAGATAAGTTTGTAAACATCAAGGTGTACTAAATCAACATGTAAATACAAGGCATACCATACAATCTCTGTGTGTATGTGCAAAAAGCCAAAACATAATTTTTTTTTTTTTTATCATTTGGAAGCAAATTCTAGATGCAATTTTGGAGACGAGACTCAACTCGAATGCACTAATGCACTCATGGCTTCTCGCTTGAAGCTCAAGAAACACCATATGCCTCTTCCTACATACCAAACCTTATTAGAAGGTCATCTCTGCTGATTAGATAAGGTTGAACCCAAAATCAATAGGTCTTACTTCGGTTGTAACGTTAAACTTAAGTAATTGGCTATCAAAGGAGGATCAGGTCGCTAGAGAAAAATGGCCGCAACGTTCATTCAACGGATGAAATGATCATTCCCAACCCCAAATGTATACTGTCTAGATATTCTTGGATTTGAATTTGATAATACTTGAGCTCATCAAGATCAGCATAAAAATTAAAAAAAAAAAAGATAAGCACTGAAACTTATCAAGGGGTATTGTTCCAAACTCTACTTCTCTCTTTTATTTTTGTTTTTTTTTTCTTTTTTTTTCTTCTTTTTTTTTCGTTGTTTTTTTTTCGAAAATCTACGCCTTTAATTACATGAAGATAATGATCAACCCCCTTTCTGAAGTGCAGCCCATCCTTATCAGGACGATTTTTGATAACCCCAAAAATTATCGATGATTGAAATTCTTTTCCCAAAGTGCAGACCCATCCTTATCAGGGTAATTTTTGATAGCCTAAGGGATCATCAATGATTAAAAACATCTTCTCATAGTGTGAACCCATTTTCATCGGGGCAATTTTTTATAGCTCAAGGGAATATCGTAATGTAAATCCATCCTTACTAGAGCGACCATTCTTCTAAGGGGAAGCCAAAACCATTTTAGGCGAAAGGTAGTTTTAATGTGTGTAACAACAAAACTAGCACGCATTTAGCATACCAAAATAAAGGCTCAAGGAGCTAACAAGCGATTGTACAATAAGGGTAAGGAAATGGTCATTTAGAGAGCTATACAAAGAAATAGTTGCCTAAATCATTTTCTAGATTCATTCTTATCCAGGGATCGCTTTGACGGGTAATCGGAAAGGTTCTAGTGCTCTTAATGAATTTTCATCCAATCCCCTAATTGCAACTAGTTTTTCAGTTTGTTTCCAAAATGGGCCAAAAGTGCTCTAAACTTAGAAATTACATAGTATGGTCAAGTATTTTCATGTGATCTAGCTCTCAAAGATCAAACATATCTACTCCTTAATTCAAAATGGAATGAAATGCAAATTTCTAAAACTGAGATCCAATCCATTCATAGTTGAGAACTATTTAGGCAGAGTTAAAATTTGAATCAAAGGTACCTTAATAAGGTGCAAATATGCCAGCGTTTTAGGGTATAACTTAACACAAAAAATTTTTATTCCATCAAAAATTTATGTACACAAAAACCATGTAGATATATAATGATTTGTTTGTAAAATATGTGTAAAAACATGTTCTATAAAAATGTATATATGGAATATGTGTGCGTGAAACACTTACAAAAAGAATTATGCATGTGTAAACACTGCATGATAAATGATGTGCAATGTACATGTAAGTAACATACAATGAAGGCACAAGTATTAAATATGACTCAACATGAAAGTGAATGTTTATGATACAGGGTGCACGTGCACGTGGCATGATTTAGACATAATGAAATACATGTGTGATGCAAGGTGAAAAAGATTTGACACGATGATGTATACATGAATCGTGAGGAATGACAAAATTCGTATAGATAAGAGTGCAAAATATATACAAATAATGCACATAACATGAGACACATCAAAAAAATGATTGTGTGCAGTGACAACATATGCGTGCGATACAAGAGATGAGATGAGAGTGGTTGTAAGAAACGAATGACGTTTATGAAGTATATGTATTTACATGGTATGCATATACAAAACATGGCATGGTATATATAATGATCAACATACATGATGCAGAATTCATATGTGCATGGCAAAACTCATGCATGACAATGCATGTATATGATATGGCACGCAACGTGAAAGGTGCAAGGTGTCTGCCGAGCATGATGTGTATAATGACTGACCTAATGATGTATGCAATGTGAGTTTACCGATATGTACATGCTATGACACATGATGAATGTATTTTTTTTTATTTTTTTTATCTATTTTATTTTTTATTGTTATTGTTATTTTCGGTAATATATGTTGTATGTACTGGCTATGGTGCACGATAGATATTATGGATGTTATGAATATCATAATTTATGTTAGTATGTATGTGTTGCTATGTACGACTATGTACATGCATGACAAATGTATGTTATATTCATATTCACAAACTATGATACAAACAATTTTGTATACAAAGTGCACAGGCTTTATTATTGTATGGAAAGAATTATACATGAGACAAAATGCATGTGTTTTATTTACTACTATTGTTCATAAGAAATGCACAATCATATACACATACAAGAAAAAATTTCTCCCAACCATATTTTTATCACACAGGAGGTCGTGCGGTCTCTTTCCTAGGCGAGGTTAACCCATGGGTTAACAGGGAACCCAATGGGCGCGTAAGCGTGCTGTGAAGCACAAACTCTCAATACTAAAAAAGCGCATGCAGATGAATTTTCGGCTATCGTGTATTTAAACAATCCGAACAAATCGAAACACGCCCCTTAGGGTATGAGAACCTTTAAGGAGCGAACATCTAAATTTATTCGGATTTATTCAATACACGAAAACTAGGGGTGAGCATGGTCGGTTAACCAGTCCATTAGCCTCAGTCCATTAACCAGTCCATTAATATCGGTTTTTTAAAATTACAGTCCATTAACCAGTCCATTACCATCGGTTAACCAGTCCATCGGTTTCGGATTTTCGGATCGGTTACCCAATATTTTTCGGTTAACCACTATAATTATAAATATATTCATAAATAAAATTAAAATGTTCAGGATACTTAAAAATTAAAATTTTTTCACTATAATATAACATTATTGTTGTTAAAATAAAAATATTTGGTGGATATAAGCAAATTTGTTTTTAAAAATTAAAATTTAATAAGTAAATATATTAACCGGTTCATAATCACTTTTAATTAGATAAATTATTATACTTACTAATAGCCAATTAAAAAAACTTAAAAACTTTAAAATAATTAGTATAATAAAAAAAAGTGCATTATCGGTTTTAATTAGGATAAATTGTTATAAATTATTAAAAAATTAATAAATTAACTAAAAATTCGGTTTCGGTTCGGTTAACCAGTCACATGAGTCAAAAACCATTAACCAGTCCATTAATATCGGTTTTTTCAAAACACTAACCATTAACCAGTCCATTACAATCGGTTAACCAGTCCATCGATTCGGTTTCGGATTTTTTTTTTCGGTTAACCGAGTCCATCGGTTTTTTTGCTCACCCCTAACGAAAATCCACTTCACAAGCAAAGTATTACGGCGCAAAGCCCCTAGTGGAAGTAACTATATCCATTACATGGGTTTAGGTAAAAGGTGATATTTTAGGATTACCCAAGCATGATCCCTGCCAACAGGTCTAGCTCGTCATGAGCATAGCGACCGATCGGGTCATCATTTAATATACCATAAATGGCACGAGACTTGGACTAGTGATTATCCCGAGCACTTCCCTACAATGAGTGAAAGTAGGGTCGTGTTTTAGTAACGCACCGGGGTATATAGGGGACCAACTAACATAATTCTAAGGCTCTAACATGATGCAATGCAATTTTTCGAAAAGAGATAAAATTTCTTGATTCTAAACCCATTTACATTAGATTAACCAAAGGTATTTTCGGAGCAAAATCTCATGATATCCCCAGTGGAGTCGCCACTGTAGACGACCTCACCGTCTATTGGCTATCATAAGGCAGGATCACGGAGTCGCCACCCGATAGAGCATCGGAAAATAAATCTAACCTTATGAGGCCCAAAACCAGAGAGAGTTCGGGACCTCACTCTTATTCATACCTTTGGTTAATATTATGTAAACGGGTTTTTAGGATCAATTATTTTATCTCTTCTCTAACACGAGTTATGCGATAAATAAAAGCGCATTATAAGCACGTAAAAAACAATAAATAAAGCGATAAATAAAATATATTTACAGTTATCAAAAAATAAATATAAAATCATGAAAGAAAGATAGAATAATAGTAAGAATACATACATAAATCGGGCTATTTATTTAGGTGGGAACATTGGTTCCCGACTACTTGTTTTATAAAAAAGTAGAAAATTCTTGAATCAATTTAAATCTTTTGGATTTAGGATGAAAATGTGGACATTGGTCCAGTTTTATTGACAAATTTCATTTTGTATAAAACATTTGTGTGGTTATTCTTTTTAGACGCAGTCGAAAATCTTTTATTATTACAGACCACAAACGAATAAAAGAATAAAATAATAATTACATGTTTTAAAATAATAAATAAATCCTAATCTACTCATCCCGGCCATGTTCCTTGGACGAGCCACATGTCACTCATAATTACAGCCAAAACAGAAAATAATATTAGTTAATAGTGAATTAAATTAAATGATAAATAAATAAATGAACAAATAATTAAATAAAGTAAATTGAGAATTAATGAATATAAAAACACAAATGATAAAAATAATAATGCTAACAATAATATCATAAAATAATAACACTAATAATAATAAAACAAATAATATTAATAGTAATAATAGCAATAATAGTAATAATGCAATATAATAATAATAACATGGACTAAATAATAATGATAAATATAATCATAATAATAATAATACCATAATACAACAATAATAATTACAATATAAAATAAATAATATTAACATTAACAAATAAACAACAATAATAATAACATCACACAACAATAATTATAATCAACAATAACAATAATAATAATAATAATAATAATAATAATAATAATAATAATAATAATAATAATAATAATAATAATAATAACACAACCATGATAATAATAATAATATTAACAAACACAATAATAATTAATAATAACTAAATACACAATAATAAAAATAATCACAATAATAATAACAATAAACATAAATAATAATAATAATAATAATAAACATAAAATAAATAATATTAATAACAATAATATTAATATTACTCAATAATAATAATAATAATAAAACAGAAAATTAAATAAAAAGGGAGGAAGGAGGTTTACCGGAGGCTCGCCGGAGCGGCAGTGGCCGAAACCACCCATGCCGAAAAGTAGATCGGCGCCCGAGGAGCTCGCCGGAGCTGGTCACGCGCCGATCGAAGGTCCACCGTCGCCGAAAAATGCGCCGCAACGTCTCGGTTCTTCTCCCTCACGCGCCACGCTGCCGGCAACCGACGGAGGAATGGCGGCCATCGCCTGAAGCGTCCGGATGTGCTGGTTCTTCCGGTGGGGCGCGTGCCGCCGTGTGCGGCGGCGGTTGGCCGGCGGAGCCCCCGCCACCTCCTCTCCTTTTTCTTCTTTTTCTTTCTTCCTTCGGTGCCGTTGGCTGCTTGTCCTCCCTCTTTGTTTCTTTCTCTTTTCCTTTTATTTTGGTTTCTTCTTCTTGACCTTTGATCTCTCTTACTCTCTCTTTATTTTTCTTTTGCTCTTATCTCCCTCTTGCTCTCTGTATCTCCTTCTTTTCTATTTCTTTTCTTGGTCTTCTATGGCCGGCCACCACTGTTCTTACTCTCTCCTCTTTTCTTTCTTTTTCTTTCTCTTTCTTTTCTTTTCCCAGCCGAGCCCCCTCTCTCTTGGTCTTCTTTCTCTTTTTATTCCCACCATTTTAGGTAGGTTAGGTCACTAACTCCCCTCCAATAATTCCCTCCTCTTTTTACTTTTCTTAATTTAATTAATTTAAATTAATTAATTTACACAAACACACATATTAATTAATTAAACACTACTAATTAAACCCTACATATTTAATTTAACTAATCTACTTAAATTATCCTATATTTATTTTCTTTTTTCAATTTTAATTATACTACAATACTAATTTGTAAATTAACTAATAATACTTAATTTTACATACATTTTAATTACCCAATAGTATTAACTAATTAATTAACTAATAATATTAAATAATTAATTTTTAATCATACATACATACATATATATTTTTTAGAGGAAATTATCAAGGAGTCAAATGCCCTTTTTTTATCTATTAAACCCGACTCGGAACCTGGTGTCTACAGGGGTGCTGAACTCAATTATCCCATTCTGGAATAGTTAGACTTATAACTGGTTATATCATCCATCAAGTTTCGGCCCTATTTTTAGACATATACTGTGGTGGTCCAGACAATTTATAATCTCAAAAAAGTGCTCCAGAGGCCAGAAGCATCCGGAAGGCTCACAGAATGGGCAGCTCATCTGAGAGAATTAGATGTTTGGTATGAAGCCTGGCAGTCGATGAAGGCTCAAGTTTTGGCTGATTTTGTGGCCGAGTTGCATGCTCTACCTCCTGAGCCAGGCACCCCACTGTTGGAAGTTGTTTGTAGATGGAGCTTGCTCATCTAAAGGGGTTGGTATCAATGTAGTCCTTATTGGACCAAAGAGGATAAACATTAGAGGAATGGCTCACATAGCATTCCTGGCCTCTAACAATGCGGCAAAATACGAGGCTCTCTGTTTTGGATTGCAGCTCGCTATTGAGGTAAAGCCTAATTCATTGGCTATTTTTTCTGACTCGTAGTTGGTCGTAAGCCGGTAACTTGGCAAATTTGAGGCTAAGGAGAACACAATGGTTCGGTACAAGGAGCTCGTTGCACTGTTACTATTCCAATTGGAGAAAATGGGATGCGCATGATCGATTGAGCAAATACCTCGAATAGAAAATCAGGGAGCAGATGCCTTAGCCAAACAAGCCTCTAGTAAGGACAGAATATCCTTGGCGGATATAGTATGATCGGTCATAACGGCACCAACATCTGAAACATACAAAGTTCAGTTGAATGAGCCGATGGATGGTTGGCGTCTGCCTATATATCAATATCTTAGTTCGGGGTTCTCCCAGATGATCAGGTTGAGGCTCAAAAAATAGTTCAACGGTTAAGCCGGTATGCCATCTTGGATGATAATTTGTATAGGTGATCATTCTCGCATCCCTGGACTTTATGTCTGAGCATCAAAGAGGGTGATTATGTACTCTAAGAGATTCATGAAGGCATTTGTAGCGCACATGAAGGTGCACAAGCAATAGCTCAAAAAGCTTTATTATAGGGATATTATTGGCCTACGATGGAGAAAGATGTTAAAGAGCTTGTTCAGAAATGTAATAAATGCCAACTATTCGGCAACATATTGCACCAAAAATCTGCCCTGCAAGTGCCCATTCACAGTCCCTGGCCATTTGCTCAGTGGGGAATTGATATCCTCGGCCTTTTTCCTTTAGCCACCGGACGGAGGAAGTTTTTGGTAGTGGCGGTTGATCATTTTACGAAGTGGGTGGAGGTAGAGCCTTTGGCTATAATTACTCCAGCAAACATTATAAAGTTTGTGAAGAAGGCTATAATTATAAGGTTCGGAATCCCACACACAATCATTTCTAATAACGACAAGCAGTTCGATTGCTTTTCCTTTAAGAGTTATTGTGCGTATTTAAATATCCAACTGTGTTTGACCTCGATATACCACCCACAGTCAAACGGTATGACTGTGGTGACAAATCGAACTATATTCGCTGGGCTAAAGAAGAGGCTGGATGATGCGAAAGATCTCTAGGTTGACGAGTTCAATAATGTTCTCTGGGCATACCTAACTTCCCTAAGAGCAGCGACGGGCCTTACTTCTTTTTCTTTGACATATGGGGCGAAAGCTGTCATCCCATGTGAGATTGGTATTCCAAGTGTCCGAGCTTCATCATATGACGCTGAGGAAAATGACGCAAATCTCTTGTTTCACCTAGATCGGTTGGAGGAAATCAAAGAGTCTGCCTAGTTGCAATCAACAATATATAAGCAGCGAATGTCATTGTATCATGATCGGAATCTTAAATCCCAGTCCTTTTGAGTTAGACAGCTCGTTCTGAAGAAAGTCCTTGCGGCTCATATGGCGTCTAGGGTCAAAAAACTAAGCCCGAACTGGGAAGGTCCTTATATGGTGCATGAAGTCAAAGGTGGTGCTTACAGATTGAGGGATCTCTTAGGGAAGTTACTCCCTCATTCTTGGAATATTTCCAATTTGAAGTTATATTTTCAGTAGTAAGCTCAGTTCGGCAGGTTTTCCACGAGGCCTTTATTTTGTTTAAGCTCATTTCGGCAGGTTCGACACAAGTATTATTTTTCTTTATTATTTGTAAGCTCATTTCAGTAGGTTCGCCACGAGCATTCTTTTTCTTTATTATTTGTAAGCTCAATTCGGCAGGTTCGCCAAGAGCATTCTTTTTATTTTATTATAAGCTCATTTCGGTAGGTTCACCATGAGCACTTTTATTTATTGTAAGCTCAGTATAGCTAAATCGCTATCCAAGCATGTCTTATTATCAATGAAAAGCTTAATTCGGTAAAATCTCCACGAGCATTCTTTTAATTTACCATTCTTTTTTTAATACTTTGTCAAATTTGTAAAAACTACACTTGTAGTAACTATATCATAATCCGAGCATACGAAACTACTCATACAGGCTTATGCAATAACTTTACAATTGATCAGTTTGGAAGAAAACTCATGCTATATATATTGAATACGAGTTACAATTCAGAAAATTACAAATCAAATGTTGGTAGTCCAGCTTTCATTCGCCAGGGTAAACTTCATCCAACCAGGACCAATCCATGTTCGGGTGTCGGTCCTTCACTGATTGAATCAGTTTACCGCTGAATGAAACACATTTGTCCGCTGCCAGGTCTATTGCCTGATACTTGAGCTCTGAACACCTCTGTTCTACCTTGACTTTTTCTTTATTCGAGGCTTCTTGTCTTTGCCACCCTTCCTCTAGGCTTAATTCAGCAGCCCAACTCTTCTCCTTTTCCTGGACTAAACGAGTTTCGGCAGCAGCGGCTCTTTCCTTGGCCTCAGCTACTTCGCTCCCCTAGGCGAGCATTTTCTTTTCTGCCTCTAGAGCCCGCTTCTCTATTGCCTCCAGCTTCGCTCTCGCCTCACCGAGTTAGTGTCGGAGCCGGGTCGCCTCTTTCTCCTCCTTTTTCCAGCCAAGGATAAGTTTGTTCATTTTGCCGATGGCCAATCCCGCCAGCATGCATCCCTAAATGAACAGTTACTGTATCAACAATCCTAATTATCGAGCATATAAGAATTATTGAGCTTTGTAACTTACCTCCACTTCGTGCATCTTCATGGCATTACTCAGCTGCTCGGCACTCATTTGCACCATTGGCATAGCTTCTGAGGGAATGCACGCTGTCTGGTGAATGAAGGTATTGAAGTTCGGGTTCTCCTTCGTCCAGGACTTCCCTTATCATTGCCAGAATTTGCGCACGCTGTCAGCAAGAGTCTTCAGCTCCTCAGCCCATGACTTTGGGTCAGGAGCATGTCCCTGATCCCTACTTCCGGAGGGGTGCTCAAAAGATTGGGGAGGGTGGTCGGGTACAACAATGGGAGATTGCAGGGGAGCCGCGGATAGAGGACTTTGGGCCGGAACACTTGAGCTCGATGAGGTTATGGGAGAGCTTGGATTCGGTGGTGCCAGGTGGCCTTCTGGCATAGCAGAAGGTCTTGGCGTAGCAGAAGGGCTTCCTCTAGGTTTCTGCCGGATTAGAGCTTCTCTTCATGGCTGCAAAAAAACAAACAATAAGAAATAGATTAGAATGCCAGGAAGAGAAATTAAGAAGTGTACCCTTTTTCTTTGAGCTCAGTTTAGGAGGTAGTGGAGGCACGCCGCACTGGAGTTGCAAGTTTATATCCGTCTTCTCTTTGGCCAGCTCCCTCCACTGAGCTAAGGTGATCTCCTCCTCATCACTGAGCAACAGGGGATTGTCATTCCTGTTTACAAACTGACCCCACTGAGTTCGGAAGGGGAAGCCCGATTCGCTTTTTATAACAAAGAATTGGTTCTTCCAGTTCTTTAGAGACTCGAGGTTCCCAGCAAATACCCCATATTCGGGACAGGATTGAATGTAGTTATGATCTTCCCCATTAGCCCGGAGTCTGACATTGTGGGTAGCTCATAAGAGACGAACAGTGAGGTCTATATCATGCTCAGTGGCCTAGTTTTGCAAAGCTGAGAGGTTGCGCCAAACGTTGGGATGCAGCTGCTCAATGGACATATCATAGAACTTCAAAAATTCAAGCTCAAAGGCAGTCAGTGGTCGGTTCACCCCGGCTTCGAAATCTGCCTCATAGACGATGAGTGTCTTCTTCCCTTGGATCTTAGCATTGGCCCTTGGAGAAGCGCCAACAGCACGCATCCTGTACTCGTAGGGAATACCAAGCTTCTCACTCAGCGTATTCATATCGCTGGGTTTCAAAACGGAGCTTATGCTCCCTGCCCTGGGAAGCCTCCTTGGTTCTTTTCTCCCTTCCTGTCTTCGTTGGCTGGTGCTGGGAGTATCGGGGGGACTTTGGGCAGTAAGCCCTTCCTCTACCCTCACTCTTTCAGTAGAGCTCTCAGAAGCACTCATGGTAAAAAGAGATGAAGAAAGAAATAGTACAAACCTAAAAATCTCAGAAAAGGCCTCGAAATAAGTCTGGACATAGCTGAATCAGGAGACACTTGGAGACAATTGCTTGCAAGAGCAGCAAATCTGGGAAATAGGGAGAAGAATATGCAAATCTGGAATGGTGAGATAGAAAAGAGGGAAAAGGTCAGAGAGATGAACAGTAAACTGAGAATCAAAAGCGTGAAAAAAAAAAAGCAAAATCCCTAAAATGAAATGAAATATATAGGCAGGATAAGCCAGTGATTATAGGACAAGTGACAAGTGCTGTGTGGTTGTGTCAGGGATCATTAAGTGAGGCGCGGGTACCGTAGCGTCACAATGATGGCATGTTAACTGCTCTAGCCGTCACTTTGCGTGAAACGAGGCATTGTCCTCTCCGTTTTTAACGTCTCACGCGCCTGACAGTTAACTTTTTGAATTTTTGGTTTACCGCCTAAATGACATAATTGTCATATACTTGGGGGGGGGGGGGGGGGGCTTATGATAGCCGGACACCCTTCAAGGAGTTCGGTTTCATCTTATCACCCTTCAGGAAGTTCGGTTTCGCCTTGCTCGTGAGCCCGGACAGTCGAATTGATCTAAAATCTCTCAATAACAGCTTAGTATTATCCAGTAGCTCGAGAAGAGCTCGTCTCCCGGGGTCATCAGGATTGTTGGAATCCTTCAAGGATTCCCACTACCTTGCAATGCGTTTTCTTCATGATCAATATTATCTAATCAGTGATTTAACCTTATCCAAACGGGAGTTTCCCTTATCTGATCAGGAAATATTCTTATCTATTTAGAATCTGAGTTCTGCTCCAGTTAGGATTCCCAACTCCAGCTTTATTGGGAATACCCGTCCCACGTGAAAAATGATTCATTTTTCAACACTGATTCCTAACTCTATAAAAGGAGGAATTCAGGTATTTTTTTTCTTGATTCTTTTACAGTTACAACACCATTATTATCGTCAATTTTTCTGACTTGATCGTCGGAGTATCTTTAATTGGAAACCCGCCGAAATTCTTTATTTTCAGGTGACCGTTTCAAGCTATTAGTTCAGGACTTTTGAATTGTTATCACACACACACACACATATATATAGTTTGTTTAAAGAGGATTAATTAGGTTTAGGATTTACAATGCTTGGAATTTTTACTATTCTTTTTTTTTTTTTCTAATTATTAAACAACTTGTTTGTGTTCCCTGTCATTGTAATTTTTTTTATTCTCTCTAATGAAAATCGATTATATTGATTATATGTTAACAAGTACATTATATTTAAAGATCAGATCTTTAAATATAATGTCTAAATGCGTGCATATTAATTTATCGTAAATAGATTTGTATTAAAGAGACGACTTGTTGAGCTGCCAAAAGAAAAATAAAATAAAATAAATAAATAAAATAAATTCGTTGGCAAGTCAAGAACTTTAAAAATATGGGTAAACAAAGTCAAAACATTTTTAGAGCCAGTTTGGCAAAACTTATGAAAACAGTTTTTTCAATTGAAAAAAGTTGTATTCCAAAAATCTATATGTTAAAAAGTAGATGACAGTTTGGTAAATAAAATTCAAAATGACTTATAAAATTAAAAATAGTTGTTAACTGTTTGGTAAATAAATAATTAAAAATGGCTTTTTAAAATAAAAAAATAAAAAATAAAAATAAACATAACATAAAAAAATAAAAATATATATATATTATTTTCTGAATTAATCATATATATTATTTTGTATGATAAAAAAAGAGAAGAGAAAAAAATAACATAATTATTTTTAACGTCAGATAATTTGGATGGTAGGATAAAACAAAGAGCAAAAAAAAAATATATTAGATATAATTGTTATTATGAAATAAAATAAAAGATATTTTTGTTTAAAAAATATTAAATATGCTGCCATTAAAAGCTGAAAATCAGTTTTTCTGAAAAACTTTAATTTCTAACTTTTTCTAATATGAGGTTTTTTCACTTCTCAGAAAATTAATTTTTCTAAAATCAGCATTTACCAAACATTTATTTTTGTCCCATAATCAGTTTTTTTTTATCAAATAAGCAGCTTTTTTGCCTTTCAAAAACAATACCAAACAGGCCCTTAGCTGTTTCCAAAGGAAATCAGGTGCATCATTGTCTACTTATAGTTTTATTGCATAAGATTTGTGGTGTGGTGTGATAGGGTGGGATATGGTATTCTAATTATTATTAATATTTTTTTTAAAAATGTATGATTTAATAGATTTTTTATAAGAAAAAGTGAAAAAAATAAAAGATAATTTTAATAAATAATATAAAGAATGATATTAGAATATATAAGAATATTTATTAAAATTAAATAAATGTAGTAATGAAAAAAAAATTATGTAATATTATCAATTTGATAGTTTAAAAATTTAAACCTGATGGAAAATTATACGCATATAATTTAATAGAGGTAACATTAAATAAATATACCTACCTCTTGTAGCGCAGAAACTAGTTGCGTAAGCGTCTACCAAGATCCCGTTTATTTTTGGTCACTGGTCCAGCTTTTACCCACTCGGGGTAAGAGCAGCTAGATCACAATTTAAATGCCCCTAAAAATAAGACAAAAAACCGTGAGTGGGAACGAGCAGCCTTGCGGCGTATACGTTTTCTCGTTACCAAATTATGAGGACCTCACCTCTATTTATAGAGGTCCTAAACGCTAGAGTCTTAACCATAGTCTAACTCAGACTCTTTTTGAGATAGGATTTGGTAATTTTAATTAGATTAAATAACTCAATTTAATTTGGATTGGATCTTTATCCAAATTAGAGTCATGGGCGTACCCAAACTCTATCATCTCCCACTCGTACATGACGGAACGCATTCCAGTCTTAATCTTCAGTTATACTGGCAAATAGATTGTGTGACCAGCATACCTCGAGAGCACTAGTGCTATACACCTGTTAGGGATATATAGCATCTCGTTAAAATAAGATCCTCTTCTTCATGCATGCCTAACCCTAGATTGCCTTCTCACATTCAATGTTTTATCTCATGATCTCATAAAACAATTTTCGTGTTCACTATTATGTTTCTACTCATAGAAACTATAATAGGCATGCCGGTAAACCACAAAACATTATGAAAGTGATCCAAAGGCTATCTTCCCCTCCTACTGTATGCCATCCATCATGATTCAACTCGTTTTTCTAGTTAGATCCGCCAGGCCTAAATTTTTCCCAGACCTCTTAGAAACTAACTAAGCTAGCCACATTGAACCATACTTCAGGGATAAGTTAAGGGTTCTAAGGGTCGAAATATAAATAGGGTCTCACAATAGGGAAAGTTGAGATCATTAATATTATTAAATTCCCATCCCTGTGGTCACATAAGCACATACGGTATAAAACATGTGTTATGGTGTTCTTTCCTTCCCTTAAAGGAGCGCATGTCTCACATTTTAATAATGTGTATATCAAACACCATACAGAAGCGTAAGGTTATGATGCACCGAAGCACCCAACTTTAGTCCGCTTACTTAAGGACTACTTCTGGCTTTTTAGACAGAATATGGTAGTTACATATAACTGACCATCGGATTTCATACAATCCTTATTTTGGATCTCTATCCAAAGCATACCACTTTATGTATGTCTTTATCTCACACCTTAACAAGACTCATCTTGTAATTTCTGCAAGACGACATTTTTATTTTGAACAGGCTCTCGAGCATTCTCATATGTTCAAAAATTGCCTCATCTTAGTCTTTGCCAACTCATTGACAAAACTAAGGTAAACACCCTTGTGAGTGGGCTACTTCTCTGTCCGACATGCTCAATCTCATATCAATAACAGTAAATGTTTACACATAAACATTCACACTCATGTATTGCCATCAATGAACTTTAGTTATTATTTGCAAATAATAACGTTAAGGGATTATATAAAATATAACAGTACCAATTATATTCTACACAAACCTCGAGATCTAATGTATTTCTCAAAACACATTTCTCGTTACAGGTTTACTTAATGGATCTGCATGCGTAGAAACGTACTGTAAGTTTAGTTCTCCTCGTGCAACAATATCTCTCATATATTGATACTTAATGTCGATATGCTTAGCTCCACTATAAGCTATAACGACTGACTGTCACTAATACCTTTGAGACAGTTACTCTTAAATGGCTCACAAACCATTTCAACCAAACTATCTCCTGTACTGCAATTGAGGAAGTGACAAATTCAACTTCCACTATTGATGGGGCTTCTCAAGTTTAATTCTTGTTACTCCACGAGATGGCACTCTTGCCAAACAAGAATATAAAACATGGAGTGGATTTCCTCTCAGCCACATCTCCTGCCCAATCAACGTCTCTGTATTCTCTCAATGCAGATCATTTTATTGAAAATAGAAAGAATATTCTGCAGTACCATTAGGTATATAAGTATTCTTTCAATTGCTTCCAATGTGCTTTGCCTGGGTTAAATTGATATTTATTAACCATGCTCACTGCATAGTATATATCATGTCTTATATACAACACTGTATACATAAGACTACCCAAGGCACTGTCATATATAGAACGCTCCTCATACGTTCAATTTTTTCTGACTTCATAGGACACACATCTTTGCTGAGAAACTAATTCCTGGCAATGGGGTTATCTATGGGTTTGCAGTTCTGCATATTAAATCACTCAAGGTCTTTGTTGGTATACTTCTCTCAAGAAACAGACAACAATCTTCTTGAATGATCTCTCTTGAAATCTTAACTTCAAGAATGTAATATGCATGACCCATTTCATTTGTCTCAAAGTTGGACGATAACCAATCTTTGATTTTATTTATGTACCATTTATCATTTTCAGTTTTGAGTATGCCGTATACATACAATGCCAAAATGATAAATTCATTTTCAGAGCTTTTACTATAAACACAATTATCTTCATCAATCATGCTGAACACGTTCGACATGATTCTATGATGAAGTCTCAAGCACCATTGTGTTGAAGACTATTCAAGGCAATAGATTGAACGCATCAATCAGCAAACCTTATGTTCGCTGCCTTTTCCGATGAAATGTGTAGATTGTTTCATCCATTTCTCCATTGAGAAAAGCAGTCTTTTCATCCATTTGATGAAGCTCTACGTTCAAACTCGCCACTATGGCTAGAATGAACCTTATGGACGTAAATTTTATTTACAACAGATGAGAAAGTCTACTCATAGTCAATCTCTTCCTATTGTATGAACCCCATAGTGACTAGCTGAGCCTTATATCTTTCGATACCTCTATCAGCCTTTCGCTTTACTTTGAGAATACATTTATTCTCAATTTGTGTCCTTCCAGTAGATCAAATAGTTCTCAAACATGATTTGATCTTATGGATGCCATTTTCTTTTCCATTGCTTTAGTCCATTTTTCTCTTAAATGGGCATGAAAAAGCCTTTTGAATATTTTTATGCTTTTTCTTGTCTTGGGGAATAACTAAAAGGGCTTCATTCTAGCCTTCGATTTTTCAAATCGTCAGCATGAAACACTTATCTTTTTAGATTTTTGCAGTTCTGAATCTTGGTGAACATGTCTCATATATTCATCGTGATTCGTAATGCTCCCACTGAGATTATGTTCCATACTCCCATTGGAGTCAGGAATACCGTATTCTTTCCTTCCACTGGAGTCAAGAATACTCCCATTCATATCAGGTCTCGAACATCCGGATCGTTTGGAGGGTGAGGGTCTTAACCTTCTTCCTCTGAATCCCTCCCACTCGGATGGAGTGATCCTGATATTCTCTTCCTGAGTTTAATAGAAAGTGAAATCTTAATTCACTTCGCCCAACTTCGAAATTTATTCTCTTAAAAATATGACGTCTAGTGATTCAAATTCTGTCATTATGCCATTTTCTTACTGACCCACGAAAATGTATCATTTTGATACTTAAGAATATCTCACATAAATACTCTTTTACCTCTTGGTCTCATATTTACCAAATTGAGGTATCATGGACGTAAGCATTATAACCCAAAGGTTGTAAATGGCTTAGGTCAGCTTGTCGACCAGTTCACAACTCATAAGTTATGATAATGATAGATTTAGAGGGCATATAGTTCAGAACATATGTGACAGTTAATAAAACATCTCCCCAATAGGAGATAGTCAATTTGGCTCTGTCATCATAGATCTAACCATATATAGGAGAGTCTTATTTCTCCTTTTCTCAACACCGTTTTGTTGTGGATTTCAAGGAATGAACAATTGATATTCAATCCTTTTCCATCACATGAAACTTTAAGTTTATTTGTAAGATATTACTGACCTCTGTCAGTTCTTAAAGCTTTAATCTTCTTATCTAATTGATTCTCAACTATACTCATATAAGTCTTGAAGCAACACAATATTTCTGACTTGTGAGAAATCAAATAGACATGACCATACCTAGTACAGTCATATATAAAAGTGATGAAATAGTAGGCCTCATGCCTCACCCTCACATTCATTTGACCATATTCGTCAGAATGGACTAACTGCAATGAAAATTTGGCTTTAGTTTCTTATTCGAATGATTTTCTAACTAGTTTTTTCTTTTAGGCAATGCTTACACGTAGGCAATTCAAACTTATTTAAATCACTTATTAAGCCTATTTTAACTAACCGACTCATTCGGTCTTGTTAAATATGGTTTAATTTAGCATGCCATAATTTCACATTATTCTCATAACAATGTGAAAAATAATAAATTAAAGGAAAAATTGTCATGGTCCAGATCCATAACCAAAACCATAATAGAAATCATTCAAGTATAAGCATACACTGTTATCCTCAAAATATAAATTGAAAACAAATTTCAATAAGTAAGAACAGAACCTAAATTTCATAACAAAGGTATCTTGATCCCTTGTTACACGGTCCATTAGTTCTAAATCTATCACCCACATAAAGATGAAATTCAGAACTAGATACATAAATTTCACTCACTCTTGAGTCAGAATAGTGTATCTTTTTAGGTATAATGCATCTCTTGCATAATGTCATTTCTATAGGCAATTGAAACATTTCACTCTTGAAAAGTTTATCTCCTTTTTGCCTTTGGACCTTACGTGATTCTATTCCTTTTACTTTTCAGGCTCTCAAGCCTTTTCTTTATCCCTATTGATGAAGCTTATTATCTTGTTCTAATAAGAACTCATTCTATTGGAACATGACTATGCCATATGACATTGACCTTAATCACTGTCAGACGGCCCCTTTTAAGCTTCAAATAACAAGTGACATCCTCAAATGTCTTTTTGCTTATTTATGTGAGTTAGTTGCATCCTCACATGCTACCAACTCTTGGATAAAGAATGGATAACAGTTTGGACCTTCTACTCATTAGTCACTTATGACTGAGTTCACTAAGCTCACTTTTCTTTTCATCTCTCTTAGATGTTTTCGCATCGATTAATCAGACTTTTCTGATATATATCAAATTTGATCTACAATGATCGGAGCTTATTCAGAGTCACATCTCTGAACTTCTCCTGCAAAGTGATCCACAGATCCATTGCATTTTGATACTTACGAAATTGCTTAGTGATGTGATGCAACATAGGCATCTTGGTTCTGCTTATGCTGGGATATAGCATCATTCTCAGGTTCAGCCATAACCGAACTTGAGGATTTAAGAGCCTCTTGCTCTTCAAGCACATATTGGATCTTTGTATTCCAGATTTCATAATTATAACTTGGAAGCAGCATCCATTAAAATCCTATGATCTCAAATGGAACAATGTTGCATATATTTAAAAGAGATAAAGCAAAACATGCAATTTACTATACACTTGAAATAATAACCTAATAAAGTTTTCTATTAGACTCAAATTCGAAAAGTATACTTAGAGTATCAATTACCTTCTAAATTCTAATGTCCAACTTTATAGGTTAAGATTTCATATATAGTAAATCAGAATTATTGAATTATTTAAGTTCTTAAACTTTTGAGGGATATTTTATTGGTTTTTATTTTATTAAGCCTCTACTTAATAAACATGCAAACATTTTACTCATAAAATATTGTAAAGGCAATTAACATTTTTAAAATAAACACATTTATTGAAAAATAATTAAAATCCATAAAAAAATAAACTCATTCATTCAACCGATAAATAAATCCAATAATTCTCTAATAAGACACACATGTCAAATAATAATAATAGGAAACATAAATCCTATAAAATCAAACACTAACTATAATTGACACTCATGTCAATTAATCTAGAAAACTAGATCTCCTCAAGACCTTCACAGACACAGGGACTGATTTTTTGACCAACTTCATCAATTCATAAGGGAACTCATAAGTTCGTTGATGAAGCCATGGACGATACACTTTATGTCCACTTCTTAATTTCATCACAGATGCAATGTTACTCCTCAACACTCCTCTTTTAGCAACTCAAACCAAAAAATGGATGATAGATTTCTTATAAACTCAATCTTATATGTACCAAGTAATTTCCAAAAGCTCTCTCAGGACTGGATGATATTCAAAAGATTTAACCAACACTTTGATTTTATCTCTGTCATCCCTTACTAAGCTTAAACCTCCAATCCAAATGCACTCCTGCATTTGTTCATGCATCGTCAATATATGATGCACTATAGCATCAATATCATCAGTTCGAATGATCCTCCACATTCTCATTTTGCTTAGTGAACGCACTCTTGTATTTCTTAAAGCAATCCCATGCGGGGTTTTAGGAATCATATGTGTCCTTATCATCATTTCTGAAACACATTACAGAAATTCAAATGGTTAATACACTCATGTATAAACACATATGATTGAAACACATTTTAATCAACAAATAAGGATAAAAAATCACATAAATTTTTTTTCAAAATATTTTAAAAATAGAAAACTCATTTTCCATAATTATTTTATAATATTTATTTCAAAAATAAAAAAAAAATATTTTATGGTCATAAAAAAATTTTAAAAAATAGACCAAAAAATCAGAAATATTATGAAAAATATTTTCCCAAAAAAATAGAGCTGATTTGGAGGCCGGAGAAGCTCCCACACGCCGACACGCGTCGTCGAGAGGGTGGGGGACGCGCTCACGCGCCCCCACGCGCCACACGCGCGTCTTCCCCTGGCCGGACACGTGTCAACACCACAGTGTGACACGTGTCCAACTCTTATTGGTCCACGTGATGCCCACGTGGCACCATGTGGACACGTGTCATGCCACGTGGCAGTTACATGGCTTGACACGTGACAGACTCTGATTGGTACACGTGGACGATGATGACACGTCATCATGACACGTGTCAGGTCCCAGCCTTGCCACGTGTCGACCCCCTATTGGTCCACCTGGCGCCCACGTGGCACCAGGGGACACGTCGGATCCACGTGGCATGACCTCAGTCTGCCACGTGGCTCACGATGATTGGGCCACGTGTCAAGGACGCGTCATTCCTTGACACGTGTTTGCGCGCGTGTGGGCCACCGCCCACGCGTACGCGCTCAACGTGTGGTGGCGCGTGCAAGCCACCTTCCCGGCTGATTCAGCTCTCCGGATTTCGGCCGGCCGGGAATTTTCGGGGTCTGTGAACACAGTGGAATTGTCAAAATAAAAAGTCCCAATTTTTAGACTAGCGTTTCGAATATTCAATTTTATCCCTCGGATTTCGGTGTACACATACACGGAATTGAGCCAAAATATACACGCATATATATTTTTCACACAAAAATTAAATTTTTGTTGTGATTAATGCATCCCAGATCTAATAATTTTGCACATAAAATTTTAGATCTCTTTAGCCACATGCCAGGACACAAAAACAACGGCTCTGATACCAATGATGGAAAATTATACGCATATAATTTAATAGAGGTAACATTAAATAAATATACCTACCTCTTGTAGCGCAGAAACTAGTTGCGTAAGCGTCTACCAAGATCCCGTTTGTTTTTGGTCACTGGTCCAGCTTTTACCCACTCGGGGTAAGAGCAGCTAGATCACAATTTAAATGCCCCTGAAAATAAGACAAAAAACTGTGAGTGGGAACGAGAAGCCTTGCGGCGTATATGTTTTATCGTTACCAAATTATGAGGACCTCACCTCTATTTATAGAGGTCCTAAACGCTAGAGTCTTAACCCTAGTCTAATTCAGACTCTTTCTGAGATAGAATTTGGTAATTTTAATCAGATTAAATAACTCAATTTAATTTGAATTGGATTTTTATCCAAATTAGAGTCATGGGCGTACCCAAACTCTATCAAAACCATATGATAACCATACTATACTTATGAAATAATTATCTTTCTAAATAGTCATTTGACTAGTATATATTATATTCTCCTCGTTTCATTTTAAGTGATTTTTATTTTATTTTATTTTGTTTTACTTTATTTTTTTAAAAAAATTTGAATTTTTTTTATTTAATATACATTATTACACTTAATAAATAGATAAATCTAATCTTAATTATATAAAAATTAAATGGTTACTTAAAATTAATAAAAGATAAATTAATTAATTATTAATAATTTTTTATAAAATTAAAATTTTTCGATCATTCTTTTAGAGTGTGTTCAGAGTGAATTTTGTTTTTAGCTTTTCTTTTTTAAAAATAAAATAAAATAAAAATGCATTCGTATAAATTTTGGTTTTTTGTTTTTATTAAAAAAAATATAGAATGTGTTTTAAAATAAAAAAAAAAACCCTTAAACCATAAAAAGTGGTTTTTAGGGTGGGTTTTGTTTATAATTTATTTTTCTTATTTTCATTCCTTAATTTATAAATTTTATATTTTTACTTATAAAATTACAATTTTACTTTTATATTCTTATTTTGATTACAAAATTGCCGTTTTACCCTTCTATTTTCCATTTCCTTCATATTTACATTTTTGTCATTTTTGCTACTAAAGTTCCATGTTTTACTAGATTTACCATTTTACCATTTTAAAATCTCGTCATTTTGGCAAATTACTATTTTAATCCCTAAAGTTTCATCTTTATAACAAAATTACCATTTGGTCTCTAAAGTTCCATTTGATATAAATGCAAGTCAATTTCGTCAAGTGAACAGTATTCGAAATGAAATAGTGCATATATTGTGGTTGAATTATAATAACTGATATTTTTATTGTTATTTTTTCTTAAATAATAATTGATTTTTCATATTATTGTGAATTTTTTAATGAATTTGAATTTCATTAAATATTTATTATTCAATATTAATAATTAGATAATATATATGCATAATATCTATTAATGGATATTAAAAATATTGTAATTAAAAATTGTGATGCCATTTTTAAATTTAAAAAACAGTTTTTGAAAAATAAATAACAAAAATTAAAAATGATTTTTAAATTTTAAAAAATTAAAAATAAAAAATATACAATTTTACCTAATGTTCCCTTAATTTTGAAATTACAGTGAAAGAGATAATTTAAAACGTGAATGAGTGCGTGCCATTAGCATACTATCTCTCGTGATGATTTAAAACAGATAAATGTTATTATCGGCCCCAATGGCTCCATTGCTTTTATGTAAGTGCTGACGTTGGTCAGTTTTTTCTATTGAAAAATATTTAGAATTAATAATCTTAAAGAAAAAGGTGACGTCACGTGAGTTCCAAACACCTGACGTGTAATTCAAATCAACCGTTGAAAAAGTAATAATCAGGTGCGACCATGCACAGTTTCGTAACACATACATTTCCACTCACATTGGAGGGCTTTTGGCCCAAGCAAGACTTTACACACGTGGCATTATTATAATTGTTCAGTGAATCAGTTCTGTATGTGAAGATCAGTATTGACCACCAAAACAAATTCAATAAAAAAAAAAAAAACCGTCAACCCAAAGGAGGCATTGAGCCGACTTCCGAATAGAGACAAGGAGAATGACGGAAGCAGTGACAGAATTCATGCCACGTGGCAGATTTCAATTACAGGATGACACGTGGCATTGTCAATGGCAGCGGTCAGACAGAAAAGAATTGACAAAACGCACGTTTTATTTATAAAGATAGGACCCACCTTGAAAAATAAATAATTTTTGTTTTTGAAAAATAATGTTTTTGTTCTATCCCACTATAAAAACCTTAGTTTACCATTTCAGCTACCCCAACTTCAAAATCTCCAGCCAGCAGGGGCGGCATTAAAAGAAAGAAGAAACAAGAAGGATATTTAGAAACAGGAAGAGAAATCTACAGATCAAGAGAGAGGGAGAGAGAGAGAGAGAGATAAAGCTTAAAGTGGAAATGAAGGGAGCAGAGATAGAGTTGCCACCTGGGTTCAGATTTCACCCCACAGATGATGAACTGGTGAATCATTACTTGTGCAGAAAATGTGGGGGGCTGCCTATTTCTGTTCCGATTATTGCCGATATTGATCTTTACAAGTATGATCCTTGGCAGCTTCCAGGTACTTTTTTTAAAAATTCTCTGTTCTTGGGTGATTCTGCAAATGATTAGGTTTGAATTTTGAAATGGGTTTTAATTTGAATGCAGAAATGGCTCTTTACGGTGAAAAAGAATGGTACTTCTTTTCTCCAAGGGATAGAAAATATCCAAACGGTTCAAGACCCAACAGGGCAGCTGGAAGTGGATATTGGAAAGCCACGGGAGCAGATAAACCCATTGGTCGCCCCAAAGCTCTTGGCATAAAGAAGGCGCTCGTCTTTTATGCTGGTAAAGCTCCTAAAGGTATCAAAACCAACTGGATTATGCATGAGTATCGTCTTGCCAATGTCGATAGATCTGCTTCTGGAAACAAAAAAAATCTCAGGGTAATTAATTAATTAATTAATTACAAAGTTTGTGATAATTATAATGAATATGTATTTATATATATCAGCTAGCAAAGCAGCTAATAGTTCCTTTTTATCTCTCATTTATACAGCTTGATGAATGGGTATTATGCCGATTATACAACAAGAAAGGAAGCATAGAGAAACATTACTCATCGTTTGATCGAAAACAAACAGAGTACCATGAAATGGAGGAGGAAGACCAAAAACCCAACATCTTAGTTTCTGGAACTTTATCACAACAACAATCTCCATTGGTACACTCGATGTTCAACAATTATGAGTTGGACAATTCTGATTCAATACCCAGGTTGCATACGGACTCAAGTTGCTCTGAGCACGTGCTATCCCCCGAGGGGATCACGTGCGAGAAAGAGGTGCAGAGCGAACCCAAATGGAGTCAGCTAGAAATGAATGCTCTGGATTTTGGTATGAATTACGTGGATGGATTTGAAGATGACCCTTTTGCTTCTCAAATTCAGTTTCAAATGGATCAACTGTCACCCTTGCAGGACATGTTCACGTTTCTACAGAAGCCATTTTGAATTTCAACCCATTTTTTTTAATAGAAAAAAAAATTCCACATTTTTTTAGTTAATTAATTTGATATTAGTGTGTGGGCCCAGACAATCTACTATCTGCGACGGGCATGTGCCCGATGGTCGGTTTATGGTGGCAGAGCGGAAAGAGGACGACGGGCCTACTGCCTCATGTTAATATATGTGATAGTTTCTTTTAGGAAAATTGTATTATGCCAGGTGTATAACGATTTATTTGATTTTATTAAAAAAAAAAGCCCTTTCAACGTGTCTAATTCTGATTGCGACAGATATAGGCTTTAGTGGATGAACCAGCAGCTGTTCAAACTTTAAACTTGGAAAAACGTTCAGATTTATTTGTTTGAGTTGGAAATTCTGGCAGAAGAACAGCCACAACAGCAAGTTGTATTTGGGTTAAACTGTCCAATCATTGACAGTTCAATTCTAATATTTATATATGTATAGAGAGAGAGAGAGAGAGAGCAAATAGTTGTGCTCCAGTATATTGCATGTTAATTGTAAATCACCAAGTACACATTATCCCCAATTATAATTGTTGGGGTATAGCCTTTTTACAGCATGCATTGACAAAGCATATCTGAACAGAGTATTCTTTACAGGAATATATACTTGCTGATAATAGAAGTTAGATGATACTGCTTTTGATCTTGGGAAGCTTATCACAATTGGCAGGGGCCCATCCAATCACTTGCTTCTCATTGTTGTAAATCACCATTCTGTCTAGCATTGATATGTCTAATGGAATAAGCACCGACAAAGTTAGTTGAGATTTAGGCTTATAATTTGTTTTCATTTCCAAGTTTCAGTTTAAACATATAACACATACCTCCAATCACATTCAAATCTCGTAGCCCTACTTCAGTGCCATTTAGAATTCCCAAACAAGCATTTCCCTTGTACTGGTAAGCAAGCAGTAGTAGTCAGCAATCCAAATATATAGCAAATAGGGGTGCTCAAATATGGTTTGAGGGGTTATAGTTGAGTTTTGATACAACTCAGTTACAAGATAAGTATGAGGCCAAAACTCAAATAGAAGCCATCAAACTTAATTTGAACACCTCTAATGACAATGGTTACTTGTGGGAGGTACTAAGACAAAGAAAGCAAAGTAATAAACGGTGGACTAACTGATATTATAAGATATGCTTCTGGGGGAAATTCAAACTGAGTTGTAACTCTCCCACCACTTGTGAAGCTCAGTGCAAAGGTCTTGAAGTACTTCTTGACATCACGTACACTTTTAAAAGGTTTCCTCCCTTTCCAACAAAGTGGTAGAGTTTGATCCTCTTCTGCTTCTTTTAAGGGCTTTCCTGATAATATTCTCTTCAACTGTAGGCAAATATGGCATGGATTTAAGAGATTAGGATTAGCAGATGGATTTGAAATAGTCTATGCTTCCTACGAAGTTGATGGAGAAATATTTGTATGGAAAGAAGCATCATTTTTCTTTTTAGTTTGCTAAAGAACTTCGCATATTGTTTTCCTATATTTACAGATAATGATAATATCTTGCAATAAACATAAACATGTGCAATGTTTGCTTAAGTATTGCCATTGCAAATGTCGAGTGTGATGTTAATATCTAAAATGCGTTTGCTTCCTACTCACAGAAAATAGTAATCCTTGATAAGCCTGTGAATTCAGGTAAGTGTATGAGCTCCCACTGTCAAAAAGCACAGGGAGATTTCTGATTCCCGTAAATTTTCCATCAAATATCAATTCTGCCAATCCAGGTGAGTAGTGCTTTCTGGCACAAAAGATGAGTGGAACATGAGATAACTTAAAATAAAATAAAAATATAAAGTTAGAATCTCAAGAGATGAAAGGAAAGTGGAAGATTCTTGTTACGAATGATCGCGTGACATCGGTGTCCATGATATTCGAGAAGAATCATAAATGTCTTCTCCAAAGAAAAGAAATCCTCCGCCACGCCCACTAAAACAGTGGCCAATCACATTTTGCACCAAACCCTGTTTGCTAAGCTGTGATGGAAGGCTAGATAGTCCCCTACCCAGCCCAAGTATTCCATCCAAAGGATGAGAAGATCTACCTGGTAACTGATCATATCCACAGCTGTAAAACATAAAAGTATAACTACAAATGACCCTACAAATAATTTTTATCTACCAAGTTGCTTATAAATCAACTGTAGTATAATGACTTTACAACTCATTTCCATCTACCAAGTTAATTACAAATCAATTCTAGCAAATGACTTTACAAATCGTTTCCATCTACCAAGTTAATTATAAATCAATTCTAGCAAATGACATGTATTGTTTTCTTGACACGAAGAACCACAATGCAAAATCAAAGAATCGAACTTTTCACTTAAAAAAATGAAACAAATCCAATAAAATCATGGGAAAGGTGAAGCATTGAATCATCCAAGTTGCATCAATTTCTAAAGTTCGGATATCTTTATTTAGCCATGAAATTTGGGTATCTAATTCCTCACCATTGAACGTGGTGATTGCTGTACTATTGCCATTGCAATTCATTCATTCTCAAAGTCTTTCCATGACTGATATGCAACATGAACTAAACTTGCCCTAGTAGTTAATTTTATCTCATGCAAAGGGCTGTCTATGGACAAGAAAATAGTGAAAAAATTTAAAAAACAAAATAAAAAATTAAGAAGAAAACCCGAGGGCCAGAAGAGGATTAAGCCGCTTTCCATTAGTGGAGTTGAGAAGAAAGACATCTTTGACAAGAACACCAAGGGAAGAACCACCATCTGCATATTCAACTTCATAATCACACTGATCTGGGTCTTCACATTTCTGATCACCACGCAATGAACCACATATGGGGTCCTTACAAACCACTAGCTTGTTACTGGGTCGGTACAGAGGATGAGGTGCCTACAAAGGTCAACACAGACATTTAAATATTTTCATAGCAGCAAAATAAAATTTTATAGGTCTCAACATTCAGGTGTTTACTTTTGAAATGATGAGAGAGAGACGCTTATTGAAATGATTTCATTTGTAACATCACAAATTAGTTGGATTGGGTACGGCATTATCATGTTGAAATTTACGAAATCAACAATAATATTGGAAGAACAACCAAAAAACTGGGTGTAAAAATTCAAACATACCGACGATGTTAAGAAATGAATGTAAAACGGAAGATTGTCAAAGAAAATAAATAAATAAATACAGAAGAACAACAATGGGCTTTACCTCAGTACATTGGCGACAGGGAGCATCACATTGAAGCCATGTGAGATCACTTCCTGTGTCCACATCAAGAAAGTAAGGCTTTCCTGGTTGCCCTATATTAACTGTAACGTTGTAGTATCTGCAACATTTAACTCTCATCTTACAAACAAATATATATAATCACTGATGAAACAGTGTAACAGAATCGCCATACACATTTTCTTTTTAGCATAATTATATTTTTATCTATATTTTCTATGTACGTACCCAGCGGGATAAACATTCCCATGAAGTTGAAACACAATGGATGACCCCACTCTGTTGAACACCATTGACGACGTCGTTTCTTCTGGCATCATTGCCTTTCTCCACCTTTGCTGCTTATCATTACTAGAAGCAGCTGACGACCCCAAAAAGCTAAATAGAAGGACCAACAAGGCCACTACTTTCCATTTTCCCATCTCTCGCCCCGTATCTGATATAATTTCAGTGTATAAAATGAATGAATTAGATTTTTTGGTGCCGTATGATAAGTGTTTGTTAAAATGACTGAATGGAGACGAAGAAAGGACAAAGTCAAGAATTAATTGGAGTGGGTTTATCAGTTCATGTATGTCCAAAATGGGTGTTTATTGGTATTAAAGCATTGAAGGTGACTTACAGAAGTGGATTGGTATTTGAATGGAGAGTTGAGGGGGAGTTTGGGATTTTGCTTCCCAGGTAAGCATTAGTTAACATGGGGGAATTGGCATTGCTTGCTTCGCATCTTTAATTGGTTTTCCCTTTTTCTTTCAACATACGATATTTGGGAACATTTTAACTTACAACTTTGGATTTTAGATATCTTCTAATTGTGTGTTTCCTCAGTTCTTGTTTATTCTTTTCCTCGCTATGATATATAACACCTGATCCCTTAATTTGTAAAATGGAAATACAATAGCCCATTTTTCACTTATTTCTCACAAATTAAAGAACTAGATCAATTTCCAACGTGTTAATTAATATTAGATAAAATTTTCAAAATCTTAAAAATAGAAAAATAGAAAAAAGCTCATTGAGGCATCCACATCATCATTCCTAATTTATTACTAAAAATTCCTTCATATAGATATATAAATAGGTATGGATTATTATCCTTAATTTTCCATTTTTGTTGTCAATTTTTATTTCGAAATTAATTAATTGGAAATCACAACAAACCTTCATACAAATTTTGTCACCAAAGACAAGAGTACAAGCAAGATCCTTGTAATTTCCTAGTTTTGGCCATAAGTCCACAACAGCCAACAGACCAGTCATCTAGCTGATGACTTGTAACACGTTCTACTTTTGTTAGTTCAAGTTTAGAGTTTCTAAATTAAAGGCAAAAAAAAAAAGTCCGATATGTAAAATACTTTAACTAGCACCGGTTTGCCAAATTAACCATAGTATTTCTCAAAGCTTCTTTTTAACATCACAATTAATAAAAGGTTAAACCCATTTTCGGGTTACTAACTTTTAAAATTTATACATAGATCATTTTACAGAAAACAAAAAATAAAAGAGAGCCTGCCTTTACTTATAAAATAAGGCCTAATATATATTCAATCTCTCAAATTTGTCCAACTAATTTACTCAATCTCCTGTACTTTACGGACAATTACCCGATTCATTAAACTTATAAGAACGAGATATGTTAGCCCACTTTTTCACTATATGAAACGGTAAAAAACCAACCCATGAGGCCACTGTATCTTGTTTTTATAAATTAAGGAAGTTAGGTGGTTGCTTGTAAAGTTTAGGCAGCTAAGTGAATAATTTAGAAAAATTTGAATAACTAGATATTAGACCTGATAATTTTTTTATTCAATTTGAAAACTTGATATGAACTGGCTTGAAAAAGTGACCTGAACTTGAATTTGGAGGAAACTCGAATGATCCCAAAAATTTAGAATCGAATCCAAAATTCGAAAAATCTGTCAGAAAACACCTGAAATCCGACTTGAATCCATGATCTGAATTTTTCAATTAAATTTTATTTTTTCATATTAATTTATAAATTATATATATATATATATACACACACGCACACACACTTTAAAAATATTATATATATATATACATATACACACATATATTTATTTATATTATATTAAATCTATATTATTTTATTAATATTTAATTTAAATTTTTTATATAAAAATTAAATATAATTACAAGAAAATATTTAATTTTTTAAATTTTGAACAGTAAATAAAAGATAAAAGAAAAAGAAATAAAAAAATTCAAATGAGATCGAATCGAAATTCAATACAACGTCATTTATATACATATATATTGCCATAATTTCAAAATTTCTAACTGCTCGACTTTTTCTTCTCTTCGGCATCAAAATGACATAATTTTACTAATAGTTTTGATGGTTCAATTTTAGTGGTTTCTAAATATTGAAATCAAATCGATATATCCAACTTTTTATTTCAAAATCGAACTGAATACACCAAATTATTTTGACCCGGTTCTATTTTTGATCCAATTAAATACGGTATGGCCTGGTTTGATTTTCAATATGATTTTTTAGTTCTAATTAAAATCCTATCCAAAAGAATAGTAACCTGATTGGAAAATGATCCGAAAAAGTGACGATCCGAAAAACCCGAACCTCGAATCCATATGATTTGACTTTTTTTTTAATAATACCATCATAAGATTAAGTTCAAAGTTAATTCAAATAATTAATTTCATATTTTAAATATGTACTTTATGTACTCTATTTAACGCTGTGTACATACCGATTAACTGATACAGTAACAATTTTTATTAATTAATTTATTAATTTTGATTAATCACTATATCAGTTTCGATTTTTATTTGATATTTTTGGATCAGTTAGCAAATATATTTTGATTATCAATTAAAATTTTTAATTTATAAATTTAATAAATTATACAAATTCTTTTTAGTGGTTGAAAATGCTTCAAAATAAAAAATACAAGTCAAATATAATATCAATTAAAAAATAAAAAATAAAATTTTCATAATAAATTGTAAGAATTAAATATAAATAACATGAAACTAACAATAGACTATTTATTATCCACGTATAATGAATAAATGATTGTAATAAAAAAATAATTTCAATGTTTGACTAAAAATATGAATTATAATATTCTCAAAAAGAAAAATGTATTATAATGATATTTTAAAAAGTCATATATCATAATATTAATAAAAATAACAAAATATTAAAAATTTTAAGTGTAAAAATTAAAATATAAAATATAAAATACATATAATGGTTAACTGTCATTTTTCAAAAATATAAACCAAAATTCTAAATCATCAGTTTTGATAGAATTTGCGTACACCCATGACTCTAATATGGATGAAATTTCATATCCAGATAGAATTGAGTAATTCAATTTGGATGAGATTACCCAATCCTATCTCAGAAAGAGACTGAGTTAAATTAGAGATAAGTCTCTAACTTTTAAGATCTCTATAAATAGATGAGAGATATTAGAATTTGGTAACGATAAAACGTATACGCCGTAAGGCTGCTCGTTCCCACTCACACTTGTTTTTGTCTTGATCTTTCAGGGGTTTTTAGATTGTGGAATAGCTGCTGTTATCTCGCACGTGGGTAAAAGCCAAGCCAGTGACCAAAAATAAAGTGGATCCTTGTAGATGCTTCCGCAATGTGTTTCTGTACTACAACAGGTATGTACCATTTTGTAATGTTATCTCCATATAAATTATATGTGTATAATTTTTCCATCATTGGTATCAGAGCTGTTGTTTGCATCCTGGCATGTGGCTAAATAAATATAAAATTTTATTGTAAAATTATTAGATCTAGGATGTATGAAACATACAAAAAATTTATTTTTTGTGTGAATAATATATATGTGTATATATTGCAGCTCAAGAATTGTGTATGTGCACCGCAATTCGAGGAGATGGACGTGAGTGTTTAAAATGGAAAACTAGAAGTAGGGATTTTTAATTTTTGACCTCACCATTAGAATCATAAACCTAAACCCCCCCCCCCCCCCCCCCGGCCGAAATTCGCAAGAGTGAATCCGATGGGAAGGTGGTGCGTGGTGTGCACGCGGCGCCACACGTAAGGCGCGTGCGCTTGGGTGGTGGCCCATACGCATGTAGCCACACGTCAATAGTGATGCGTTACTGCTGACACGTGGCCTAATAGCATCACGCCATGTGGATGGTGTGTGCCACGTGGTCGACAGGTGGCCCAATGAGGGGGTGACACATGGACAATTGAGGTCATACCATGTGTCGTGCCACGCATTAGGTCATGACATGTCATTATCAACATGTGGCCCAATGGGACGATGCCATGTGTATGGCAAGGATGGGCCATGTGGACAGTGACGTGTCACTGTCTGACATGTGGCCCAGTGTGTTAGTGCCACATGGCTGGTGACGTGTCACAAGGGTGCCACATGGCGCCAGGTGGACCAACAAGACACAACCACATGTCGTGAAGGAAGTCTGATGTATCGACACGTGTGTGGACACATTGACCAATGGGCCAATGCCACGTGGTAGGATAGAGGGATGCACGCGTGGTGGCAAATAAGCACATCTGAGCTCTCTCTACCGGTGCATGAGGGCGCGTTATTCATTGCCCGGCCACCGAATCAGCTCTGTTTTTTGTCAAATAAAAATTTCAAATTATTTTTGATTTTTTTGTCATTTTTTTAAAATTTTTTGATGACCATAAAATTAAATTTTATTTTTAAAATTTCAAAAATATTATAAAAGGGTGTAGAAAATGTGTTTTCTACTTTCAAACATTTTTAAAAATATTTTGAAAATATTTGAGGTTCTGTCCTTGCTTATTGATTGAAATGTGTTTCAATTATATGAGTTTATGCATAAGTGTATAAAATTTTCTGTAATATGTTACAGAAATGTTGAATAAGGACACCGGTTGTTTCTTAAACTACGCATAGATTACTTTGAGAAATGCAAGAGTGCAATCAATAAGCAATATGAGAATGCGAAAGAAGATTTGAGCTGATGATATTGATGCAATAGTGCATCATAATATACATGTGTGAGAACAAATGCAAGAGTGCATTTGGATTGGTGGCCTGAGTATGGAAATGGATGATAGAGTCTTGGTTAAAGTGTTGACTGATTCCTTTGAATATCATCTAGAACCGAGGGAATTATTGGAAACTACCTAGTTCAAAGGAGATAGATTTTATAGAAAATTTATTATCCATTTTTTGGTTCGCGTTGCCAAAAGGGAAGTTGATAGGAGTTTAATTGAAGTAATATTTAGCATGTGTTTTGTGTGAATTTAAGTAAGTTAAGTGTGTCAATGTGTTTATATTTCAAGTATTTGTGTTAGTTTGCGTGTTTTTATGTTTACAGGTTTAATTAGATGAAAAAGGAAGAAACCAAGCATAAAAGACTAAGAAGAAGCTGAGGAGTAGGGTCACGAGTCGTGAACCAACATCACGACTCGTGACGATGCAGAGAGGCCAGCATGAAGAGAAGAAAGAAAGAAGAAAGAAGGAAGGTCACGAGTCGTGACAAGAGATCACGACTCGTGACGATGCAGAGAGAGGAAAGAAAGAGCGAGAAGAAGAAAGGGCGAAAGCAGGTCACGATTCGCGGAAGCAGGTCATGATTCGCGGAAGCAGGTCACGATTCACACAAGGAGATCACGAGTCGTGACTGGCCAGAGGAAGAAAGGAGAAAAGAAAGAAAGAAAAAGAGGAGCGTGTTCTGTCGCGAGCGCGACAGAGACGACCGTTGGGGCAGTTTTCTGCCAAAACTCACTTGAAAAGTCACCTCCTTTCACCAACAATTACAACCATTCTCAAGGGATACCTCTAAGAGACACAAACTTTAAATTATCATCTATAAATATGTAAATTAACTATAGTTTTGGATATATGAATTTTAGTTAAGTAATTTTCTGTATTTTGAAAGACAGATTTTTAGTAAAATTTCTACTTAGTTTTTATGTTTTGAAAGGAAGATCAAGGAGAAGAAAACTTGTTTCAAGAGATTGAGAAAAGGGTTGAAAGGCTTCTATCTTATTCTCTTATTTTTATTTCTTCTCCATCAATTCTTTGAATATCCTTTCAATGAATTTGAATATTATTACTCTTTCTATTTCCATCTATTTCATAATCTTTCAATGCAGAATTTCTATTAGTATCTTTTGCATGATTTTTGTAAGTTAAAGTAATTCGAAAGATTGCTTTATCTGAAATCTAATAGAATTTCATTATCAAGATGTATTTTGAGAGATCGGTATATCGAGATAATTGCTATAGGTTGGCTTTTATTCTTGGAATATGTAATTAGAAACCTCTAATTCATTAATGAAAATTGTGAGTTAGAATTTTAATTGTATGTTTTAGGCATTCTAATTTATGTCGAGAGAATAATTTAGAACTTTATCCCAACTTGGCTTGCATGAAAAGATGAATAAATGTTGATCAAAATGATGAAATCAAGTTCATATTCTTTAGTTATTCATTTATCCTTTATCTTCTTTTGACTATCAATAACTAGGTTTAGTTAATTTAGATTCTAGAATAGTTTAAAAGCACTTTACCATTATTTGAACATTGTAAACAAGATTAAAATTAGGTAGTAATAGTATGTAAATCACGTTCCTCGTGGGATCGACATTCTTAAGTACTATTTCGGTACACCGTATACTTGCGGTCAGTAGCATCTATAGAAAATGCTTAACAAGTTTTTGGCATCGTTGTCGGGGAACGTTGATTTTGCCATTATGAAACTTGATTTATGATTTTGGATTACAATATTTTGTTTGTTTTAATTTGTTAATTTGTTTAGTGTAACTTTGTGATTTATTTTTTGGTTTTGCAGGATTTGAAAGTTCATGCCTAGTACAAGGAGTTCTTTAGAAGAGCTTGAACCATTGAATCCTGCAATTGAAAGGTTTTTTTCAAGTAACCGGAAGTCCAATAGAAAGAAGAACAAGAATAAGAGATCAATTATCATGGCTGAAGAAAATCCACCAAGACTTATGGACTTTGCCACACCTGCATTGAGTGATGCTCAACAAGGAGTGGTAAGGCCAACGGTAGGTAGATGTACATCTTCACGTGTCGTGACATCCATGCTCGACTCGTGACGGGGTGGACATGCTGAGGAGAGGTTGCCTAGGTAAGTGAGGTGCATCACGAGTCGTGACGATGCCTCACGACTTGTGACGCGTAATTGACGATTCAGGTAAGTTTTTATTTTATTTTATTTTATTTTATTTACTTTTTAATTTTCAATTTATTTGCATTAAATTTTCTTTTTCCTCATATTACTATTTTACTTTTCAATAATTTAGTTTAGATTACCTTTAATCCCCTTAAATCACACAATCCGAAATCAAAGAGGGAAATTTTAAATTCAAAACCCTAAAACATCGGGACTTTTCGTATTCCTTCTTTCTTCTCTATTTCACTTAACTTTTCCCTCTCATTTGTAAACTCTTCTCATTTTAGGTCACGAGTCGCAACCCATATTCACCTCTTCTTCTTTATTCTTTCCTTTTCTTTTCCTTTCCAAGATCTCATTCACGATTTACCTCTGTGATCTCTTTTTGTCTTTCATTTCTGTGTAATCTCTGTTTCATTTCATCTCTGCTCATCATCTGTATGCCTTCACCTTCTTCATTTTATTTCTTTCCCCAAATTCTAATTTACATTTTAGCACTGCCGTTTTACTCTGTGTCGTTAGTTCCTTAGAAGACAGCTTTCTGTATTTATTTTATCGTCATTTGTCCTTGTCATTTCTTCCTTCCGCATTCACTGTCGATCATTTCTTTTGCAGTGGTATTTGATTTTCTTTCTTCTTTGTAAGCAAGTGTGTTAGTGGTCAGTACTTGGTTCTTTGTTTCTTTCTGCATTTTCCCATTTTGGTTTTCCTTCGGCATTTTTCCCACAAAGGACATAAACTACTCTCTGCTTTTACCTAACACATTGAACAATGGTGAGAACAAAAAATCCGTCTATATCACGTATTGAACAAGCAAGGCAGGAAGATGAAGAGGGAGATATCTCTGACACATTTGGTTCCAGTTTTTCCATTTTCTCTGTGGATGAAGGTAGTCGATTTCTTACTCTTTGTGACAGAAAATTTTTGCAATGTAAGTATTTTCCATCAGATTTGCTAGCACATGTAGGCTTGTTAGATACTATAACTAAAATGCTATTATTTTGTGGCTTCCTTCGATTTGCCAATATGCATGAAGATATTTATCCTGATTTAATACTTGAATTTTATACCACTTTGCAAAGAAATGAGGATAATGAATATTGGTTAAATTTTAGATTGGATGGAAAGTCTCACACTCTGACTTATTTTATGATGAATCGTATGTTTGGATTTTCACAAACTGGTTTGTTTGAGCCACCAAAATCTTTTAAACTTAATGCATTTTGGACATTTTTAACTGATTTGCAAACACCATATAAAGCTAGAGATGCTAAATCAATATTTATCAAAGATTTAAAATATTGAATTTTGCACAAGATTTTTGTACTTTTGATTTTCAACAGGTTTGAATTTAATAGAGTTTCTCTTAATGAACTCTTTTTGATATGGTGTGTGCATAAGAGAAAAGATGTACGCTGGTCTTATTGGGTTTGTACTCAATTGTTGAATTGTGCTATTAAACATGACTCACCTATAACTCATGGGCATATCATTACTATTCTTGTAAGAAATTTAGATGTTGATTTTCGTTGTTATCATAGACATCGTCCTTTTATTTATTTTACTAAACATCTTTTTGTACGTGGAGAAGTTGTCAGTAATGATTTTCGAGAAATTTCACCACACTTACGATCATGTTGGAGGGACATTCCTGGACCTTCTGCGCCACAAGTAGAGGCATATGAAGCAGAAGTTGGTGATGAGGAGGCAAGAGAAGATAAAGCTATGCCTGATCTTCTAGCAGATGTGGCTGCAGCGCCTGATGTTGGCTCATCTCGCCATAACATACCAATGATGTTATCTCATATGCAAGATCAGCTTTCTTCTATAGAGCGACGTGAAAGGCGATTGGAGTATAAGCTGGATCATTTTTGTCGTTCAATCTGGTTTTGAGATTCCATCGCCTCCAACTTCACCATGATAGGGGAGTTTTTCTTTCTTTTATTTTTCTTTCTTTATTTTCCTTGTTTCTTTGTATGTCATCCCTCCACATTGAGGACAATGTATGTTTTAAGTGCGGGGGAGTGTGATTATTGGTTTGTGTTCACTTATGTTTTATGAGTTTTTGTATATACTTGTATATATTAATTGCATGCTTGTTGTGTGTTTTATATTTCAATTAAGCTTTTTAGTAGGCTTTATTATAAGGCATTGTTCATTTGGTATATTATATAGATTGTGAAGTCATTTATTTTCTTTACTCATATTTATCAGTTTTTCAAAATTTTTAGCATGTGTTTTAAGTTTTTCAAGTTATTTTCTTTTATTTTTTTTTCAACATTATAGATTATTTAGTCTTTTTACTAACCATGTTTTTAAAGTTAGAATTTGCTCATTTAGTTTAAAAATTTTAAGTTTTTAGTTGCCTAAGAAAACTATAGCCATAATACTTACCCTTTTATCTTTTCAATAATGGATGAGGACTCAAAAAGAAAAAGAAAAATAAAAATAAGTGGGATGGAGCATAAAATGCACCCACTCAAGTCATTAAAAGAACAAGAAAGCAAGATATACATCCAAAATTGAAATGTATGGGATGGAGCGTAAAACACACCCATGCTACATTCTCTTGCTATTTATGGATAAAAATGAAAACTATATCCATGATTCAAAACAAAAAGAAAAATCAAAAGAAAAGTCTAAAAATGCCATGAGATTGGATTAAGGGTAAGTGAGATAAAAAATGTCCTAAATGCAGCTAGTTACTTTAGAAGTTTTAACTTTATGATTAAATTTCTATCTTTGAGTCATGTTTAGTTTTATTAGACTTAATACTTTTTATGTTGGAATTAGTAAACCTAAGTAACTTGTTAAAATTTTAACCCATGTTTTGAAATTTGACTTACTGATACTTTTGAGTGTTTGAGGTATTTGATTTTTCAATTCTATTATATATGCTGAATGGACAGTGCTATATAATTACTAGCTGTTAAATTTTCTCATATCTTTTCTCTTGCTTGGGGACAAGCAAGGGTTAAGTGTGGGGGAATTTGATAGGAGTTTAATTGAAGTAATATTTATTAGGGGTGAGCATGGTCGATTAACCGGTTTATGAGCCCCAGTCCATTAACCAGTCCACTAATATCGGTTTTTTGAAATTTCAGTCCATTACCATCGGTTAACCAGTCCATCGGTTTCAAATTTTTGGATCGGTTACCCAATATTTTTCGGTTAACCACTATAATTATAAATATATTCATAAATAAAATTAAAATGTTCAAGATACTTAAAAATTAAATTTTTTCACTATAATATAACATTATTGTTGTTAAAATAAAAATATTTGGTGGATATAAGCAAATTTGTTTTTAAAAATTAATATTTAATAAGTAAATATATTAACCGGTCCATAATCACTTTTAATTAGATAAATTGTCATACTTACTAATAGCCAATTAAAAAAATATAAAAACTTTAAAATAATTAGTATAATGAAAAAAAGGTACATGGTCACCTTTAATTAGGATAAATTGTTATAAATTATTAAAAAATTAATAAATTAACTAAAAATTCGGTTTCGGTTCGATTAATCAGTCACATGAGTAAAAAACCATTAACCAGTCCATTAATATCGGTTTTTTCAAAACACTAACCATTAACCAGTCCATTACAATCGGTTAACCAGTCCATCGATTCGGTTTCGGATTTTTTTTCGGTTAACCGAGTCCATCGGTTTTTTTGCTCACCCCTAATATTTATCATGTGTTTTGTGTGAATTTAAGTAAGTTAAGTGTGTCAATGTGTTTATATTTCAAGTATTTGTGTTAGTTTGCGTGTTTTTATGTTTACAGGTTTAATTAGGTGAAAAAGGAAGAAACCAAGCATAAAAGACTAAGAAGAAGCTGAGGAGTAGGGTCACGAGTCGTGAACCAACATCACGACTCGTGATGATGCAGAGAGGCCAGCGTGAAGAGAAGAAAGAAAGAAGAAAGAAGGTCACGAGTTGTGACAAGAGATCACGACTCGTGACGATGCAGAGAGAGGAAAGAAAGAGCGAGAAGAAGGAAGGGTGAAAGCAGGTCACGATTCACGGAAGTAGGTCATGATTCACGGAAGCAGGTCACGACTCACACAAGGAGATCACGAGTTGTGACTGGCCAGAGGAAGAAATGAGAAAAGAAAGAAAGAAAAAGAGGAGCGTGTTCTGTCGAGAGCGCGACAGAGACGACCGTTGGGCAGTTTTCTGCCAAAATTCACTTGAAAAGTCACCTCCTTTCACCAACAATTACAACCATTCTCAAGGGATATCTCTAAGAGACACAAACTTTAAATTATTATCTATAAATATATAAATTAACTATAGTTTTGGATATATGAATTTTAGTTAAGTAATTTTCTGTATTTTGAAAGACAGATTTTTAGTAAAATTTCTACTTAGTTTTTATGTTTTGAAAAGGAAGATCAAGGAGAAGAAAACTTGTTTCAAGAGATTGAGAAAAGGGTTGAAAGGCTTCTATCTTATTCTCTTATTTTTATTTCTTCTCCATCAATTCTATGAATATCCTTTCAATGAATTTGAATATTATTACTCTTTCTATTTCCATCTATTTCATAGTCTTTCAATGCAGAATTTCTATTAGTATCTTTTGCATGATCTTTATAAGTTAAAGTAATTCGAAAGATTGCTTTATCTGAAATCTAATAGAATTTCATTATCAAGATGTATTTTGAGAGATCGGTATATCGAGATAATCGCTATAGGTTGGCTTTTATTCTTGGAATATGTAATTAGAAACCTCTAATTCATTAATGAAAATTGTGAGTTAGACTTTTAATTTTACGTTTTAGGCATTCTAATTTATGTCGAGAGAATAATTTAGAACTTTATCCCAACTTGGCTTGCATGAAAAGATGAATAAATGTTGATCAAAATAATGAAATCAAATTCATATTCTTTAGTTATTCATTTATCCTTTATCTTCTTTTGACTATCAATAACTAGGTTTAGTTAATTTAGATTCTAGAATAGTTTAAAAGCACTTTACCATTATTTGAACATTGTAAACATGATTAAAATTAGGTAGTAATAGTGTGTAAATCACGTTCCTCGTGGGATCGACATTCTTAAGTATTATTTCGGTACATCGTATACTTGCGATCAGTAGCATCTATAGAAAATGCTTAACAGAAGTGCTGAGAAGTAACACTAAAAATCTGTGATGGTATTGAGAAATGGATAAAGCGTGCATTGTCTATTGCTTCATCAATGAACTTATGAGTTGCGTAATGAATTGATGAAGTCGGTCCAAGAAATAATCTTAATAGCTAAAAAGATTTTATGAAATTTGGACTTTAAGAATAGTTGACATAAGTGTCAATTTGAGTTGGCTTTAATTTTTGTTAAATATGATTTATGTTTCCTATTGATATTTGATATGAGTGTCTTATTTTAGGATTATTGGGTTTTATTTATTGGTTAAATAAATGCATTTATTTATTATTCTTGGCATTTAACTTTATAATAAATGTGTTTATTTTAATTGTTAATTGTCTTACAATATTTTATGAGTAAAATGATTGCACATTTATTAAGTAGAGACTTAATAAAAATTCCTTCATAAGTTTGAGAACTTAATAATCAAATAATTCAAATTTACTTTGTATGGAATTTTAACCTGTAAGGTTGGACATTAGGGCTTAAAGGGTAATTGGATACTATTAGTAACCTTTTTGAATTTGAGCCTAATAGAAAATTTTACTAGGTTATTATTTCAGATGTATAGTAAATTACATATATTGCCTTATCTCCCTTAAACAGGTGCAATATTGTTACATTGAAAATCAGAGAATCCTAATGGATACTGCATCCAAGTCAATTGTTGCCAAACTTAGTAAAGATATGAAGCTAAATGGTTATAATTATAAAATCTGGAATATGAAGATTTAAAATGTGCTTGAAGAGCAAAAGGCTTTAGAACCTTTAAGTTTGGTTATGATTGAACCTAAGGACGGCACCACAGCCTAGCATAGGCAGGATCGAGATGCCTATGTGGCATGGAAAAAGCAGAATTTCACTGCTCGTATCTTGCTAAGTGCAATGGATGATGTTATCACTAAGCCATTCCGTAAGTATCAAAATGTAATGGATTTGTGGATCGCTTTGCAGAAAAAGTTTAGAGGTGTGACTCTGACTAAATTTGATACATATTAGAAAAAGTCTGATTATTCGATGCGAAAATATCTGAGAGATGCAAAAGGGAAAAATGAGCTTAGTGAGTATGGTCATAAGTTGACCGACGAGCATTAGGTCCAAGCTATTATCCGTTCCTTACCAAAGAGTTGAGAGAATATAAAGATGCAACTAACTCATATGGATAAGCATAAAGACATTTATGGATGTGACTCGTCCTTTAGAGCTTGAAAGGGGACTGTTTGGTAGCGATTAAGGTCAATACCATAGTGCATATGGCATAATCCTGTTCTGGTAGAATGAGTTCTAACTAGAACAACAAAAGAAGCTTCAAAAGTAGGGATAAGGAAAAGGCTTGAGAACTTGAAAAGTAAAAGGAAAAATGGAATCACTATAGGTTCAAAGGAAAAAAAGGAGGTTAACGTTTCAAGAGTGAAATGTTTCAAATGCCAAAAGAAATGACACTATGCAAGAGATTGCATTATGCCCAAAAAATTACACTATTCTGACTCAAGAGTGAGTGAAATTTATGTATCCAGTTCTAAATTTCATCCTTTGTGGGTGATAGATTCAGAATCAATGGACCATGTAACAAGGGATAGAGATGTCTTTGTTATAAATTTAGGTTATGTTCTTACTTTATTGAAATTTATTTTCAATTTATATTTTGAGGATGACAGTGTATGCTTGTACTTGATTGATTTCTATTATGATTCTGGTTATGTGATGAATAATTTTATTATTATGGATGTGGACCATGACTATTTGAGTAAAACTAATTTTTTCTTTAAATTCTGTTTTTTTCATATAGTTATGAGAGCAATGTAAAATTATGGCATGCTAAATTAAACCATATTGGGTAAAACCGAATGAGTCCGTTAGCCAAAATAGGTTTAATAGGTGATTCAAATGAGGTTGAATTGCCTACGTGTGAGCATTGCCTAAAAGAAAAACTAGTGAGAAAACCGTTCGAAAAAGGTACTAGAGCCAAATTTTCATTGCAGTTAGTTCATTCTGATATATATGGTCATGTCTATTTGATTTCTCACAAGTTAGAAGCATTAAGTTGCTTCAAGATTTATATGAACTTAGTTGCTAATCAATAGACAAAATATTAAAGCTTTAAGTACTAATCGAGGTCGAGAACATATTTTAGATGAATTTAAAGCTTTATGTGATGAAAGAGGGATTGAACATCAGTTGTCCATTTTGCGAATTTCTCCTGGATATGGTTAGATCTATGATGAAAGAGATAGATTTGCTTATCTCCTATTGGGGAGATGCTTTATTGACTGCCACATATGTTCTGAACTGTATGCCCTCCAAATTTGTCATTACCACAACTTATGAGTTGTGAACTGGTTGACAAGCTGACCTAAGCCATTTACAACCTTTGGGTTATAATTCTTATGTCCATGATACCTTAATTTAGTAAATTAAGACCAAAAGGTAAAAAGAGTATCTATGTGAGATATTTTGAAGTATCAAAAGGATACATTTTCGTGGGTGAGCAAGAAAATAGCACTGTGATAGAATTCAGATCACGAGTCATCATATTTTTAGAGAATGAATTTTCAAAGTTGGGCAAAGTGAATTAGGATTTCACTTTCTATGAAACTCAGGATGAGAACCACCAGGATCACTCCACCGAGTGGGAGGGAGGTAGAGGAAAAAGGTAAAGACCTTTATCCTCTAAACGATCCGGATGTTCGAGACCTGATTTGAATGGGAGTATTCTTCACTCCAGTGGGAGGAAAGAATATGGTATTCCATACTCCAGTGGGAGTATAGAATACCATATTCTTTCCTCCCACTGGAGTGAAGAATACTCCCATTTAAATCAGGTCTTGAACATCCGGATCGTTTGGAGGATGAAGGTCTTTACCTTTTTCCTCTTACTCCCTCCCACTTGGATGGAGTGATCCTGGTGGTTCTCATCCTGAGTTTTTTAGAAAGTGAAATCCTAATTCACTTTACCCAACTTTAAAAATTCTTTCTCTAAGAATATGACGACTTGTGAAATGAATTAGGATTTCACTTTCTATAAAACTCAGGATGAGAACCACCAGGATCACTCCATCTGAGTAGGAGTGAGTTAGATAAAGAAGGTAAAGACCTTCATCCTCCAAACGATCCGGATGTTCGAGGACTGATTTGAATGAGAGTATTCTTCACTCCAGTGGGAGAAAAGAATATGGTATTCCTGACTCCAGTGGGAGTATGAAACATGGTCCCAGTGGGAGCATTGTGAATCACGATGAATATATGAGACATGTTTATCAAAATTCAGAATTGCAAAAATCTAAAAGGATAAGTGTTCCATACCAACGATTTAAAATCGAAGACTTGAATGAAATCTTTTTAGTTGCGCTACAAGACAAGAAAGAGCATAAAATATTCAAAAGGCTTTTTCATGCCCATCTAAGGAAAAATGGATTAAAGTAATGGAAGAAGAAATGGCATCCATGAGATCAAATCATGTTTGAGAACTGGTTGATCTATTGAAAGGACACAAATTGGGAATAAATGGATTCTCAAAGTGAAGTGAAAGACTGAAAGAAATATCAAAAGATACAAGATTCGACTAGTCGCTAAGGGGTTTACAAAATAGGAAGAGATTGACTATGAGGAGACTTTCTCATTTGTTGTAAGATTTACGTCTATAAGGTTGATTCTGGCCATAGTGGTGAGTTTGGACCTAGAGCTAAACAAATAGAAGTGAAGACTAGTTTTCTCAATGGAGAATTGGACGGAACAACCTATAGGTTTCATCGAAAAAGGCAACAAATATAAAATTTACTGATTGATGAGTTCAATTTATGGCCTTAAACAGTCTTCAACACAATGATACTTGAGACTTCATCATATAATCATGTCGAATGTGTTCAACATGATTGATGAAGATCATTGTGTTTATAATAAAAGCTCAGAAAGTAAATTTGTCATTTTGGCATTGTATATAGACGACATACTTAAAACTGAAAATTACAAATGGTACGTAAATGAAATCAAAGATTGGTTATCGTTCAATTTTGAGAAAAAGGATATGGGTCAAGAATATTACATTCTTGAAGTTAAGATTTCAAGAGATTGTTTGAGAAGGTTGTTGTCTTTTTCTTATGAGAAATATATCAACAAAAACCTTGAATGATTTAATATGCAAAACTGCAAACCCATAGATAACCCCATTGCCAAGAATCAGTTTCTTAGCAAAGATGTGTGTCCTAAGATGCCAGAAAAAATGAACGTATGAGGAACGTTCTATATGCTAGTGTCATGGGTAGTCTTATGTACGCGATATTGTGTACAAGACGTGATATATGCTATGCAGTGGGCATGGTAAATACATATCAATCTAATCCAGGCAAAGCACATTGGAAGCAATTAAAAGGATATTTAGATACCCTGAAGGTATAATAAATTATTCACTCTATTATCAAGAAAAGGATCTGCATTGCGAGAATATAAAAACGTTGATTGGGCAGGAGATGTGGATGAGAGGAAATCCACTTCAGGTTTCATATTCTTGCTTGGCAAGAGTGCCATCTAATTAAGTTACAAGAGACAAACCTGTGTATCCCTATCAACAATGGAAGCTGAATTTGTCGCTTTCACAGCTGTAGTACAAGAGACAGTTTGGCTAAAATAGTTTGTGAGCGATTTAATAGAAACTACCTCAGAGGCATTAATGACAGTCTATAGTGACAGTCAGTTATCAATAGCTTATAGGAGGGTTAAGCATATCGATATTAAGTATTAATACATGAGAGATATTATTACATGAGGAGAAGTGAACTTATAATATGTTTCTACGCATGCAGATCCGTTGAGTAAACCTGTAACGAGAGATTGTTTTGAGGAAGACATTAGATCTCGAGGTTTGTGTAGAATTTAATTGTTACTATTATATTTTAATATAATCCCTTAACGTTATTATTTATGAATAATAACCAAGGTTCATTGTTGGCAATATATGAGATTGAGCATGTTGGACAAAGAAGTAGTCCACTCACAAGGGTGTTTACCTTAGTTTTGTCAATGAGTTGGCAAATACTAAGATGAGTCTATTTCTGAACATTTGAGAATGCTAGAGAGCTTATTCAAAATAAAAGTATTGTCTAGCAGAAATTACAAGATGAGTCTTGTTAAGGTGCAAGATAAATAAATACATAAAGTTGTATGCTTTGGATTGAGATCCAAATAAGGATTGTATGGAATTCGATGGTAAGTTAAACGTAACTTTCATGCTCTGTCTAAAAAGTCAGAAGTAGTCCTTAAGTTAGCGGACTAAAGTTGGATGCTTTGGTGCGTCGCAACCTTGCGCTTATGTGTGGTGTTATATATATGTATTTTTTAAATGTAAGACATGCACTATTTTAAGGGAAGAAAAGAACACCATAACACATATTTTATACCATGTGTGCTTAAGTGACTAAAGGGATGGGAATTTAATAATATTATTGATCTCAACTTTTCCTATTGTGAGATCCTATTTATATTTTGACCCTTAGAACCCTTAAATTATCCCTGAAGTATGGTTCAATATGGCTAGCTTAGTTAGTCTCCAAGAGGTCCGGGAAAAATTTAGGCCTGGTGGATCTAGTTAGAAAAGTGAGTTGAACCATGATGAGTGGCATATAGTAAGAGGGAAATATAACCTTTTGATCACATTCAATTGTTTCATGGTTCACTAGCTAGCATATTAAAGTTTCTATGAGTAGAAGAATAATAGTGAACACGAAAATTGTTTTATGAGATCATGAGTTAAAACAATGAATGTGAGAAGGCAATTTAAGGTTAGACATACGTGAAAATGAGGATCTCATTTTTCGAGACACTATATATCCCTAAGAGGTGTATAGAACTAGTGCTCTTGAGGTATGCTGGTCACACAATCTATCTGCTAGTATAAGTGAAGATTAAGACTGGAAATCATTCCGTCATGTACAAGTGGGAGATGATAGAGTTTAGGTACGCCCATGACTCTAATATGGATGAAGTTCGATATCCAGATAGAATTGAGTAATTCAATCTGGATGAGATTATCAAATTCTATCTCAGAAAGAGACTGAGTTAAATTAGAGATAGGTCTCTAGCTTTTAGGATCTCTATAAATAGATGAGAGATCTTAGGATTTGGTAACGAGAAAATGTATATGCCGTAAGGCTACTCGTTCTCACTCAAACTTGTTTTTTCTTGATCTTTTAGGGGCTTTTATATTGTGGAATAAGTGTTGTTATCCCGCACGTGGGTAAAAGCCAAACCAGTGACCAAAAATAAAGTAGATCCTTGTAGATGCTTCCGCAATATGTTTTTACGCTACAAGAGGTAGGTACCATTTTCTAATGTTACATCCATATAAATTATATGTGTATAATTTTCACATCAAGTTTGATTAACCTAAAAGTCGATTGGATTTGGACCGATTATTTGATTATCAAGAAAAGGTTTTTTTTTTACCCACCTCTAACTCTATTTAATTAGAAATAATTTTTAATCATTGAATTAAAGGGCTCATTAATTGAAGAAGAAACCGATAGTATTATTGAACTAGTGATTGATTTGTTAAATAAAGCTCAATATTAATTCAAAATATTTTAAATCTTAACTAAATCATGTATTTAATCGAATTCAAAATTAGTCTTTAAATTCAGTTTAGTCGCTTTAATTCATTTGATTAATTTTGATTTATTAACTAAATACAAATGCTACTTTTATATAATCATTATGCGATTAATCAAATTTGGATCGTGATTCAAGTTTGGAGTCTTTATATAATTTTCAGTTTGAAAATGAATTTTAATCTTTCACTCAATTGACTTAATTCCTTAATATGTGAGGAATAAGTGAAAAAAGGCCAATGTACTTCGATTGTACAAATTTAAATGTGAGGTAGTTTCTCGTAAAGTTTATGGATTAAGTGACTTATTTGGACAAGTTTGAAGGATTAGATATGTATTAGCTATTTTTTTTTAACTCGATATTATGAGTTTAAAGCGCTCTAATCGTGTTAATATCACATCACATGACATGCCAACAATGAAAGGATTAATTCAACTTAATTTTATAAGTTCATGGGACATATGTTTGCTCGTAAAATTTTAGGAGTTAAGTAAATTATTTAAATCTATTTAAAAAGCTCAATATGTATTATTATTATTGTTATTATTATTATTAGTTGTACTTCCTGTGAGTTGTGTAAAATATCAGGTAGATGATGCAAAATAAAATTGCACAACCACAACATGAAAATGTGAAGAATAATAGCTAAGAAAATGTAATGCTTCAATATAAAAAAGAGCAAAAACTGGAATTTATATTATACAAACTCGCAAAAATTACAAATGACAAATATTAAAATAGGAACACATAGGACCCACTAAATTTAAAAGTAAATATTAACCAACTAGAAAGAGTCTCTTAGAAAATATATAGCTTAATTAATATCTAGCATTACTAAAAAATGCACTTTGACCATTAACATTCCCCCTTAAAGTGATTTTCTGAAAACAACTTCAAGCTTACATGAAGTAAATCAACCAGTCCCTTTGAAAGAGTCCTAATAAATATGTCAATAACATTGTCTTGCCTTCCTACACTTATCACTTTGATAAAGCCAGTAAGAACCTTTTCACAAACAAAATGATGCTCATGTGCTTTGTTCTTGCATGACAAACCGAGTTTGTTGCAAGCTTTGTAGCATTGGTGATTGAACTTCTTCCAAAAGTGTTTTAAACCAAACACACTCTTGAGCTGCAAGAGAAGATGTCTTATGCTTAGCTTATGTGGTAGATAGGGAAACCGAATCTTGTTTTTTTATTGCACCAAGAAACATTTGTATTTCCACAAAGAAAAACATAGCCTGATGTCAATATTCTATTATCTACATCACCACCTAAATCAACATCAACATAACAAACTAAAGAAAAATTAGTTCTTTTTTCATAGAGCAATCCCATATCAAGTGTGTTGGCAACATTCTTCAATACATTATTGGCTATTTTCAAGTGTGACTTCATTGGTGACTGCATAAAATGACTAATAAGACCCACAACAAATGAAATATCCGGTCTTGTGATAGTCAAGTAAATGAGACTGCCAATAAGAGTTCTATAAGGTTAAAGATTTGATAAAAGAGACCCAGTATCTCTATATAGCTTCATATTTGCATAAAGAGATGTACTACGCTTCTTTGTTTAGTTCATCCCAAATTTTGTAATAATTTTTTTTTGCATAACCTCCATGTGAAAGAAACTTCCCTTGCTTCATATTCTCGACCTCTAAGCCAAGAAAAAGTTCATTTCAAATCTCAAGGAAAGTTCTTCTTGCAGTTAGCCTCTCCATTATGTCAAATACTAAGGATGATAATAAGGAAGTAGATAAACATTATCCAATTAATGACAGTCCATATTCTCAAATTAGCCCAGTTAAACTAGATGGGAGCAGTACTTATTTAGCCTGGTCTAGGTCATGTTTATTGTCGATCAAGGCTAGAAGGTTGCAGGCTTATATTGATGGAAGTAAAAAACCACCATCCGTCACCGATCCTAATTTTAGTCAATGGGAATCAGATAATTCACTGGTTATGTCTTGGCTCCTAAATTTTATGCATCCTAAAATTTCTAGACAGTATTTATTACTTGACACTGTAGAGAAGATATGTAAAGCTGCAAAAATCACCTATTCTTGAATGGGAAATGATGCTCAGATCTTTGAGCTTAGGAACAAAGTTCATGGTACAAAACAAGGTGAGCTTACTGTTTCAGATTATTTTTCTGAACTGGGTAGATTATGGCAGGAACTGGATTATTATCAGGATTTTTAAGCAAAATGTGTTGATGATGCGGTACTGATTCAAAATATGATTGAAAAGGAGAGGGTTTATGATTTTTTGGCTGGTCTAAATCCTGAATTTGATCAAGTACGATTTCAAGTTATTGGCAGAACTCCTTTTCCTTCTCTTGAGGAGGCATATTCTTTAATCCAGCAGGAAGAGACCAGAAGAAGTGCTATGCTTTATACTGCACCTATTGAGAAGTCGGGCTTAACTGCCCATATCTCTCTTGACCAACCAAAAAGTACTCTTTCTGATAAAGATCATTTGCACTGTGATTACTGTGGTAAGCCAAGGCATACTAAAGAGACTTGCTGGAAGTTACATGGGAGACCTAATAGGGGCCGTGGGGGAAAATGAGCTAATCCAACAAGGGCTCAAGCACATGTGTTAGAAACAGTAGAATCATCTAAGGAGTTAGCCTCAGTTAAAAGTCTCTCTTCTGATGAAATTTTACATTTCAGGCGTCTCCTATCTCAGCTGAATCCCTCCTCCAGTGCTACCTCTAATTTTGTCAAGTCAGGTACTACTTTTTCTCATCATAACTCATGGATTATTGATTCTGGTGCGAATGGACATATGACAGGCATTTCTAAAGGCCTTTTTAACTACTCTCCTTGTTTAAAAAGTGATAGTGTCAGGGTGGCTGATGGGTCTTTAACCCCTATTTCTGGGATAGGTTCTGTTGTCTGTACTCCTAATATTAAATTGTCTTCTGTTCTTCATGTTCCTCAATTTCCTGTCAATCTTTTATCTGTCAGTACTATCACTAAAACTCTTAACTGTAAGGTTGAATTTTTTCCTGATATCTTTCAGGATCTTCAAACAGGGAGGAGGATTGGCAATGGTAGAGAGCATAATGGCTTATTTATGCTGGAAAAAAGTCAAGATTTGGCTCTTTTTGGGGGATATCAGGATGTTAACCAAGAGATAATTCAGTGGCATAGACGATTAGGGCATCCATCCTTTTTTATCTTAGAAAAACTTTATCCTAGTTTATTTGCTAGAACTCATTTTGATTCTTTATCTTGTGATGCTTGTGAGTATGCTAAACATACTAAAAACTCTTATCCTTTGAGTGATAATAAAGCTAATGAGCCATTTATGATTGTTCATTCTGATGTTTGGGGGCCTACACAGACTGCCTCTTTGTATGAAAATCAATGGTTTGTTACTTTCATTGATTGTTGCACTAGAATGACTTGGGTGTATTTGATTAAGGCAAAGAGTGATGTTTTCTCCTGTTTTTAATTTTTTTATGAAATGGTTCACACCCAATTTGATGCTAAAATAAAAGCTTTGCGGTCTGATAATGGGACAGAATATATGGATAGTAGGTTTGGTACTTATTTGGAGTCTCATGGGATTATTCACCAAACTAGTTGTCCTTATACTAGTGCTCAAAATGGTGTAGCTGAAAGAAAAAATAGGCATTTGTTAGAAATTGCTCGATTCCTTATATTTACTATGCATGTTCCAAAGTCATATTGGGGGGATGCTGTACTAGCAGCTACCTATCTTATTAATAGAATATCTCTTAAAACTCTCAACTTTAGGACTCCTGTAGAAGTCTTAACTGGGAAAACTGGCTATACTATTCCACCAAAGATCTTTGGGTGTGTTTGCTTTGTTCATACTAGGAATATTGGGAAATTAGATCCAAGAGCACTGAGATGTGTGTTCATTGGATATTTTCCAACTCAAAAGGGATATAAGTGCTATCATCCTCCATTTAGGAAATTTTATGTGAGTATGGATGTTACCTTTCAGGAGTCTGAACCTTATTTTGGCATTACTCAATCACCTCTTTAGGGGGAGAATAGTGAAGAAGTGGTGATGAATGTACCTGTACTACCTCATGATCTTGTTCAAAGGGAGAATGAAGAGATTGTTGTTCAAGAGGAGAATGTTGTTGATGTCCAGGGGGAGCATAATGTTGATGTTCAAGGGGAGGAGAATGTTATTGGTCGTTTAGATAGACCTGACTTGTTGAGATACTCGAGGAAGAATAGGTCCGAAGAAGCCATCATGCATTTTACATTGCCAGAATCCTCGGGTGAGTTATCTTTTGATTCTGATTTAAATTTGCCCATTTCTCAAAGAAAAGGAGTCAGGTCGTGTACAAAACATTCCATCTTTAACTTTGTCTCTTATGATTCTTTATCTCCCTCCTATAGAGCCTTTGCCTTGTCTCTTTCTTTTATGTCTATTTCATAGGATTGGAGGGAAGCTATCAAGGATCCAAAGTGGAGAGAAGCTATCAAGGATCCAAAGTGGAGAGAAGCTATGGTTGAAGAAATGAAAGCTCTCTCTAAAAATAAAACCTGGGAACTAGTTGACTCTCCAGACAAAAAGTTAGTTGGGTGTAAGTGGGTGTTCACAATAAAACACAAAGATGATGGTTCGATTGAAAGATTCAAAGCTAGATTAGTAGCAAAGGGATTCACTCAGACTTATGGAGTTGACTATCAGGAGACATTCGCATCCGTTGCTAAAATGAATACAATTAGAATCTTGATATCTTATAAAGCTAAGTTGGATTGGGATTTGCAGCAATTTGATGTGAATAATGCATTTCTCCATGGGGACCTGGAAGAAGAGGTTTATATGGAGATTCCTCCTAGTTTTGATGATGAAAGAACTCAAGGGAAGGTGTGCAGATTGAATAAAGACTTGTATGGGTTGAAACAATCTCTGAGGGCTTGGTTTGATAGATTCAGCAAAACCATGATATCTTTTGGTTATCAACAAAGTAATACTGATCATACCCTATTTATGAGACACTCCAAGGGTAAGATCACTCTTCTCTTTGTTTATGTTAATGACATAGTGATGACATAGGATCATAAAAAAGAAATGGTTCGGCTGAAGAAGCTCTTAGCTCAGGAGTTTGAAATCAAAGATCTTGGGAAGCTACAATATTTCTTGGGAATTGAAGTTGCCAGATCAACCAAAGGGATCTTTATTTCTCAGAGAAAATACATTCTGGATCTTTTGGATGAAACTAGTATGTTGGGATGCAAACCATCATATACACCCATTAAAAGTAACCATAAGTTGCAAGCAGGAATGAAGAATCAGTTGATAAGGGCAGATATCAAAGATTGGTTGGTAGACTTATCTATCTATCTCACACCAGACCAGACATTGCCTATGCAGTTAGCTTGGTGAGTCAGTTTATGCATGATCCTAGAGAATCTCATCAGCAAGCTATTTTTTGCATTTTGCGGTGTTTAAAATCAGCTCCAGGAAGAGGTCTTCTTTTTTCAAAAAATGGTCATCTACGAATTGAAGCCTTCACAGATGCAGATTGGGTTGGATCTCTAGATGACAGAAGATCCACCTCTGGTTATTGTACATTTGTGGGAGGTAATTTAGTCACTTGGAGAAGCAAAAAACAGAGTGTAGTCTCAAGATCTAGTGCAGAAGCAGAATATAGAGCTATGGCTCAAGGTGTTTGTGAGTTGTTATGGTTGCAGAAGTTATTAGCAGAGTTGAATTTGGCTGAAAAAGATAGACTATTTTTGTATTGTGATAACAAAGCTGCGATCAGTATTGCTCATAATCCAGTTCAACATGACAGGATAAAACATATCAAAATTGATCGACACTTCATCAAAGAAAAATTATCTGATGGTATTTTGAGCCTATTTCATGTAACGTCGGACAGACAGTTAGCTGATGTTTTCACAAAAGGACTCAGTAGTCGAGCCTTCCATGCCATAGCTTGCAAGTTGGGCATGTGTAATATTTTTACACCAACTTGAGGGGAAGTGTTGGTTACCCTATTTTGTTAGATAGCTTGTAATAAAGGGTAGAATAGTATGTTTTATTTATACTATTTGTATACATATAAATATACCCTAGTATCATTATTTTTGGTGAGTAATTGAGATAATAGAAAAAAATCTCGTTCTATAAAATCTACAAACTTCATCAAATACAACATCTCTAGACATGGAAACTTATGAGTTTCATACATTTCTAGCCTTTCCTTCATTCATTATAACCAGCAAAGATACATTTTTTTTGCCTTTACGTCCAGCTCGCTTCTTTGAGACTTTAGTACATGAATATAGCAAGTTGAGCCAAAAATTCTGAAATGTTTAATTGTGGGCTTTGCTCCAAGTTATAGCTCAAATGTAGACTTCATGTTGATTGGACTATATGGCACATGATTTATCACATAAGATGCACAATTCATACCTCCAGCTATAGGACCTTAGGTAAACTTTTAGCATGCAACCAACTTTTACAAGTTTCAATAAGATGACGAATTTTCCTTTTAATGATGCCATTTTATTGAGGCCTTTGGACAGGAGAACTCTCTTTTTATACCATGTTGTTGACAAAAAGAGAGAAATTCCTCTGAAATAAACTCTCCTCCGTTATTAGTTTGGAGCCGCTTTATATTTCGTTCAAGTTGACCTTTCACTTTTGCCTTGAACTCATAAAATTTACAGAATATTTCATATTTGCGCTTGATAAAATAAACCCATGTGACTCTAGAGAAATCATTAACAAAAATTAACATGTAAGAAAAACCAAAACAAGATATGGTTCTTATTGGCCCCACTACATCACAATGAACTAGCTCCGAAGGATGCTTGTATCGAGATGTAGATTTGTCAAATGGAAGACGATGTGCTTTACTGTGACACAAGCCGGACCCCTTCAATCTTAGAGGCCCGCTTTTAGGGTCCAAGAGAGGTTAATTAAACTCGTAAAGACAGGTCACTTTGTAATGCACAAGGAATTACCCTTGTTTGATTGCTAATGATCAAGCTACAAGGGTGTCTATTTTAGGTAACAAGAGATATTTTGGATTCGCCACCCAATAGAATATTGGAAAAGTTCATCTAGCCTCGTTGAGTCTAAGAACATGAGTATGTGTCTACTTTAGGCAACAAGAGATATTTTGAAATCGCCACCCAATAAAACATTAGGAAGGTTCATTTAACCTCGCAAAATCTAAGATCAGAGAGAATTCGGGACATCACTCTTACTTGTACCTTAGTTAAAGTTTATAAATGAATTTTTATATTAAATTTTCATTTCTTTTTTCACATGATTGTGCAATTTATTAAGGCGCATCTCAAGTATTCAAATAAAAGCGATAAATAAAGCAATAAAATTAATTTACAATGAAAAGGGGGCAGAATAAAACCCTCACAAATAGAACGAAAAGAAATCTTGCATAAATCAGGAAATTTATTCAGAGTGAGAACATTGGTTCCCGCATGCATACTTACAAAAATGGATAATTCTTGAATGACATTTTATTGGAGGAAAATTAGGATATTGGTCCTATTTTATTAGGAAAAGTCCCATTTTATTCGTAAAAATCTTTTTGTGAGTTTTTATGTTAACGAGCATAAGAATAACTTTATTCTAAGCCAAGTTTGAATAACAATTAAAAGTAATCTAAGAAAATACCAAATAACGGAGAAGGAATAAATAAAGGGATGAATCAAACCCAAAGTTTTCCAATCTCTTAACCTCTAAATCTCCACCCATTGGCAATGCTCAATCAAAATTTTGTTATATGCCATAAATAAACAAAAGAAAGTAACAAGTTAGCAAAATTACATGCAAACAAAATAAAATAAATAATTATAATACTGAAATTAAAGGAATAAAAATAAAATATTAACATGACATAATAACATGAAAACAACACATAAGAAATTAACATGCAAAATAACATTAAAAGGAAATAACCAAAAGAAGTCAAAATGAGCAAAAAAAAAGGAAAATAAAGGTCAGGTACGGCCATGAAGAGGAGGGATGGCTTGGGGGGAAGCGACGGACAGGAGGAAGAAGACCCCTCTACGTTCCGTCCCTCGCTTGAGAGACGGGCATCGATCGGGTCTTTTTTCCGTCCGTCGTTTCCAGAGAATGAATAACTCCATTTTAAAAATATTTCAAGCTTTTTCTACACACACAATTTCAGGGTTAATTACTTCAGTGGTCACTGAACTTTAAGGGTTGTAACGATTTGGTCACTAAACTTCAATTTGTAACAATAAAATAATACATCTATTATTTTGTAACAAAAAAATCAAAATGATCGAAAATGGCAACCAACACGTGACCTATTAGCAGAATGAACGTTAGATTTTTTGCCACGTCGGATCTAACATGGATCCGACGTGGCTTTATGGTAAAAAAAAATCAATTTTCACTGTCTTTAAGCAGCTCCCGTTTGCCGCTGAAACCGGATTTCTGATCATTTTGATTTTTTCGTTACAAAATAATAGATGTATTATTTTATTGTTACAAATTGAAGTTTAGTGACCAAATCGTTGCAACTCTTAAAGTTCAGTGACCACCGAAGTAATTAACCCCACAATTTCATGTTTAAACCCATTTTTGCACAATTATGTTAAGAACCAGTTTATAAAGCAGATGTAGCATGAAAAATAATGTAATCATGGACAAAACAAATTAATTTACATTTTTGAATCAATTGATGTATCTCATGTCGTAATGCAAAAATTGTAGACCTTGAACCCAGAATGTTTACTCTCAGCATATTGATCTCTGAAGAGCAAAAAGATGCTTAATATTCCTTCTTGAATTTCACGAAAATGATTTGAAAAAAAGTGAGGATTTTCACTTTTTCTCTCTAAACTCTCTTTCTAAAAAAGAGGGTTCTTTAAAACAATGGAAAACCAAGAGAAAAATAAAGAAAAGAGAATCAATTTTTGTTCCTCAATCAGACTCCTAAATTTTAAAATCAGAATTTGGAAAAAAACAGATGTAGAAAGAAGTTTGCCTTTGAAAATCCTCACCTGAAAGCTCCTCCCATTTTTTCCAAAAAACCATTCCTATTTAAAGGCTTTAAAAGTTCTTGATTTTCTCAATTTAGATTGATTTTAGGAATAAAATTAGGTCTTTTCAATTTCAAAAATCCTAAAATTCGTCAATCACATTGTAAGAAATAAGATCTTTGATTTCCGAGATAGATTCCAGAGTTCATGTTGAAGGAAATCTGGAAATCCAAAAATCCGCTGTTATGTCACGACTGAAGGGCATTCCTCGTTTGAGGGACGACTGTCCCTCGTGAAGGTGGTAAGAAATTTGGATTTTCCCCTTTGTAGCTTGTTCCTAAGGGATGGGCATACCCAGCATGCAATAAACGAGAGTCCCTCGCTTAAGGGATGGGTGTCCGTCATTCAAAGGCCAGTCACTCCACGAGGCCTATCCCAGTGAAGGACGGGGAGTCGGTCACCCAAAAATCAATTTTTTTTTTTTTTTTTTTTTTTTTTTTTTTTTTTTTTTTTGCGATTGAAACCCCATTTTAAATCCAGTGAAGACATAAAAGAATTTTGGTCATGGATAACTCCAAAATTTGTGAAATTCAAAGGCGAAAACCTGCAGTTTTAGCCCTCTACCTGTGAAATAGTTATTTATATCCTTATCGGTTAACTCTAATCTGGACTATCTCAGAACCCGGTGTCTACATTTACCATATTGACAACCTTCATAGATTTTCCACCACAAAAAATAGTCAAATGAGGCAATCCTCTGTAGAAACCGGGTCCTGAGCCAGTCCAGATCGGAGTTATCCAATAATTATAAGATGCCTGTTCACAGTCAAAAAGGTTGAAAGTGATAATTTCTTTGTCAAATTTGCATTTTAGAGTGAAAAAAATAAAAAATATTTTTAAAATTAGATTTGAAAAATGGGGTTTAAAAATTATAGTATTTTTAGTTAATTTTTAATAATGAAAAAAAAAATTCGAGCGTCGGCGCCTTGCGGGACTCCGCGCCCGCGTGACGGGCGAGCCGTCGCTCGCTCGTCTCGCCTGCCAGAGCGTGCTGGCAGCTCGCCAGCGACGGGCGTCGGACGCCCTTTTCCGCCGTAGACGCCCAAAATTGTCCCAAAATTTTTTTTTTTTCCGATTTTTTTCCACAAAATTTGATTTTTTTTATCCCTTTTTAAGGCGTTTTCAGTTTTGTTTTTTCATTTTTAAACTTAAACAAATTATATTATTAATTAGTTAATTAGTTTTTCCCTTAATTAATTTTATTTTCTATTTTTTCTTCATATAAAAGAAAAGGATGAAGAAATTGGGGGGGGGGGGGGGGGGGGGGGATTTTTTAGGGTTTATTCTTTAGTTTTTTCTCTCCTTCTTTTTCAACAAATTCTCTCTTGGTTTTTAGTTTTCTCCAACAAAAATAAAAAGAAAAGTTCATCAATTCTTGTTCTTTTTCTAATAGAATTTCTTCTAAATATATTTTTAGAAGGAGTTTTATTGATGGAATTTAATTTTGAGACAAATAAAATAAAAATTTGTTCTCAAAATTCATTTTTTAACTTGGTATTTATTTTCAATTAAACTTTTTTTCAATATTTTTTTTCTAATTTTGAATCCCTTTTTTAATGAAAAAATGGTTTTGAGACAAACAAAATGATTGTTTGTTCCTGAAATCTAATTTTTCATTTGATTTTCTAAAAAATAATTTTTTTTTCTCATAAATGATTTTTTTTTCTTGGAAAAAACAAAATAATTGTTTGTTCATGAGAACATTTTTATCAATAAAAATCATTTCTTAGGTAAAGAAATTAATTTTTTATTTTTAAAGAATTGTTGATTTTCTTCCATCATTTTTTTCAAGTATAGTTTTCCTTGGAATAAAATTTCAATATTTTTATTATTCAATTCCAATCTTGCAAATCAAGAACAAGAAAATCAATCATCATTTTTTACCTTCATCGAATCCGAAACTCTGAGGGTAAACATTCTGGGCTTAAATATTTGTATTTTTTTTTTATTATTTTGTTTATATTTAATTGATTAACATGTATCTTCTTATTATTTTCATTTATTTATTTGTTCTATTGTTTTTTATATTTGTCTCAATTAATATGTTTATATACCATTTTTGTTCATGTAAATATTGATTCCTCATTATTTTTAGCATGTAATTAATTAATTCATTTTGATTGATCTTTTTGCCATGTAAATGTTTTATGTTAATCGGAATAACATTAATTAATCATGTCATTTATTTAATTATTTTCATCATTCTTTTATTCATTACTTTTTATCATTCTTTTTCATTGTTATTGTTATATATTTATTGTTTATTCTTTTATTTGTTTATTGTCATTGGTAATTATTATTATTATTATTATCACGTTCATATTTTTATGTATTAATTCATTAACATGTTTTATTTATTTTAATTAAATCATTTAATTCTTTTATCATTTAATGTATATTTTTATTTATTTTGATTTGTTAACATGTTAATTCATTTATCATCTTTCATGTCATCTTATTTTATCTTAATTTGTTATTCATTATTTTATATGTTTAATTGATTTTATTGATTTAATTACTAACATTATTTCATTTGTGTTTTTTTTTTCGCGTCAAAACTTATTTTCTTTACTTGTACATTTTTTTGAGCACCCGAGGAGACCCAAAAGGCTTGTTTGGGTTAAATATTTAATTGCTTTATTTATAATATTTCATTTATTTGGCTTTTTCATTTATTTTGCCATGTAAGTTTCTTATAAAATTGTTTATTTTAGGCACTCTAAAAAGAAAATCACAAAAATATTTTTATTAATTAACTTGAAATCTTTCCTAATAAAAATGGGACCAATGTCCCAATTTTCACCATCCAAAATAAAAATTATCACATCAAAATTGTTTCATAATAAATATGCATGCGAGAACCATTGTCCTCATCTTTAACAAATAGCCCGTTTTATGTGTGATTTGTATTTTATTTACAATGGGGGTTGTATTCCGCCCCTAGTTTTATTGTAATTTATTTTCATGAACTTTACTTTAATTATGCTTTATTTATTTATCGCTTTCCCTGAATGGATAACTTGCGCTTTAATTAAATTGCATGGAATTGAATGAGAAATGGGATGGAACGCTAAATTCAAAACTCCATTATAAATTTAACCAAGGTATGAATAAATGGGAAGTCCTGAACCTTCTCTGGTCTTTGGGCTCAATGAGGCGAGAGGGCCATCTCAATTTTCTATTGGGATGGGGCCTCCAAGACACCTCTTGTGTCCCAAAAGGCTCAATTCGCATAGTCCTAGGCGCCATGAGGCGAGAGGGCTATCCTAATGTTCCATTAGGGTGGGGCCTCCAAGACACCTCTGGTTTGCCCAAACGCGAGGCGAGAGGGCCATCCTAATGTTCTACTAGGGTGGGGCCTCCAAGACACCTCCGGCTTGCCTATGATGGACACAGTAGCACTGTCTTAGGCTCACTGAGGCTAGACGATCTTTCCCAATGTTCTATTGGCTGGCGACTCATGAAACCTCCTCGTTGCCCAAAATGGATGCACTTGTAATTCCTTACAGGTTTTCATGAACCTCCTCCTGAAAGCCCTAAAAGCGGGCGGTTCGGGGCACCCCGGGGTTTGAAAGTGCTTTGGTTAAAATTTACAATTGAGTTTTAATTTAAAAATTTCATCCTTTTTCGAAACTGCATTGCATCTCATTAGAGCCTTAGATCTATGCTAGTTTAGTCCCTCTTTTGACCCCGGTGCGTTTTTGAAGCACGACCCTACGTTCACTCAATGTAGGGAAGTGTTAAGGATAATCACTAGCCCAAGCCTCGTATCATTTGGTATATTAAATGGAGACCCGATCGGTCGTTATGCTCGTGATGAGCTAGACCTGTTGGCAGGGACCATGCTTGGGTAGACCTAAAATGTTACCTTTGACCAAAGCCCATGCAATGGCAATAGATACTTCCCCTAGGTGGTATGAACCGTAATACTATGCTTGCTGTATAGATTATTATGTATTGGACAAACCCCGATAATTTGACTGGTCACCTAATCAAAGGCTTTCATGCCATGCCCCGATAGGCCCATGTCAATTTATTTGGACTGCCTAAATATGTAACGATCACAACCCATGCGTATGAGCATTAGTTAGGAGAGGTTATGCTGCCGATTTTCCATCAGGCATCATGCGCATTCATCGGGTCCCCCATTAACTCATGGGCTAAGCCCGCCTAGGACAGAGACTATACGACCTCGTGTGTGGGGGCAATAAGGTTGGAAAGATCTACCTGCTTGCATGTGGTTGTGGATGATGCATTGCATATTCATGTCATTCATGCACAAATAAAATTTTTTATTTCCTCCCTATGTATACATCCTGTTCTTTGTAAATAATTATCACATGTACATATCAACCTATGTATATTTTTTACATATTTAACGTGTATCATTGTAGTCTCTTTCATCCATCGAGGACCACTTGCATAGCATGATCATGCATTATATATTATTCATGCATCATTCTAACTCCTTGCTTTTCAGCCATTGTAGACCATTTGCTTGGGTGGTTTAGGGATCCCGATAGTTGTCTAAAGAGAGATCAAAGTTCAAGTTGGCTGACAAAGATTTAACATCCCTGCTAGAGCATCTGAAGGTATCAAAAATGGCTGGCCCCTTACAACATACTGAAGAGACTCATGCCCTAATTGCCCAGGAGTTGGATAGAAGGTTTGAAGAGCTGGAAAAAAGGATGCTGGCTACGGTCAAAGAGCGCTTATTCTCCAAGCTAAACTTATGGCAATAACTCATAACCAAGTGGAGCCGGTCACGATCAAAAAGGCTCATACAGCGACGGCTGCGGTGCCTCCATTTCCTTTTGAGACCAGAGGCAAGGGGCCATTTGATTCACCAGTTGAGCAAGGAGAAAATAGGGGGCCTACTCTAGAATATAGCATTGTGCCTAAAGAGGATAGGGAGCCTGCAATCACGCATATTCTAAAAGGTGAAAGCTCAGGAAGCCATAACATCAGTGAGGCAAATGTTAAGGTCACAGCAGTCTCAGCCACTAGAGCAGCTCGGTCCCACCTCACTGTCTCAGGTAGGCCATTATCATGACACTTCACCTGTCTCGTCAAGAAAGGGAAGTTACAAACCTTGCCAGCCGGGCCCGCCACAAGTCAAGGATACCTTAGACATAGAGCATATTGATACTGCGCATATCACCAGTATTCGGGGCATAGAACAGACTACTGTTGTCCTCTGAGAGACCGTTTTTAAGAATTGGTGCCGGACGCAAAAAAAGAAAATATAGCAGAAGCTCCAAACACAGAAGTGAATCGAAGGCATTTTTCTAATTTGGGCAGATCTTTGTCCTGGGTCCTTAAGAGGCTGATAAAGGAGGGGATGTTAAAGCCATTGCCGGCTAGGCCTGCTAGAAACCAGGGATAGCTCGATCACAGAGGGGATCAGTATTGCACCTTCCACCAGCACATCGGGCATACTATAGATGATTGTAAGGCCTTGAGACATGCTATTCAAGATTTGATTGAATCTAAGAAGATCTCCGAACAAAAAAAACGAGAGGAAAAGAATAAGATGGATTAAGTGCCTAAGTGAGAAGGGGAGGATGGTTCTTAAGGATGATAATGGACCATCGACTGTAAGAGCTGTGTTGGCAAAAATTGAAATTGATTAGTTGTTTAGAGTGTTCTTTTTATCTTTGAACTGTTTAATAATGACATTTTAATTCTAGTTTCATTAATAAGATGAACGATTTTGCTCACTTGTGCAATATTTCTTATAATTTTACTATACATAATCATGATCATAACTCATTTGACATTGATTCAATTAATGCCATTCCATTTAATCTCAGAACTTTGGGAAACCCAAAGAAAATCTTGATAGCATCTAATGCAACTCTTGAAGCGAGATCAAAATTTGAGAGAATTAAAACAAAATACGAAAAAGTCTTTGCCTGAACGTATGAAGACATGCTAAGAGTTGATCGCGGAATCACCAAGCACACCATCCCAAATATCCCAGTCATGGACCAGTCATGCAGAAGCTCAGAAGATTGAAGCCGAAAGGGGCGAAAAAGATCAAAAGGAGGAGTCAATAAGCAGAGATGAAGCCAAAATTTCTAATCGAAGTTCAACGCCAGACTTGGTTGGTCAATGTTGTCCCAAATTGAGAAGAGGAGGAGTGCATGTATGTGTAAACTATTAGGATTTGAACAAAGCTTATCCTCTAAAAAAAGAACAAAAGAAAAAGAACAGGAAAAAGAAAAAAGGAACAAAGAGGAAAAGAGAAAAATAAAATATAAAAAAGAGAGAGGAGTAAAAAATCAATACGTAGGGCAAGCTTTGTTCAAATCCCGTTGATCTACACATGCCCGTACTTTGCCATTTTTCTTGACTTCCGAAAAGGACCAAAAGGGTTATATTGACTTACAATGGATATGGGTTGCTCGAGCTTGGGAATAAGCATCATAGGAGAGGTGCGTCCTATGGCCTCCAATAGATAGGGTCACCAAAAGGAATCCTATATTTCAATATGGTCTCCCGCACCACGCAGGGTTCAAGGACAAAAGGACACTTTATGGCTAAGGCTAGGAAGTTGCTCCAGGGGTACGACGTTAAAAACCACAAGTCCACTCTGTATTGCCCCCAAACCAATAGGGCAGGAGAGGCTGCTAACAAGAAGATCTTGATCAAGATGGCTCGAAACTACAAGGATTAGGTAGAGAAATGACCTTTTACACTTTGAGGCTGGAGAACCACCATCGGAATCTCTACAAGAGTTACCTCCTAGTTCTCAATACATAGGGTAGAAACAGTATGGTCGATTAAAATAGAGCTCAAATCTTTAAGAACAGTCATGAAAGCCCAAATTTTGGAAGCCGACAGGGCACAGAACGGCAGCAGCAATTGACCAAGTCAGATAAGGACAGGTCACGGGATTATCGCCACGGTAAGATCTATTAGAAAATATTCTGCTTGATCATTTAAAAAGACGGCCAGAAAGCATCCGATAAAAGAGGGAGATTCAATTGTCAAGAAAATGAGACCAGGTGTTCCAGGCATACGGGATAGGTTTAGGCTAACGTGAGAGGACCCCTTGTTCTTCAGAGATTGTATCTAAGACAGCAGCAACAGGCAGCGATGAAGATGGCTTCAAGAACTTATCAATGTCGACGAACTCAAGAGGGTCCATGGCTAAAGACTTAAAAATAAAAAAAAGAGAATAAAAGCCCCGTGAGTCGAAAACCAAAAAAAGGCGGCCTTACTAAAAATGGGTACCTCGTCAGGGTGAAAACCGAAAAAAGGCATTCTAGGAAAAAATTAGAGGCTTGAGAGAAAATGTCCAATTAAGAAAACCCGAGAGGGCTGATTGGAGACAGGAGTTTGATGCTTACAAGATATACTCTGAGATTAGATGTAGTTTTGCATTTTGAATCGATGTTAGATAATGATCATGTATAGAGAAATCATACCGAAATGTACACAATCTTTGCAAATACATGTGTTCATTATTTTCTAGTTCATTTATAAAAAGAGAAATATAGTTCATTGCTGAATGCATGAAATCTAAATGAGTACACTCTACTCCTACTCTCACCGTCCAGATGTCTAAGTTGATGAGTTCTAATATCGATTGCGGGACTAAGCACCTACCTCTTGAATGCATTAGTGGGAGTAAAGGAATGATCCCTGAAAGATGGTATAATACTCTTCACCGTCAGCTTGCCTAGAGGCTATAATGTATGGAGGTAAAAGCCAAAGCTATAGGTCCACCTTGAAAAGATAGGGATGCCTCACTACATCGTTAATCCCTCTGAACTATCGAGTATAATGGGTGGTAATGTAAAAAGCAGCCCCATGACGCCCTAAAGAACCCGATCCTCATCTGCTACCTCACCCAATCTAGCAACACATTCATCAAGGGAGGCCATGGAATGCAATCGATGCCTAAGGAGAAAATGCCTCAGAGAATAATTGTGGATTACTCTAGGAAGGGGCTTTGATAGCAGCTTCAACTTTTCTTGTAGCCGTACCGGAAAGGCAAGAGAGTCTCAAAAAAAAAAAGAGAGGCCGTTAGAGATGAAAACTGTGACCGTCTCTCTAAGCAAAAATTAGGCCAAAGGGCAGGGTAAAAACCTGGGAACAGGCAGTCTGTCCTTCAATAAAAAATGAAAAAAAGCCGTTGGAGTGGATTGGGTCAATTCCAGGCAAAAATTAGGCACAGGGTTATGTGAAAATCCCTAAAGGGACGCATTTCCCGCTAAGAAAAGCTAGTGTGAAAATCCATAAGGGATGCACTACGTTTAAAATAATGACCTTTGAAGCCTAGAGCGATAAGGCGGCATCACTCTAAATAAATTTCCTTTAGGCAGGGGGTGCATAATGCAGAACTTGATTCAGAGTCATAAGGGCAAAATGCTCGTTGACCAGGGGGCAAAGATTCGTACGGGTCAGTTTTTATTGAAAAGATTATGGGTCAGAATCCGTAAAGCCAAGACAACACTTTTCTAGATCCCTAGGGGCATCAGACAATGTGAGCAGCTGAGCAGTACCCTCGATGAATCCCTTAACCACTTAGGATGTGGTCTATCCATTTTTGCATATCACATACATCCCACATGCATAGATCTTTTGTACATCCCCCTGCATATCACGTGCATTCAGTCCTTTACACTTATGGTTGTACACATAATTCTTATACATTAATCCTTTGCTCATGTGTTGTGTATATAGCTTTACGTATATATTTTCTACACATAATTCCATACACACAATCTTTTGTATGTGTTATTGTGTGCAAATAATCTTTTGTATATGAGCAAGGATGATCCAAGAGATGGATTCAACTCGATATTATCGGCCACTGTATCTGGCATAAAATCAAGTGAATAGGTGCAGAGGTGGAATGCCCAGAAGAACAAGCCTATCCGGGCACACCATGTTAAGGGCAATCAGGAATCACACAAATTTACAGAAAAAAGATCCTTTGAGAAGCTCGACTACGCACACATACTTTAGTTAGAGGCAATCAGATGCGAAAGTGGGCCGAGGTACAATTTCAGCTCTACATCGGCACTCATCCACGCCGAACAATCAGATCAAGATGAAGTTCTCATGAAAATAGAATCTCACGGACCCGCTCCCAAGAGGACATTTAAAAGAGTAAGTCTATTAATGCACACCATGCTGGGGGCAATCAGGTAAGTTTCTCTATCATAAGAGGCATGCTCACACACATCACACAATAAATGTACAAAATCCATATTCAAATGTACAAAATCTCAAACAAATGAACAAAACAACAACAACAACAACAACAATAACAAAAAACAAAACAACACAAAACAAAAATAAGAAGATATTTTCAAGGCCTTGAAAATCCAATATACTGTAAAAATTCAAATACATCCAAAATGTAAAAATCCCAAAAACAACAGGAACAATAAAAATAAAAAATAAAAATGAAAACAAAGATCATTTTAAGAGACGCCAAAGACATTGAAACCTATCCGCCTGCAGGCAAGCAACAAAACCTCCAATTTAATTTTCCTCTGAGGAGGCTCAAATCTATTTTCCTCTCTGGAGGCTCAACATCAAATTCTCTCGCCCTCTTGAGAAGTATGCAGGTCTTTTCGACAAGGAGAATATGTTGGAGATGATAGAGGAATCAATATTTGGGAAAAAACCAACCGTCCTTCAGGGGGGCACCCGTCTGACATTAGCCCCAACAGGTATGTACTGCCACAGGTAAGTACCTCTTTTATATACCCTACGTATTTACTTTGTCCTTTATTGTAGAAAAAAGGTTCATGATAAGCGCTAGTAAAGACAATGACGAGTGAGTCACCATGCCGACCTAAGGATGGTCAACAGTTGGATATTGCACTAACCGGATGGGGGTTAGAAGATCAGACACTGTACTTGCCGGATGGGGGTTAGCAGATCAGACACTATACTAGCCGGATGGTGGTTAGCAAATCAGAGATTGTACTGGCCTGATGGTGGTTAGTAGATCAAATATCGTATTAGCTGGATGGTGGTTAGCAGATCAGATATTGTACTAGCCGGATGGGGGTTAGCAGATCAGACACTGTACTAGTCGGATGGTGGTTAGCAGATCAGAGATTGTACTGGCTGGATGGTGGTTAGTAGATCAAATATCATATTAGCCGGATGGTGGTTAGCAGATTAGAGATTGTACTGGCTGGATGGTGGTTAGTAGAGCACATGCGGTAGAACAGATCATAACGAGATTGCAGTTAGAGAACACTGCATCTCACACGGGATTGTAGTTAGAGAACACTACATCTCACAAACATCGTGCAAGCCGAGATGAGGCCAGCGGGGACACATGTGGTAGAACAGATCGCAACGAGATTGTAGTTAGAGAACACTACATCTCACAACGGTATTGTAGTTAGAGAACACTACATCTCACAAACATCGTGCAAGCCGAGATGAGGCCGATGGGACATATCAACCACCATGCGTGCCTAGATGAGAACAGCGGGGTACACGTGATAGAACAGATCGCAATAGGATTGTGGTTAGAGAACACTGCATCCCACAGTCACCGTGCAAGCCGAGATGAGGTCGGCGGGACAGATCAGCCACCGTGCATGCTGAGATGAGGACAGCAGGGCACACGCGATAGAACAGATCACAATAGGTTTATGGTAAGAGAACATCACATCCCACAGTCACCGTGAAAGCTAAGATGAGGCTGACGGGACAGATCAGTCACCGTGCAAGCCCAGATGAGGCTAGCGGGACAGAATAGCCACCATGCATGCCGAGATGAAGACAGCAGGGCACACGTGATAGAACAGATCGCAACAGGGTTATGGTTAGAGAACACCGCATCCCCCAATTACCGTGCAAGCTGAGATGAGGCCGGCGGGACAGATCAGCCACCATACATACCGAGATAAGGACAACGGGACACACACGATAGAACAGATTACAACAGGGTTGTGGTTAGAGAATACCGCATCCCACAGTCACCGTGCAAGCCGAGATGAGGCCGGCGGGATAGATCAGCCACCATGCATGCCGAAATGAGGACAGTGGGGCACACGCGATAGAACAGATTACAACCGAGTTGGGGTTAGATAACACCGCATCTCACAGACGCCATGCAAGCTGAGACGAGGCTAATGGTGCACATGCAATAGAACAAATTGCGATTGGGTTGCAGTTGGGTAACACTGCCTTTCACGACATTCAGGAATCGTACGGGCCGAGATGAGGCCAGCAGGATGAAGGTGATTGAATGAATAGTCAAAGTGTGACGTGCCCGAACCCCGCTCGACATCCGAGTAGCTCTCAAGAGTTCACTTTTAGAACCCGAGATTGGATGTAGGTTCGTTAAAACTAGGGAAAGCTGATCGCTTCGTAATGGACGGGAATTCATCCCCATTCCATTGTTGGCAATTAACTTACGAGAGCGTCTATTGGGTATCATAAGGCAGGTATCACGGAGTCGCCACCCAATAAAATATTGGGAAATGAATTCTAACCTTATGAGGCCAAAACTAGAGAGAGTTCGGGACCTCACTCTTATTTATACTTTTGGTTAACATTATGTGAATGAATTTTTAGAGTCAATTATTTTATCTCTCTTCTCACACGATTTATGCAATAAATATTAAAGCGCATTACAAGCACATAAAGAACAATAAATAAAACGATAAATAAAATATAATTACAATTATCCAAAAAAAATGCGAAATTCATAATAGCATTAAAATGAAAATACATACATGCATAAATCGGGTCATTCGTTTAAACGAGAACATTGGTTCCCAACTACTTATTTTACAAAAAAGTATAGAGTTCTCAAACCGACTTTATGAAAAAAAGGACGAAGTGATATTGTTTTAATGAAAACGTAAAACTTTCATTTTCAAGATGAAAACGAGGACATTGGTCTAGTTTTATTAACAGATTTTCAATTTTGTAAAAAACATTTGTGTGGTGGTTATTTTAAGCGCGGTCAAAAATCTTTTATTATTACAGTCCTTAAGCAAATAAAAGAAAATAAAATAAATAATAATTACATATCTCATAATAACAAATGAATTCTAAACTACTCGCCCCGACCGTGCTCCGCCAACTCCATAGGCGAGCCACATGCCCCACGCATTGCGGTCAAGGCAGAAAATAAAATTGGTTAATATGGATTAAATTAAATTAAGTGATAAATACATAAATAATTGAATTAGATAAATTGAGAATTAATTTGGTACAGCAAAAGTAAAATAAATTGATATAATTAATGAATATAAAACATAATGAATATAAAACACAAATGACACTTATAATGATAAATTACAATAAGAAATAATTATACTAATAATAATAATAATAATAATAATGATAATGATAAAACAAATAGTAATATTAATGATGATGATAGCAATAATAATAATAAGATAAATAATAATATTAATGATAATAATTAGCAATAATAGTAATAATGTAATATAATAATAATAACATGAACAACAATAATAATGATAATAATCACATAATCACAATAAAATGATAATAATAATAATAATTATAATATGAAATAAACATAAAATAATAATAATAATAACAACAATAAATAACAATAATAATAATAATAATAATAATAATAATAATAATAATATTAATAATAATAATAATAATAACAACAACAACAACAACAATATAATAATAATTGCACAATAATGAAATACTAATAAGTAATAACAATAATAATATAAAATAAACATAAAATAATAATATTAATAATAACCATAACAATAACATTAACAAAATAATAATAATAATAATAATAATAATAATAATAATAATAATAATAATAATAAATAAACATAAAATAATCAACACTAACAATAATAACAACATAAAATAATAATAATAATAATAATAATGAATAATAATATTAATAAATAATAATAACAATAATAATAAATAATAAAACAAATAATAATAATGATAATGTAATACAATAATAATAATAATAAAAAACAGAATAATACTAACAATAAATAAATAATAATAATATATTAAATAAATAAATATAAAATAGGACTCACCGGATTTCCTCGCCGGAGGCCGCCGGTGGTCGACACAGCCGTCACTGGAGGGGAGATCGCCACGCCAGGAGCCTGCCGCCGCTGGTCACGCCCCTGGAGCCGCCGTGGTTTGGCCGGGATCGGCATCGGCAGCGTCATCCCTTCCCTCGCCGATCTCCTTCACGCTGGTGAATGCAGCTGATCGGTGGCCACCGCCGGTTTCGTCTGGGCTCGCTCGTTCCACCGGTGGGGCGCGTGCGCCGGTCCGGCGCCGAGGCTGGCCGGCAGCGCCCCCGTTCCCTCTTCCCCTCTTTTCTTCTTTCTCCTTTCCGGCGTCTTGCTCCTCTTGGTCTCCCTCTGTTCTTTTCTTATTCTTTCTTTGTTTTGTTGATTCACTGTCCCTCTCTTTTCCCTTTTATTTTCCTTTCTTTCTTCTTTCTTTTGCTCTCTTTATTCTGTGTTCCTCTTATTCTTGCTCTCTCTTTCTTTTTTCTATTTTTTCTTTCTCTTTTATTCTTTCTTTCTTCTTTCTTGGCCGGCTCTCTCTCTGTTCTTGCTCTTTCTTTTTCTTTCCTTTTCTTTCTCTTTTTTCCTTTTCAGGCCGAAACCCCCCTCTTTCTTTCCTTACTCCATCTCTTCTTTTTATACCCCAAAATTAGGGTTTTACCCTCTCATTAATTCCTCCATATTTTATTTATTATTTTTACTTTTTAATTCTATTTTAATTTACTTAAATTATCACACACATTTAATTAGTTAAACACTCCATTATTAAATACTCCATATTTTCCTTTTTTTTATTTTAATTTTAATTATCCTACTAATACATTAACTAATTAATTAATTTTTAATTATACATATATATATATATATATTTTTGTTTTTAAGTTTTTATATATATTTTCTCAGAGAAATTATCAAGGAGCATGGAGAGCTAAAATTGCCATTTTTTAGATGTTACGACCCGTGTCTACAGTTGCCCCCAATTTTGGAGAACTAGTGCTTAGACACCATGGTGAGCTAAATTTAGAAAAAAGGGAGAGAATTGCATATCTGAGGCGGACCTTACCTTTTGCTAAGGGGAATGGTGGTGGTCTAGTCTGCGAGTCTGCTCAGACTTACAAAACGCGAGATTTGCTCTTCTGAGTTGCACCGAGCCCGTTCAGGCTTACAAAGTGTGGGGTTGCTCTCTTGAGCTGCACTGAGCCCATTCTAGACTTATAAAGTGCGGGGTTGTTCTTCTGAATTGTACCGAGCCCGTTCTAGGCTTACAAAGTGCGGGGTTGTTCTTCTGAACTACACCGAGCCCGTTCTAGGCTTACAGAGTGTGAGGTTGCTCTTCTGAGCTGCATCGAGCTCGTTCTAGGCTTACAAAGTGCGGAGTTGTGCTCTTCTGAGTGAGGTTGTTCTTTTGAACTGCACTGAGCGAGGCTTACAAAGTGCGGGTTGCTCTTCTGAACTACACCAAGCCCGTTCTAGGCTTACAAAGTGCGAGGTTGTTCTTCTGAACTGCACGAGCCCGTTCTAGGCTTACAAAGTGCGAAGTTGCTCTTTTGAGCTGCACCGATCCCGTTTTAGCTTACAAAGTGCGGAGTTATGCTCTTCTGAGCTACACCGAGCCCGTTCTAGGCTTACAAAGTGCGGAGTTATGCTCTTCTGAGCGGGATGGTCTTCTGACCTGCACCGAACCTTTTCTAGGCTTACAAAGTGCGAAAGATGCTCTTCTGAGTGGGGTAGTCTTCTGACCTGCACCGAACCTTTTCTAGGCTTACGAAGTGCGAAAGGTGCTCTTCTGAGCGGGATGGTCTTCTGACTTGCAAGCCTTTTCTAGGCTTACAAAGTGCGAAAGATGCTCTTCTGAGTGGGGTGGTCTTCTGACCTGCACCGAACCTTTTCTAGGCTTACAAGTGCGGGTTGCTCTTCTGAGCGAGGTTGTTCTTCTTGGATATCTCCTACAAAGCTATATGAATGGAAATATATACAAGAAATTGTATGCATGATATGAGATGCCGATGTTTGTAAAATGGATGATTATGTCCATGGTGATCAAGGGTCCTTTAAGGATGATTGCCCCCTGAGAGGACTTAGGTTGATTTACCCCCCTCAGAGGACTTTAGAAGGCTTGCCACTTTGAAATTTTGCCTCCTCAGAGGACTTGAAATTTTACCTCCTCAGAGGACTTTAGATTTTGCCTCCTCAGAGGACTGAGATTTTGCCTCCTCAGAGAACTTTAGAAGGTTTGTCTCCTCAGAGGACTTGAAATTTTACCTCCTCAGAGGACTTAGATTTTTCCTCCTTAGAGGACTGAGATTTTACCTCGTCAGAGGACTTTAGAAGGTTTGCCTCCTCAGAGGACTTGGAACGTCAGCTTGTCGACGTGAGACTGATGTATACTAACTGATGAGCATTGAGCACCATGTATGCATGGAATGTATGTAAAAAACTATGCATGGATTATGTACGCAAAATATGTGCAAATGACCATGCATGTAAATGATTATGCATGTGACCAGGGTGAAGAGTCATTCATCGGCATAGATATAAAGAATCATATGCAATGATAGGTGGAAGTTGTTATATACATGAAGGCTATGTAAAGAATTGGGTGTGTGTGATGTGTGCACATATAACTATATATATGAAACATATGCAGAAAAAATCATATATATATATATGTGTGTATAGAATGCATGCATAAATTTTAATGTGAAATGCATGCAAAGGATATGCCCATAAAATACGTGAAAATAAGTGATTATAAAAATGAAGTTTAGAGAGCTATGTATGCCAAAAGTATCTATGAAATATGCCTCGCTAAAGATCTTATATCAAAAGACATGCACCAAGAATTATACATGTAAAACTATTTATAAGGATGTTTGCTACAGTTATGTATAAAAATGTTTGCAGAAAGCATATGTACAAAGAATATTGCTGGGAGTACATGCAAAGTATCATTTTCATGAGTAGTGATAAGAAATACCCCAAGATTGTAAAATGAGTGCAACCTATTAGGTACCTCAAACTCGAGTTTCTGTCTATCTTTAAAAGCATGAATGAACTGTATTCTCATCTGATTCGATCTTAGCCAAAGAATCCCGGAGTCATTTCCAATGAAGGGCAAGAAGATAAATATGTAGACATCAAGGTTTACTAAACCAACATGTAAATACAAGGCATACCATGCAATCTCTGTGTGTATGTGCAAAAGGCCAAAACATAATTTTTCATCATTTGAGAAGCAAATTCTAGATGCAACTTTGGAGATAAGACTCAACTCGAATGCAAAATGAACTCGTGGCTTCCCGCTTGAAGCTCAAGAAACACCATACGCCTCTTCCTACGTACCAAACCTTACTAGAAGGTCATCTCCGCTAATTAGATAAGGTCGAACCTAGAATCAATAGGTCTTACTTTGGTTGTAACGTTAGGCTTAGGTAGATGGCTATTAAAGGAGGATCAGGTCGCTAGAGAAGAATGACCGCGCTATTTACTCAACTGATGGGAGGACCATTCTCAGCCCTAATTGCATATTGTCCAAGAGTTCTTGAACTCGGTAATGCTCTAACTTATCAAGCTCAGTCATAACAATTGAATCAAGCTCAGTTATAATAATTAAGCTAAGAAAAATAACTACTGAACTCATTAAGGGGTATTATCCTAAGCTCTACTTTTTTTCTTTTTGTCTCTTTTTTTTTCTTCTTCAGTATTTTTTTAATTACACAAAGAGCTTATCAATGATTAAACCCCTTTCCTGAAGTATAGGCCCATCCTTATCAGGGCAATTTTTGATAGCCCGAAAAATTATAAATGATTGAAACTTTTTTCCCCGAAGCGTAAACTTATCAGGACAATTTTTTGATATCCCGAGGGAATGTCGTGATGTATACCCATCCTTAGTAGAGCGGCCATTCAATACCCATCTTTGATGGAGCAGCCATTCTTCTAAGGGAAGCCAAAATCATTTTAGGCGAAGGGTAGTTTTAACGTGTGTAACAATAAAATCGGTACTCATTTAGCATACCAAAATAAAGCATGGGCTAGCAAGAGATTACAAAGCAAGGGTAGGAAATGGTCATTTAGAGAGCTATACAAAGAAACGGTTGCCTAAATCATTTTCTAGATTCAGCCTTATCCAGGGATCGCTTTGACGGGTAATCAAAAATGTTCTAGTGCTCTTAGTGAGTTTTCATCTAATCCCCTAATTGCAACTAGTTTTTTTCAGTTTATTTTAAAAATGGGCCTCTGATCTTAGAAATTACATGGTATGGTCAAATATTTCCACGTGATCCAGCTCTCAGAGATCGAACATATTTACCCTTTGCTTAATTCAAAATGGAATGAAACGCAGATTTCTAGAGTTAAGATCAAATCCATTCATAGTTGAGAACCACTTAGGCAGAGTGAGACTCTGAATCAAAGGTATCTTAATGAGGTGCAAACATGTCAGCGTTTTAGGGTACAGCTTAACACAAAAATTTTTACTCTATTAAAATTTATATACACAAGAATCATGTAGGTATAAAAAGGATTGTTTGTAAAATATGTGCAAATTATGTGCTAAGAATCATGTACCGGGAAAGATGCATGCAACAGTGTCGCGCCTATTAGTAATGCATGTTGGGAACTATATGTGCAAAATGTGTGTGAAAACATATGGTATAGAAATGCATATATGAAATGTGTGCAAAGGCGCGCGTGCGTGAAACACCTACAAAAAATTATAAGTGAGTGTGTAAACACTGCATGATAAATGATATGCATACACAAATTTGCAGGGTACATGCAAGCAACCTACAATGATGGCATAAGTACAAAATATGACATAATATAGGAATGAATGTTCAAGATATATGGTACATATGCACATGGCATGATTTAGACATGATAGGAATACATATATGATGTAAAATGAAAAAATTTGGCACAATGATGTATACATGAATCGTGAGGAATGGCAAAGTTGGCATAGATAAGAGTGCAAAATATATACAAATAATGCACATGACATGAGACACAATATAAGAATGATTGTGTACAGTGAGAGGCATATGTATGCAATACAAGACATGTGATGAAAGTGATTGTAAGAAACGAATGACGTTTGCAAAGTATGTGTATTTACATGGTATACATATATAGAACGCGGCATGGGATATATAATGATTGACATATATGATGCAGGGTTCATATATGCATGGCATAACTCATGCATGACAATGCATGTGCATGATGTGGCATACAATGTGAAAGATGCAAGGTGTCTGCCGAGCATGATGTGCATAATACCTGGCCTAATGACGTATGCTGATATGTGCACACTATAATATGCAGCGGTATGTGTATGCTCCAACACACGATGTTTATGTACATATGCAATGGGAGCATATTGATATGTACATGCTATAACACATGATGAATATATTTTATTTATTATTTTATTTTTTTTTAATTTTTTAAGTTTTTAATTTTTTTAATTTAATTTTATTTTTTTTACATGTCATTGGTGATAGTATGTCTGTGCATGTTATAATTCATGTCGATACGTACGTTCGGTGATGTATGTACAGATTATGGTTGTAACACCCCAAAACCACCCCAGTAGTTTGAGCCTGTCCGTGTCGGAATGTGTGTATTTTATGTGTTGCTTGTGTGTGTTAAATTGGTTTATTTATTTAATTTATGTATATTAGTTTGAGAAGAGGAGTTAGGATATAGTATAAGTGGATGTATAGAATTAAGGTATGAATTAGGGATAGCTTAATGTGTATGTTAAGGTATGGGAGTAGGGTGTGATTTGAGCCATGTGTTTTAAGGAGAGAATGACAAGTGGCAAAGGGGATAAGTGGGCATTTATTGGGTTGGTGAAGAGAGAGAGAGAAGGGCAGCCTTTCCCTTGATTTCCCGTTCTCCTCCTCCTTCTCACGCCGTTTCCTTTTTCTTCTTCTTCCTTCTCCTTTGTTCTTCCTTTTCTTTACATAATCTTGCTCCCACTTTCTTAATTGAGTAATTAGAATTGATTAGCTTGTGGATTTTGGAAGCTTAAAGGTGAGTTGGGGTTATGGGTATTTTAGATTCTTCTTTTTCCTCTTCTCTAGGTTTATATATTTGTAAATTCATTTGTGGGTTATTTTAGAATTGATCTTGATTGTTATGGGTTTATGGTTCAGAGGAGGCTCCTAGACCTGATAAAAGAAAAGGAATCGCTAGCGGAAGCGGAGCTCGCGATTAGGAGCTAAGGAGAGAAGGTTTGGGAATTGTTCATCCTTTTGTACATTTTTGTGAATTGAGTGTATTGAATGTGTTTTTGGTTTTGATTGAGGTTATAAGTTGTGCTATTGTAGTTTAAATCATATTAATTATGATATGAGACGCTTGAGAATGAATATTGTTGAAGGAATTGTGAGAAAGTATGTGAATAGTGATAATTGTTGTTAAATGTGCTGTTTTGGAAATCCTTGAAATTGAACATGTAATTGATTTGATTTAATTGAGATAAATAGTGGTAAAGTTGGGTTTTCATGTATGTTATGAGTTGTGGATGCTTGGGTTGCTAAATTTTGAGTTTTGGAGTCAATTTTGGAAGTTTGGATGTGAAATTTGAGTGAAATCTGCAGAATTTGGGCGTAAGAGTTGAAAAACCCGTGTCTGTCGCGACCGCGACACTGTCGCGAGCGTGACAGAATGCGGGGGTTTCAACCCTCGCGCCGGCGCGAGTGATGTCGCGCCGAAGAATTCGAGGGAGCTCTCTGTCGCGAGCGCGACAATCATCGCGAGCGCGACAGAGTGCTCGAGCTCCGAGCTTGTGCTAGGTTCTCTTCTGTCGCGAGCGCGACGAGCTTCGCGAGCGCGACAGAAAAGCCATCCCTACGTCCTCTCGCGACCACGAGATCTCTCGCGATCGCGAGACGAGGCGGGGAAGTGTAGCTTGGCTTCTGTCGCGAGCGCGACAGTCGTCGCGAGCGCGACAGACGTGACTTCCAAAATTTGATTCCTTCTCCTTTTTGCTTAATGATTTAACTTCTTTTACATGCTGTTCTACTAAAGATTTGACTATCTATTTATATAGATAATATGTGTGTAAACGTGATAAGATTTTGCATAACCTGCTAATGTCGGATAAGTGGATAGTTAGGCATGCCTAATAGAGTTATGTGCTGCTGCAGCTATGTGTACGATTTGGACCCTGATCAGGTCCCCCGACTGGATCCTCGCGATCCCTTTGTCTGAATCTTTCTTAAGATTCTATGTGAAACCAAATTGGAATAAAATAAATGGAATATTTTGATACCTCCGGGTATCTATGTGTTTGAAATATGATACCGATACTCTCAAGTATCTATGTGTACTCGTTATCCACTCATTATGATTAAGCAGGTGTCATTGTGTTTTGTATAAGAATCTTTGGATGAGAATGCAAATATCTGAATTAACTATGTATGATTATATGCCCATAATTGCATTGTTATCATGTGTTTTCTGTTACCGTCACTGTGAGTGGCGGTCATGCATTATGTGGTTCCCCACTAAGCGATTTCGCTTAGCACGGGTGTTTATCCGTGCAGGTGTGGAAGGTTCTGATACGCGTGGTATGGGTGTGTCGCATCAGGAAGGCCAACGCAGCTAGGGATCGGAAGTGTTATAGTATAGGCTTTTCTTTCTTTTGTAATGGATGTAATATTTTGTAAGCCCTTTTGAACAGTGTACTTGGGACTTTTGTATATTCGTCCTTCTTTTTGTAAAACGATGTAAGATGTAAAGATTTTCTTGGTATGTAAATAAAAGTACTCCTTTTGTTCTATTATCCTCTTCTTTTATTAAAATTTTTATTTGTACTGAATATGTGATTCTATAATGTGATGTTTACATGTTTGTACCAGTGGGATGTGACACTCCTTCCTATCGGGGTACTTCTCGCTCTAATCACGAGCAGAAGTATCCATGTTATAGGTTGGGGTGTGACATTAGGTGGTATCAGAGCTCTAGGTTTAGGTGTTACTGGGTTTCAGTGTGTTAGTTAGTTGTTAGAGTTGTGTTGGCCTGATGCGCACTGCGTTTATGTTTTGTAGTTATGGAGTCCGCCCGTGGATCGCTTGAGGGGTCAGCGGAAAGTGCGAATCCCCAAGAGCAGGATCCCTCAGTTTCTGGTCCGGCTCAACCTCCTAGGGGTTATCCTGAGGTGCCTTGGGACCAATGGAAGCGATGCTTCAGAGTATGACAAGAGTACTTGAAAGGGTAACAGCGCCTAGTGCACCTATTGAAAGGTTAAGAAAGCATGGAGCAGAGGATTTCTTTGGTACGGGTATAGATGAGTCTAACAAAGCAGAGATGTGGTTAGAGAAGACAGCCAGAGTACTTAAGGAGATAAGATGCCCACCGGAGCAAAAAGTGGATTGTGCCTTGTCTTTGTTACAAGGTTCAGCTTATGATTGGTGGAAGTTGGTGACTGGTCAACCGCAAGTTCCTGAACCGATAACATGGGAGTTCTTTGAGGATGAGTTTCAGAACCGGTATGTGACCAAAGCTTATAAGGATGCTAAGTGGGCACAGTTTCTCACTCTTAAGCAAAGAACAATGTCTGTGGCTGATTATGAGGATGAGTTCAATAAGCTCAGTAAGTATGCGCCGCCAAGGGTCCTTACAGAAGAGTTTCGATGTCAGCATTTTGAAGCAGGCTTGAATGAATCTTTAAAAGTGATGTTAATATCATTGATGTCGGCTCCAAATGTGAGGTATTATCAGTTAGTGCAGGCAGCTTTGAGGGCAGAGCGTTCTGAGAATATTTTGAGAGAAAAGGCTCAAAGAAGAAAGTCTGTCAGAGGTGGCTCTTCTTCAGGCAAAAGACCAAGGGAATCGCAAGGGAATTTTGCTGATGAGTCTATAGCTAGTCCGGCTCCTAGAGGGAGGAGACAGGGTTCTTCAAGGGGATCGGGCGCAGGTAGAGGAGATGGCCCTCCTCGATGTACCTATTGTAGTAAACAACATTGGGGTGAGTGTCGATGGTTGACGGGAGGTTGTTTCAGATGTGGTTCTACGGACCATTTACTTGCAAGTTGTCCGAACCGATTTGGAGATTCTTCGGGGCATCAGGAAGGGAGCCGAGCTGGATCAAATGTTCCCCAAGGAAGTCGTAATCGGGGTAGAGGAAGGGGTCGAGGTGGACGGTCTCTAAGTAGAGAAGATTCAGAATCAGTAGATCGCCCTGTGCCATCATCTGGTAGAGCTTATGCTATGAAGACCCGAGAGGAACAGAATGCTCCTGAAGTGATTGCCGGTAAGTTCTCTTTACTTGATTCTGAAGTTTATGTTTTGATTGACCCGGGGTCTACCCATTCTTATGTGTGTTCTGGTAAGTTGTGGGATAGTTTGGGTAGTGAGGAGAAGATGGAATATGAGATTTGTGTATCCAGTCCGTTGGGTCAGAGTATTATGGTTAATCGGGCATGTCGGAAGTGTCCTTTAAAGATACAGGGTACCGAGTTTGTAGTAGATTTGATTTGTTTGCCATTCCATGAGTTTGATATTATTCTGGGAATGGATTGGTTGGGTAAGCACCGTGCAGTGGTAGATTGTCATAGGAAAGTAATGGTTTTGAAGGATAAAGATCAAATGCCTGTTGTAGTGAAGGGAATTGGAAGCAGTTCTTTGCATAATGTGGTTTCAGCTATGAAAGTCAGAAGATTTATCAGGAAAGGATGTGAAGCGTTTTTAGCGGTGGTTTTGGACTCTCGAAGAGGTCAAGTTAAGATTCAAGATATTCCGGTTGTAAGAGATTTTGTAGATGTTTTTCCGGAAGAACTACCGGGGTTACCTCCCGAGAGAGAAGTTGAATTGTCAGTAGAGATCGTTCCAGGTACAGCTCCGATTTCTAAGGCTCCTTACAGAATGGCTCCAATGGAATTGAAAGAATTGAAGAGTCAGTTGCAAGAATTGTTGGATAAAGGGTTCATTCGGCCTAGTGTGTCACCGTGGGGCGCTCCAGTGCTGTTTGTTAAGAAAAAAGATGGAACCCTTCGGATGTGCATTGACTATCGACAGCTTAACAAAGTGACTATCAAGAATAAGTATCCATTACCGAGGATTGAAGATCTTTTTGATCAGTTGAGAGGAGCTGGGGTATTCTCTAAGATAGATTTGAGATCAGGCTACTACCAGTTAGGAGTAAAGGAAGCAGATGTGGCTAAGACGGCTTTTCGGACGCGTTATGGTCATTATGAATTTTTAGTGATGCCTTTTGGTTTGACTAACGCGCCTGCAGCCTTTATGGATCTGATGAACCGAGTTTTCCGACCGTATTTGGACAAGTTTGTTGTGGTATTTATTGATGACATTTTGGTATACTCCAAGGATCGAAAAGAGCATAAGGAACATCTTAGATTAGTGTTGCAAATGTTAAGAGATCATCAGCTGTATGCGAAACTCAGTAAGTGTGAGTTTTGGTTGAAAGAAGTAGCTTTTCTTGGACATGTGGTGTCAGCGGAAGGTGTGCGTGTTGATCCTAGCAAAATTGAAGCAATTGTTAACTGGATGCCTCCGAAGAACGTGCCTAAAGTAAGAAGTTTTCTGGGCTTAGCAGGGTATTATCGACGGTTTGTTCAGGGGTTTTCCGTGTTAGCATCTCCATTGACCAAGCTACTTCGGAAGGATGTCAAGTTTGTTTGGACTGAAAGGTGTCAAGCCAGTTTTGATCGTTTAAAAGATTTGTTAGTTAAAGCTCCTGTGCTTACACAGCCGGTTTCGGGTAAGGAATACACTATGTACAGTGATGCTTCGGGAATTGGCTTGGGTTGTGTTCTGATGCAAGGGAACAAGGTTATCGCTTATGCATCGAGACAGTTGAAGCCTCATGAGCGGAATTACCCGACTCACGATTTGGAGTTGGCAGCGGTAGTGTTTGCACTTAAGGTTTGGCGACATTACTTGTATGGGGAGACGTGCAGAATTTTTACCGATCACAAGAGTCTCAAGTATTTGTTAACTCAGAAGGAGTTGAATTTGAGACAGCGGAGATGGTTAGAACTCTTCAAGGATTATGATTGTATCATTGACTATCATCCGGGTAAAGCTAACATGGTGGCGGATGCTCTTAGTAGGAAGTCTTTGTCTGCGTTACTGGCTAGTCGAGGCAGATGGAGATTTGATTCTAAAGGTGCTCTGATTGCTCAACTAAAGGTTAAACCTAGTTTGAGATCAGAAATTGCAAAGGCTCAGTTAGATGATCATGTGTTACAGCGTGTTTCTCAAGCAGTGAAAGAGGGCAAGCAGTCTGAGTACTTATTAGACAGTGAAGGAGTGTTGAGGCACGGTAATCGGTTATGTGTACCTAATGTGGGTAAGTTAAGGAAGAAGCTAGTGCAAGAAGCTCATTCATCAGTCTTCACTATGCACCCTGGTGGGGACAAGATGTATCAAGATCTGAAGCAATTTTATTGGTGGCCAGGAATGAAAAGAGATATAACAGAATTTGTTTCTAGGTGTCTTACTTGTCAGCAAGTGAAAACCGAGCATCAAGTGCCATCGGGATTGCTTCATCCCTTACCCATTCCTCAATGGAAGTGGGATGACATCACAATGGATTTTGTATCTGGTCTTCCCTTGACTCAGCGTAAGCATGATTCTGTATGGGTTATAGTGGATCGATTGTCGAAGTCTGCACATTTTCTGCTGGTACGTATGGATTATTCGATGGACAAGTTAGCGGAACTTTATGTGGATGAAATAGTCAGATTGCATGGAATTCCGTTATCCATTGTATCAGACCGAGATCCTCGTTTTACATCCAAGTTTTGGAAGGAACTTCAGGTGGCTTTGGGAACTCGGTTAAATTTCAGTACTGCTTTCCATCCGCAGACTGATGGTCAGTCAGAGAGGGTTATTCAGGTTTTAGAAGATATGCTCCGAGGTTGTGCTTTAGAATTCTCAAGAAGTTGGGATCGGTATGTGTCTCTGATGGAATTCGCATATAACAACAGCTACCAAGTGAGTATTGGTATGGCCCCTTATGAAGCACTGTATGGACGGAAATGTAGAACACCAGTATGTTGGACTGAACTGTCAGAAAAAGCTATGATAGGTCCGGATATAGTGCGGGATACCGAAGAGAAGGTAAGGGTTGTACAACAGAACTTAAAGGCAGCTAAGGACCGACAACGTTCTTATGCTAATCTGAAGCGTCGGGACATTCAGTATGAAGTAGGTGATAAAGTTTTCTTGAAAGTGTCACCATGGCGTAAGGTTCTCCGTTTTGGCAAGAAAGGCAAACTAAGTCCACGATTTATTGGACCGTATGAGATTCTAAGGAAAGTGGGTCCAGTAGCATATCAATTAGCGTTGCCTTTGGAGTTAGCTAGATTACATGATGTTTTTAATGTATCTATGCTCAGGAGATATCGGTCAGATCCTTCGCATGTGCTACCAGTGCAAGATATTCGGATTCAGTCAGACTTTTCTTTTGATGAAGAACCGAAGAAGATTTTGGATAGAGAAATCAAACAGCTTCGGAATAAGCAGATACCGTTAGTCAAAGTTCTATGGCAGCATCATGGTATTGAAGAAGCTACCTGGGAACCAGAGGAAGCTATGAGGTTAGAATACCCTCAGTTATTTGGATCAGGTAAGAATTTCGAGGACGAAATTCTGTTAAGTGGGGGAGTATTGTAACACCCCAAAACCACCCCAGTAGTTTGAGCCTGTCCGTGTCGGAATGTGTGTATTTTATGTGTTGCTTGTGTGTGTTAAATTGGTTTATTTATTTAATTTATGTATATTAGTTTGAGAAGAGGAGTTAGGATATAGTATAAGTGGATGTATAGAATTAAGGTATGAATTAGGGATAGCTTAATGTGTATGTTAAGGTATGGGAGTAGGGTGTGATTTGAGCCATGTGTTTTAAGGAGAGAATGACAAGTGGCAAAGGGGATAAGTGGGCATTTATTGGGTTGGTGAAGAGAGAGAGAGAAGGGCAGCCTTTCCCTTGATTTCCCGTTCTCCTCCTCCTTCTCACGCCGTTTCCTTTTTCTTCTTCTTCCTTCTCCTTTGTTCTTCCTTTTCTTTACATAATCTTGCTCCCACTTTCTTAATTGAGTAATTAGAATTGATTAGCTTGTGGATTTTGGAAGCTTAAAGGTGAGTTGGGGTTATGGGTATTTTAGATTCTTCTTTTTCCTCTTCTCTAGGTTTATATATTTGTAAATTCATTTGTGGGTTATTTTAGAATTGATCTTGATTGTTATGGGTTTATGGTTCAGAGGAGGCTCCTAGACCTGATAAAGGAAAAGGAATCGCTAGCGGAAGCGGAGCTCGCGATTAGGAGCTAAGGAGAGAAGGTTTGGGAATTGTTCATCCTTTTGTACATTTTTGTGAATTGAGTGTATTGAATGTGTTTTTGGTTTTGATTGAGGTTATAAGTTGTGCTATTGTAGTTTAAATCATATTAATTATGATATGAGACGCTTGAGAATGAATATTGTTGAAGGAATTGTGAGAAAGTATGTGAATAGTGATAATTGTTGTTAAATGTGCTGTTTTGGAAATCCTTGAAATTGAACATGTAATTGATTTGATTTAATTGAGATAAATAGTGGTAAAGTTGGGTTTTCATGTATGTTATGAGTTGTGGATGCTTGGGTTGCTAAATTTTGAGTTTTGGAGTCAATTTTGGAAGTTTGGATGTGAAATTTGAGTGAAATCTGCAGAATTTGGGCGTAAGAGTTGAAAAACCCGTGTCTGTCGCGATCGCGACACTGTCGCGAGCGCGACAGAATGCGGGGGTTTCAACCCTCGCGCCGGCGCGAGTGATGTCGCGCCGAAGAATTCGAGGGAGCTCTCTGTCGCGAGCGCGACAATCATCGCGAGCGAGACAGAGTGCTCGAGCTCCGAGCTTGTGCTAGGTTCTCTTCTGTCGCGAGCGCGACAGAAAAGCCATCCCTACGTCCTCTCGCGACCACGAGATCTCTCGCGATCGCGAGACGAGGCGGGGAAGTGTAGCTTGGCTTCTGTCGCGAGCGCGACAGACGTGACTTCCAAAATTTGATTTCTTCTCCTTTTTGCTTAATGATTTAACTTCTTTTACATGCTGTTCTACTAAAGATTTGACTATCTATTTATATAGATAATATGTGTGTAAACGTGATAAGATTTTGCATAACCTGCTAATGTCGGATAAGTGGATAGTTAGGCATGCCTAATAGAGTTATGTGCCGCTGCAGCTATGTGTACGATTTGGACCCTGATCAGGTCCCCCGACTGGATCCTCGCGATCCCTTTGTCTGAATCTTTCTTAAGATTCTATGTGAAACCAAATTGGAATAAAATAAATGGAATATTTTGATACCTCCGGGTATCTATGTGTTTGAAATATGATACCGATACTCTCAAGTATCTATGTGTACTCGTTATCCACTCATTATGATTAAGCAGGTGTCATTGTGTTTTGTATAAGAATCTTTGGATGAGAATGCAAATATCTGAATTAACTATGTATGATTATATGCCCATAATTGCATTGTTATCATGTGTTTTCTGTTACCGTCACTGTGAGTGGCGGTCATGCATTATGTGGTTCCCCACTAAGCGATTTCGCTTAGCACGGGTGTTTATCCGTGCAGGTGTGGAAGGTTCTGATACGCGTGGTATGGGTGTGTCGCATCAGGAAGGCCAACGCAGCTAGGGATCGGAAGTGTTATAGTATAGGCTTTTCTTTCTTTTGTAATGGATGTAATATTTTGTAAGCCCTTTTGAACAGTGTACTTGGGACTTTTGTATATTCGTCCTTCTTTTTGTAAAACGATGTAAGATGTAAAGATTTTCTTGGTATGTAAATAAAAGTACTCCTTTTGTTCTATTATCCTCTTCTTTTTATTAAAATTTTTATTTGTACTGAATATGTGATTCTATAATGTGATGTTTACATGTTTGTACCAGTGGGATGTGACACTCCTTCCTATCGGGGTACTTCTCGCTCTAATCACGAGCAGAAGTATCCATGTTATAGGTTGGGGTGTGACAATGGTGCACGATGGATGTCATGGATGTTATAAAGAATATTAATATGTATGTGTCACGACAAACATTGCTATGTATATGCATGACGAATACATGTTATATTTACATTCACAAATTATAATACAAACAATTTTACATACAAAGTGTATAGGTTCTATAATTGTACATGAAACAAAATGCATATGCTTTATTTACCATTGTCGTTCATGAAAAAAAATGCACGAGCACGAATACACACATACAAGAAAAAAACTCCTCCCAACTGTATCTCTCTCACATAGGAGGTCGTGCGGTCTCTTTTTTAGGTGGGCTTTATCCAAGAGTTAACAGGGAACCCATTGGACATATATAATGCACGGTAAAAAGTCGGTAGCATGACAACTCTTAACTAATATACATAAGTATGGATGTTTGGCCATTATATATTTAAATAATTCAATTAAATCAAGATGGGCCCACCGGGGCATGAAAGCCTTTGATGAAGACCATTTAATTTAATTGATTTTGTTCAATATATAACGGCCCAAATAGCAAGCGTGGTATTATGGTACATGCCCCCCTATGGGAAGTATTTATTTCCATTACATAAGTTTTGGTCAAAGGTGATATTTTAGGGTTACCCAAGCATGATTCCTGCCAACCGGTCTAGCTCGTCATAAGCATAACAACCGGTCGAGTCATCATTTGATATACCATAAATGGTACGAGGCCTGGGCTGGTGATTATCCCGAGTACTTCCCTACAATAAGTGAAAGTAGGGTCGTGTTTTAGAAATGCACCGAGGTAGACCGGCTAACATAGTTCTAAGGCCTTAAAATAATGCAATGCAATTATTTCGAAAAGAGATAAAATTTCTTGATCCTAAAATCACTTACATTAGATTAACCAAAAGTACTTTCAGAGCAAAATCTCATGATGTCCCTAGTGGAGTTGCCACTGTGACGCGCCCGAACCCCGTTCGACATATAGGTTGCTCTCGAGAGTCCGCTTTTAGGACCCGAGATCGGATGGACGTTCGTGAAAACTCGTGAAAGCTGATCGCTTCGGAATGGATGTGGCAATCAACTTACGAGAGCGTCTATTGGGTATCATAAGGCGGGTATCACGGAGTCGTCACCCAATAAAACATTGGTAAATAAATTCTAACCTTATGAGGCCAAAACCAGAGAGAGTTCGGGACCTCACTCTTATTTATACTTTTGGTTAACATTATGTGAATGATTTTTTAGAGTTAATTATTTTATCTCTCTTCTCACACGATTTATGCAATAAATATTAAAGTGCATTACAAGCACATAAAGAACAATAAATAAAACGATAAATAAAATATAATTACAATTATCCAAAAAAAATGTGAAATTCATAATAGCATTAAAATGAAAATACATACATAAATCGGGTCATTCGTTTAAACGAGAACATTGGTTCCCAACAACTTATTTTACAAAAAAGTATAGCGTTCTCAAACCGACTTTATGAAAAAAGGACGAAGTGATATTTTTTTAATGAAAACATAAAACTTTCATTTTCAAGATGAAAACGAGGACATTGGTCCAGTTTTATTAACAGATTTTCAATTTTGTAGAAAACATTTGTGTGGTGGTTCTTTTTAAGCGCGGTCAAACATCGTGCAAACACGAGTTCCGAAATCGGTGAGCGACTTGTGCAACCTCTACCAGAGATCCGATGAAAGTCTTCGAGACTACATCGATAGGTTTCAGGCCACCATGTCTGAAGTAAGGAATGTCAGCGTAGAATGGCGACTAACGCCTTAGCTGGGGGCACCGCTGACCGCCCTTTATTTGAATCAATAACAACAAGACCCCCAACCAGCTTTGCCGATCTGATGGAGAGGGCTAGGCAGCACATCCAATTGGATGACGCCCTAAGGTCCAGTAGGGGAAGAAGGACCAATGTAATGGATCGGCTATAGCACTTGAACAGTCGCTCGCTCAATAGAGATTCTAGATCCGAACAGATAGCAAGAAGCTCGGACCGAGCTACAACTTCAAGGAATCTGGGAAGAAGGAAGGAATCTGGATAGGGCAGGTCTGACCGCTCGGATGACCGCCCGCCCAAAACCTTCACCCCGCTAACACTAACCTAACCACAGTGCTGATGTGGATTAAAGAAAAGCACAGCAAGGTCAACTGGCCCAGGGCGCTGTCCGAAAGAAGCACAATTGGGAGGGAGCCCAAGAAACATTGCGAGTTTCATAGAGACATCGGTCACCTGACTGACGAGTGCACTCGCTGAAAAAGGAATCGAAAGGTTGATACGAAGAGTTTCCCTCAGAAAATTCATAGGCCCGGCTAGAGGGGAGAGTCCCTGTAGACAGTCGAAGCCTCAGAAGGATGATTCTGGCTCAGACGATGATGATGAGCACAGAAACCCAAGGAATATTGACCCGCGCAGGCCATACGTCGGGTAATAAAGGTGATCACCGAGGATCATCCTACGGAGAAGACCTCTCAGAAAAAGAAAGGGAAAGGTGTTTACTTCTCCCACCAGGCCGAACAGCCTGCCTCAGTCACCATATCCAGCGAAGACACGCGAGACGTCATGTTTCCACATGAGGATGCTCTCGTTATAAGAGCTCAGATTAACAACTTCAATGTTAAAAGAATTCCGTGTGGACAACGACAGTGCTGTCAACGTACTCACCTTTAGGCCTACCGAGCCATAGGACTCCCAATCGAAGAGTTGAAACTAAATGCCACACCACTGATCGGTCTCGACAATGCTACTGTCCCAGTGGTGGGATCTGTCGAACTCTTCGTCGAACTAGGCCAAGAGGCAATCGCTCATGATTGCAAGGTAACTTTTATGGTGATTGACATGACTTTTGCCTATAATGCCATTTTTGGCAGGCCGCTGCTTTTCCAAACCTGAACTGTTACCGGCGTACGGTACATGGTGATGAAAATCCCATTAAAAGGGGGCGTCGTCATCTTGAGAGGCGATCAAAAGGCATCACGCGAAGCGTACGTCACTATAATAAAGCAGCAACGGGAGGCCATGATTGTGGAGCCAGGTCTTGAGCGGTCTGAGCAGGCGAAAAGGCCAAGAATGGACCCTACTGAAGAGGTGAAGGTAAAAGTGCTGTCAAAAGGAAAAAAGCGTTCAAGTCGGGACCAGTATGGGCACAGAAATGAAAGACGCTATCATGCGGGTCTTAATGATAAACCAAGCGTCCTTCGCCTGGAAGCCGAAGGACATTCCCGGCATAGTTCCAAGAGTGAACACCCACAAGTTAAATGTGACCCAACTCATCCCCGGTCAGGCAAAAGCTTCGAAGGCATGCGCCCTGATCGGGAGGAAATTTATATCTGAGGAGGTGGATAGGCTACTTAAGACCGGAACAATCCGAGAGGTAGACTATCCCGAGTGGCTCGCTAATGCTGTCCTGGTAAAAAAGAAGTCAGGGAAGCTACGAATGTGCGTGGACTTCAAGGATCTCAATAAAGCATGTCCCAAAGACAGCTACCCCTGCCAAGTATAGACCAACTAGTGGACGCCACTGCAGGCCATGCAATTTACTTCCTCTTCGACACATACGCTGGTTACCACCAGATCCCTGATGTGGCTTTTAGATCAGGAAAAGACCAGTTTCATTACAGATGATGGAACCTTTTGCTACAGGGTGATGTCGTTCTATCTAAAGAATTCTGGTGCCATGTATCAGCGTCTCATGAATAAAATTTTCAAAGACCAGATCGGGTAGAATGTAGAGGTATACGTGGATGATATGATTGTCAAAAGCAGGAGCCCGTGAAGAACATCCTGCCGATCTTGCCAAAATTTTGTGCACACTAAATAAGTTCCGGATGAAGCTCAACCCTAAAAAGTGCATTTTCGGAGTTCACTCAGGAAAGTTTTTGGGCTTCATGGTTTCCCAGAGGGGGATTGAAGCCAATCCAGAGAAAATAAAAGCCATCCTCGAGATGTAACCCCCCAGGAGCATAAAAGACGTCCAGAGTCTGAACGAGAGAATCACTGCCTAGGACGATTCATCTCCTCCTCAGCCAAACGATGCACTCCTTTCTTCAAAAAGCTAAGGAAGAGTGAGACCTTCAATTGGGGGGAAGACTGCCAACAAGCCTTTGAAGAGTTAAAGAAATTCCTTCACTAATCCGCCACTGCTTAGCCGACCGATACTAGGTGAAAACTTGTACCTTTATTTGTCCACCTCCAGTGAAGCCGTTGCAGGTGTCCTGGTAAGAGAAGAAGGGACCCAATAACTGCCGGTGTACTATGTCAGCCAGGTACTCAGGGGTGCGGACTTAAAGAAAGGACCGGTCGAGCAACTCATCATCACCCTCATGATGTGCGCAAGAAAGCTAAGATAATACTTCGAAGCCCACATAATAGTGGTCCGGTCGGGTCATCCGATCAGAAAAATTCTTCAGACACCGGACCTGGAGGGCAAGATGGTGGGATGGGTGATCAAGTTACAGTCATGGAATGTGAGATACGAGCCTAGAATGGCAATAAAAGCTCAAGCTTTGGCAGATTTTGTTGCTGAATTCGCCGGTGAAGAACCACAAGGTCAGCCCAAATGCCCAAGTTGGGAAATGATAGTGGACGGCACAGCAAACGACACTCGAGGAGGCATGGGCATAGTAATAATAGGCCCCTTAGGCATTGCAATAAGGTATGCAATAAAGCTTAATTTAAAGCTTCTAATAACATGGCAAAGTATGAGGCGCTTCTTCAAGGATTGAGACCGCTCCATGCCATCCGGCCGGAGTCAGTGACCATTAAAAGCGACTCTCAGCTTGTGACAAGCCAAGTCTTGGGCACCTTCGAAGCTAGAGAAGCGAGCATGATCTAGTATTTGGCAAAAGTCAAGGCCGCCATCAAAATACTTGAAGAATCTGGGTTGGAATGGAACCTCAAGAAGGTGACGAGAGATCAAACTTCTGAAGCCGATCGGCTTGCAAAAATGTCTGCTTCCAATCAAGGAATAATAGAAGAATATATCACTATCACCGACCAAACCTCCTCCTCCTTAGACGAGCTGAAAATAATGGAGATCGATCAAGGGGAAGAAACCTGGATGAGCCTGATCAAGCAGTACCTGTAGACAGGACAGCTGCCGGAGGTTAAAACCGAAGCTCAAAAGGTATCATGCAAATCCCTCAATTACTCCATTATTAATGGTGACTTGTACAAAAAAGCTTTCAGTCATCCCTGGCTCAAATTGTATAACGGAGGAAGATGGAGACTATGTCCTGAGGGAGGTTCATGAAGGCATCTGCGGGGCACACGAGGCTAGCAGAGCCATGGCAAGGAAGGTACTCCAAACAGGATACTTTTGTCCAAGCATTTTCAAAGATGCTCAGGATAAAGTAAGGAGATGCCCGCAATGCCAAGTCCATGGAAGGGTCATAAGACAACATGGAGCAGACCAGCAGCCGATCGGAGTTGCGTGGCCATTTGATCAGTGGGGTTTGGATATCTTGGGACCTTTTCCCCAAGGCAAAAGGAAGATGAGGTTTCTCGTTGTGGCAGTCGACCACTTCTCCAAATGGATCGAAGCAGAGCCCCTAGCAACGATCACGGCAGAGAGGGTCAAGAGCTTCGTATGGAGAAGCATCATCTGCAGGTATGGCTTACCTAACATTTTCATTACAGATAATGGTAAGCAGTTCGATAGCTCCATCTTCGGAGATTTTTGCCAAGGGCTAAACATCAATTTGAGATTCACCTCAGTCACTCACCCTTAAAGCAACGGAATGACGGAGGTCTCCAACTGGACCATTCTGGAAGGGTTAAAAAAACGGCTGGGTGAGGCGAAAGGCAACTGGACTGAAGAACTGTAGAGTGTGCTGTGGTCTTATAGAACTTCACCAAGGACAGGCACTCAGCAAATGCCATTCTCTCTTGTCTACAGCTCCGAAGCAATGATACCCGTAGAGGTCAGCCTCCCATCATACCGATCGACATTCTATTCTGAACAATCAAACACCCAAGAAAGATGCCAAGATCTAGATCTCATAGAAGAAAGGAGGAAGGACACCTATGTCAAGATCGCCACCTACAAACAAAGGATCACCAAATATCACAATGCCAAAGTAAAGTTTAGAGCTTTCAACATCGGCGACTTGGTGCTCAGAAAGGCGGACATAGGTGCGGGAAATGCAGGAGTGTGCAAGTTAATGCCATATTGGGAAGCGCCTTATGAGGTCTCCAAAGTATTAAGCTCGAGCATGTACAAGCTCAAAACAATAGAAGGGCAAGACGTCCCCAGGAGCTGGAACGTCGAAGTACTAAAAAAGTACCACTTGTAATGATATGTGCAGATCCAACAAATGTTCAATCAATAAAGAGGTTCCTTTTCATCCTTCTGTAAAGAGTTTCTTTTTCATTAAATTACCTGCAAAGCATGCATATCATAACTATACGCTAGGCTCGATGTTCGTCACGAGCCAAAATTGCGAAAGTTGGAACCCGCTTCTTTGCAGGAACAAAACAACCGTTAGGATCGATGTTATTCCCGATCCGAAAATACGGAACAACTTAAAAACAACCGTTAGGGTCGATGCAATTCCCAATCCCAAGATACGGAGGAAGATAAGCACCCGACAGTTCGACCATTAGGATCGACGAACATCCCGATCCGAAGATACGGGAACCACAAACCCTATGTCAATCCCATCTGTTAGGATCGGCTATACTCCGAGCAGAAAATAGGGAACGCACTCCGCTCGCACTGACTCATTTGCTAGATTTGACGCCCATCCCGAATCCAAGATGTGAACACTGAAGTTAGATTAAGGAAAACATTTCTCCCAAGATAAGTATTGTGCAACGGTCATGAACCGGAATGCAAATCAAACACTAACTTGACGAACAAAACTATTCGGATGATTCTAAGTCTAACTCAAAAGTCATTCCAGATGGCCGATTAATCATACGTCCTAAATCAGATTGGGTAAATCGGTCACTGGACTTGAGAATTTATTCCAATTCAGGAAGTATATGAGATTCATTAATATGTTTCACATTAGCAAATTTTATATGCGTTTTAGTGAACTATAATCAAACTTAGCAAATTTTATGCAATTTTACAAGTTAGTGAACTATGGAAGTTTGCAAATTGTGCAAAATTTATCATTTATTGAAAGAATTGAATACAATACAATTTGTGGAAATCAGTACAAACAAAGTATACAAAGGAAAATCGCTACATATCTACAATTTCTAACCTACGTTTCTATATCTACAATTTCTACGTCGCCAGGAGGATCGGTAGGTGGTTCCGCATTCAGCTCGGCTGAAGCCTGAGAAGGGTTGGAGGCAGGCTGAGAAGGCTCAGCTATCCCTTCGGAGATAGGCACAGCCAATGGAGGCGCCCCAGCTTCGGCCCCAAGGGATGTGTCTTGATGAACCTCGGTCGAAGAAGGATCTTCCCCTAGTAACTTGCTTGGTAGCTCCCTCTCTAGGAGCATCGCTTTCATCGTCACTAGATGGCGGATCGGGCAAAGCCATTGGATCCTCTATCCAGTTGAGATCAGCATCAGGGAAGCGCCTCCTAGCCTCATAGATCAGCCGAGATAGCAGCTTCGCCTGAGCCTCGCCCAGTTGATCAAGTAGCTGCTCCTCTCGAGAGGCGAGCTCCTCTTCAAGCCTCTTCTCCCAGGCCATCTCTTTATTCGCCAACATGGTACGCAGCCGGTCGCACTCCGCAATAGCTTGGGCTCTCTCCTCCAACGCCTTGGCCTTCTCAGCGCCTAGAAGCTTGCACTCACTGCCCAATCTGGCTGCCTCTTCCTCGAATCTTTGGCATTGAGCACTATCGGCTGTTAGGCGTGCCACCTCACCCTTTAGCCGATCAACCTCGATAAGCCGCGACTTAAGCTCCTGGGCATGCCGAGTGGCCTCCTTCCTTACATCCACCACCTCTCCATGGAGAGCAGAGGTGTCCTTTTAGAGGTCTGATACCTCAAGGCGAAGTGCAGAGTTCTCCTTCTGAATAGCTTCACACTGGGCAATTGCCTCCCCCCTCGCCTTTGCAGCCTCTTTTGCTCTCGCCTCCAAAAAGCTGCCCACGCCGTGCAAATGCTGGCCCCTCTTTGATCGACTACAAGAACAGGAAAATAGTAACATCAGCAAAGGCGACTTTTGCCAATTTTCAGGCAACATGAATCGAAGTGGCCTAATCTCACCTCCAAGGCGTGCTGGTTAAATAAACTGAGCCCCCGGCCGAGCGAGCTAGGATCCCCCATGACCTTGAAGTCATCCTCTTACAGGATCCCCAGATAGAGAAAATTGGCAACCGCTCTGTTGCTCGTTGACCAGTCACTGCCGAAGTTCTCCTTCAAGCACTCCTTCAAGGGCACAGGTTGCCTATCTGGTCGCCGAGTTGGCTCGCTCGACACAATAGCTTTGCTTTTGGCCGCCACATCGGCAGCCCTCTTCCTGGCGGCCTCCTCGGCCTGCTTCCTTGCGGCCTCGTCTACCCGCGCCGGTCTCCCCTAAGCCATCTCCCCCAAAGTTTGAATGTCGGGGGGAAAGACAACCCCAGGCATCTCTTCTTCCTCCGACTCATCACGGAGTACCGCCTTTTGGTGGCGAAGGGGCTGATCCCCTACTCTAGGATGAGGCACCGAAGGACCTGATGTGCCTGGAGGTTGTGAGCAGCTGGGGCAGTTGCAGCAGTAACAGTCATGGGAGGAGCAGCAGAGATCAGAACTGCAGCGATTGGAGCAGCGGCGGAAGAAGCGTCCTTTGAGCCTTGCTGCAGTTTGTGCACTTCTGAGGCAGGCAAGATCTTTCGCCTTTTCTTCTCCTCCTTGGCCTTCCGATCGGCCTCTCTCTTAGCAATGACTCGAGCCCCCAGCCTCTGTGACATGTCACTCCCTCCAGCCATCGGAACTGCATCACAAGCACAAACAAGATAAGTTCTTCTCTCATAAAAGAAATGTTCAATGCAAATGCAACGCATGAATAACAGTGTACATTATCCTCTCTACTCTGATCCTAGTTCTCACGTTGGACATTTTTAGCGGCTTCAGGGTTTGAGCACCCGTGTAATGACAACAGTAGTTGCTTGGCCTCGAAAGGGCCCCCATTTCGAGCCACGGCACCCATCAACTTATCGATGTCAGCCTCATATATGGACTGCCCTACGGCCAGGTCCTTTAAAATGTTGGCCTCTCCTGATCGACCTAGGCTCACCCCAAATTCGTCGACCCTTCCTACCAAAAAATATCTTTCTTTAAACCCCTTCATGGAGGTGGGGACGTTGATGAGCTTCTTCTTCGGTCGGCTGGTGAAAAAATATTCCGTTCCGTCGCTTCGACACGAGATGTAGAAAAAATGGGTGAAGAGATCAAAGGTCGGGGCCACTCCCTCCACGATGCACAAGATTTTGAAGCAGGCCACCGTTCTCCACCCGTTTGGATGCAGTTGGTTGGGAGTGAGGCCATAGCTCTTCAGCACAACGATCTCAAATGCGTCGAAAGGAAAACGCATCCCTGCATCCAAACTCCACAAGTGGCAGATGAACCACTCATTCTGCTCTTTCCTAAATGGCCCCGCTGTCACCGCCATGGAATGGGGCACTGCATCATAGAAACATCATCGAGGAAACCATATTTGGCAGGAACCTCAGCCAACTCCCTATGGCTCAATCGGGAGCAGCGCTCAACTGGCGACTTCCCCATGTATGCCTCCATGAAGCTTCTATCTATTGTCTGGCTGCCATTGGAAGCCATTTACGACAGAGAGAAGAAGGAGGAAACGAAAGTCCCTAACCTCTAAAGGGAATAAATGCAGATGGGAAATCAAAAACAAGGAGAAAATGAAAAGAAGTGTGAAGGAGGTACTTACTTGATAATAGGTAACTTGAAAAATTTTTGAAAAGAGGCAAAAGAAACTTGCTGGAACTCAAAGAAAGCGAGGAAAAAATTTGGCAGAGCTTCATTAGGAATTGTAAAAGTGAAGAAAAAACTGCACAGGAATTGCCCTATTTATAGGCAAAACTTCTGAGGCACGCCAACCGTCTCGCCACTAGCAGCACGCCACGTGTCCCAAAGCCATAATGGTTGTACGAAGAATGAAGCGTCACCCTTGGAACACGCATAGCATTGAATGAAGACAGCTGTACAAACAAGCACGTCCCTTCAGAAAAAGCGCCGTGCAAAATTCAAAAGTCCCACCAACGTATGTCTCCCGAGCAGAACAACTAGAAGCGGCACCATTTGAACGGATTCACTCAAGGAAAATCTATGCCCGATCGGACCAGCTTGAGGGGGGACAAGTGATAACTCTGCAAATGACATTTGCATAAAGGCCCATCCAGTCGGCCCCGTCCATTGGCAAGGCCCAAGGCCCAATAGCAGAGAGTAGTAGGCGGGAGCTCTTAGGCAGCGCACACGCCCGATCGGCTAATGTGACCGCCAGTCCCATCAGCCTTCTGATACAAGGCAGCGCCCATGCCTATCAACTGCTCCCTGTCACTTCGCCGCACACCTACTCTGATTGCCAGTTATCACATTCCAGGCACTCAAGTGCACCTCAACTGTCTCTTATAAATAGTCCAGCCAACGATGGCACCAGGTATTAAATCTCTAGCATTCTATCTCTAAGTATTCTCTCTCTCTAAGCATTCTCTCTCTCTAAGCTACTAACTTAAGCTTCGGAGTGCTTATGCCTGATCCGACTGGGCACTATCTTTTGCAGGATCCACCTATCCGATCGGATCTTCCACTACAGATAAGCCAGCTCTCCTTCTCTTTCAGATAAAGACCATTCTGTGCTTTATCAATAATAATAATAATAATAATAATAATAATAATAATAATAAATAAACATAAAATAATCAACACTAACAATAATAACAACATAAAATAATAATAATATTAATATTATTAATAATAATAATAATAGCAATAATAATAAATAATAAAACAAATAATAATAATGATAATAATAAAATAATAATAATAATAATAATAATAATAATAATAATAAAAACAGAATAATACTAATAGTAAATAAATAAAATAATATTAATAATAATATTAATATTAATTAATAATAATAATAATATATTAAAACAAATAAATATAAAATAGGAATCACCGGATTTCCCTCGTCGGAGCCGCCGGTGGTCGACACAGCCGTCACCGGAGGGGAGATCGCCACGCCAGGAGCCTGCCGCCGCTGGTCACGCGCCTGGAGCCGTCGTGGTTTGGCCGGGATTGACATCGGCAGCGTCATCCCTTCCCTCGCCGATCTCCTTCACGCTGGTGAATGCAGCTGATCGGTGGCCACCGCCGGTTTCGTCTGGGCTCGCTCGTTCCAACGGTGGGGCGCGTGCGCCGGTCCGGCGCTGAGGCTGGCCGGCGGCGCCCCCGTTCCCTCTTCCCCTCTTTTCTTCTTTCTCCTTTCCGGCGTCTTGCTCCTCTTGGTCTCCCTCTGTTCTTTTCTTATTTCTTTCTTTTGTTTTGTTGATTCACTGTCCCTCTCTTTTCCCTTTTATTTTCCTTTTCTTTCTTCTTTCTTTTGCTCTCTTTGCTCTATGTTCCTCTTATTCTTGCTCTCTCTTTCTTTTTTCTATTTTTTCTTTCTCTTTTTATTCTTTCTTTCTTCTTTCTTTGGCTGGCTCTCTCTCTGTTCTTACTCTTTCTTTTTCTTTCCTTTTCTTTCTCTTTTTTTCCTTTTCAGCCGAAACCCCCCTCTTTCTTTCCTTGCTCCATCTCTTCTTTTTTATACCCCAAAATTAGGGTTTTACCCTCTCATTAATTCCTCTATATTTTATTTATTATTTATTATTTTTACTTTTTAATTCTATTTTAATTTACTTAAATTATCACACACATTTAATTAATTAAACACTCCATTAATTAAATACTCTGTATTTTCCTTTTTTTTTCAATTTTAATTATCCTACTAATACATTAACTAATTAATTAATTTTTAATTATACATACATATATATATATTTTTTAGTTTTAAGTTTTTTTATATATTTTTTCGGAGAAATTATCAAGGAGCATGGAGAGTCAAAATTGCCATTTTTAGATGTTACGACCCGGTGTCTACACAAAGGGTTGCGGTAAAATACACTGCAACTCGGCAGCAAGGGGTCACCAGCTCGAACACCCCGCGGAAGGCAAAGGGCTGCCTCATGTACGCATCTCTTTCGTTCTTCTCTGAATTTTGGCTCATCTAGGCACTAGTGTACTAGTTTCCCCAAAATTGTGGGCAACTGTAGACACCGGGTTCTGAGGCAGCCCAGATCAGAGTTACCCAATGATGATAAGATGCCTGTTCACAGGCAAAAAGGTTGAAAGTGGTGATTTTTTTGTCAAATTTGCATTTTAAAGTGAAAAAAATAAAAAATAATAAAAAATATTTTTAAAATTAGATTTGAAAAATGAGGTTTAGAAATTGTAATATTTTTAGTTAATTTTTAATAATGAAAAAAAATTTGATTGTCGGCCGCGGCGGCGCTCGTTCGTCTCGCCTGCCAGAGCGCGGCGTGCACGCTGGCAGCCCGTCGCTCGCCAATGATGGGTGTCGGATGCCTTTTTCCGCCGCAGACGCCCAAAATCGCCCTAAAATCATTATTTTCCGATTTTTTTCCACAAAATTCGATTTTTTATCCCTTTTATAAGGGATTTTCAGTTTTTTTTTTCCATTTATAAACTTAAATAAATTCTATTATTAATTAGTTAATTAGTTTTTCCCTTAATTAGTTTTATTTTCTATTTTTTCTTCATATAAAAGAAAAAGATGAAGAAATGAGAGGAGGGGGGGGGGGGGGGGGGAGAGGAATTTTTTAGGGTTTATTTTTTAGTTTTTTCTCTTCTTCTTCTTCAACAAATTCTCTCTAGTTTTTTTGTTTTTCATAACAAAAATAAAAAGAAAAGTTCATCAATTCTTCTTCTTTTTTCAATAGAATTTCTTCTAAATATATTTTTAGAAAGAGTTTTATTGATGGAATTTAATTTTGAGACAAATAAAATAAATATTTGTTCTGAAAATTTATTTTTTAACTTGGTATTTGTTTTCAATTAAACTTTTTTCAAGTTTTTTTTTATTTATTTGAATCCCTTTTTTAATGAAAAATTGGTTTTGAGACAGACAAAATGATTGTTTGTTCTTGAAATCTAATTTTTCATTTGATTTTCTAAAAATAAGTTTTTTTCTCTTAAATGATTTTTTTCTTGGAACAAACAAAATAATTGTTTGTTTATGAGAACATTTTTATCAATAAAAATCATTTTTTAGGCAAAGAAATTAATTTTTTATTCTTAAAGAATTGTTGATTTTCTTCCATCATTTTTTTCAAGTATAGTTTTCCTTGGAATAAAATTTCAACATTTTTATTATTCAATTCTAATCTTGCAAATCAAGAACAAGGAAATCAATCATCATTTTTTACTGTCATCGAATCCGAAACTCTGAGGGTAAACATTCTGGGCTTAAATATTTTTATTTTTTATTATTTTGTTTATATTTAATTGATTAACATGTATATTCTTATTATTTTCATTTATTTATTTGTTCTATTGTTTTTTATATTTGTCTAAATTAATATGTTTATATACCATTTTTGTTCATGTAAATATTGATTCCTCATTACTTTTAACATGTAATTAATTAATTCATTTTGATTGATCTTTTTGCCATGTAAATGTTTTATGTTAATCGGGATAACATTAATTAATCATGTCATTTATTTAATTATTTTCATCAATTCTTTTATTCATTACTTTTTATCATTCTTTTTCATTGTTATTGTTTTATATTTATTGTTTATTCTTTTATTTATTTATTGTCATTGGTCATTATTATTATTATTATTATCATGTTCATATTTTTATGTATTAATTCTTTAACATGTTTTATTTATTTTAATCAAATCATTAAATTCTTCTATCATTTAATGCATATTTTTATTTATTTTGATTTGTTAACATGTTAATTCATTTATCATCCTTCATGTCATCTTATTTTATCTTAATTTGTTATTCATTATTTTATATGTTTAATTGATTTAATTGATTTAATTACTAATATTATTTCATTTGTGTTTTTTTTTTCATGTCAAAACTTATTTTCTTTACTTGTGCATTTTTGCAAGCACCTGAGGAGATCCAGAAGGCTAGTTTGGGTTAAATATTTAATTGTTTTATTTGTAATATTTCATTTATTTGGCTTTTTCATTTATTTTGCTATGTAATTTTCTTATAAAATTGTTTATTTTAGGCACGCTAAAAAGAAAATCACAAAAATATTTTTATTAATTAACTTGGAATCTTTCCTAATAAAAATGGGACCAAAGTCCCAATTTTCTCCATCCAAAATAAAAATTGTCACATCAAAATTATTTTATAATAAATATGCATGAGAGGACCAATGTCCTCATCTTTAACAAATAGCCCGTTTTATGTATGATTTGTATTTTATTTACAACGGGGGTTGTATTGCGCCCTTAGTTTTATTGTAATTTATTTTCATGCACTTTACTTTAATTATGCTTTATTTATTTATCGCTTTTCCAGAATGGATAACCTGCGCTTTAATTAAATTGCATGGAATTGAATGAGAAATGGGATGGAACGCTAAATTCAAAACTCCATTATAAACTTAACCAAGGTATGAATAAATGGGAAGTCCCGAACCTTCTCTGGTCTTTGGGCTCAATGAGGCGAGAGGGCTATCTCAATTGTCTATTGGGATGGGGCCTCCAAGACACCTCTTGTGTCCCAAAAGGTTCAATTCGCATAGTCCTAGGCATCACGAGGCGAGAGGGCTATCTTAATGTTCTATTAGGGTGGGTCCTCCAAGACACCTCTAGTTTGCCCAAGTGCGAGGCGAGAGGGCCATCCTAATGTGCTACTAGGGTAGGGCTTCTAAGACACCTCCGGCTTGCCTATGATAGACACAGCAGCGCTGTCTTAGCCTCACTGAGGCTAGACAACCTTTTCCAATGTTCTATTGGGTGGCGACTCCATGAAACCTCCTTGTTGCCCAAAATGGACGCACTTATAATTCCTTACAAGTTTTCATAAACCTCCTCCCGAAAGTCCTAAAAGTGGGCGGTTTGGGGCACCCCGAACCATTCTCGAACCAAATTTCTTTGCACTATCACCTTCAATTCATTCTTATTATTTGATGCCCAAGTTTAGCATGCCATATAGATGTATTGTCATTGTTGCTCACTTTTTTCATATTGGACTTTGAAGTTAACAACACTTATAAATGCTGAATTCTTTTTCTGGTATGCACAACATTAGCTTTTAATATTTCAATATTTCAAAGAAATTTTACATCATGAGGGCTAAATAATACATAATTTCCAACATGAACGACATTAGAAACAAAGAAGAGATTTATTATCACGAACAGAACATGGAATACACTCTTAAGCATAACATGCTCACCTTCTTCTTATTGATCTAGATAACACCTTCTTTTTCAACGGAATGAGCTGTAACTATAGAAGATTTTCCTTCATACTTATGAGGTTGAAATAATTTTGATTTATCACCAGTAACATGATGGCCACAACTAGAATCCACAATCCATTCCTTTTCAAAATTAATAGAAAGCTTAGCATAAAGAGTAGTATTTTTAGCAAGAAAACATTGATCCCAATCTTTCTCATTTTTAAATTCTTCACTCTTTCGAAGATCTGCTGCGTTCCTTTCTTTTATCTTGACATGACAATTCTTCTTGAAGTGCCCTTATTTGCCACATCTAAAGTAATTATAGGATTTGTTGAAAATTTTCAATTGCTTTAACGATCTATAAGATGCCTTAAAGCCATCCTTCTCTTTTTCCTTTGCATTTGGGTTCTTTTTAGCGAATAAAACACTACCTTTTTCATCCTTAACTTTAATTCCAGCCATTTGCTTGGCCAATAATTCTTGAGAAGATAGAGATTTTCAAATTCTTCCAAGGATGGTTGTTGAGCCCACCCTTGAATAGAAATAAAAAAATGTAGTATAATAAGGTTTTAACCCACGAATAATTTCTCTCTTCATCCTAGCTTCATAAATTTTCTCTTCTGGATTGATAAGATTGATTTCAACACATAAGCTTTTCACTTTGAGAAAGAACGCAACAATAGAGAGATATTTTTCCTTAAATTAGCCAATTCATTCTCAAACATTTGCAACTGAGCTTTATCCTTCTTGTTGAACAATCTATAGAGGTAAGCAACAGTCAGTTTGGTTCACTAACCAAACTAAACCAAATTAGTTGAAACCGAAGTATTGAAAATTCAACAAATTGAAACTGAACCGAAATACTAAGATAACTGAACCGATAAAAAACTAAAAATTGAATCTAAAAATTGTACAAAATTACAAATTATAAAATTAAAATAAAAATATCAAAATTGAAAAAAATGTAAGTCCAAATTAAAGATATAACCTAAATATTTAACATTGTATTGTTGAAAAATATAAGTCCAAATTAAAGACACAACTAAAAAAGACGTAGTTTAGATATACTATTTGGTCGGTTTGGTTATTCTATGATTTTTACCTTCTAAAATTGAACTGAACCGAAAAATCAAACCAAATTAAACAATCGATCGGTTTGGTAATTCAATTTTTCGATTTTAACCAAATTTTACTCACTTTATTTGTCAAGAGTTTTTTAGATTTGATTTGCTGAGCTACAAAGGATAATATACTCAAAACACTCCTAGAGAAATTAATTTCTTCAAAATAAACTCAGCGTTGGCATTCTTTTTAACAGCCCGATTGGTACCCTAGTAGGTTTTGAGCATGTTTTGTATTTTTATTAGCGAAGTCATATGTGTGTGTGTTATAATTGTGTAGGAATTTAATTGCATGTTTTATTAAATTATAGGGGTTCAATTGAGGGGTATTTGTAGTATGGTGTGGCTTATTTGTGTTTAGAGAAGATAAGAAGGACTAGAAGAGGGAATAGTCAAAAGTCACCATAGGATTATGACAAGTGGAGGAGAGAGAAGGATGAGAGGAGATGGGAGTTGACCAAAAGAGAAAGGGCACGTGAGAGAAAGGGAAAAAGCAGATTTTTCCCATTCCTCTCTCCCGTTTTTCGCTTTCATGCCAGCCCTCCCTTCCTCTTCTCCTTGCTCACCTTCATTCTCTCCATTAACTAAAATTCTTGGTGGCTATTGGCAATTCAAGGGTGGTTCAAGTAAGTGATTAGCTTGCTTCTTCTTCTTCTCCTCTTCTTCTCTTTGTTTGGTTGATGTTTGTATAGTTGGATTTTGAGCTTTGAGTGTATTTTGGTGTGTTTGATCAAAAATCCCTACTAGAGAGCTCAAAGGTAAAGAGAAGGTAGAAGGAAGTTCAGTTAAGTAATTGTTATGGAGCTAAGTAGCCCAAGGTTTGGGAATTTGTATTTTTGGTTAATTTGAAATTTTGATCTTGGATGTGAATTTCTGGAATTTGATGGAATTGAACATGTTTATGTGTATAATTGCATGGGTTTTGTTAATTTTGAGTTGAATTTAGAAGTGATTGGGGGTATGAGAAGTGGGAGTGATTTTGGTGGGTTCATATTGATTTTGGTGGGTTTGAAAGCTTAATTTGGTATATTGTTTAATTTGGCTTGATTAACTACTTTTAATTGGTGCAAAACTTTAATTGAGTGTTTAGAAGCTTATTTGAATGAATTATGTTGATTGGGTTTATGTATTTTAGTTAATTGTGTGAGTTTTGGAGGAGTTTGGAGTTGGAGAGCTGTAAAACTCGGAATCAGACCCAGAAATATGACTCTGTCGCGAGCGTGACAGAGTGTGCAGTCCCGAGCTTCAGCCGAGGCACTTTCTGTCGCGAGTGTGACTGCATCTAGGTAAGCCAAGCTTCTGCTGGGCAACTCAAATCGTGAGCGCAAGCGCTACAGGAACTTACCCGCCCTCTGTCACGAGTGCGATAGAGGCCTTTCTGCCTTTCTCGATCTGCTCTCTGTCGCGAGCGTGGCACCTAGTCGCGGGAGCGACCTGTTGTGTATTTTTGCTATTGTCGCGGATGCGATGATGGTCGCGAGCATGACTTCCCTATTCTTCTAAATGTTTATTATTTTTGTGTTTCGCTTGGTTTTTCATTTATGTTTCAAGTATGTTTCTACGCATAAAATGTTGTATGCCTTATTATGTCAATCCTATCTGAATGAATAATCTAGCTTGCAATAGTCAAGTAAGTGGATAAATAAGCATGCCTATAGAGTTTAGTTAGCTGCAGCCATGTGTTCTGGACCTTGATTAGGTCCCCGTTTGGGTCCTCATGATCCTTATGAGGTTGGATCTTGTTTAAGATCCTGTGCAAAAATGTTTTGAAATAAAAAGAAAAGAAGTTATTTTTGGTACCAACGGGTATCTATGTGTTTAGAAAGGAATTGTCTTTGTACCTACGGGTACTATGCATTCACTCGTTATCCACCACTCTGAATGTGCAGGAATATTTTATCTATGTGTTTGCTTAATGTGATGTGAATTACTGTGTTCAATGTGCATATATATATATATGGATGTTATGCGATATGTTCTCATGGAGTTTGGATAAGATGTATATATCTCTTGGATAATTTAATAATGCTTCATTATTGTGTATATGCCATGTGCATGCGAACTGCATTGTTGACGTCCACTGTGAGTGGTCATTCATTGCTTGTTTTCCCAACTAAGCATTATTACTTAGCACGGGTGTGGAAGCTGTCAGAGTTTCTGGAAGTCCGATCCACAACCATCAGGGCTAACACAATAGAGAGAATTTTTGTAGTGCAGGCTTTTGTATTTTGTATTTTGTAGCTTGATGTATAGCCTTTTGTTATGTATCTAAGTTTGTAAGATTTTCAGTTATGTGTATTGTAATTTCTTATGGAACGATATTTGTACTTTAAGTTTGTAATGAATATTTTGGGCATATTAATGAAAGAGATTTTCGTACTTCAATTTGTATCTTCTGAATATTTTGTATTATGTAAAGTTCTAGTTTATTTTCGTACTATTATTATATTTAAGTCGTATGCTTTCATCATGCATGCTTTGTTCTCTGGGTGACAACCCTTATCTATGCGGGCACTCACCTCTCCATACGGGTGAGCTCTCCTACATATAGGTAAGAGGTGTTACATTCTTCTTCTTCAATTGCTTGAACTTTTAGGCATTTTGATAATTATTTTTAGGACTAGTTATGGAAGATCCATCCACAACATCCCACAAGTCTTCTCCCACAAGATAAACCTCCATACAAGTTCTCCATATGCGGTAATTTGATTGGTTTAGAAGTTCCAAACCAAAACCACCTATGAGACCTCTCAAATCCATTATAAAACTTAGGCTATAAATTTTTCACCCAAGGGAAAATAGAACAACTACAACCCTTGAAGCTTTAATGCCATATAAAAAAAAACCAAGCGGAGGATGCAATACAAAATTGCATAATCATAATCTGAAAATGTAAAGAATGACAACCAAGAAAATGTAACGCTTCAATATGAAAAAGAGCAAAATCTAGAACCTCTATTATATATACTTGCAAAAATTACAAAAGAAAAATATTAAAATAAGAATACACATATATAGAACCCACAAAATTTAAAAGTACATGAAGGGGAAAATTATAACAAATATAATTTAAGGAGGTAACATTAATAAATGATACCTACCTCTTGTAGCGCAGAAACTCGTTGCGGAAGTGTCTACAAGGATCCCATTTATTTTTGGTCACTGGCCTGGCTCTTATCCATATGCAGGATAATAGCAGCTTATTCACAATCTAAAAGCCCCTGAAAGATCAAGACAAAAATAAGCGTGAGTGGGAACGAGCAGCCTTGCGGCGTATACGTTTTCTCGTTACCAAATACTGAGAACTCCCATCTATTTATAGAGATCTTAAAAGCTAGAGACCTATCTCTAGTATAATTCAGACTCTTTCTAAAATAGGATTTGGTAATCTTAATCAGATTGAATTACTTAATTCTATATGAATTGGACTTTTATCTAAATTGGAGTCATGGGCGTATCTTAACTCTATCATCTCTTACTCGCACGTGACGGAACTCATTCCAGTCTTAATCTTCAGTTATACTGGCAGATAGATTGTGTGACCAGCATACCTCGAGAGCAGTAGTGCTATACACCTTTTAGGGATATATAGCATCTCGAAAAAATAAGATCCTCCTTTAAACGTATGCCTAACCCTAGCTTGCCTTCTCATATTCACTGTTTTAACTCATGATCTCATAAAATAATTTTCATGTTCACTATTATATTTCTTCTCATAGAAACTATAATAGACTAGCCAGTGAACCACAAAATCTTATGAAAGTGATCAAAAGGCTATCTTCCCCTCTTACTGTATGCCGTCCATCATGATTCAACTCGCTTTTTTAGTTAGATCCTCCAGGCTTAAATTTTTTCAGACCTCTTGGAAACTAACTAAGCTAACCACATTGAACCATACTTCAGGGATAAGTTAAGGGTTATAAGGGTTGAAATATAAATAGGATCTCACAATAGGGAAAGTTGAGATCAATAATATTATTAAATTCCCATCCCTTCGGTCACATAAGCACACACGGTATAAAACATGTGTTATGGTGTTCTTTCCTTCCCTTAAAGGAGCGCATGTCTCACATTTTAATAATGTGTATATATAACACCATACAGAAACGTAAGCTTGCGATACACCGAAGAACCCAACTTTAGTCCGCTTACTTAAGGACTACTTCTGGCTTTTTAGACAGAACGTGGTAGTTACATATAACTTATCATCAGATTCTATACAATCCTTATTTGGATCTTAATCCAAAGCATACAACTTTATGCATGTTTTTATCTCACACCTTAACAAGACTCATCTTATAATTTTTGTAAGATGACACTTTTATTTTGATCAGACTCTTGAGCATTCTCATATGTTCAAAAATCACCTCATCTTAGTCTTTGCCAACTCATTGACAAAACTAAGGTAAACACCCTTAGGAGTGGGCTACTTTTCTGTCCGACGTGCTCAATCTTATACAAATAATAGTAAATGTTTATACATAAACATTCACACTCATGTATTGCCAATAATAATCTTTGGTTATTATTCGCAAATAATAACGTTAAGAGATTATATAAAATATAACAGTACCAATTAAATTCTACGCAAACCTCGAGATCTAATGTGTCTCTCAAAACACATCTCTCGTTATAGGTTTACTCAATGGATCTGCATGCTTAGAAATGTATTGTAAGTTCACTTCTCCTCGTGCAGCAATATCTCTCATATATAGATACTTAATGTTGATATGCTTAGCTATACTATAAGCTATCAACGATTGACTGTCACTGATACCTTTGAGATAGTTACTCTTAAATGGCTCACAAACCATTTCAGTCAAACTGTCTCCTGTACTGCAATTGAGGAAGTGACAAATTCAACTTCCACTATTGATAGAGCTACACAGGTTTATTTCTTGTTACTCCACGAGATGGTACTCTTGCCAAACAAGATTATGAAACCTAAAGTGGATTTCCTCTCATCCACATCTCCTATCCAATCAATGTTTCTGTATTCTTTTAATGCAAATCATTTTCTTGATAATAGAGAGAATAGTCTGTAGTACTTTTAAGGTATATAAGTATCCTTTCAATTGCTTCCACTGTGCTTTGCCTCGGTTAGATTGATATTTATGTACCATGCCCACTGCGTAGCATATATCATATTTTGTACATAATATTGTGTACATAAGACTACCCACGATACTGGCATATAGAACATTTCTCATACGTTCATTTTTTTTTGGCATTTTAGGGCACACATCTTTGCTAAGAAACTGATTCTTAACAAAGAGGGTATCTATGGGTTTGCAGTTTTGCATATTAAATAGTTCAAGATTTTTGTTGATATATTTCTCATAAGAAAAAGACAACAACCTTCTCAAACAATCTCTTGAAATCTTAACTTCAATAATATAATATGCTTGACCGATATCCTTTATCTCAAAGTTGAACGATAACCAATTTTTGATTTCATTTACGTATCATTTATCATTTTCAGCTTTAAGTATGTCGTGTACATACAATGCCAAAATGACAAATTCATTTTCAGAACTTTTACTATAAACACAATGATCTTCATCAATCATGTTGAACACATTCAACATGATTGTATGATGAAGTCTCAAGTACCATTGTGTTGAAGACTATTTAAGGCCATAGATTGAACTCATTAATCAGCAAACCTTGTGTTTGCTGCCTTTTTTGATGAAATCTATAGGTTGTTCCATCCAATTCTTCATTGAGAAAAGCAGTCTTCTCATCCATTTGATGAAGCTCTAGGTCCAAACTTGCCACTATGGCCAGAATTAACCTTATATATGTAAATTTTACAACAGATGAGAAAGTCTACTCATAGTCAATCTCTTCCTATTGTATGAACCCCTTAGCGACTAGCTGAGTCTTATATCTTTCGATACCTTTATCAGCCTTTCGCTTTACTTTGAGAATACATTTATTCTCAATTTGTGTCCTTCCAGTAGATCAACTAGTTCTCAAACATGGTTTGACCTCATGGTTGTCATTTTTTTCTTCCATTGCTTTAATTCATTTTTCCTTAGATGGGCATGAAAAAGCCTTTTTGAATATTTTTATGCTCTTTCTTATCTTGTGGGATAACCAAAAGGGCTTCGTTCAAGCCTTCGATTTTTAAATTGTTGGCACGGAGCACTTATCCTTTTAGATTGTTATAGTTCTGAATCTTGATAAACATATCTCATATATTCATCGTGATTCAAAAAGCTCCCACTGGGACCATATTCCATACTCCCACTAGAGTCAGGAATACCATATTCTTTCCTCCCACTTGAGTCAAGAATGCTCCCACTCGAATCAGGTCTCGAACATCCGGTCGTTTGGAGGATGAGGGTCTTAACCTTCTTCCTCTAAATCCCTCCCACTTGGATAGAGTGAGCCTGATGGTTCCTTTTTTTGAGAGTAATAGAAAGTAAAATCTTAATTCACTTCGCCCAACTTAGGAAATTTATTCTCTAAGAATATGACGACTCGTGATCTGAATTATATCACAGTGCCATTTTCTTACTCACCCACGAAAATATATCCTTTTGATACTTTAGAATATCTCAGATAGATACTCTTTTTTACCTCTTGGTCTCGAATTTACCAAATTGAGGTATCGTGGATGTAAGCATTATAACCCAAAGGTTGTAAATGGCTTAGGCCAGCTTATCGACCAATCAGTAACTCATAAGTTATGGAAGTGACAGATTTGGAGGGCATACAGTTCAGAACATATGTGGCAGTTAATAAAGCATCTCCCCAATAGGAGATGGGCAAATTTGCCTCTGCCATTATAGCTCTAATCATATATAGGAGAGTATTATTTCTCCTTTCCTCAACACCATTTTGTTGCGAATTTCTAGGAATGAACAACTGATATTCAATCCTTTTTCATCACATGAAGCTTTAAATTTATCTGTAAGATATAACCGACCTCTGCCAGTTCTTAAAGTTTTGATTTTTTTGTCTAATTGATTCTCATTTAAGTTCATATAAGACTTGAAGCAACTCAATGCTTCTGACTTGTGAGAAATTAAATAGACATGACCATACCTAGTACAGTCATATATAAATGTGATGAAATAGTAGTTCATTTGACCACATATGTCGGAATGAACCAACTGCAATGGAAATTTGGCTCTAGTACCTTTTTCGAATGATTTTCTAACTAGTTTCTCCTTTTAGGCAATGCTTACGTGTGGGCAATTCAACCTTATTTAAATCGCCTATTAAACCTTCTTTGACTAACCGACTCATTAGGTCTTGTCCAATATGGTTTAATTTAGCATGTCATAATTTCACAATGTTCTCATAACTATGTGAAAAATAAGAAATTAAAAGAAAAATTAGTTTTACTCAAATAGTTATGGTCCACATCCATAGCAATAAAATCATTCATAATATAACCAGAACCATAATATATATCATTCAAGCATAAGCGTACACTGTTATCCTCAAAATGTAAATTGAAAACAAATTTCAATAAGGCGAGAATAGAACCTAAATTTCATAACAAAGACATCTCTATCCTTTGTTACATGGTCAATTAGTCCTGAATTTATCATCCATAAAGGATGAAATTCAGAACTGGATACATAAATTCCACTCACTCTTGAGTTAGAATAGTGTATCGTTTTAGGCACAATGCAGTCTCTTGCATAGTGTCCTTTCTATTGGCAATTGAAACATTTCACTCTTGAAAAGTTTACCTCCTTTTTGCCTTTGGACCTTTCGTGATTCAATTCCTTTTGCTTTTCAAGCTCTCGAGCCTTTTCCTTATCCCTATTGTTGAAGCTTATTTTGTTGTTCTAATGATAACACATTCTATTAGAACAGGATTGTGCAATATGCATTATGGTATTGACCTTAATCGCTACCATACAGTCCCCTTTTAAGGCTCCAAATGACAAACGACATCCTCAAATGTCTTTATGTTGTCCATATGAGTTAGTTGTATCTTCACATGTTACTAACTTTTGGGTAAGGAATAGATAACAGTTTGGACCTGCTCGTCAGTCAACTTATGACTAAGTTCACTAAACTCACTTATTCTTTTCCATCTCTCTTAGATGTTTCCGCATCGAATAATCGGGCTTTTTCTGATATGTATCAAGTTTGATCATTGATGATCGGAACTTAGTCAGAGACACACTGTAGACACCGGGTCCTGAGACGGTCCAAGATTAGAATTACCCGATAATGAGAATGATACCGATTTATGGGCATAGGTGTCAAAAGTGATGTTTCCCTTGTAGAAATCCTTTTTTTTATCATAAAAAAATTATTATTAATTCTAATTCCAAAAATAATATTATTGGAAAGTGTTATTTTGATAAAACAAAAAATTAAATTAGTTATTTAATTGAACAGAATTAATTAATTAATTTAATTTAAAAAAGGGGAATTAAATTAGTTTTCTTAATTTAATTGAATAAATTAAATAATTGATTTAATTAAAAAAAGGGAATTAGTTGTTAAATTAATTAATTAGTTTAATTAAAAAAAGATTTAAAAAAAAAATTAAAAAGAAATTAATTTTTTTTTTTGTTTTGTTTTGTTTGGCCACCTGCCACTTTTATAAAGTGGCCATTTTGGCCACTTTATAAAAGTGGCAAGTGGTACCACGCGTGGTACCACTTTAAGGAAGTGGTACCACGCGACCACTTCCTTAAAGTGGTCGCGTGGTACCGAGGTTACTGCGCGCGTTGTTACGCGCGGTCTCCTTCACCACGCGGGCCTTCATTTTCTGTTTGTTTTTCAGCTATTTTCTCGCCGTTTTGACCGAAAAATTTTCCATTTTCGTGTAAATTCCGGGAAGACAAATTAAAAGAAAGTTTTGGCCTTTTTCTAGTTTGGAACAATCAGATTAATCAAATGGGATTCAATATTTATTTTTTGAGGACGGCAACATTTTGATTAAGAGGATTTGTTTTACTTTTCTCTAAAATTTTCTTCTCTCCATCAACTGAATCTCTTCTTCAATTCCTTCTTCTAAATTTTCTTAAGTTCATTTTCCTCTTCTCAATCTTTAATCTATTTATTTTTCTTCATAAAAAATACATAATCCATTTTTTGAGTGATTTGAGCTTGGAAAATCAATTTCCTTTGCTCAAATCATCCACCAAAAATATTTTTTATCAAAGTATTTTCTTGATTTTATTTCAAAATATTAATTTCTACATTTTCTTCAAATATTTATCATCACAAATTCGACAAGAAAAATCAATCGAGACACCGTTTCTCCGATCCAAAAAAATTCTGAGGGTAAACATTTTTGGACTTGTTCTCATTTATTTTTTTTTGTATACTATTTATTGTTGTTAAATATTATTTTTACCATTATTACCACATCTATTATTTATTTTTGGCATTTTAATGTGATCAATATTACTGTTGATGTATTATTTGTTTGTTTCAAGTTGATTTCCTTTTTATTTCTCGTTGCCATTTATATTATTATTATTATTATTGTCCTTATTATCATTGTGTTCTTTTATGTTTATGTGCACTGTCATCATTATATTCATTTTTGCCATTATCACTACCATTTATTCGTTTTACCACTAATATTTGATTTAATATGTGTAATCACTATTATTTGCTTATGTTCATTATTATTATTATTATTATTATTATTATTATTATTATTATTATTATTATTATTATTATTATTATTATAGGCTGCTGCCATGTAGTTCATTATTATTATTATTATTATTATTATTATTATTATTATTATTATTATTATTATTATTATTATTATTATTATTATCTTGTCTAACTATTATTACTATTATTATTATTTGTTCTATTATTATTGCCGTTATTAATTATTTTGTTGTTACTAATATAGTTTGTTATTAACAGTTATTACATATTATTATTATTTTATTGTTATTTTTATTATTGTTATTATTTATTATTATTATTATCATATTTATTTATATTATATTCACTATTATTTATTATCATTGTCCATTATTATTATTATTATTATTATTATTATTATTATTATTATTATTATTATTATTATTTTATTGTTGTTACCATGCCATGATTATTTGTTATGATTTTATTATTATCATTATATTGTCTTCATTTGATTAATTTTTGGAGTTGTTACTAATATTCTTTTTGGTGTTGATTTTTGTATGAGTTTTAATTTGAGTCGGGCTATGTGAGCGCCCTGTGACACCCCGGATGGGTCGCGATGCGTAGACGGACACATCGGTTCGGTGAGATCTCTCTAATTCCCCATCCTTTTGTGGTGTTTATTTGTAAATAATTATTTTATTTGTGCACGCGTGAGATAAAAAGTCACAAAAATACTTTTACAACTAAATTGAGTTTTTCACTAATAAAATTGGGACCAATGTCCCTTGTTTTAGCCAAATATCAAAAATATCACAATAAAACGAAGAGTTAGTTTTCTTTAAAAATGGGATCACTCATCCCGGTTTTCACCAAACAACCAAAACGACTCTTCAAACCCTCTTTAAATTAATACGAAGGAACCAATGTTCCTAAATTTCGAACAAGTGCGAAGGAACCAATGTTCCTTAAATAATGTCCCGATTTATGTATGTTCTTTTATTTTAATCTTGGGTGAGTGTTTTAAATTCAAGTTCATTTCATTTTTGGGCCCTTGTAATTAATTTTGGGGCAACTTTATTTATTTTAGGGGATTGTATTCCGTCCCCATTCACGTCTCTGATTTCCTTTCGATGGGGTTGTATTCCGCCCCAATCTCTCTTGTAATTGTGTGCTTGCGTGTTTACTGCTTTCATTTATCGCTTTCTTCTGCTGCTTTATTTATTGCTTTCCTTTATCGCTTTGTGAATGTTTGAAATGCGCGATTTAAGTTAAATGCATTGATCGTGTGAGATGAGAGATATAATTTTAAGAGGTTAAGAACCCATTTATATTTAACCAAAGTATGAATAAGAGGGAAGTTCCGGACACCATATCTCTGGTTTAGACCAATAGAGGTGAGAAACCTTTTCCTAATTTCACGCAAATTGGGTGGCGACTCCAAGTACCTCAAAGGTGCCTTTAGGCGTCAATAGGCTAGGTTGTTCTCCCCAATGTTCTATTGAGAGGAACATACCGATGATGTCTCATGGCGCCCATGATCAAAAGACGCGAACCTTCATACCTCGAATCCTAAAGCGGATTCAAAGCGAGGGCCCTTGCTGGGGTACCTCCGGCGCGCGTCACAGTGGCGACTCCACTGGGGACTTGTGTTTGAGACTTCACTCCGAAAGTGCTTTCGTTAAAATGTATATAATTGGGTTTTTAAAACTTAAAATTCTATCTCTCGCTAAAATTGCATCATATTATTTTAGAGCCTTAGACTTACGCTAGTTGGTCCCTATCTCACCCCGGTGCGTTCCAGAAGCACGACCCTACTTTCACTCATTGTAGGGAAGTGTTAAGGATAATCACCGGCTCAAGCCTTGTACCTTTTGGTATATCAAAATGGAGACCCGATCGGTCGTTATCCTCGTGATGAGCTAGACCCGTTGGCACGGACCATGCTTGGGTAGCCCTAAAAGTTTCATCACTTTGACCAAAGCTCATCTAATGGAAAATAGAAACTTTTGCTAGGTGGTATGCTCCTTAATATGATGCTTGTGACATGGGCCATCGCGTATTAAACAAAATCAAGCAAGTCAAGTGGTCTTTTATCAAAGGCTTTCATGCCCCGGTGAGCCCACCTTAACTTGATTGAATTGTCCAAATACATAATGGCCAAAACCCATACGAATGCACATTAGATTAAGACTGTTATGCTGTCGATTTTCCACCGTGCACTATACGTGTCCGATGGGTTCCCTGTTAACCCTCGGATGAAGCCCACCTAGGAAAGAGACCGCACAACCCCGTGTGTGGGAGTGATAAGGTTGGAAGGATCTACCTATTTGCATGTGGTTGTAAATGCTGCACGTCATGCTCATGCATCACGCGTCATCCATGCATGTTAAAAATAAAATAAAATGCATACATAAACACATGTCCATTTCATTTTTCGTATGTACATCCTTTTCTCTGCATATCTTGTTTACATATCATCCTACGTATGATTTTTTCCATGCATCGCACCATATCACTCTGATCTATTGACATTTCACTCATTGAGGACTATTTGCATGGCACGACCATGCATCACATGTCATCCATGCATCATTCTAACCCCTTTGATTTTTCATCCATCATACACCATTCACCGGGGAGGTTCTGGGGTCCTCATAGCTATCTGAAGAGTAAGCAGAATTCGAAGTGGTTGGCAGAGATCTACCGTCTTAGTCAGAGCATCCATAGACATTGGGAATGGCTGGTCCTTCGCGACAGATTGAAGAGGCCCGTGTCATGATTGCCCGAGAACTAGATGAAAAGTTTGAAAAACTTGAAGGGAGGTTGTCAGCCACAATTAAGGAAAGGTTGGACGCCGCGGCACTAATTCTTCAAGCTCAAGTCACTGCAGCTACACTTAACCGATTTGAGCTAGCCGCGACCAAAAAGGAGTACGCGATGATGGGTGTAATGTCTCCATTCGCTCTTGAGCCTAGGGGCGAGACGACAGCCAACTCACTGATCGAGCAAGTGAAAAGAGGGAAAGGACTAGGGCCCTTACAGCCGATGGGTCCTCTCAGTCCCGCAGACACTAAAAAGAGATTAGCTGATCTTGAGGAGGAGATCATGAGGTCCAAGCTTGCAACTACTCGGACACCTCCCAATGGGGCCGTTACTAGCCCTGCAAGTTTCGGAATTGGTTACTATGGTGATAACAGAGGTACAAAAAGGATGGGGAAAGCGCCAATGGTTGAGATGGCTCAGAGGCGTTACTCTAATTTAGGCAGACCTTTGTCTTGGGTTCTGGAAAGGCTGATGAAAAAGGGGGTGTTACAACCATTCCCGTCCAAGCTGGCAAAGACCTAGGGGCAGCCCGGGCACAAGGAAGGCGAGTACTGCGCCTACCACCAACACACTGGCCATATGACGGATAATTGTGCTAGGCTGAGGCACGAGATTCAGGATCTGATCGACAGCAACCAGATCACAGACCCTGAATGCCGCCAGGGTAGTGAGGGGAGCTTAAGTTTTACAGGGGGCGATGGAGAAGGTTTTAGAGCCACAAGGACCCCGACCTTCGGAATGACTTAGAGTCACTATGCCATACTGAAAAAAACCCCTGTCCAAGCACTTCGCTCATTTTGTCAGCAAGGGAAAAATATAGTCAATGCCGGCCCAACCTGCCAGGGGTCAAGGGCGCCCCAATCACCGAGCAGATCTGTATTGTGCCTACCATCAGCGTACCGGGCACGAGACTGACGAGTACCGAATTCTGAGGAGGCAAATTCTACACTTAATTGATGAGGAGCTGAGAAGTGAGGAGAATGGTTCCCAAAAGTGATAATAGGCCGTTGATTGCAGCGTCCGCGTTGGCAAGAGAAGAAGGAAGTAGTTATTTAGATGTTCTTTTTTTATTTTTGAACTATTTAATGATGACAGTTTTAATTATAGCTTTATTGAATGAAATGGATGGCTTTGCTTACTTGTGTGATGTTTCGTATGATTTCATTATGCATAATCATGGCACATTTACATTTGACATTGGTTCAACTAATGCCATTCCATTCAATCTAGAAACTTTGGGAGAACCCAAAGAAAATCTTGATAGCATCTGTTATGACTCCTGAAGCGAGATGAAATTTGAGAGATAAAAAATAATAATAATAAAATAAATAAAAAGAGCCTTTGCCTGGACCTGGTATGACGTGCTGAAAATTGACAAAGATATTCTTGAGATCAATACTACTTCCACGTGCCAACATGACGACGAACCGAATGTTGAAAGCCATTTCTTTGCACTCCCATGACATCTGGGATGCATATGATGCCACCAAATAAGATCAAGCTTCGAAAGCTACATCAGGAGTTAGGCGAATGAGACTCAAGACCTTCACGAAGAAAACATAGCTCACCAGAATACAACTCATCAGAACCAAACAACGTGAACCCTTTCCTCTCAACCATTTGAAATGTGTACCCCAAAAATAATTATGATCGACTCTTAACCATCCAGAACCCTTATAGCCAAAATTCTTGCTAAAACTATATGCCCGACTAGATTGAGCAACATGGTCCCAGTGGTTAAGATAAAAAGTGCACGTATGTGTAAAATTGAGGACTTGAGCAAAGCTTGTAAAAAAAAAAAATTGGGTTGCAAAAAAAAAAAAAAAATATATATATATATATATATATATATATAAATTTAAATTAAAAAAAAAAAAGGAAGAGAGAAGAAAAGAGAGAATTGATCAGGGGGCAAGGGAATACTATTTGAAGAAAAGCTTCGCTCAAATCCTGTTGATCTACACATGCCTGCACATTGTCATTCTTCTTGGCTACTGAAAAGGATCTAAAAGGCTAACCCACAAACCATCCACCCAATCCCAGCCGTCGAAAACCATTTCGAAAGCTTAAACCACCAAAATCGATAAAAGTACCCCCGATCATCCAAGCCCAACCTGTCACCCTGTCTCAGCCATCGAAAGGCCATCCCAGGGTTCGAACCGCCAAAGCCAATAAAGGCCAAACGCGAAACTTCATATTCAAGCCCCAAATAAGGAACCCATCACCTCGACCAGTCTGCACAAGGGTTAAGACCAAGACTTTGATACCAAGAGGAGCCACTCTCAGAAGCAGCAATCCTCCCGACAGATGAAGATGAAAGCGAATTCAACCAATACTGACAAACTGAAGGAGGGTCCATAGCGAAGGCTTTAAAAAAAAAAAAGAGAAAATATTCAATCAAGAAAACCCGCGAGGGCTGATTGGAAACAGGAGTCTGATGCTTACAAGATCCACTCCGAGATTAGATGTAATTTTTGCATTCTGAATCCATGTTAAATGGTGATTATGTATAGAGAAATCGTGCTGAAATGCACACAGTTTTTTGCAAATACATAAAGCAAAAGCAGTTCAACTCATCATTTCCTAGTTCTTTTATAAAAAGTAAAATCTAGATGGCTACTCGACTCCTGCTCTCACCAACTAGATGCCCAAGCCGAGGGGTCCTTTTATCCACTGCAGGGCCAAGTACTTTCGTCTTGCATGCACTTAGGGTGAAGTCTGTGATCAGGACAGTTCATTTTGCACGCTTAAAGTTGCCTGGTTCTAGCATAAAATCAGCGCATTGGTACTATCGATCCTCTGCCACTCTCGCCACTTAGGCACTTCAGTCAACTCCTCTTGCTATCAAATGTGAAGCCAATTCTATAACGCTCTCATGATAGAAAACAAGCTCAGACAACCATGACCTAAGACGCAAATACACGCCGATTATACCTGAAAGACCTTTTACAACAACTATCTACTCTCTACTATTCTCGCCACTCAGGCACTTCAGTCATCTCATCTTGCTACCCACTGTGAAGCCAATTCTATAGCACCTTCCCAATAAAGAACCAAGCTCATACAACCAGAATCTGAGACATAAGCACGTGTCAATCACACCCGAAAGATCTTTCACAATGACTCCAACTTCTCTCTCCCTCTCTCAAAAAAAAAAAAAAAAAAAGAGGCCGTTAGAGATGAAAACCGTGACTGGCGCTCTAAGCAAAAGTTAGGCCAAAGGGCGGGGTGAAAACCTGGCAACAGGCAGTCTGCCCTACAAAAAAATGAAATAAATAAAAGCCGCTGGATTGGATTGGGTCCATTCCAGGCAAAAAATAAGGCACAGGGTTATGTGAAAATCCGACAAGAACGCATCTCCCGCTAAGAAAAGCTAGTGTGAAAATCCACGAGGGACGCACTACCTTTAAAACAATGACGCTTGGAGCGATAAGGCAGCATTACCTTGGGCAACCCCTTCCAAGCAAGGACACACATCAGGCAATCCTCCCTGAAAAATTATGAGTCAGAGTCCCTAGATCAGGACAGCACCTTCCGACACTTGGGGGCATAATCGACCAAACGGAGCCATGAGTCGCTCTGGCAAGAGTTATCGCGCCTCGACCTCCGGGCCACTCAGATGAATGGTGTCACCTGCATCCTGCATGGCATATGCATATTCATGTGCATAACTTACCCTTGCATACAAATCTCTTTTGATTTCGCAGGAAAGTCTGGCGCCTTCACACACCGATAAGCTGGTGTTTATCAGTCGCTCAGCCGTGGTTTCACACACCGACAAGCTGGTGTTCTATCAATCACGTTCTTCAAAGTCTGGCGCCTTCACGCACCGACAAGCTGGTGTTTATCAGTCATTCAGCCGTGGTTTCACACACCGACAAGCTGGTGTTCAATCAATCGCGTTCTTCAAAGTTTGGCGCCTTCACACACCGACAAGCTGGTGTTTATCAGTCATTCAGCCGTGGTTTCACACACCGACAAGCTGGTGTTCTATCAATCGCATTCTTCAAAGTCTCGCGCCTTCACACACTGATAAGCTGGTGTTTATCAGTCATTCATCCGTGGTTTCACACACCGACAAGCTGGTGTTCTATCAATCGCATTCTTCAAAGTCTGGCGCCTTCACACACCGATAAGCTGGTGTTTATCAGTCGTTCAGCCGTGGTTTCACACACCGACAAGCTGGTGTTCTATCAATCACGTTCTTCAAAGTCTGGCGCCTTCACGCACCGACAAGCTGGTGTTTATCAGTCGTTCAGCCGTGGTTTCACACACCGACAAGCTGGTGTTCAATCAATCGCGTTCTTCAAAGTCTGGCGCCTGAACACACCGACAAGCTGGTGTTTATCAGTCGTTCAGCCGTGGTTTCACACACCGACAATCTGGTGTTCTATCAATTGCGTTCTTCAAAGTCTGGCGCCTTCACACACCGACAAGCTGGTGTTTATCAGTCGTTCAGCCGTGGTTTCACACACCGACAAGCTGGTGTTCTATCAATCGCGTTCTTCAAAGTCTGGTGCCTTCACACACCGACAAGCTGGTGTTTATCAGTCGTTTAGCCGTGGTTTCACACACCGACAAGCTGGTGTTCTATCAATCGTGTTCTTCATAGTCCGGCGCCTTTACACACCGACAAGCTGGTATTTATCAGTCGCTCAGCCGTGGTTTCACACACCGACAAGCTGGTGTTTCATCAATCACGTCCTCCAAAGTCTGGCGCCTTCACACACCGATAAGCTGGTGTTTATCAGTCGCTCAGCCGTAGTTTCACGTCGACAAGCTGACGTTCCTCAATCATGTGACCAGTAGTAATCCTATGATGCCGACAAGCTGGCAAGACCAAGTTCCGAACAGCAACCGCCTCAGGTACGCATCTCTCCCTCTCTTTTCTGAATTTTAGCTCACTTAGGCACCTAAATCCTAGAGTTCCCCAAAATTGGGGGCAACTGTAGACATCGGGTCCTGAGACGGTCCAAAATCAGAATTACCCGATGATGAGAATGATACCGATTTACGAGCATAGGTGTCAAAAGTGATGTTTCTCTTGTCGAAATCCTTTTTTTTATCATAAAAAAATTATTATTAATTCTAATTCCAAAAATAATATTATTGGAAAGTGTTATTTTGATAAAACAAAAAATTAAATTAGTTATTTAATTGAACAGAATTAATTAATTAATTTAATTTTAAAAAAAGGGGAATTAAATTAGTTTTCTTAATTTAATTGAATAAATTAAGTAATTGATTTAATTAAAAAAAGGGAATTAGTTGTTAAATTAATTAATTAGTTTAATTAAAAAAAAGATTTAAAAAAAAATTAAAAAGAAATTAATTTTTTTTTTTTGTTTTGTTTGGCCACCTGCCACTTTTATAAAGTGGCCATTTTGGCCACTTTATAAAAGTGGCAAGTGGTACCACTTTAAGGAAGTGGTACCACGCGACCACTTCCTTAAAGTGGTCGCGTGGTACCGAGGTTACTGCACGCGTTGTTACGCGCGGTCTCCTTCACAACGCGGGCCTTCATTTTCTGTTTGTTTTTCAACTATTTTCTCGCCGTTTTGACCGAAAAATTTTTCATTTTCGTGTAAATTCCGGGAAGACAAATTAAAAGAAGGTTTTGGCCTTTTTCTATTTTGGAACAATCAGATTAATCAAATGGGATTCAATATTTATTTTTTGAGGACGGCAACATTTTGATTAAGAGGATTTGTTTTACTTTTCTCTAAAATTTTCTTCTCTCCAGCAACTGAATCTCTTCTTCAATTCCTTCTTCTAAATTTTCTTAAGTTCATTTTCCTCTTCTCAATCTTTAATCTATTTATTTTTCTTCATAAAAAATACATAATCCATTTTTTGAGTGATTTGAGCTTGGAAAATCAATTTCCTTTGCTCAAATCATCCACCAAAAATATTTTTTATCAAAGTATTTTCTTGATTTTATTTCAAAATATTAATTTCTACATTTTCTTCAAATATTTACCATCACAAATCCGACAAGGAAAATCAATCGAGACACCGTTTCTCCGATCCAAAAAAATTCTGAGGGTAAACATTTTTGGACTTGTTCTCATTTATTTTTTTTTTGTATACTATTTATTGTTGTTAAATATTATTTTTACCATTATTACCACATCTATTATTTATTTTTGTCATTTTAATGTGATCAATATTACTGTTGATGTATTATTTGTTTGTTTCAAGTTGATTTCCTTTTTATTTCTCGTTGCCATTTATATTATTATTATTATTATTGTCCTCATTATCATTGTGTTCTTTTATGTTTATGTGCACTGTCATCATTATATTCATTTTTGCCATTATCACTACCATTTATTTGTTTTACCACTAGTATTTGATTTAATATGTGTAATCACTATTATTTGCTTCTGTTCATTATTATTATTATTATTATTATTATTATAGGTTGTTGCCATGTAGTTCATTATTATTATTATTATTATTATTATTATTATTATTATTATTATTATTATTATTATTATTATTATTATTATTATTATCCTGTCTAACTATTATTACTATTATTATTATTTGTTCTATTATTATTGCCGTTATTAATTATTTTGTTGTTACTAATATAGTTTGTTATTAACAGTTATTACATATTATTATTATTTTATTGTTATTTTTATTATTGTTATTATTTATTATTATTATTATCATATTTATTTATATTATATTCACTATTATTTATTATCATTGTCCATTATTATTATTATTATTATTATTATTATTATTATTATTATTATTATTATTATTATTATTATTATTATTTTATTGTTGTTACCATGCCATGATTATTTGTTATGATTTTATTATTATCATTATATTGTCTTCATTTGATTAATTTTTGGAGTTGTTACTAATATTCTTTTTGGTGTTGATTTTTGTATGAGTTTTAATTTGAGTCGGGCTATGTGAGCGCCCTGTGACTCCCCGGATGGGTCGCGATGCGTAGACGGACACATCGGTTCGGTGAGATCTCTCTAATTCCCCATCCTTTTGTGGTGTTTATTTGTAAATAATTATTTTATTTGTGCACGCGTGAGATAAAAAGTCACAAAAATACTTTTACAACTAAATTGAGTTTTTCACTAATAAAATTGGGACCAATGTCCCTTGTTTTAGCCAAATATCAAAAATATCACAATAAAATGAAGAGTTAGTTTGCTCTAAAAATGGGATCACTCATCCCGGTTTTCACCAAACAACCAAAACGACTCTTCAAACCCTCTTTAAATTAATACGAAGGAACCAATGTTCCTAAATTTCGAACAAGTGCGAAGGAACCAATGTTCCTTAAATAATGTCCCGATTTATGTATGTTCTTTTATTTTAATCTTGGGTGAGTGTTTTAAATTCAAGTTCATTTCTTTTTTAGGCCCTTGTAATTAATTTTGGGGCAACTTTATTTATTTTAGGGGATTGTATTCCGTCCCCATTCACGTCTCTGATTTCCTTTCGATGGGATTGTATTCCGCCCCAATCTCTCTTGTAATTGTGTGCTTGCGTGTTTACTGCTTTCATTTATCGCTTTCTTCTGCTGCTTTATTTATTGCTTTCCTTTATCGCTTTGTGAATGTTTGAAATGCGCGATATAAGTTAAATGCATTGATCGTGTGAGATGAGAGATATAATTTTAAGAGGTTAAGAACCCATTTATATTTAACCAAAGTATGAATAAGAGGGAAGTTCCGGACACCATATCTCTGGTTTAGACCAATAGAGGTGAGAAACCTTTTCCTAATTTCACGCAAATTGGGTGGCGACTCCAAGTACCTCAAAGGTGCCTTTAGGCGTCAATAGGCTAGGTTGTTCTCCCCAATATTCTATTGAGAGGAACATACCGATGATGTCTCATGGCGCCCATGATCAAAAGACGCGAACCTTCATACCTCGAATCCTAAAGCGGATTCAAAGCGAGGGCCCTTGCTGGGGTACCTCCGGCGTGCGTCACACACACCTCTGAACTTTTTCGCAAAGCAATCCACAAATCTATTGCATTTTGATACTTGCGGACTGCTTAGTGATGTCATCATCCATTGCACTTAGCAAGATGATGTAAGCAGTGAAATTTTCTTTTCCATGCCACATAGGCATCTCAGTCTTGCTTATGCTAGGCTATAGTTCTATCCTCAGGTTCAGCTATAACTGAAATTGAGGGTTCAAGAGCCTCTTGCTCTTCAAGCACACACTGGATCTTCGTATTCCAAATTTCATAATTGTCAGCATTTAGCTTCATATCTTTATTAAACTTGGTAACAATTGACTTGGAAGCAGCATCCATTAGGATCCTCTGATCTCAAATGGAACAATATTGCACATATTTAAGAGAGATAAGGCAACACATGCAATTTATTATGCATCTGAAATAATAACCTAGTAAAATTTTCTATTAGGCTCAAATTCGAAAAAGGTTACTTATAGTATCCAATTACCTTCTAAGTCCTAATGTCCAACCTTACAGGTTAAAATTTCATGCACAATAAATCTGAATTATTGGATTATTAAGTTCTCAAACTTATGAGGGGATTTTATTAAACTTTTACTTAATAAACATGTAATTATTTTACTCAAAAAAAAATTTGCAAGGCAATTAACAATTAAAATAAACTCATTTATTATAAAGTTAAATGACACATTAATAATAAACACATTTATTTAACTAATAGATAAAATCCAATAATTCCAAAAATAAGGCACTCATGTCATATATTAATAGGAAACATAAATCATATTTAACAAAAATAAATGCCAACTCAAAATTGACACTTATGTCAACTATTCTAGAAGTCCATATTTCATAAAATCTTTCTTGATATTAGGATTATATCTTTGACCAACTTCATCAGTTCATCTGGCAACTCATAAGTCCATTGATGAAACTATGGATGATGCACACTACGTCCTTTTTTTAGTGTCATTACACTTTCCTTTTGGCAACTCTAACAAAAAACTGAATAATACATTTTCTATAAAATCTATTTTCTATAAACTAGGTAGTTTACAATAACTTATAAACTAGGTAGTTTACAATAACTTACTTAGTTCCGGATGATATTCAAATGAATCAATCAACACTTTAACAAAGACTCTATCATCCATTTCCATACTCAGATCACCAATCCAAATGCACTCTTGCATTTGTTCTCACACATGTACTTTATGATGTACTATTGCATCAATATCATCAGCTCAAATCTTCCTTCTCATTCTCATGTTGCTTATAGATTGCACTCTTGCATTTCTCAAAACAACCTATGCGTAATTTAAGGAAGAGCTAGTGTCCTTATTTAACATTTCTGTAACATATTACAGGAAAAATGTAACACCCCAATACCCCCGGGAAGGAATATCGGGTTGCTACACGCAAGCACACAAACACATACTTACATATACACTCAAAAGTGGAAGCAATATATTAAATAATTAGAATATCTTAGGTCAAACATACATCTCTTATAATATATATATAAACTGTACATATTACAAAAGTTTTATACTTATTACATATTCATCTTCGGTACATATACAAATACAGTTAACTTTTACATTTCAATACTACACTGGTCTATATACATAATGATGTTACTTAAAACATCCAAAAACTCTATCTTATACAGGAAGATCATATACAAGCTTTTAGTGGCCATGACCTGCAGATGTGCACTCATTGATCCAATCCTGAAAATCTACACGGGAAAACACCCGTGCTAAGCGATAACGCTTAGTGGGGATAAACAAAAATAATAGACTTCGATTGAAGTCACAGATATAACACAGGCATATTGACAGTCATGTCATATACAAGTAATCATGTACACAATCTTGTAAGCAAATACCATCATACTTTAACTCATTCGTAATGCAGAAACCCATATATGGAAAAGGATATCGGTAACATATCATACTATAATCATATGCATTTACAAGTCTCTACTTGACCTCTTGTACACTACAAAATATACATTAGCCTGAACACTCAACAATTGTGGATACGACCACTTTACTTCAAATACTAATAAACAGTATCAAACTCTAGAGACCTAACTCATAATAAATACTCTGGGTATTCATCGTTAAACTAATTAAGGTCACTATGGCAGCTGCACTCTAACCCTTTATAAGTATGCTTATCTATCCACTACTATGACACTTTAGGTTTTACTCAATAACTCAAAACAGAATACTTAATACTACCAGGATCACAATTCAAAATATTATCATGTCAATATTCACCAATACAGAACTCTATTATAGTATAAAAGAGGAATAAGCAAGTATAAGCTATGCACTAGGGAGAAGACATGCAAAGCAAAACTGAAGAAAACATTTGTCAAAAACAGAATAGGGCAGGAAGGGGTTCATTTTCGCGATCACGACTAGAAGTTCTGCTTGCGACAGAAGCCAGGTTCACTGTCGCGATCGCGACAGAAGCCAGATTAACTCAAGCATAATACAACAATCCAAATCACATAGCATGTCATGTTCAACACTAACTCTTATGCCGTGGCATTATTTACCCATATAACTAATCTTATAATCATTTGAGACCTAAACATGCATGGTATAAACCCCGAAAAAGTTTCGGTGTAATACGGGTTCAAATTGGGAAGGAAAACACCTAAAAATATACAAATTAGTTGAGGGTAAAGGTGGGGAATTGATTCATGCCAACTATGGGCTCTAAATTAAGAAGAAAATCACTTATAACTGGTTCTATCACGCTCGTGACCACTGTCACGCTCGCGACAGTAGCTGCCCTCTACAAGACTGCTTTTCACATTAAATTTGTATTGCCTAAACTAACGTCTAAAAATTATTTTTAGGCAAAATTTCCTTCATAAAAATTGTTCCTTAGGAAGTTATATTTCAAATGGAATAAGTTTCAGGTCAATAGGACATCTATAACGTCATATATGGTCTACACAATCTGAACTGCTCAAATGAACCGGCCAAAGTAGAGACACCTCTATTTTGGCCAATTTTCAGGGTCTTAGAGTTAGAATTGGATCTAGGTCATTTCTGATACTTTTATTGGTATCGAAGTCATAATTCTAGTGGCACAACAATCACTCAATTTTGACGTCTACAACTCTATTTATATCAAAAACATTACACGGAGGTCTTATGAAAATGAGCAGAGTTTCCCAAAATCATATTTTACACTCACAACCTATATGGCAATCACCTACTGTCATCAGCACACATGCACATGATCAAATTACATACTCAAATACATATATATATACATCATAAGAATACCGTAAGCAATTAAAATGATCACACACGATCCCGACCTTTGGATAGCTCGAACAATGCTCTTTACTCGATTCCACTCTTCTCTTTGCCTTTGTCCAGTCTTTTATCCACAGCTTCAACAAAATCATACAAATACAATTCAAGAATAAAACCTTATTTTTCACTTTAAATCAAAATAGAACCTAGAAGAAGAAGACCAATACTAATCAGAAATCAAACCACTTACCTCTTCTCTTACTCTTCAAACCAATCCAAGTGGTTCTCTCAAAGAACAAAGCAAATGAAGAAGAAAAGGAAAAGAAATGGCAAGGCAAGAGGAGCACGACCAAAAACCAAAGAAAAGCAAAAGAATAAATGCCAAAAGCAAAGACAAACTAAAGAGAAACCAAGGGGCAGCCGGTCAAAGCTCATCCAAAACCAACTAAACCCACATAAATGCCACTAACCTCATTAAATATTTTAATTAACTTAAAACAAAACTCATGCCACATGTCCACTCCCTACAATGCCACTTGTCATGCTAATATGAGCAACACCATAAAATCTCTTGCCATGTGTCATTCTCCTATGATGCCACATGTCAAAATCCCAATTAAGCTTACTGTCCGTTGGAGGATTTTGTCACGCTGGCGATGCTAGTCGCATTCGCGACAGAACTCTCTCACACATAATCACTCTTAAACTTGATACAATCCGACAAAAATTTAACCAAAACTTTTATGGCCAAGTCGGGGTGTTACAGAAAATTTATACACTCATGTATAAATACAAATAATTGAAACACATTTTAATCAATAAGTAAGGACAAAACTTCAAAAAATTTTCAAAATATTTTTAAAATTTTTTGAAAGCAGAAAACACATTTTCTACACATTTTTATAATATTTTTGAAATTTTAAAAATAAAATTTAATTTTATGGTCATCAAAAAATTTTAAAAAAATGACCAAAAATCAGAAATAATTTGAAAAAATTATTTAACAAAAAATGGAGCTGAAAAGGTGGCCGGAAACAACCTCACGCGCCAACACGCGTTGGTTGGAGAAGAGTAGACATGCCTCACGCGCATCACGCACCCACACGCGCGTCTCCCTAGTTCTTCCACGTGGCAACACCACATAGTGCCACATGTCTCACCCATGACACATGGCGGACACATAGCATGGTACCATTGGGGCCACATGTCAGTGATGCTACATCATCACTGACATCTGGCGTGACATGTGGCACGTCCTCAGTTGTCCACATGTCTCCCCCTGGTTAGCCCACGTGTCATCGATTGACATGTCATCACCACGTGGCATAGCCGCCGCTGCCCACGTGTTGATCTCCCATTGGGCCACGTGTGTTCGGTGATGCTTCACTGGAGACACGTGGCGGCGCATGTGTGAGCCACCGTTCACACGTACGTGCCAGTTGTATGTGGCGCGTGTGATGCACGCATCGCCTTCTCAGCGAATTCTGGAGCTCCGATTTTGGCCGGTGGGGGGTTTTTAGGGTCTGTAATTCCAATGGTATGGTCAAAAATTAAAAATCCCGACTTCTAGTCATGCGTTTTAAACACTCATGTTCGTCCCCTCGAATTGCAGTGTACACGTACACAATTTTTGAGCCGCAATATATACACATATATATTATTCACACAAAAAAAATTTATTGTGTTTCACGCATCCTAGATCTACCAATTCTAAACATAAAATTTTAGATCATTTTTAGCCACATGCCAGGATGCAAAAAAACAACGGCTTTAATATCAATGAAGGGGAAAATTATAACAAACATAATTTAAGGAGGCAATATTAATAAATGGTACATACCTTTTGTAGTGCAGAAACTCGTTACGGAAGCGTTTACAAGGATCCCGTTTGTTTTTGGTCACTGGCCTGGCTTTTATCCACATGTGGGATAACAGTAGCTTATTCATAATCTAAAAGCCCCTGAAAGATCAAGACAAAAATAAGCGTGAGTGGGAACGAGCAGTCTTGCGGCGTATACGTTTTCTCGTTACCAAATACTGAAATCTCCCATTTATTTATAGAGATTTTAAAAGTTAGAGAGCTATCTCTAGTATAACTCAGACTTTTTCTGAGATAGGATTTGGTAATTTTAATCAGATTGAATTACTTAATTCTATCTAAATTGGACCTTTATCTAAATCAGAGTTATGGGCGTATTCTGATTCTATCAGTACATATTAACCAACTGGAACTAATAAGACAAATTTAGAAAAATAAAAAGAGTCTCCTAAAAAATATATAACATAATTAATATTTTTTTTGAATAAACAAAATTAATATCTAGTATTACTAAGAAAAACAATTTCACTGTCAATGAGTGGTGTTTAAAAATTATTTAATAGTTGTATTCATATAAAATAAAAATAAAAGTAAAATCACATTAAAAATAAATATATATTTAATTAACATGCACTATCAACTATTATATTATGGATTGACATAAAAAGAAAATTTAAAATTTAAAAACGATATATGAGCAAATATTTTTAACTAGTTGATGTATGTGCTCTTAGTGGCTCAATATTAATTTCTAAATTCATGAAAAAAAAGATAAAATGAATGCACAGAAAAAAGAAAAGTAATATATGTATAAATTAATATATGGATTATGGAGATTGCTAAGTATTTATTTATTTATTCTTTTAGAAGTTATTTCCGAATAATAATCCGATGCATGCGCATTTGGACCGCTGAATTGACACAAAGCATATGCACTGCATGTGCAAATGCTCTAAACCACACACCATTATCTCCAAATAAAAAATATTTTGCCCATTTAATATACTATAAATAAATTTAGCCCCGTGTTCAACGTACCATATGCCACTAAATATGAATCGTTGAATCTATTTTCATTTTCATGTGATGGCTCAAATTTACTGATGTAGAGTACACTGAACATACTGAATCATCTTGAAAAATTCTATCATGTAGTCATCCTTGGAAAATAAATTATAATATATAGTCAATAATCATTAGAAAAATGTATAATACATAATTTATATATAATCAATTTACTATTAATTGAAGGGAAAATGTTTTGATTTGCTCTTGATATTTTGTCTAAAAAGTTTATTTGCCCTTAACATTTATTTTAAAGTTGATTTGCTCTTGATGTTTTAATTTTGGATACTTAAATGCCCCTACATGTTCTCTTAAATTTTTAATTTTTAATTTTTACTGAAATTCAATTTAAGAGAAAAATCACAATAGATCTCTACGAGTATCCATACCTTGATAAAAATGCATTATCGGTTCATTGTCAATCGTATAAAAAATATCCTTCCCAATATACGGTGATCAAACAATTGGTCATCTATTAATCTCCAACTCTATTGCGTAATCTATTCTTCACCACTTTTATAGCAGATGCCCTTTTAATTGATGTAGTTGCAACAAGTAGTACTAAAACCAAAGTTATAATCTTATAGACTAATTGATACACAATGTGCTTGTCTTCACCTTTTCCTCAGCAAAACCCTTAATTCCAACCAAATCTGAAAACTCACTACTAGATCTCACATCAATTATATATGTCCCCAACTGATTATCAAGTGCAATAAGCTATTTTGGTGAGAACTCAAAATGATAAAATTGATCAAGGTCAAGCAGTTTTTCCTTATCATAACTTGTGAACAAATTAGTTGGATTTAAGCATGAAACATAAATAAGCAACTTTATATTTATTACAGTAAAAAGACTATTAAGCTCTTGGAATTGCAAATATATCCCAGTATAAAATACCTCTACTTTGTAATGATGCATATTCATCATTTTCTCTGTGTTGCGCTGAGATCTTTCTCGAACAACATGCAAACCATCCATATTAAGAACTTCTGTTTATTTTTTTCCCAAAATAAATGAACTTCTTTTAACAAATTGTACCATCCATTGGGACACGAACCCAAAGTAAATCCTAATGACTTAAAAAATTTAGGGTCGGGATATTAAATTATAATTTATAAATAAATATGACGTAAGATAAAATTTAATTGAAAAATTGGGTTGGATTTCAAGTATTTTCGAGTGAATTTCTGTTTCCAATTCAGGTTATGTTCGACACCAAATTTTCATGTCATTAAGATTTACTTTGGATTTTCTAAAAAATTTGCCCGAAAATACTTAAAATCCAATCCGATTTTTTCAATTAAATTTCATTTTATATTATATATAAATGGAAAAGATGCAAAAACAGTAAAATGTGAACTGATCGAAATTCAATACGACGTCATTTTGGTTACTATATATATGTATAACTAATATTATATATATAATTTTATATTTAAATAAAATATGTTTTGCCAAATTTTAAATGCCTAACATCGACTATCTCTTCTATTTTTTGTTGCTCATCCTCCTCATCTGCTGTCCTCTCTATCTCACTTTATCTATTATTGTATTAGATTAAAAAAAAAGGGTCAAATTTGGAGGCTTGGAGGCGGGGCCAGCAGATGAAGTCAACAATGGAGGCATTAAATATGGAGGCGTCAAATTTTGAGGCGGGGCCAGCAAATGTTTGGCTGGCAACGCGGTACCTCCTGCCTATATAAGGCAGAGGCAGGAAATTGTTCTTCCAATGGTAATTGGATTCAAAGGAGAAGGATTCCAATGAAAGCTTGTGTGTAAGTTTTGAAACTTAGAGAATTTGTGGAAAATTCTCTTGAGTTTGTATCCATTTATTGGGTGTGTGAGAAAATAATAGAGTAAGTGAATGTAAAAATTGTTCAAACATTTAGTGAAATTTTATTGGTTGTTTTCGGACAACAAGTGGTTTTTCTTCGATTTGGAGTTTTTCGCTATAACTGCTTGTATTGTGATTGTTATTTTGATTTCTCCTGATTTATTCCCCATTTATTAGAAGGGTTATTTTTCCAACAAGTGGTATCAGAGCCTTGGTTTGACTATTTTTCGACACTGCATCAAGATTGCTGTTAGGGAAAGTAGCGAATTTTGAAAAAATAATTATATTGTCAGGAAGAGAAAAATATAAGAAATTTTTTGGTACGATCCATTTCGAAAACGAATGTAAAACCAGAAATTTGGTGAATAGTGGTATTGTTCAAAGTACAAATTTTGCATTCAAAATTTGCATGGTACTGCAGCTTTTTTGCTCAAAAGTACTGTAGCTGTGTACTGTTCATACGGTACTGTAGCTTGATACTGTACATACAGTATTGTAGCTAGATAATGTTTATACGATACTGTTCACGTGTTCTAAGATGTTGGACTTAAGATTTAAGGTGGAGAAATTTGACGGAAGAATTAATTTTGCCTTGTGGCAAATTCAAGTCAAGGATTTGTTGATTCAATTTAAATGCATTTTTATCACCGTATACTTACATGCCCCTACATGTTCTCTTAAATTTTTAATTTTTAATTTTTACCAAAATTCAATTTAAGAGAAAAATCACAATAGATCTCTACGAGTATCCATACCTTGATAAAAATGCATTATCGGTTCATTGTCAATCGTATAAAAACTATCCTTCCCAATATACGGTGATCAAACAATTGGTCATCTATTGATCTCCAACTCTATTGCGTAATCTATTCTTCACCACTTTTATAGCAAATGCCCTTTCAATTGATGTAGTTGCAACAAGTAGTACTAAAACCAAAGTTATAATCTTATAGACTAATTGATACACAATGTGCTTGTCTTCACCTTTTCCTCAGCAAAACCCTTAATTCCAACCAAATCTGAAAACTCACTACTAGATCTCACATCAATTATATATGTCCCCAACTGATTATCAAGTGCAATAAGCTCTATTGGTGAGAACTCAAAATGATAAAATTGATCAAGGTGAAGCAGTTTTTCCTTATCATAACTTGTGAACAAATTAGTTGGATTTAAGCATGAAACATAAATAAGTAACTTTATATTTATTAAAGTAAAACGACTATTAAGCTCTTGGAATTGCAAATATATCCCAGTATAAAATACCTCTACTTTGTAATGATGCATATTCATCATTTTCTCTGTGTTGCGCTGAGATCTTTCTCGAACAACATGCACACCATCCATATTAAGAACTTCTGTATTATTTTTTTCACAAAATAAATGAACTTCTTTTAACAAATTGTACCATCCATTGGGACATGAACCCAAAGTAAATCCTAATGACTTAAAAAATTTAGGGCCGGGATATTAAATTATAATTTATAAATAAATACGACGTAAGATAAAATTTAATTGAAAAATTGGGTTGGATTTCAAGTATTTTCGAGTGAATTTCTGTTTCCGATTTAGGTTATGTTAGACCCCAAATTTTCATGTCATTAAGATTTACTTTGGATTTTCTAAAAAATTTGCCCGAAAATACTTAAAATCCAACCCAATTTTTTCAATTAAATTTCATTTTATATTATATAATTTAATATTATATATAAATGGAAAAGATGCAAAAAAAAAAAGTAAATGTGAACTGACCGAAATTCAATACGACATCATTTTGGTTACTATATATAATTTTATATTTAAATAAAATATGTATTGCCAAATTTTAAATGTCTAACATCGACTTTCTCTTCTATTTTTTGTTGCTCATCCTCCTCATCTGCTATCCTCTCTATATCACTTTATCTATTGTTGTATTAGATTAAAAAAAAAATGGGGTCAAAATTGGAGGCTTGGAGGCGAGGCCAACAGATGAAGTCAACAATGGAGGCATCAAATTTGGAGGCGTCAAATTTTGAGGCGGGGCTAACAAATGTTTGGCTGGCAATGCGGTACCTCCTGCCTATATAAGGCAGGAGATTGTTCTTCAAATGGTAATTGGATTCAAAGGAGAAGGATTCCAATGAAAGGTTGTTTATAAGTTTTTAAATTTAGAGAATTTGTGGAAAATTCTCTTGAGTTTGTATCCATTTATTGGGTGTGTGTAAAAATATTAGAGTGAGTGAATGTAAAAAATGTTCAAACACTTAGTGAAATTTTCTTGGTTGTTTTCGGACAACAAGTGATTTTTTTTTGATTTGGAGTTTTTCACTATAATTGCTTGTGTTGTGATTGTTATTTTGATTTCTCTTAATTTATTCCGCATTTATTAGAAGGGTTATTTTTCCAATAAGTGGTATCAGAGCCTTGGTTTGGCTATTTTTTGACACTGCATCAAGACTGCTGTCCAGGAAACTAGCGAATTTTGAAAAATTAATTATATTGTCAGGAAGAGAAAAATATAAGAAATTTTTCGGTATGATCCGTTTCGAAAATGAGTGTAAAACCAGAAATTTGGTGAATAGTGGTATTGTTCAAAGTGCAAATTTTGCATTCAAAATTTGCATGGTACTGTAGTTTTTTAGCTCAAAAGTACTGTTCAAAATACTGTAGGTGGGCCAAAAGTACTGTAGCTGGGTACTGTTCATACGGTACTGTAGCTAGATACTGTACATACAGTACTGTAGCTAGATAATGTTCATACGATACTGTTCACGTGTTCTAAGATGTTGGACTTAAGATTTGAGGTGGAGAAATTTGATGGAAGAATTAATTTTGCCTTGTGGCAAATTCAAGTCAAGGATTTGTTGATTCAATCTGGGTTACAAAAGGCATTGGAAAAAGAAATTGTCGAAAAGGTGGAGTTGGCAACTCCAATCTAATTCCGTTTGTTGGTGTCTACTTCGAGTGAGATAGATTTTGCGGATGTTCTCTAAAAGGAACATGAATGTCCTTATGGCATGTCGTTAGTCTCTATAAGTTGCCATGATAGAGGATATGTTACCACTAGCGGGTTTTCCACACGGCATCGGCTTGATCAAGATGTAAAGTGTGAGGTAAATTTATGTCGATGGTTGAGGAACTATCGAAAAAATCAAGCATGAGAGTTGCACCATAATTTCAACAATTTTGTTCGACATGTTGCCAAAAAATTAATAACTTAAAATTTTTTAATTTTAAGTGAAATATTTTGTATGGTGGAGTATGTATTTTTAATTATCGATTATACATAATTGTTTCGTCAATATAGGCGATGGTAGTTTTGTTTTTAACAATTTAGATGGAGATTGTTGTATTAGATTAAAAAAAAGGGTCAAATTTGGAGGCTTGGAGGCATCAAATTTGGAGGCTTGGAGGCATCAAATTTGGAGGCTGGGCCAGCAGATGAAGTCAACAATGGAGGCATCAAATTTGGAGGCGGGGGCAGCAAATGTTTGGCTGGCACGCGGTACCTCCTGCCTACATAAGGCAGGAGATTGTTCTTCAAATGGTACTTGGATTCAAAGGAGAAGAATTCCAATGAAAATTTGTTTGTAAATTTTGAAATTTAAAAAATTTGTGAGAAATTCTCTTGAGTTTGTATCCATTTATTGGGTGTGTGAGAAAATATTAAAGTGACTGAATGTAAAAATTATTCAAACATTTAGTAAAATTTTCTTGGTTGTTTTCGGACAAGTGGTTTTTCTCCGATTTAGAGTTTTCCACTATAATTTTTTGTGTTATAATTGTTATTTTGATTTCTCCTGATTTATTATACATTTATTAGAAGGGTTATTTTTCCAACATCTATGTCTCCGTCGGCCTCTTATCTCTTTTGTCATCCTTGTTGGTTATCTCCTCATCCAAAAGTTGCATCCTAGCTCCAATTTAAGGTATCCCATGAGAGGAATAGCTCTCATCATTAAGCTAGTTTTTTTTGACATGTTTCAAACCTCATCAAATCTATAGTTAAGAACTTTTATATAAATAAATTAATATATAAAAAGCTACTAAATGACATAAATTTACTAATAGTTCAGTTAGTTGAATTTTAACAATTTTTTGATATTGAAAATTGAATCGATATAATCAAATTTTATTTTAAAACCGAATTCAATAAACAAAACTATAATATATCAAATTACTTTCGATACGATTCGATTTTTTTTTTGTTCTAACTTGAGATTCAACCAAAATCCATTAAAAAAAAGACAAAAGGCTACCCAAAAAACCTAAAATTGAAAAAAACTGACTCAAATTTGATTCTGACCAATCCAACCCAATTGCGAGATCTTGATAAAATGAATAAATTGTTATAATAGTTTTAACGTGCTATTTATAAAATGTTAATTATTTATATTTCTAATGTACTTTTCACATTCAAGTTCGTAATTTTTTTTTTCTATGTCCACGTGAGGAAAAGTTTTGAAACAAAAAAATAGCTATATAATTTTATAGTTTATATATATATATATATCAACACTATACCATTTTAATATCCCCATATCAGTTTTTATACAAAAATTATATTTAATTAAAAAAAATATCTAATTGTTTAGATTTTGAACATAAAAAATTAAAGCGAAATAAACTAAAAATAAAATAAAAAATAATAATTAAATGGTGTATAATGTATACTTGTAGATACTCTAGGTTCCGTCTTCTGTGCCAAGAATTACCTTATGATGAAAAAAATCATATGAAATGGGTTAAGTCTAGGTCTGGTTCAAGAAACATTTATTCTAAAATAACAAAAATAAATATTGAGTAGGGTTTTGTCTTTGGTTGAGGGTCTAAGGGCCTTTGCCAGTCATAAACCAAGTCCTGAAATGATCAGGCCTCGTTTTGAGGCCCCTAGCCATCCCCCTTTCTCTTTATAAATAGGGAGGGAGGCACACATTTTGGGGGATTGGAATTTTATGGGATCAATTTCACTCATGATCACTCAACTTATCACTTATCGCACAAAAGTAATCGACTTTTTTTTCGTTACTTAAATGTCACTGAACTTTTAACATTTTTGCAAAAAAGTCATGTTAACTGGAATCCGGCGAGAACCCTTGCCGGATTGATGACATGGCATATGACACGTGGCAACGAAAAGTAAATATATTACTTTTTTGCAAAAATGTTAGAAGTTCAATAACATTTAAGTTGGAAAAAAAGAAAATTGGTTACTTTTGCGCGATAAATTATAAGTTTAGTGACCGTGAGTGAAATTGATTTAGATCTAGCATTTGTTGGAGATATTGTTAAATGGCATGTAGTTTCTGACATTGCATGTCATGTCATCAATCCGGCGAGCCGGAATCCGATCAACATGACTTTTTTGCAAAAATATTAAAAATTCAGTGACATTTAAATAAGAAAAAAAAGTCGGTTACTTTTGCGCGATAAGTGATAAGTTGAGTGACCGTGAGTGAAATCAACCCGAATTTTATGCTAAAAAGAGCTTTTGCGGCAATTTAAAGAAAAAAAATTTCTCTTGATTCTTGTGAATCAAATCCGTTTCTTGAATCGGTTCGAGCTTTAATCCTAGAGAGTTTATAGTCGAATCCTGAAGGTAATTAGAGTGGACTAAATTCCATTTTCTCTTATTTTCATTATTATTTTTATTATTCATTTCATTTGATTTAATATTCATTCTTTGTTTTCTTCTCATCTTTGGGCTACGTTATGCCGTGAGGGATCGAATCATGTTTTTTTATACTTTTTATGTAAATTATATTGATGGAAAATTATACGCATATAATTAAATGCGGAGGTAACATTAAATAAATGTACCTACCTCTTGTAGCGCAGAAACTCGTTGCGGAAGCGTCTACCAAGATCCCGTTTGTTTTGGTCATTGGTCTGGCTATTACCCACTCGGGGTAAGAGCAGCTAGATCACAATCTAAATGCCCCTGAAAGATAAGACAGAAAACTTGTGAGTGGGAACGAGCAGCCTTGCGGCATGTACGTTTTCTCGTTACCAAATTATGAGGACCTCACCTTTATTTATAGAGGTCCTATAGGCTAGAGTCTTAAACCCTAGTCTAACTCAGAATCCTTTCTGAGATAAGATTTGGTAATTTAATTTAGATTAAATAACTCAATTTAATCTAGATAGGAACTCAATCCTTTATAGAGTCATGGGTGTATCCCAACTCTATCATCTCCCACTCACACATGACGGAACGCATTCCAGTCTTAATCTTCAGTTATACTGGCAAATAGATTGTGTGACCAGCATACCTCGAGAGCACTAGTGCTATACACCTGTTAGGGATATATAGCGTCTCGGAAAACAAGATCCTCTTTTTCACGTATGCCTAACCCTAGATTGCCTTCTCACATTCACTGTTTTAACTCATGATCTCATAAAACAATTTTCGTGTTCACTATTATATTTTTACTCATAGAAACTATAATAGGCTAGCCAGTGAATCACGAAAACTTATGAAAGTGATCAAAAGGCTATCTTCCCCTCTTACTGTATGCCATCCATCATGATTCAACTCGCTTTTCTAGTCAAAACCTCCAGGCCTAAATTTTTTTTTCCCGGACCTCTTGGAAACTAACTAAGCTAGCCATATTGAATCATACTTCAGGGATAAGTTAAGGGTTCTAAGGGTCGAAATATAAATAGGGTCTCACAATAGGGAAAGTTGAGATCATTAATATTATTAAATTCCCATCCCTGTGGTCACTTAAGCACACATTGTATAAAACATGTGTTATGGTGTTCTTTCCTTCCCTTAAAGGAGCGCATGTCTCACATTTTAATAATGTGTATATCAAACACCATACAGAAGCATAAGGTTGCGATGCACTGAAGCACCCAACTTTAGTTCGCTTACTTAAGGACTACTTCTGGCTTTTTAGACAGAATATGATAGTTACATATAACTTACCATCGGATTCCATACAATCCTTATTTGGATCTCAATCCAAAGCATATAACTTTATGTATGTCTTTATCTTGCACCTTAATAAGACTCATCTTATAATTTCTGCAAGATGGCACTTTTATTTTGAACAGGCTCTCGAGCATTCTCATATGTTCAAAAATTGCCTCATCTTAGTCTTTGCCAACTCATTGACAAAACTAAGGTAAACACCCTTGTGAGTGGGCTACTTCTCTGTCCGACATGCTCAATCTCATATCAATAACAGTAAATGTTTACACATAAACATTCACACTCATGTATTGCCAACAATGAACTTTAGTTATTATTCGCAAATAATAACGTTAAGAGATTATATAAAATATAACAGTACCAATTAAATTCTCTCTCAAAACACATCTCTCGTTATAGGTTTACTCAACGGATCTGCGTGCGTAGAAACGTACTGTAAGTTCACATCTCTCCTTGTGCAACAATATCTCTCGCGTATTGATACTTAATGTCGATATGCTTAGCTCCACTATAAGCTATCAACGACTAACTGTCACTAAAGACTGTCATTAATACCTCTAAGACAGTTACTCTTAAATGGCTCAAAAACCATTTCAGCCAAACTGTCTCCTGTACTGCAATTGAGGAAGTGACAAATTCAACTTCCACTATTAATGGGGCTACATAAGTTTAATTATTGTTATCTCACGAGATGGCACTCTTGCCAAACAAGAATATAAACCTGAGGTGGATGCCTTCTCATCCACATCTCCTGCCCAATCAACGTCTCTGTATTCTCTCAATGCAGATAATTTTCTTAATAATAGAGAGAATAGGCTGCAGTACCTCTAAGGTATATAAGTGTCCTTTCAATTGCTTCCAATGTGCTTTGCCTGGGTTAGATTGATATCTATTTACCATGCTCACTGCATAGCATATATCATGTCTTGTATACAACACTGCATACATAAGACTACTCATGGCACTGTCATATATAGAACGTTCCTCATACGTTCAATTTTCCTGACCTCATAGGACACACATATTTGCTAAGAAAACTGATTCTTGGCAATGGGGTAATCTATGAGTTTGCAGTTTTGCATATTAAATCGCTCAAGGTTTTTGTTGATATATTTCTCTCAAGAAATGGACAACAATCTTCTTGAATGATCTCTTGAAATCTTAACTTCAAGAATGTAATATGCACAACTCATATTATTTGTCTCAAAGTTGGACGATAACCAATCTTTGATTTTATTTACGTACCATTTATCATTTTTAGCTTTAAGTATGTCATCTACATACAATGCCAAAATGATGAATTCATTTTCAGAGCTTTTACTATAAACACAATGATTTTCATCAATCATGTTGAACACATTCGACATGATTATATGATGAAGTCTCAAGCACTATTGTGTTGAAGACTGTTTAAGGCAATAGATTGAACACATCAATCAGCAAACCTTATGTGTGCTGCCTTTTCCGATGAAACGTGTAGATTGTTTCATCCATTTCTCCATTGAGAAAAGCAGTCTTTTCATCCACTTGATGAAGCTCTACATTCAAACTCGCCACTGTGGCTAGAATGAACCTTATATACGTAAATTTTACAACAGATGAGAAAATCTACTCATAGTCAATCTCTTTCTATTGTATGAACCCCTTAGCGACTAGCCGAGCCTTATATCTTTCGATACCTCTTTCAGCCTTTCGCTTTACTCTGAGAATACATTTATTCTCAATTTATGTCCTTCCAGTAGATCAACTAGTTCTCAAACATGGTTTGATCTCATGGATGCCAATTTTTCTTCTATTGCTTTAGTCTATTTTTTTCTTAGATGGGCATGAAAAAGCATTTTTGAATAGGTTTTATGCTCTTTCTAGTCTTGTGGGATAACCAAAAGGGCTTCGTTCAGGCCTTTAATTTTAAATTGTCGGCATGAAACACTTATCCTTTTAGATTTTTGAAATTCTGAATCTTGATAAACATGTCTCATATATTTATCGTGATTCATAATGCTCCCACTGGGATCATGTTCCATACTCCGACTGGAGTCAGGAATACTTCATTCTTTGTTTCCCACTGGAGTTAAGAATGCTCCCACTCGAATCAGGTCTCGAACATCCGAATCGTTTGGAGGATGAAGGTCTTAACCTTCTTCCTCTAACTCCCTCCCACTAGGATGGAGTGATCCTGATCGTTCCTCTACCTGAATTTAATAGAAAGTGAAATCTCAATTCACTTCGCCCAACTTAGAAAATTCATTCTCTTAAGAATGTGACTTCTAGTGATTCAAATTTTATCATTATGCCATTTTCTTACTTACCCACGAAAATGTATCATTTTGATACTTCAGAATATCTCACATAGATACTCTTCTGCCTCTTGGTCTCAAATTTACCAAATTGAGGTATTATGGACGTAAGCATTATAACCCAAAAGTTATAAATGGCTTAGGTCAACTTGTCGACCATTTCACAACTCATAAGTTGTGGTAATGACAGATTTGGAGGGCATACAGTTCAGAATATATGTGGCAGTCAATAAAGCATCTCCCCGATAGGAGATAAGCAAATTTGCCTCTGCCATCATAGATCTAACCATATGTAGGAGAGTCTTATTTCTCCTTTCCTCAACACCGTTTTGTTGTGGATTTCAAGGAATGAACAACTGATATTCAATCCTTTTACATCACATGAAACTTTAAGTTTATCTGTAAGATATTACTGACCTCTATCAGTTCTTAAAGTTTTGATCTTTTTATCTAATTGATTCTCAGCTATACTCATATAAGTCGTGAAGCAACACAATGCTTCTGACTTGTGAGAAATCAAATAAACATGACCATACCTAGTATAGTCATATATTAATGTGATGAAATAGTAGGCCCCATGCCTTACCCTCACATTCATTTGACCACATTCGTCAGAATGGACTAACTGCAATGGAAATTCGCTTTAGTTCCTTATTCGAATGATTTTCTAACTAATTTTTCCTTTTTAGGCAATACTTACATGTAGGCAATTCAAACTTATTTAAATTGCCTATTAAACCGTCTTTGAATAACCGACTCATCCGGTTTTATCTAATATGGTTTAATATAGCATGCCATAATTTCACATTATTCTCATAACAATTGTGAAAAATAATAAATTAAAGGAAAATAGTCATGGTCCACATCCATAACCAGAATAGAAATCATTCAAGTATAAGCGTACACTGTTATCCTCAAAATATAAATTGAAAACAAATTTCAATAAGTAAGAACAGAACCTAAATTTCATAACAAAGGTATCTTGATCCCTTGTTATCCGGTCAATTGGTTCTAAATTTATCACCCACGAATGATGAAATTCAGAACTAGATACATAAATTCCACTCACTCTTGAGTCAGAATAGTGTATCTTTTAAAGACACAATGCAGTCTCTTTGCATAGTATCCTTTTAGGCAATTGAAACATTTCACTCTTGAATTGTTTACCACCCATTTGCCTTTGGACCTTTCATGATTCTATTCCTTTTACTTTTCAGGCTCTCAAGCCTTTTCTTTATCCCTATTGATGAAGCTTATTCTCTTATTCTAATGAGAACTCATTCTATTAGAACAGGACTATACCATATGACATTGACCTTAATCACTGTCAGACGGCCCCTTTTAAGCTTCAAATAACAAGTGACATCCTCAAATGTCTTTTTGCTTATCTATGTGAGTTAGTTGCATCCTCACATGCTACCAACTCTTGGATAAGGAACGGATAACAGTTTGGACCTACTGCTCATCAGTCACTTATGACTAAGTTCACTAAGCTCACATTTCCTTTCCATCTCTCTTAGATGTTTTCGCATCGAATAGTCAGACTTTTCTGATATGCATCAAATTTGATCGTCAATGATCGGAGCTTATTCAGAGTCACATCTCTGAATTTCTCCTGCAAACCGATCCACAGATCTATTGCAATTTGATACTTGCGAAATTGCTTAGTGATGTGATGCAACATAGGCATCCCGGTCCTGTTTATACTGGGATATAGTACTATCCTTATGTTCAGCCATAACCGAACTTAAGGATTTAAGAGCCTCTTGCTCTATAAGCACATACTGGATCTTTGTATTCCAGATTTCATAATTATAACTTGGAAGCAACATCCATTAAGATCCTCTGATCTCAAATGGAACAATATTGCACATATTTATGGGAGATAAGGCAACACATGCAATTTATTATACACCTGAAATAATAACCTAGTAAAATTTACTATTAGGCTCAAATTCGAAAAGACTACTTATAGTATCCAATTACCCTCTAAGTCCTAATGTCCAACCTTATAGGTTAAGATTTCATGCATAATAAATCTGAATTATTAGATTATCAAATTCTCAAACTTATGAGGGGATCTTTATTAAGCCTTTACTTAATAAACATGCAATTATTTTACTCATAAAATATCGCAAGGCAATTAACAATTAAAATAAACTCATTTATTATAAAGTTAAATGCCATCATAATAAGTAAATAAACACATTTATTTAACCAATAATTAAAATCCAATAATTCCAAAATAAGACACTCATGTCAAATATTAATAGGAAACATAAATCTTATTTTAATAACAACAAACGCCAACTCAAATTGACACTTATGTCAACTATTACTGAAGTCCAGATTTCATAAAATCTTTTTAGTTATAAGGATTACAATTTTGACCGATTTCTTCAATTCATCAAGCGACTCATAAGTCCATTGATGAAGTTATGGACAATGTACGCTCTGTCCATTTCTCAACACCATCACAGAATTTTAGTGCTGCTTCTCAACACTTCCCTTTTGGTAACTCGAACCAAAATTTGTTTTCATACTCGGACCACCAGTTCAAATGCACTCTTGCATTTGTTCTCACTTATTTATTTTATGATGCACTGTTGCATCAATGTCATCAGCTCAAAACTTCCTTCGCATTTTCATGTTACTTATTGATTGCACCCTTGCAATTCTTAAAATAACCTATGCGTTTATTAAGGAAGTACCAGTGCCCTTATTTAACTTTTCTGTAACATATTACAGGTAAAATTTATACACTCATGTATAAATACACATGATTGAAACGCATTTCAATCAATAAATAAGGACAAAACCTCAAAAAAATTTTCAAAATATTTTTAAAATTAATCAAATGCAGAAAACAATTTTTCTACAATTTTTAATATTTTATTTTTGAAATTAAACACATTTAAATATCAAAAATTACAAAATATATTTTCTGGTCATCAAAAATTTTTGAAAACATGACCAAAAAATCATAAATAATTTGAAAAATAAATTTGACAAAAACGGAGCTGATATGGTGGTCGGAGAACGCCGCACGCGCCACCACGCGCCGACGAAGGGGAGGAAGACGCGCCTTCACGCGCCACACGCGCATCCTCCCACTTGGCTAGACACGTGTCACATCCACAGCGTGCCACGTGTCCGAATCCAGTCACGCCACGTGTCTGAATTCTATTGGTCCACCTGGTGCCACGTGGCGGTGTCTTATTGGTCCACGTGTCACGCATGACACATCAGTATTGCCACGTGGCAAACCTCGGTCTGACACGTGGCGACCCCTGATTGGGCCACGTGTCATTGATGCCTCGTCATCAATAACACATGTCATGACACGTGGCACCGCCTCATTGGTCCACGTGTCTCTCCTTGGTTGGGCCACGTGTCAGCTGTATGACACGTCATCATGACACGTGGCACGACCTCGGTCAGCCACGTGTCACTCTCTGATTTTCCCACGTGTCCGCCCCACGTTGTGCCACGTGGCATGGCCTCTGCCATCCACGTGGCGCTCGGCCATTGGGCCACGTGTCAGCAGTGACGCAATACTGCTGACACGTGGCACGCGCGTGTGGGTCACCGCCCACGCGCACGCGCCGAACGAGTTGCGGCGCGTGTAGTCTACGCGCCGCCTTGCCGACCGATTTTGACTCTCCGGTTCCGGACGGTGGGGGGTTTTCAGGGTCTGTGAATCCAATGGTGAGGTCAAAAATAAAAAATCCCGACTTCTAGTTATCCGTTTAGAACACTCATGTTCATCCCCTCGGGTTTCAGTGTACACATACATGGAATCGAGCCGAAATATACACGCATATATATTTTTCATACAAAAATTGAATTTTTGTTGTGTTCACTGCATCCCAGATCTAATAATTTTACTTATAAAATTTTAGATCTGTTTAGCCACATGCCAGGACGCAAAAACAACGGCTCTGATACCAATGATGGAAAATTATACGCATATAATTAAATGCGGAGGTAACATTAAATAAATGTACCTACCTCTTGTAGCGCAGAAACTCGTTGCGGAAGCGTCTACCAAGATCCCGTTTGTTTTGGTCACTGGTCTGGCTATTACCCACTCGGGGTAAGAGCAGCTAGATCACAATCTAAATGCCCCTGAAAGATAAGACAGAAAACTTGTGAGTGGGAACGAGCAGCCTTGCGGCATGTACGTTTTCTCGTTACCAAATTATGAGGACCTCACCTTTATTTATAGAGGTCCTATAGGCTAGAGTCTTAACTATAGTCTAACTCATAATCCTTTCTGAGATAAGATTTGGTAATTTAATTTAGATTAAATAACTCAATTTAATCTAGATAGGAACTCAATCCTTTATAGAGTCATGGACGTATCCCAACTCTATCATATATTTTAATTTTATTATTTCTTTATTTTTTTATTAAATTAAAAATCATATTTTGTGTTTTTTAATCTTTTTTGGATTCCTGTGATCGGATTTAATCCATAGAAATTATTCGGTTTTAGAATCCAGTGTAACATGTACGAATGATTTTTTTTTTCATTCGCGTTTATTCCCTTTTTTATGTATTTTATTTTATTTTGGTAGTTTTAAGTTTTCTTTTTTATGTATAAATTAAATTGCATGTTTTATGTAGCTGCTATAATTAAAATATATGATATTTTTATTTCCTTTTGTAAATGCTTGATTTTAGTTAATTACCATGTTTAGGTATTTATGTGCTTTAGTTAATTACCATATTTAAATTTTTGTGTTTTAGTTAATTATCATGTTTAAATATTTATGTGTTTTAGTTAATTGCGCTGTTTACATATTAATTTGACATGTTTAAATTTTTGTAAATATTTGATTTATTTTATTTTTTTTAATTTAGATTTGCTTTGATTTTGATTTAGGATATGATTTCTTTTAAAATAGTAAAATTTTTGAAATAAAAAATCATATCTTTACATAAAAGATAAAATCGAATCTTTCCATAATTAATAAGATGTCTTTTTTTAAATTGCAAATAAAATATTTTCTTTATTTATAACCTTCCTTTTATTTAAAAATCATTTCCTTATTTATTTAAATCTTATCTTTCCTTATTTAATTTATTTCTTTTCTTTTCTTTATTTATTTTTATTTCTTTAAATTATTTATTTCCTTTGTTTGTCTTATTTCCTTGATTAACTTTTTTTTTAAATTTCCTCTTAATATCTTAATTACTTTTTTTATGTATTTATCTTTTATAGAATGTTGTATAAGATTAAATTATTTTCCATGTAATTGTTTATTTAAATTTCCCTTCATTTTTCATGTATGCTGTAAATTTAGTTAATTATTTGTACATGCTTATAAAAAATAACAAAAAATATTTCTACTTAATGTAATTTGTTTTTTCTTTAATAAATATGAATTTTGATTTTTCTAAATAAAACTTACATGTAAAGTTCACAAAATAATAAATTAACCTGATTTATATTTGTATGCGTAGGTCATTTAATTAGATAAAATATTTACGTTTCCAAATAAGGAATGTAGTGATCCAAAGTCCACCCTAGTTGGATTGAGATGGAATTGGGGTTATTTGCAATCGAATGTGCTTGTTTTGGTTATCGTTTTTGTCGAAAAAGGATGTAATTGGTATTATTGAAAAAGTTTCGGTAAGTGCAGCGAATGAATAATTTGTTATTTAAAGCGAATTTGCATTAAAGGGTTATTTTGGTGGCCAATGTTTAAGTATAAATTAATTAAAAGACTAATGTATAAAAGAAGAAAGAAGGAGGGGCTACTTGGTAATTTTCTTTGGTAGCTAATTAAAAGTTAACATTAAAACGTGGAATTTGAAGGAGTATAAAAGAGGGGAGGTTGGCTGAGGGAGATGGACATTCCTGAAATTTTTAGCCTTTCTTCTTCCCTTTCCCGTTCTTTGCTCTTGATTTCTTTCTCTTACGATGGGTGTCGAAACCACCAAAAATAAATATCTCAATTATCCTATCAAATAAATTGTAAATAGGGTAAGAAAGGGTTGAATCCACATAGACTAGCACCGAATTAATTCTAAATAACCAGATTTTCAACAATAAAAATAAAAGGGAAAGTTTTCATAAACCAAAAATTTAAAAACGCTGAATTAAAAGAAATAAACAAGCAAGTAGTAAATTGATTAAAAGAAATTCAATAGATGATAGATTTCAGTTAAAGATATTCGCAACGCAAGATTAATTCAACCGATCATAGATGAAAGAGTAAATCTAAAAATCAAATAATGGGCCAGTTATAGCCGTCGGATCCGCGCTTCCGACCTAATCCTTCCGTACTAATGAATCAATCAAGTAAGACTGTAATTAATTGCTAGCCAACAAATAACCCTTAACACGCACAAAAATTTAATTTCTTGACAGTATTAAAGAATAGAAAGACCTGACCTAAGCCAACCGACCTCACTTAAGACCGATTTAGACCAAATCATGCATTTATTTAATGTAACAGCCCTTGTGAGGAAGCTATACTGATTGCCATTTGTTGTTGACTTCACTAAACAATTACGGATTTAGCAAACTCAACTATCAGTATTTTATTTATTTAAATGAATAACGGCGCCTCATTGAACATAAAATAAATAAAAATAGAGTTATGGTTTCTCTAAACTTCAATAAATAACATAAACATTATATGAAATTAAGAACAATAAATAAGCATAACAATCTCACGAAAAATTAAAACCTGGCTTTGAATTAATCTTTAATTGAAAAAAAAGTAAATTTATCTACACATCATTAAAGTCAAAAATAAAATAAAAATTTAATTAAGAAATAAATCTCCCTATTACAGCCTTAAAAAAAACGCAGATGAAGAAAAAGTAGAAGAGATGATATTATTCACGTTTTTCCCTAGTTATATAGGAATAAAACCTAGATAAGTTAGGAATGTGATTAATTTTTATCCAAACTTTAAAAATACATTACAGATATTAAATTTAATATTTTCCTACTAAAACACTGTCTTTTATCTCCTAAAATAAAGCCTAATTATCCCTAAAAAGTCTGATGAAGTCCAGCTGGCGGCTAAGACAACTTTTGAATTAAAAACATAAATCTGCACTCTGCTATCGCATCTTGGCCGTTAGCCTTGGGCAAGGCCAACTCCAGAATCAGCTCTTTACTTCCAGTCTTCTTTGAACTTTCATGGCTGCTCCAAATCACTCCATTTAGCTCCAATTTACTTCCTTTTTACCATCTTAACCCTACAATTGCCGAAATCACAAAACAAGTAAAAAGTACTAATATAAGCTAAAATTAAGTGCATAAAAGTGAGTAAAAATTAATGATTAGTATGCAGTTTTAACCACTCATCATCTTGCTATAAAATTCTAATTGTGATTTGAAGGGAAATTGGGTTTGTGTATGAGATTTACTTGAAATTGGTAAGAATCTACTCTCCTCTTCTTCATCTTTCTCTTTTTATGTGATTTGGAAATTATGTGTAATTTATCAATTATTTGATGGAAAATTTGTGTTGAGTTATGAATAACTTTGATTAGAAGTGGATTTGTTAAAAATAAGCATGTTAGAGAATTGTTGTGCATGATTTTGAAAGTAGAAATAACAGATGATTTATTTGGTTTAGTTTTTGATTAAGAATGATCTTGATTGTATAATTGGTTAATTAAGTTTAATTGAAGTTATTGCTGAGTTTGGTAAATGAGAATTAATGATTTTGAGGTTAATTGGTGGGAAAAGTTTAGACACAGAATTGGAAAAACTAAAGCAGAGCATCGTCGTGTTTCCAGAATGACACAGCTATGTTTTAGTGTATTTTTGCAACTGCAGCATGCCTCATGGCTAGCACGTTTGCCTGCCAGCCGTGGCCCCCTGTTCTGTATCGTGGGTTTGTTTTTTCTTCGAGCCTCACGGCTGGCAGCAGTTCCTGCCAGCCGTGAGGGTGCATTCTATATGTGTAGTGTACATATTTGGCATGGGTCACAGCTGGCAGGTATTTGTGCCAACCTTGAGCCCCCTAATTTTCATGATTTAATTTAAGACTTTTGCTACCAAATGAGCTCCATTTTGGACCAAAATTAAATATGATGATTATTTAATTATATTAAATGATATTTGTTCAGAATTTTGCACTGTTCTAAATGAATTTACATATATTATTGGGATAGTTAGTATTTTAATTATATATTATGTTTAAATACTATATGTTAAAGATATATACATTTAACATAAATGTCTGACAAAATAGAGCTTTTAGAAGTATGTGGTTCTAATTCCTAACCCTTGAAATTCATAGGAAGCTTGGAATATCCATTCCAAGTCTGAATTAAATCTCAAAAAATTGATATATGCTTAGAAGTCTAAAAGGTTATAAATGGAACAGAATGTGGAAATTATATTTATGATGAATATAATGTGTATGTAACAAAATAATATGGAAGTTACTATAATTACTATGTGTACTAGCAATTTGGGTCTGATGTGATGTAATTATTCTGTGTATTTGTGATGTAATCCTCTGAACCAAATTATAGAGGAGTTATATATGCATAGAAGTGTATGAATTAATTGTATTTCTAAAATATGTTTATATACCCGCGTAAGATGAATGTGTTAGTTAATGTGCTCAGTATATGTTAACGTGCGCGGAATGTGATGTATCTTTGAACACCTCTGTAATGTACCTTTGAGTACCCCTGTTTAGTGCCTACAGGCACCTACTATTATAAACTTCAGAAATACGGGTATTTCTAATGTTGGTAATAGGCAAGTTAAGTGTTACGGCAATATATTCAGGAAAGGTAAACTATGTACCCATTTGGTCTTGTGAATCATTAGGTTTGAAATAATGTTTGAATATTATTTGCGTATAAGTACTTGACATGTAAATAGGAACCCGAATGACTGAGTAGTGTTATGTGAAAGTTATAGAAAAACATGTTAATGCCTTTAATTGTGTTATACTTTAATGTGTTCATATGTGTTTTAATTAGATGTATTTGTTATATGTATATAAGCTTTATTAACTATATTGAATTGTCACAGATTGTAATCTGTGTAGGTACAAAGTAGGAGTTGTTTTGAAGGATCGTCCGTTGACGGCTAGGCCAACACAAGGATACGATAGAGTTTATTTTTTGTAGAGTCAAATGAAAATTGAGTCTATGCTAGCAATTGTACTGGATGTCTATTTTAGTCTATAAATTGTAATTTTGACTTAGCAAAGCAATAAAAAAGAAAGAAATTTTATAATTCTGACTGGTAAGTTTCAAGTTTCAGGTGTGACACACTCTTATTTTCCTAGATTGGATAACGGGTGTTATAAGGAAAGTAACTTAAGTTTTATATCTTAAAATGAGAAATTTCCATCAAATTAGGACTTAGATTTCTCATGTATACCTAAAAGGTGTTTTTAAAAAGGGACCAATGTCTAAAGCCCTTTTAAATTGCATGGGGGGACCAAAGTCTTCAACTCAAATGAATGGGTTTTGACAAATATATCAACACTTTTAGGATAAATGCTTTGTCACTTTTCAAATGCTTTCATGTCTCGCGTGAATAATTTAATTCTTTGTATATATAAACTGTTTTACTACCTTCTTTATTCACTTTCGAAGTGCTTATTGTGATATAATGTAACACCCCTTGCTACCTGATAGAACTTATTGGAAATACTGAGGACCGAAATCTATAGAGGGGTGCTACACAAGCTGAACTTGTCAAACTTAAACTTACAGTTATCCTTCATTATTAATAAATTTTAACAAAATTAAAACATTATTGCAAAGTTTAAACATGCAAAACTAACTAGAGAAAATTAAGCTTATTAATTGAATATTTATAGACTGCAGATTATTAACTACACATATGATATCAATATTACTTCCAAAACTTCTTATACAACAGAAACTTATAATATTACAAAACTTCTAAACCAAAAGCATAAACCTTCATCAGTCAACACTTCCTTTAAACCTATGCCTGTGTTTCCTCTTGACCCTGCGAAATGTCCTTAAAAAACAGGCTAACACCAAAAGCTACACGGATTAAAAGAGAAAATCCGTGCTCAGCATAAAACTTAGTGGGGATTCAAAATGATAATGGATGACTCCTCACAGGAATCATCAATGCAAAACATATATATGTCATAACAAATCAAGAATTAGATATACAATTTGAAATTACATATGTACACTTATGCAGAAGAATAATTTCATACATTAGGTGAATAATTAAATAACCAGATAAAACAGATCAATTTTTCAAATTTATTTACATGTTTCCGATATTCATATATTTACATAATCAGAACAAATGCCAGTAATATATTAGGTTCATAATAAAATATTATTAGAAAACCTTATTGCCTGCCTTTCTAAGAGTGTGGATAATGGGTAATAAATCAAGCTTCCCCGAAGGAAAGATACAAGCATCCCCTAAGGGAAGATATTATAACAAGCTGTTCCCGAAGGAATGTAATATATATAGATAATCAAGCATCCCCAAAGGGAAGAATTCAAGTAGCAGCTACTTACACCCTCTATACTCATGTCTATCTATCCACAACCTAGAATGACTAACAGGCACTCTAACAGATCAGAATTCATGTAATCTTAAAATTAACAATAATAAATTTATGTGTTATTAATAATATAAATACATATTTAATCATATAATTAACAATAGTAATTTCATATGATTTCAAAGTTACAGATACAGACTTTATTGTTATAACACCATCTATTTATCAAATAATACTTAAAGCCTGAATCAAAATTTACTATCATATCAATTCAATTCTTCGTCACATATATTTGTTATTTTCCATGTAACTTAATCATATATCCATATTGTTCAATCATTAATTACATATCGCATCATTTCAGGTATAATTAGATATGAAAAACTGAACAAAAATCATGAATTATATATATGCTGAAATTGAGGATCACACGGTGGTCAGGAATTCCTGACCACCGTGTAAAAAAGCAAGAAAATAGAATGGCAAAATAGAAGTTATTTACATGGTGGGGAGGACTTTTACACGGTGATATGTGACACTGGGGGCAGAAAACTCTAACCACCGTGTGAAACAGAAAACTAGCAAATCATCCATCCAGAATGATTTTACACGGCGGGGAGGAAATCCTGACTGCCATGTGAAACAAAAAACAAGCAAATTTAACCTTACAGAATACGATTACACGGCGGACAGGTATTCCTGACCGCTGTGTGACTAAAAAATGGTAGAAACTGAATTCTGCAGAAACTTAATTATATTTCACAAGCCATGTTACTTCCTTAAGCCAAACCATCCAAGTTAATTCTCCCTAAAGCTAAAGTTCATAAATACCTTAAGTTCATCACAAAGTAAGAATTATGCCAATTAAACAAGTCACAAGGATATTGTATTTTTGATAAACCCAAACTAATCTTTTATCAATAATAGACTCAAATTCAAACTTCCTATATCAATTTCACTTACTTAAGGCTTAATTTAAAATACCATAACTCCTGCTTATATGCAAATACATAGTTTAAAACTTAACCATCCTGAAAAAATCATTTAAAGGTTTATAACCTGAATCATATTTAAATAACCATGAACAACTTATAAAAACTAGTAACAGAGTTTCAACCAATCCTTTCCCAATTCATATGAACATTTTAATTCAACTAATTCTTTACATTACATTTCTTTCTCATCATTTTCACAATTTATATCCTCTGTCAAATAACTCTTACCAATATGCAAACATTTTAACAAACACAAGTAAAATCCCAAACCTGATTTTGAGCAAATCTTCCTCAATAAAGCTTATTCAAGTTGCGTTCTCCTTTCCCTTTTTCTTTCTCTTTTCAATCTCTTCATCTAACATTAACACATATAAGGTTCCCCATTAACTCCAACAACTTCCTTAATCCCCTAATTCCATAAATTCATCCACAAGAATCAGAAATATAAGAAGATTACAAAAGAAAACTAAACTTAATAAGCTGATTTGGATTCAAATAACTAGCTTAACATGCTTTATTTCTTATTGATTTTCTTCAACCAAAATCCGTGAGAGTGAGGAGGAAGAAGAACAGGAAATCCTTGATTTCTGAATTCATCCACCAAAAATGACTCCCTTTTCCCTTAGCTAAGTTCAATAACTGCTACGTGTTCCATTTCTGTTTTACATGCCCACAATATATAGGTTAAACAAATCTTACCTTTAGTCCTTCATTAAACTCTTAATTCACAATTAACTTACATTTGATTTTTCCCATTCAATTAAGCCCACAAATCAAATCATGTAATTAAATCTTAAGTTAATATCTCACTAATTTACTACATTAATTAAATTAATTTCCAATTATGCCCTTTTTGTTACAAAGAATTATAATCATGCTTACTTAATTACCCTAGTTGTACAAAATACTATTAGGGTAGATTTCGGGGCATTACATATAATGCATGTGTAATCATGTTAGAAGAGAGATAATATTAATAACACAAATTGATCAATTTTTTAAAATTAATTATTTAGGGCATAAATAAGAGTTGGGTTCCGAACCATCTTTAGAATTGGCCCATAAGTTTTTTCCTGATTACTTCATAAAGCGACTTCACTAATAAAAAATCACCTTGTGGCGCCCATCACTAATTTGATCGCTTATTAGAAAAAGGATAGAATTCCTTGGGATGCCTACCTTGAGTTTAGGCTAATCAAGTTGAGTTCTTGATTGTATACATATTGTAAGTTATATTCCGTTAATTGTCCATATTAGGCCAATAATAACTACTTTTGATAACTACCTATAAGCCCTATAAGTGGCAATTTTTTGATGGAAAAAATTGCCATACTGTAGATACTGGGTCCCGAGTCAGTCCAAGATCAGGATTGCCCGATTATAAAAATAATACTTGCCACAAGTAAAGGTGTCGAAAATGATATCATCCTTGTCGAAAATCTCCTTTGTTCCTATAATTTTTTTTATCTCTTTTTACTCTTTATTTTTTTAGTTTATTTTATTTTATTATTATATTTTATTATATTTTATTATATTTTATTTTTTATTTTTTATTCGCAAGCCACGTACAAGCCATGCCCGCGTGAGGGCGGCGTGCGCCTGATGGCACTTGATGCTCGGTTTTCACTTGCTGACAGGTGAGACACCTTGAAACAAATTCTGTTATATATCTTTTCATGCCTGGCCACCAGTAAAATTGTTTCAGATCTTGATACATTTTGTCCCCACCAGGATGCATAGTAAAGACTGATGAGTGAGCTTCTTGCAATAGCTTCTTTCTTAACTCGCCCACATTAGGTACACATAACCGATTACCGTGTCTAAGCACTCCTTCACCATCTATCAAGTACTCAGTCCGCTTGCCCTCTTTCACTGCTTGACAAACACGCTATAGCACATGGTCATCTAACTGTGCCCTTGCAATCTTCGATCTCAAACTTGGCTTAACTTTAAGTCGAGCAATCAGAGCGCCTTCAGAATCAAATCTCCATCTGCTTCGGCTAGCTAGCAACACCGACATAGACTTCCTACTGAGAGCATCTGCCACTACATTAGCCTTACCCGGATGGTAGTCAATAATACAAATATAATCCTTGAATAGCTCTAACCATCTCCGTTGCCTCAAATTCAACTCCTTCTGCGTTAACAAATATTTGAGACTCTTGTGATCAGTAAAAATCCTGCACGTCTCCCCATATAAGTAGTGCCGCCATACTTTAAGCGCAAATACTACTGCTGCTAACTCCAAATCGTGGGTCGGATAGTTCCGCTCATGAGGCTTCAATTGTCTCGATGCATAAGCTATAACTTTATCCCCTTGCATCAGAACACAACCTAAAGCAACTCCCGAAGCATCACTGTACATAATGTACTCTTTACCCGAAACCGGCTGTGTGAGCACAGGAGCTTTAACCAACAACTCTTTTAAACGATCAAAACTAGCTTGACACTTTTCAGTCCATACAAACTTGACTTCCTTCCGAAGTAGCCTGGTCAAAGGAGAGGCTAACACTGAAAACCCCTGAACAAATCGTCGATAATACCCTGCTAAACCCAGAAAACTTCTCACCTCTAGCACACTCTTCGGAGGCATCCAATTAACAATCGCTTTAATTTTACTTGGATCAACACGTACACCTTCTGCTGATACCACATGTCCAAGGAAAGCCACTTCTTTCAACCAAAACTCACACTTACTGAGTTTCACATACAGTTGATGATCTCTTAACATTTGCAATACCAGCCTAAGATGTTCCTTATGTTCTTTTCGGTCTTTGGAGTATACCAAAATGTCATCAATAAATACCACGACAAACTTGTCCAGATACGGTCGGAAAACTCGGTTCATCAGATCCATAAAGGCTGCAGGCGCATTGGTCAGACCAAAAGGCATCACTAGAAATTCATAATGACCATAACGTGTCCGGAAAGCCATCTTAGCCACATCTGCTTCTTTAACCCCCAACTGGTAATAGCCTAATCTCAAGTCTATCTTAGAGAATACCCCAGCTCCTCTCAACTGATCAAAAAGGTCTTCAATCCTCGGCAATGGATATTTATTCTTGATAGTCACTTTATTAAGCTGTCGATAATCAATGCACATCCATAGAGTTCCATCCTTCTTCTTGACAAACAGCACTAGAGCGCCCCATGGTGATACACTGGGCCGAATGAATCCTTTGTCTAACAACTCCTGTAACTGACTCTTCAATTCCTTCAATTCCACTGGAGCCATTCGGTAAGGGGCCTTAGAAATCAGAGCTGTTCCAGGGACAATCTCTACTGACAATTCGACCTCTCTCTCGGGAGGTAATCCCGGTAGTTCTTCCGGAAAGACATCTACAAAATCTCTTACAACAGGAATGTCTTGAATCTTAACTTGTGCTCTCCGAGAGTCAAAAACCACAGCCAGAAACGCTTCACAACCCTTCCTGATAAATCTTCTGGCTTTCATAGCTGACACCACATTATGTAGAGAACTGCTTCTAATTCCCTTCACAACAACAGACATTTGGTCCTTATCCTTTAAAACCATCACTTTCCTATGACAATCCACTACTGCACGGTGCTTATCCAACCAATCCATCCCCAGAATAATATCAAACTCATGAAACGGCAAGCAGATCAAATCCACCACAAATTCTGTACCCTGAATCTTTAAGGGACAATTCCGACACACCCGATTAACCATAACACTCTGACCCAAAGGACTAGATACACAAATCTCATATTCCATCTTCTCCTCACTTCCCAATTTATCCCATAACTTATCAGAACACACATAAGAATGGGTAGAGCCCGGGTCAATCAAAGCATAAACTTCAGAATCAAACAAAGAGAACTTACCGGCAATTACTTCGGGAGCATTCTGTTCCTCTCGGGCCTTCATAGCATAGGCCCTACCAGCTGTCGGCACAGGGCGATCAACTAATTCTGAGGGTTCTCTCTCTCGAGGTCGTCCACCACGACCCCTTCCTCTACCCCGATTACGGCTTCCTTGAGGTATATTAGATCCAGCTCGGCTTCCTTCCTGTTGCCCCGAAGGATCTCTATACCGACTGGGACAATTCGCAAGAAGATGGTCTGTAGAACCACATCTGAAACAACCTCCTGTTAACCATCGACACTCACCCCAATGTTGTTTGTTGCAATGAGTACATCTGGGAGTTCCATCTCCTCTACCTGTGCCCGATCCCCTGGAAGAACCCTGTCTCCTCCCTCTAGGAGCCGGACTAGCTGCAGACTCATCAACAAGGTTTCCTTGCGACTCCCTCGGCCTCTTGCCTGAAGAAGAGCCACCTCTTACAGACTTCCTTCTTTGAGCTTTCTCTCTCAGAATATTTTCAGAACGCTCCGCCCTCAAGGCTGCTTGAACCAACTGATAGTACTTCACACTTGGAGCCGACATCAAAAAGATTAACATCACCTTCAGAGACTCATTCAAGCCTGATTCAAAATGTTGACATCTGAACTCCTCTGTGAGAACCCTTGGCGGTGCATACTTACTAAGCTTGTTAAACTCATTTTCATAATCGGCCACAGACATTGTTCTTTGCTTGAGAGTTAGAAACTGCGCCCACTTGGCATCCTTATATGCTTTAGTTACATACCGGTTTTGAAATTCACTCTCGAAAAATTCCCAGGTAATTGGTTCAGGAACCTGCGGTTGACTAACCACTAGCCTCCACCAATCATAAGCAGAGCCTTGCAACAAAGACAGTGCACACTCCACTTCTCGCTCTGGTGGACATCTTATCTCCCTAAGTACTCTGGACGTCTTCTCTATCCACATCTCTGCCTTATTAGATTCATCTATGCCAGTACCAAAGAAATCCTCTGCACCATGCTTTCTTAACTTCTCAATAGGGGCACTTGGTGCTGTTACCCTCTCAAGTACCCTCATCATATTCTGAAGCATCGCCTCCAACGGTCCAATAGGCACCTTAGGTCGCCCCCTAGGAGGCTGAGCTGGACCAGAAACTGAGGGATATTGCTCTTGGGGATTAGCACTTTCCGCTGACCCCTCAAGTGATCCACGAGCAAACTCCATAGCTACAAAACATAAACGCAGTACGCATCAGGCCAACACAGCTCCAACAGACTTACTAACACACTGAAACCTAGTAACATCTAAACCAATAGCTCTGATACCACCTAATGTCACACCCCAACCTATACCATGGAGACTTCTACTCGAATTAAGGGAAGAAGGGTCCAGATAGATAGGAGTGTCACATCCCACTAGTACAAATATGAAAACATCGCATACAAAATGGCATATCAAGGATAAGTCAAGCTCAGAAAGAAAGAAGAGTGATACTGAACAAAATGAATACTTTTGTTAATATACATAAAAGAGGTCTTTACATTTTACAACAGATATAAACAAAACAAATATACAAAAGCCCAAGGTACACTGTTCTAAAGGGCCAACAAAACATTATATCTGCTACAAAAGAAAGGAAAGCCTATGCTATAAAGCCCCGATCTCTAGTTGTGTTGGCCTTCCCGATGCGACACGCCCAGACTATGCGTACCAAAACCTTCCACACCTGCACGGTTAAACACCCGTGCTAAGCGAAATCGCTTAGTGGGGAAAACAAAAATGCATTACTGCCACTCACAGTGACGATAACAGAAAACACATGATGTTGGTATAATTATAGATATAACATCATACACAGTTAATCTAACTATTCTTCATTAGTTAAGAGTTCACATCACATATACATATATCATCCTGAATTCATGCACCAAAGGCATATTAACATCTTAGCACCTGCTTAATCAAAATGAGTGGATAACGAGTACACATAGATACCCGAGGGTACCGATATCGTATCATGAACACATAGATACCCGAAGGTACCAAAAGGTTCTATTGATTTTTGTTCCATTTGCTTTCATATAGAATCTTAAGAAAGATTCGAGCAGAAGGATCGCGAGGATCCGATCGGGGGACCTGGTCAGGGTCCAAAAGCGTACACATAGCTGCAGCAACACATAACTTTATTAGGCATGCCTAACTATCCACTTATCCGAGATTAACAGGTTACATGGAAATTTATTAAGTTAACATACATGTTATTCCTTTAAATAAGTGGTCAAGGCTTTAATAAAAGAGTGCATGCAAAAGAACTCAACTCATCAAGCAAGAAGGAGAAGAAACCAAATTTGGAAGTCACGTCTGTCGCGCTCGCGACAGAAGCCAAAATACACCTCCCCGCCTCATCTCGCGATCGCGAGTGACCTCGTGCTCGCGAGAGGACATAGGTGCTGCTCTCTGTCGCGCTCGCGACAGAGAGCTCCTTCGAACTCCTCGGCACGATACCTCTCGCGCCGGTGCGAGGGCTGAAACCTCCGCGCTCTGTCGCACTCACGACAGTGTCGTGATCGCGATAGATACGGGTTTTTCAGCTCTTACGCCCAAAATCTGCAGAAATCTCACACCAAACACAATCAACTTCCAAAATTGATTCTAAACCTCAAAATTAAGCAACACAAGCATCAACAACTCATAATATAATTAAAAACCTAGCTTTATCACCATTTATTTAAATTAAATCAAGCCAAATACATGCTCAATTCCAAGAAATCCCAAAACAGCAATTTTTAACAATAAGTGCAACTATCCACGTGATTTCTTGCAAATTCTTCAAACCATACACACCCACTAGCATCACATATCATGCTTAATTCAATTTAAGCCATAGTTACCCAACTCATAACTCCACCCAAAGCAAAAGTGCAAACATCTAACTCAAATCACAAATATGTACAAAAGACAAACGTTCCCAAACCTGATCTCCTTTGCTCCTACTCGTGAACTCTGCTTCCGCTAGCTATCTCTTTCCCTTTTGCCGGTCTAGGAGACTCCTCTGAACCACAAACCCACAACAACCAAGATCAATTCTATGACAACCCACATATACATATATAATTATATAAAACCTAGAGAAGAGGAAGAAGAAAATCTAAGACATCCATAACCCCTACTCACCTTAGAGCTTCAAATTCACAAGCTAAACAACTCAAACTACTCAAGGAAAGGAGAGGGAGCAAGATCGGGCCAAGAAAAGAAAGAACAAAGAAGAAGAAAGAAGAAAAGAAGAGAATAGCGTGAAGGAGGGAAGAAGAACGGGAAACAAAAAGGGAATGGCTGTCCTCTCTCTCTCTCTCTCTCTCTCTCTCACCAAACCCATTAAATGCTAACTTATCTTTTATGCCACATGTTACTCTCCCCATAAGACAATTGCCCCATAGCACACCCTACTCCCATACACTAATATACACACTAAGTTATCTCTTGTTCACACCCTACTTCCATATACCCACTCATACACTAGCCTATCTCCTCTTCTCATACTAATACACATACAAACACATAAATTAAATAAATAATCCAAATTAACATATACATACAACACATAAAAATACACACATACAGACACGGACAGGCTCAAACTACTGGGGTGGTTTTGGGGTGTTACATAATTGATGCTAAAAAGATAAAATAACACTAGACAATAATTAAAACCAAACACAAGAGGAAAAGGAGTGAAAAGAAAAGAAGTCCAAAATCTGCATATTAGGACAGAAGCGTTTTACACGGCGGTATGGTAAATCCATACCGCCGTGTAAGACAGTTTACACGGGAGTATAGGGTATCCCATACTGCCGTGTAACATGCCCAACATAGCTGCACGAAGGCATAAACACTGCTCCAACAGAGGCATTTCGCATGGCCGTAAGGGAAACCCATACCGCCGTGTGAAACTCACAGCTCAAAACATAACTGGGCAGTAGCATTTTACATGGCGGTATGGGTGTATCCTCACCGCCGTGTAAAATCTCAGCCTTGCAATTTCTGAGGAATTTCCTTGATCCACACGGCGGTGAGCTATTTCCTTATCGCCGTGTGACTTCTGAAAATTCCAGAAATCGCAGAAGTCACTCCAAAAATCCGAACCCAAAATCACACACTTCACAAAATACACACTCCAAACCATAAATTCATCCCAAGAACTTACCTTTCCAGCACAAACCACAAACACCCTCATCAATAACATAATTAATCATCCAATTAATCCAATATTCATAAATTTAACATTAACAAAACCTACCCATGCATAACTAAATCATCATACTCTCAAATTCACAATTTCCAATACTTAAAAACAGTAAATCTCAACCATCAGCACACACACACACCCACCTTATTGTACCACATCATGCAATTTTTCCAAAAAGACACATGCCATCTCAAATCACTAAACACACCCAAAATAAAGACAAGTCCCAAACCTGAAATTCTAAGCTTCAAATCACTTAGCTCCGCTAGTCCCAGCAATTTCCTTGCCCTTAGGATCTCAGGGAGACTAAACTAACAATCAACACACCAAGAACAACCAAAATATAAACCCTAAGTTATATCTAAACCCAAAGGAGGAGAAGAAAAAGAAAACAAAATGAAAAGAATACATTAACTTACCAAAAAGGATGCAAAGAGATGATTAAATTTCACCAATAAAGATTTGAATCCACACTAGGGTTCTTGGAGAAAAGAAAAGGAAGAAGAAGAAAATGAGAAGAAGGGAAAATGTGAAGAAGAACAAAAATCTGCATTTTCCCCTTTTTCTTTCTTTTTCTTTTTCTTTTCTTAGCCCTAGCCATGTGTCAATTTCCTATTGGTGAAAACTAACCACTCACACCCAACAAGCATGCGCTACACACACCCAATGCACTCCCAACTAATGCACACCCTATAATGGTATGAACACATGCACACAATCATTTCCCAATTAATTCACACTCTAATGCCAAACATATATCCATATGCTAATAAAAACCCAAAAACATGCATTTTTACCAAAATACCCTTATGATATGCCGAACACATGCAAACGCATGCACACACAGACAGGCTCATACTACTAGGGGGCAAACGGGGTGTGACATTGTTGGTATTATTTGCCATGTTTTAACATATTTTATTAGTTTGCCATATATTATTTTATTCTTGCATGCTTAATTTGGGTTGTTTAATATTTTTTGATTTCATTATGTTTATTATTGTTATTATTATAGTTGCAATTGCTAGTTTTATTTTTACTATCCTTGTTTATTGCTAATATTTGATACTAGTTTCATTATTATTATTAATATTATTATTTATATTTCTTATGCATGCTGATTTTTATTATTACCTTTGGTTTTTAGGCATGTTGGATGTTAATGCTATTATTTTGTGTTTTTATACATGCTGAATTTTATGTTTATTTTCTTATATATTTTTTTTTTGCATGTTGAATTTTAGGTTTGTTTATGCATGTTGAATTTTATCATCATTATTTTATGCTTGTTTATGCATGTTGAATTTTATTATTATCATGTTATTTTTTTTTATGGATGCTAAATTGTTAATTAAATAAATTGCATATTTTTATTATGTCATTTTAATTGGTTTGTCATACATGATGCAATTTTGATTGCCTTAATTTAATTGTTTTCATGTTATATGTTTATTAATTTTTTTTACTAACTTCACTTTTATTTGTTTTTTCTTTTATTTTCAATACTTATTTTTATGTGTGAGTATTTTCCATACCAAGTGGGAGCCCATGGAGATTTGAAGATCCATTTTTGGATTTGACTTGTTATTTTTATCATTTCCATTATTTTGCTTTAATTCATTTTATCATGTAATTTGTAATAAATTATTTTTTATGCACGTTAATTAAAAATCACAAAAATATTTCAATTAAATTAAACTTGGATTTTTTCTAAATAAAAAGGGGATCAATGTCCTAGCTTTTTCATCCAAAATAAATTGTCATTTTAAAATTGTTTTCTTTAATTATGCATGAGAGGACCAATGTCCTCATCTTTAATAAATAGCCCAATTAATGTATGATTTGTATTTTATTTACAAATGGGGGTTGTATTCTGCCCCTAGTTTTGTTGTAATTTATTTTCATGCGCTTTTATTTACTTTATTTATCGCTTTCTTTATGTGATTGACATGTGCTTCAATTAAATTGCATTAAAATTTAATGAGAAATGAGATGAAACGCTAAATTCAAAACTCAATTATAAACTTAACCAAGATATGAATAAATGGGAAGTCCCGAACCTTCTCTGGTCTTTGGGCTCAACGAGGCGAGATGACCATTTCAATGTTCCATCGGAATGGGACTTCCAAGATACCTCTTGTGTCCCGTAAAAAGGCTTTAACTTGCATAGTCCTAGGCTCCACGAGGCTAGAGGGCCATCCTAATGTTCTATTAGAATGGGATCTCCAAGACCCCTCTGGCTTGCCCAAAATAGACATAGCAGCGCTGTCTTAGGCTCACTGAGGCTAGACGACCTTTCCCAATGTTCTATTGGGTGGCGACTCCAAGAAACCTCCTTGTTGCCCAAAATGGATGCACTTGTAATTCCTTACGAGTTTTATGAACCTCATTCCGATCGTCCTAAAGGCAGGCATTCGGGGCTGACATGGTTCGGCGTGCATCACAGTGGCGACTCCATTGGGGACCTAAGAGACTTCCCTTCGAAAGTACCTTGGCTAAAATTTACAATTGAGTTTTATTTTAAAAAATTTCATCTATTTTCGAAACTACATTGCATCCATGCTAAAGCCTTAGATTATGCTAGTTTGGTCCATTTTTTAGCCCCGGTGTATTCCCGAAGCACGACCCTACGTTCACTCAATGTGGGGAAGTGTTAAGGATAATCACCAACCTAAGCCTCGTACCTTATGGTATATCAAATGGAGACCCAATCGGTTGTTATGCTCGTGATGAGCTAGACCCATTGGCAGGGACCATACTTGGGTAGCCCTAAAGTATCACTACCTTTGACCAACGCTCATGTATTGGCAATAGATACTTCCACTAGGTAAAATGTACCATAATACCGTGCTTGCTATGTGGGTCGTTACATATTGAACAAGATCAGTTAAATTAAATGGTCTTTCATCAAAGGCTTTCATGCCCTGGTGGGCCCATCTGGATTTAATTGAGGTGTTCAAATACATAATCGCCAAACACTCATACGTGTGTACATTAGATAAGGGCTATTATACTGCCGATTTTCCACCGTGCGGTCATACGTGTCCGATGGGTTCCTTGTTAACCCTTGGATAAAGCCCACTTAGGAAAGAGACTACACTACCTCGTGTGTGGGAGAGATAAGGTTGGAAGGATTTATCAGCTTGCATGTGTTTGTCTTTACTGCATCAGCATGACCATGCATTGCATTTTTAATCATTTATCATCCTAACGAGATGTATTTTTTCAGCCATCATAGATTCGCCCTGGTGGTTTAGGGGTCCCGACGGTCAGCTGAGAAGGATTCCACTCTTGGGATTACCAGAGCTAGTGTCATATCAGAGCTCAGATTATTTTTCAGAGGGTAGTGAGACTTTATTTTCAGAATCATCAGCTGATACAAGTATGACTAACCAATCAAGTGGGTCTGATGCAACCCGGATAATGATTGCCGAGGAAGTGGGGAGAAGAATGGAAGAGTTTGAGGCCAGAATGATGGTAATGATGGGCAACCTTGCCACTACCATAGCTGGGCAACAAGTTGTTGCTGCTCCTATTAGGGGGCCAGATGAATAAGGGGCTATTAGGGAGGATCCCCCTGCTGTAGTTGACCCACCTGTGGTTGAGCAAAGAGCACCGGCGCCTGTTAAGCGTAGAGAAGGCCCAAAATTTGAGGTTGACCTCTGGGAAGATGAGCAAGAGGAACAGATGGTGGCAAAGGGAAAGTCGCCTAAGCTAGAGGAAGCAATGTGGAGGAAGATGGAGAAGAAGTTTGAGGCTATGAAAAGGATGATGACGGTAGGAAGGGGAATGAACCCGGAGGATCGTGAGCTGGATAGGGATGATCTTATCCCCCAGAACTTCAAGATGCCTGATATTCTAAAATTTGAAGGCACCTCTGACCCTGTTGCACATATCAAGTAGTACTCACTAGTCATGAAGGGGATAAATTTAACAAGGAAGCAGAAGATAGAGTACTTTTGCTTGAGTCTTACAGGGGCTGCCATTGACTGGTACCATGGGCTGGACAGGAGGTCCAAAGAAGATTGGGACTTGTTGACTAAAGGGTTCCTAAAGCAATACGATTGCAGTACCTAGATGGAGGTCACACTGAAGGATCTAGAGCTGCTGCAGCAGAAGGCTGGGGAGTCTTTCCATGAATACCTCACTCAGTGGAGGAACCGAGTTATGGAGATGAAGCATAAACCCGATACACCTGATCAAATTCGATTATTCATTCGGAATGCTAGCCCATATCAGAGAGATGGACTGAAAATGAAGGGGCTAAAAGATTGGGAGTCCTTGAAAGACATTGCTATAGAGGCAGAGGAAGAATATATGGCTAGAAGGGCAAGTAGTGAGGCTTATGCCAAGAAGGGCTACAACAATTAAGGTGCGACCAAGTCAGCTAGTTCCAGCAGTGGTAACAGAAGTGGGAAGACAGCTGAGGTGTCGGCAACAGGAGTGAATCAGAGGTACTTTTCGAATTTGGGTAGGCCTTTGTCATGGGTATTGAAGAGGTTGATGAAGGAGGGGAAGCTACAACCCCTGCCACCTAGGGTAGCTAGGACCCAAGGGGAACCGGGGCATAAAGAGAATGAATACTGTGCCTTTCACTAACATACTGGGCATCTGACAGACAATTGCTTCAGGCTGAGGCACCAAATTCAGGATCTGATCGATAGTAAGCAGATCACTGATCCTGAAAAGAGGGAGAGCAAGAAGAAGTCTAATTTTAATGTTGTGCCATCGCCTGTCTTTATGATTGGGTCGAGCCTACCTGAATGGTATGTTCTTCAAGATTTGTATGGAAATGATTACGTCGCTATCACTCACCCTGAGGCAAGTGAAAAAGGGATTCCCGTGGCGGCGATAGACTGTTGGTCCATTAGTGAGAGTGGAGACGAAGACGAAGAGGAGAAAAATGGAGAGTTCACGGATCCACGGAATTCGGAGGAGAAGGAGAGAGTTGGGGCTGTAACAAGAAGTGGGAGAGTGGTCCCCGAAGTTGAGAAGCAGCATGACTCAGTGCAAGCACCTGTGGAGAAGGAGCCGGAAGAAAATCCCATAATAAAGCAGCTGAAAAAAGACCACGGCTCAGATATCTATCTGGGACCTTCTAAGGAAGTCCCCTTCTCATAGACAGAAGTTAGTTGAGGCATTGAGTGAGTCCACCGTAGCCACCACAATTTCTCCATCCGAGCTGCTAGATCTCATCAAGGGGGGACCAGGGGAGAGACTGATGTTTTTTTATGCTGATTTGCCAGCTGAAGGCTACAATCACAATCGGCCGCTGTACATCAAGTACAAATTAATGACAAGCACACCGCTTATGTTATGGTTGATAATGACTCATCCATAAATGTCTATCCTTTGGTGGCACTTCAGGCTTTTGGGCTAAATAAAAGCATGTTGAGCTAGTCTAATTTAACCATTACAGCCTACGATAATTCTCGAAGACAAGCATCGGGAACTTTCAGAGCTCTAGTCAAGACTGGGCCCATTGAGACAGAAGCAGATTTTATGGTCTTGCCTATCCCAGCGAATTTCTCAGCTCTGCTTGGAAGGCCATGGTTCCATAAATTGGGAAGAGTGCCATCTACCCTACACCAGATGATAAAGATACCTCATGAAGGAGAGGTGGTGACTATCAAAGTAGCGAGAGAAAACCAAGTGTCTGCCTTGGCGATCTCTAACCAGCCATTTAGTGGCTTTCACATATCAATGATTGGAGAGGAGCAGGGATTGGCAGGTAGCCCTCAGGTCATGAACATGATGAAGAAGATGCACTTCCTTCCAGGTATTGGTTTGGAAAAAAACTCACAAGGGCTGCAGTCTGCTATCACAACACAAAGCTAGAAAGATCGGAGGGGTTTGGGCTATAAAGGTGATTGTAGCAGGAAGAAAGTGCCAAAGAAGATCCCCCACATTTCAGAGAGTTTTGTTTCCTCATTTTTGGTCTGTGCTTACACTGGAGAAAAAGAGCCTCAGTGGGTGGATAGGAAGATCATTCCAGGGTTTGAAATCTTCAATGATGTCTTCGACTGGGATGTTGGAGTTGTCAAGTTCGCAGAGAACTTCTGGGATGAGGAAATTATGACACAGTGCAGCGTCTAGGATAGGGATGGGCTTGAGGAGATTGTCACTGATAAGCTGTTAGCTACCAGGTTGAAGGGAAAAGAGAATATGGCAGAGCCAGAGCTGAAGTTTGAAGATTTGAAGATTTCACCGGAGGTAGATGAAAAGCCTCCACCAAGCCAAGAAGTCAAAGCCCAGTTGGCTACAACATCGGCGTCGACAGGAGATGAAGATAATAGTTATTCAGATACTATTTTTATGCCAGAACTTTTTAATGACAATGTTAATGTTTCTGATTACATTAATGAGATGAATAACTTTGCTTACTTGTGTTATGTTTTTGATTATTTCATTTCTCATGATCATAAACATAATGCATTCATCTTTGATATTAACTCAACTAGCACGACTGTATTTAATCTCAGAACTTTGGAGAACCCAAAAGAAATTTTGATAGGATCAGACATAACTCCTGCGGAGAGGATAAAATTCGAGAGAATATTAAAAAAATATAAAAAAGTCTTTGCCTGGACCTATGAGGACATGCCGGGAATTGATCGAGATGTAGCCGAACATGCCATTCCAACTTACCCAGAGAGAAAACCGGTCAAGCAAAAGCTCAGAAGACTTAGACCAGAATGGGCTCAGAAGGTAAAAGAGGAGATCTATAAGCATATTGAGGCTAAGTTTCTACTGGAGGTTAAATACCCAACGTGGCTGGCTAATGTAGTTCCTGTGGCTAAAAAGGATGGAAAGGTTCGAGTATGTGTGGACTATCAGGACCTGAACAAAGCCTGTCCAAAAGATGATTTTCCTCTGCCTCATATTGATGTGCTGGTAGATAGTGTCGCTGCTTGCATGATGTACAGCTTCGTGGATGGTACGCAGGGTACAATCAAATCCTTAATAAGATAGTGGATCGTCTTAAGACAACCTTCATCACCGAATGGGGTACATTTGCTTATCGGGTCATGCCTTTTAGACTAAAGAATGCAGGAGCGACCTATCAGAGGATGGCCACCAGAGTTCTCAATGATTTGATCCACAAAGAAGTGGAGGTGTATGTTGACGACATGATGATCAAGTCAGCTACCAGAGAAGGTCACTTCGAGGTTTTGGAAAAGTTCTTTCAAAGGATCAATAAGTATGATCTGCGCCTCAATCCCAAGAAGATGCATTTTTGGGGTTACCTCGGGTAAGCTATTGGGCCATGTGGTAAGCCGAAGAGGAATTGAAGTAGATCCTAACAAGGTCAGGGCCATCAAAGAGATGCCAGTGCCTCAGAAAGAGAAAGAGGTTAGAAGTTTCCTGGGAAAGCTTCAGTACATCAGCCGATTTATCGCCAAGCTGGCTTCAGTATGTGAGCCCATCTTCAAGCTTCTTAGGAAGAATCAGCCGGTGGTGTGGAATAACGATTGTCAATTGGCCTTTGATACCATTAAGGATTATCTCTTAAATCCACCAGTTTTAAGACCACCACATCGTGCCAAACCATTAATCTTGTATCTGGTAGTAGAAGATAATTCAGTGGGTGCCATGATGGCCTAGGAGGATGACTTTGGGGTAGAGTTTGCTGTTTACTACCTTAGCAAGAAATTCCTTCCATATGAAGCCAAATATGTGGAAGTGGAAAAGATTTGCTTAGCAGTTATTTAGGCTTCCAAAAAGTTGCGACACTACTTTCATTCCTTCAGTGTACAAGCAGTTGCCAAGCATAATCCGCTCAAGTACCTTCAGGAAGCGCCCTCTCTGCTAGGAAAAATGGGAAGATGGTTACTACTATTGCAGGAGTTTGATATCGAATACATCACCAGGAAAGCCATTAAGGGAAGAGCTGTAGCTGAACACCCTATTGAGGGAGACCAATTCGAATATAATTTCCCAGATGAAGATGTCACGGCCATAGCAGTATAGGGGTGGCAATTGTTCTTTGATGGGGCAGTTAACAGTAAAGGGGTAGGAGCAAGGATCATTCTTAAGACCCCGGATGGTGAGAAGCTGCCATTAGCCAAGAAGTTGAGGTATAAAGCGACCAATAATGAAGTAGAATATGAAGCTTGCATCTTTGGATTGGAAGCATTGCTGACTCTGGGGGCAAAGACCGCATAAGTCTTTGGAAAATCTTCCTTAGTAATTCATCAGATCAGAGGGGAATGGTCAGTTAAGGAAGAAAGGTTGTTACCTTATGTGAAGCATTTGAGAATGTTGAGTAGCCAGTTCGAGACTTACACTTTTCACTTTATCCCCAGGGATGAAAATCAATTGGCTGATGCTCTAGCGATATTAGTGTCCATGTGGGATAATCCAATAGGGGTTGTTATGAAACCCGTGCTAATCTCTAGCTCCGAAAAGCCTTGTTTTGAAGCTGAGCAGGTGATGGATGTTGGGGCCACCGATGGAAACCCTTGGTACTATGACATTCAGAATTATTTAGAACGGCCAGTTTTCCCAGAAGAAGCCACCGAGAAAGACCAAAGCATGATTCGAAAGTTATCCACTCAGTTCATCAGTGTAAATGGCACTTTGTATAAAAGGCAAGCCGATGGTATCCAGTTAAGATGTTTGGCGGAGAAAGAAGCCGAAAAGGTTATGGAAGAGGTTCATGCCGGAGTCTGCGTAGCTCATATGAATGGCTTAGCCTTAGTAAAGAAGATCATGCGCCAAGGATTTTATTGGCCACAATGGATACGGATTGTTCAAAATATGTGAAGCAATGCCAGTTATGCCAGCAATACGCGAATTTGAGGCATGTGCCAGTTTCAGAGATACATAATTTGACATCTCCATGGCCATTTGCAGCTTGGGGAATAGATATCATAGGCGAGATACATCCTACAGCTTCTAATGGGCACAGGTTCATTATAGTCACCATTGATTATTTCACTAAGTGGGTCGAAGCTGAATCTTTCAAGAAGATTGATGCTAGGGATATAGCTAAGTTCATCGAGCGGAATTTGATATGCAAATATGGCCTCCCACACCAAATTGTATCTGATAATGGAGTACAATTCTTAGCAGAAAATAAACAGATGCTTCAAAAGTATGGAATCCAGCATCACAAGTCTTCTCCTTACCATCCTCAAGCTAATGGTGCAGTTGAAGCAGCAAACAAGAATGTGAAAAGAATATTGGCTGAGATGGTTTAGAGCTATAAAGATTGGGCAGAAAAGCTACCTTTTGCACTATGGGGTTATAGAACCACGGTCATAACCTCTACGGGAGCGACGCCTTTCTCTCTAGTGTACGGAACTGAAGCAGTTCTGCCAGTTGAAATTGAGCTGAAATCTTTAAGGGTAGTCATGGAAGCCGAGATTCCAGAGACAGAATGGGCACAACAACGATTGTTGCAGTTGAATCTGTTGGATGAAGATAGGTTGAGAACCTATTGTCACAATCAGGTTTATCAGAAGAGGTTAGTTCGGTCCTTTGGCAAGAAGGTAAGAAAGCACCCATTAAAAGAAGGGGACCTAGTCTTTAAGATGATGAGGCCGGGAGTGCCAGACATATGGGGAAAATTCAGGCCGGCCTAGGAAGGCCCGTTCATTTTGAAAAAGTTGCTAATAAAAGGATCAGAAATCTTGGCGGACAGTGATGGGAATGAGTTTAAAGACCTGGTCAATGTTGATAGACTAAAAAGGTTCCATGGCTAAAGACCAGAAAATAAAAAGAAGAGAATAAATGCCCCGCAGGTCGAAAACCGAAAAAAGGCGGCCTTGCTAAAATTGGGCGCCCTGTCAGGGTGAAATTCAAAAAAAGGCATCCTGGGCAAAAATTAAGGGCTGAGAGAAAATATTTAATCGAGAAAACCCGAGAGGGCCGATTGATAACAGGAGTTTGATGCTTACAAGATCTATTCCGAGATTAGTTGTAGTCTTATGCTTTTGAATTCTTATTAAATAAGGATCATGTATGATGAAATCATATAGAAATGTACTCAATTTTGCAATGAATAAAAGAATATAGTTTACATTTTCATTGTTCTTTTAGTTCTGCCTTAAAAAGAAATATATCACTTATTCATCTAATAACTATTGTCTAATCATTCTGTCAAAAGGTGCTTAAGCAGATATATGCTATTCATTCTTAGCGGAGGTTCTGATAATAGCCTTCTCTTATAGTTCCTTTAAAAAAAAATCTAGAAAAAAGGAAAAAAAAGGCCGTTAGAGATGAAAACCGTAAATGGCTCTCTAAGCAAAAGTTAGGCCAAAGGGCAGGGTGAAAACCTGGAGACAGGCAGTCTGCCCTACATACAAAAAATGAAATAAATAAAAGCCGTTGGATTGGGTTGGGTCCATTCCAGGCAAAAGTTAGGCAAAGGGTTATGTGAAAATCCCTAAAGGGACGCATTTCCCACGAAGAAAAGCTAGTGTGAAAATCCATAAGGGACACACTACCTTTAAAGCAATGACGTTTGATGCCTGGAGCGATGAGGCGGCATTACTTTGGATGATCATTCTTCGGTCAGATAATGCATGAGTCAGATACTGGGCATATGATCATTGACCGGGGGGCAAAGATGCACACTCGATGTCTCTCTCAGAAAATGTTTTGGGGTCAGAGTCCTTAAAGCCAAGATATCACTCTTTCAAATCTTTAGAGGCGCGATGCAGTAGCCAAGCTACATCCTCCGCAAACCCTTAACCACCTAGGATAGGGTCAATCTATTTTTGCAAACATTTACATCTCATATCATACACGCATTTACATCTCATATCATATACACTTAAATTTTTGTATATATTTCTGTGCATGACTTTGCAGGAAATATCTAAATGAAGATCATCAGTTTTCGCACTTTTAGTAGTCTATAGCAGACTCGGTGCGATCCTCTGAGGAGGACATCGCCTGCACTTTTAGTAGTCTGTAGCAGACTCGGTGCAGTCCTCTGAGGGGGACATCCTCTTGCGCTTTTTGTAGTCTTGTCAGCGACTCGGCACATTGTCATCTGCGGATGACACCTCTGCACTTTTAGTAGTCTTGTCAACGACTCAGTGCAGTTCTCCTCTTGCGCTTTTTGTAGTCTTGTCAGCGACTCGGCGCATCGTTATCTGCGGATGACACCCTTGCACTTTTAGTAGTCTGTAGCAAACTCGGTGCCGTTCTCTAAAGAGGACATTTCCTGCATTTTGTAGTCTTGTCAGCGACGCGCTGCTGCGTGCGGGCGACGCCTGTCGGTGCAGTTCTCCTCTTGAGTTTTTTGTAGTCTTGTCAGCGACTCGGCGCATCGTCATCTGTGGATGACACCACTGCACTTTTAGTAGTCTGTAGCAGACTCGGTGCAGTTCTCTGAAGAGGACATTTCCTATGTTTTGTACTCGAGCGCGAGCGATGCGCTGCTGCACGCCCGACGGGCATCGCTCGCCCCCTGGCGCCCCCTCTTCGCCCATTTTCTGTTTTTTGTCCATTTTGGCCCCAAAAATTCATTTTTCTTCATTTTTCTAGTAGAATTCAATGGTAAAACTTTTAAAATTCCAAAACTTTGATTTTCTTCAGTTTTTTGGTTTTATTGAAATTAAATCAATTTAATTCTTCAATTAAAAATCTGTTTTTGGGGAAAAATAAAAGGGGAATTTTAGAAAGAATTTAGGGGGGAATTTTTCTTTAGAAATTTTTTTTTCTTCTTCTTTCTTCTCTCAAAACAAAATTCTCTCAACGTTTCTAAAGATTTTTTTTCCAAGTGAATTCTTAAGGCAAAAAGATAAATTTTTGTTTTTGGGAATTTTCTTCTTTTCAATTAACAATTTTTTTGCTTTAGGACAAATAAATTAATTGTTTGTTCTTGGGTAAAAATTCATTTTTGATATTTTATTTTTCTAGTCATATTCTTCAAATCAAGACAAGGAATTGGATCTCCTTACCTTCATTTTATCAAGCTAATTTTTAGGGTAATTATTCTTGGCTCCAATTTTAATTCAATTTTTATTTCCAATCAATTGGTTAACATGTAAATTCTTTTTGATTTTTTTTTTGGTTTTGTAAATTCTTCTAGACTTTTTATCATGTAAATTCTATTAGTTCTATTAGTTTCTTTTTATTTTTATGTTCTTATTTAATTGTTCATGTCATTATGCATGTTATTATTTTTCTATGTCTATTGTCTTCACTTGATTATTAGTTTATTATTATTATTATTATTATTATTGTTGTTGTTGTTGTTGTTGTTGTTGTTGTTGTTGGTATTATTTGCCATGTTTTAACATGTTTTATTAGTTTGCTATATATTATTTTATTCTTGCATGCTTAATTTTGGTTGTTTAATATTTTTTGATTTCATTATGTTTATTATTGTTATTATTATAGTTGCAATTGCTAGTTTTATTTTTATTGTCCTTGTTTATTACTAATATTTGATACTAGTATTATTATTATTATTATTATTATTATTATTATTATTATTATTATTATTATTATTATTATTATTATTATTATTATTATTATGCATGCTGATTTTTATTATTACCTTTGGTTTTTAGGCATGTTGGATGTTAATGCTATTATTTTGTGTTTTTATACATGCTGAATTTTATGTTTATTTTCTTATGTTTTTTTTGCATGTTGAATTTTATGTTTGTTTATGCATGTTTAATTTTATCATCATTATTTTATGCTTGTTTATGCATGTTGAATTTTATTATTATCATGTTTTTTTTTTATGGATGCTAAATTGTTAATTAATTAAATTGCATATTTTTATTATGTCATTTTAACTGGCTTGTCATACATGATGCAATTTTGATTGCCTTAATTTAATTGTTTTCATTTTATATGTTTATTAATTTTTTTTACTAACTTCACTTTTATTTGTTTTTTCTTTTATTTTCAATACTTATTTTTATGTGAGAGTATTTTCCATACCAAGTGGAGATTTGAAGATCCATTTTGGGATTTGACTTGTTATTTTTATCATTTTCATTATTTTTCTTTAATTCATTTTATCATGTAATTTGTAATAAATTATTTTTTATGCACGTTAATTAAAAATCACAAAAATATTTCAATTAAATTAAACTTGGATTTTTTTTAAATAAAAATGGGAACAATGTCCTAGCTTTTTCATCCAAAATAAATTGTCACTTTAAAATTATTTTCTTTAATTATGCATGAGAGGACCAATGTCCTCATCTTTAATAAATAACCCGATTAATGTATGATTTGTATTTTATTTACAAATGAGGGTTGTATTTCGCCCTTAGTTTTGTTGTAATTTATTTTCATGCGCTTTTATTTACTTTATTTATCGCTTTCTTTATGTGATTGACATGTGCTTCAATTAAATTGCATTAAAATTGAATGAGAAATGGGATGAAACGCTAAATTCAAAAGTCAATTATAAACTTAACCAAGGTATGAATAAATGGAAAATCCCGAACCTTCTCTGGTCTTTGGGCTCAATGTGGCGAGAGGACCATTTCAATGTTCCATTGGAATTGGACTTCCAAGACACATCTTGTGTCCCGTAAAAAGGCTTTAACTTGCATAGTCGTAGGCTCCACGAGGCTAGAGGGCCATCCTAATATTCTATTAGGATGGGATCTCCAAGTCCCCTTTGGCTTGCCCAAAATGGACATAGCAGCGCTGTCTTAGGCTCACTGAGGCTAGATGACCTCTCCCAATGTTCTATTGGGTGGCGACTCCAAGAAACCTCCTTGTTGCCCAAAATGGATGCACTTGTAATTCCTTACGAGTTTTATGAACCTCATCCCGATCACTCTAAAGGCGGGCATTCGGGGCCCACGGGGTTCATCGCGTGTCACAATAGGTCCTTCATTAATGTTTGTCCTAAGTCATTGCTGCCATGATTAGGTCTTCCAGCACAGGAGCTAACCAAATATGAGATGGTGATCAAGGTTTATGATTGCAACGAGCACCCGGTTAGTGGCACCTGTATGGTTAAAGTCAAGATCTAACCAATTGAGGATGATATGGAGTTTGTGGTGTTGGACATCTCGGCCAGCTTTGTGATTTCGCTTGGCCGCCCTTAGTTTTATAAGTGAGGGGACGTCCAGTTAACAATCCACTAGATGATTAAATTCTTATACGAGGATGTGGCAATCAAGGCTGCTCAGGAAAATATTATTGGTACAATAAGTATAGTTGTTCAGCTACATACAGGTTTTCATGTAGCTATTTTAACAGTTGAGGACCAAATGGATCTTAAAGTACAAACAATGATGTGCAAAATGGATTATCTGCTAGGCGCGGGGCTAGGAAGACGAAATCAGGATATCACGGAATTTCCAAATTTCAAGGGCTAGAAGATTAAGAAGGGTTTGGCATATGTCTCAGAGAAAGATTATAATAAGAAGAAAAATCTATATGCTCATCTTGCATCATATTTTTCTCTTGCTCACTCCATCGAAAAGTATATGTGCACACTTGAGCCCTTCTTGTTGAATGAAAAATAGGTCCTGAGAGCAGAAATCTTTGGAGATGTGGTAAACTAGGTCACGGGCTCCTTAGTCACAAAGGAAGAAAAGGAAGATTGGGTCGAAAAGCTAATGATGAATGTTAAAGGGCTAAAGCTGACACCGAAATAGGAGTTTAAAATACAAAAATTATTTTTAATTTTTTTATTTAATTTCCAAAAAGTTTTATAAATTTAAAAACAACATCACAATTTTTAATTATAATGTTTCTAATATCTATTAATAGGCCAATGATGGTCCTACTTCTGTATCTGAATATTTGTATCTGAATATCTGTATCTGAATATCTGACGTATACTGTTCTGTATTAAAAGATAGTGGTGGTCCCACAGGACTCCGCTGGTATTTCTATGTGAACTTTTGGAGTTCACGTCTCGTTTATCCTGTGCTTAGAGTCTGCCAACATTGTACTATGGGCAATACAGCAAATTGCAAAGTCAATTGGTGAATTTTAAAATAAATTTTGTAATCCATATTAAATGTATAACCTAAGAAGTTAAATGGCAAGTGTGAAAGTAAATGTGGATTAAGAAGCCATAATGTAACTTAATGACAGAAGTAAAGTTAAAGGATAAAATAGTACAACTAATAAAGGGATGTTAATTAGTAGATAAGAGTGAAATTTAAAGTTATATATATATATATATATGTGTGTGTGTGTGTGTGTGTGTGTGTGTATTTGTATATATTGATTTGGCTGGAAGTTAACTAATGTATATTATGATTTTGAATTATGAAAAAGCTGATGGTTCTGTGATAAAAATTCTAATTGAGTAAATGATATCAGTAAATAATCCTATGAAATTAATAATATAATGAAGTAGCTTTATGTATGTATATAAACTTCATAATCACCAGTGTGTGTTACATATATGTATATATATATTAGCTGGTATTAATGACTAGATGAAAGCCATAATAATTGTCATGTAGAAATGAAATATTAACTGCTATGTCAGAAGCATATTGACAGTTTAATAATCTATAAAATTATATTAGTAATGCATGATTTACATGTTATGCCCTTTATCAAAATGCTAGGAAAATTCAGTTATTGTTTTTGGAACTTGAATATACAAGTTTAAGAAAATCTTGCATTTTAAAAGAATACTGAATGTATTGCATAAAAATGACTTTACCTTGCAAATCATTCATATTTAATTTGGAGTTATATAGCTATTGGTATATTAATTATAAAGTATTATATTGATTATGGAAGGAAAAAGTAATTTGCGATATTAATGTTTGAATGATCAATTATGTGTATATATTTTGTTTATACCTTGGATAAGTAAATTTGGTAGTCACCACTAAGCGTAAAGCTTAGCGCATGGTTTATCCTCGCGCAGGTATAAGACAGAAATCAAGTGAATATCAGCACCGTTCTAAAAGAGGAATGTTAAATGGTAAGCATGACAAGCAGGTGATAATGAAATTTCTGGGAATCGATAATTTAGGTCTTGTTCTGATTTGGCATGTACACTACATAGATAATTAGGATACTATTGTATCGAAGAATTTGTATTAGATAATTATTTATAGTTAATAAGTGATGTATTATCATAATATCTTTGTATTTTGTATAATTGATGAAAATAATATGTGGATGATATTATGAATTATTATATGAGTGTGTGAATGGATCCAAATTGGAGGATGGGCAAATTTGTATTGGAGTTTGAATAGGAGTAGGATGGATGAAAATATATTTGATTATAGAAGTGTAAAGACTTTTTATTTACAGGGGGATAAGGCAATATTATAGAGGGAACTCTGATGAAATTTCGGTAGAATTTAAGTAGCCTATTTTAGAATAATTGTATGAAGAGTAAAGTTTAATAGTTATAGAACAGTTGGAAAAAAAAATTTACCCGGATTTTTGCAATAATTGTAAAAGTAGTTTTAAGACAATTAAGATATTATGTACAGTTTAAGGGTGTTACAATTAGTGGTATCAGAGCAAAGGTTTAGGCGGTTCTGGCCAATAAGATATTTGGAGAATATGTGACATTGTTTATAAGGAATGAATGCGTATTGTTTAATATGGACATCCCTATTTAGTTCCAAGTATAGATAATTCGGAAGGAGTTGAATAGAAAATCAGAGGTAAGAAATTGAGATGTTCAAAAGTTATGAGATTTAAAGTATGTGAATGTGGAAGAAGGTTGTGGTATTTTAGGTACCTGTCAGTTATCCTTGATAGAGGGAAATCATTGAATATTTTTATGCATAGGGTGGGCTAATATGCACAGTCCTTACATGATATGCACAATTGCATAATACTGCATACATGAAGCATCATACATTCATTGCTTCAGTATCACATGATCATTCATGACAAACATCAAGTTTTATGCATATGCCCCAATTGAAAGGAAACTGACAGGGAATATAGTAAGTGTATGGAAGTGAGGTAGATGTACCTATATTGGAGGAAATAAGGAGTGTAACAAAGTTGAGTAAGTAAAATAAGGAATTTAAAATTCAATCTAGGAATTGAAAAAGAAAGGGGTGAAGGATCATTAAATGTGTATGGGTAAGAGATTTGTATCTATTTAAATTGTGGGTTTGATCCTTCTTTGTTAGCGAATTAAGGTATAGAGTGTAATAAAATTTCAACATATTTTGGAATGGAATGGAATTGTATCTGATTAGATTGACTATTTGGTTATAACTTGAATTGGCTTATAAGAGTGAATAAAACTGTGAACATTCGTACAAGTTGATTATGTAATAAGTAGTGTAAGATATATGTGATGTTTCAGAAATGATAGACAAATTGTGACTAGTGATACTGGTAAACTAGGAAGGAAATGTTATAGTTATTTTGATCAGGAAAATAGTTTATTGAATGTGTGAACTATTTTGTATTGAGAAGACAATGTGTCTTAGGAGAAAGGAATTAAGTAAGGATTAAGAAGAGCAAGTCATAGAAGTGTATGCAAATGATTTTTGAATAGAGTGTACATGCCAAAGATGGAAAAATAAAGAAATGATATAATTTTTAGAATGGATATATTATTGGCTTAAGTATGATACAACCTGGGCTTAATTAGCACGTAAATCTAAGAAGAAAGTGCAGTTTTGGACACTTGAAACACTTCTTAAATGTTTGACAAGATTATTTGTTAGCTCTTCTGGCTTCAAGTTAATTGATTATTTTGTTAGAATGGGATTTAACGTGGAAACGATGTCCAAAGTAAATCAGGAAAAACGGGGAAGGAGTTACAGATTCAATTTTAGACTCTCTTCGCATACTTGGTGATTGAAAAATCACACAAAGAGGAGTTACATGTGATTTTGATTGCTGGTCCTCAGATTATGACGGAAAAAAAAAATTTTATGATTTTTCTGACTGAGTTCTGAAACTGAGGAAAATTATTAAATCTGAGCCTGATGATGAGGGAAGCGTTTTGCTGTTTTCGGTGAAGATGGGATAAGGATGAGGCATCGATAGCTCTAAAGAGATGTGGATCACATGCCACCATTGTAGAGCTTATACATTTCATATGTGTTGCTCAAATAGCGAAGCCAAGGATCAAGCTGTCTGATATTGATCACCCTAAAAAAAAAAGGAGTTTTTATGAACATGAAGGGTGTTAGGTTGTAACTTATAGAACAATTTTAGAAGCTATTAATGGGTCACCCTACTTATATTATGAGAATATAGCCCCTGCTCCTAAAGAAGTTTGGAACACTGTATCTCGGTTCTTATTAAAGTGGAGTTAGAAGTTATTGATTTTAAAATGTGTTCTTGTGGTGAAAAGAAAAAGGGAGAATTGTTCATATAGTCAATTTATTTAATGGATTTTTCTTCTATTTTCTTCATAAATGGCACTCAAGCATTATCAATGACAAGAAGATAATGGTTCCTATGAGATGGATGAATACAATTAAATTGTTTGCAAACTTGCGTTGGGAATGCAAGTTGATTGAAATGATGAATCTTGATTATTATATAAGTCCAGAGAAATTTCGAGGACGAAATTTCTTTTAAGTGGGGGAGAATGTAATGCCCCAAAATTTTCAGTGTTTCTATTAATAACTTGACACGCTAAAAATTCATTGAAGGATAATTCTTGACGCATAAGAGGTGGAATTTTCTTTAAAGCCACATAATTTATATATTCAAATAAAATTTAGACAAGTATATATATAAATATATATATATATGTTTACATGTAAATGGGCAAATAAAAGTAATTATAACATGTGATAATTTCTATGGGTCTAGAATTATCCAGATATTTGAGATTAAGCTTGAATTAGTGGGAATTATGAGAAGAAAAAGAAAATAGAAAGGGAGAGGCACAAAATGGGGAGCAGAACGGGGGGAAGGAGACCGAGAAATCGAGAGAGAGAGAGAGAGAGAGCGGCGGGAGGCAGCGCCGGCGACCATCGAAGGCAATCGGAGGTGGCGATCGGACCGTCGCAACCCGCAGCGCCGTTCCCGTGGCGTTTTCCTCTGACCCGAGGCGACGCTGTTCCAGGAGAGCGAGAGGAACCCCGCGAGCTTCTCCTGCATTTTCCGGCCAGCTCCGGCGACGAACGGTGACACGAACGGCACGACGGGACTCCTGGTGGGCAGACGAACATCTCGATGGCTGTGCATCCTCCTCATTCGCTGGCGACGAGTAGATCGGAGAGGGAGAGAAAGCTGCCGATGTTGATTCCGGCGAAACGGAGGGCAGTCTCGGCGCGTGACCGTCGGAAAATTGACCCCGACGCGTCGAGCTTCCTTCTGGTGGTTTCGGTGCCTCCAGTAGAGCTCCGACGAGACTCCAGTGAGGCTCCGGCGACGGTGAAGGGACCAAAAATAGCAGATAATTGGTATGTGGCCACCAAATTTACTTTTCTATGTGATTTTTCCATAAGTTAAAATTTATTAAAAGTGATTTAATTAAACACAGTATGTGAACAATATATTTGTTGGTTCATTGATTCGTTGGCAGTGTTGTCATGAGTATTGGTTTAGTTGAATAGAACTTAAATTAAGATTTGTTTATTTTTAATTGAATGAAAAGAATTGGAAATTGTCAGTATTCGGGAAGTAGAACAGTATTTGTAAATTGAAGAATTATAGGTTAAATTGTAAGATAGGATTTAACTTGTAATAAATTTTGGTAATGGATAAATTATGACACATAAATCCGATTAGTAATAAAATTTAATGAGTAACTTAACGATAATTAAATTTTGATATATAAATGGGTATCATAATATGTATAATTAGGTAATGGTAGTGTAATTGGTAATTCTTGAAGAATTGGTGGAAATTGAAATGTTAAGTGGGAAAATCCGAATATACTTATTGGAAGTTTGAATTAAAGATAACTCAATGAACTGGATTATATTAAAATCTGGTTGTGTATGATTTAAAATAGTAGGTGAATAATTGAAGTCATTATTCATGAAATTAAATTACTGTTAGGATTAAATTAGAAACACATGTGTTCTTACGCATATATAAGTGTGAAATAATATAAACACAATAGTAAGTGTTGTAATAAGCTTTAGACTACTTAGTGAATTTGATTTAGTTTAGTTACTTATTTTGAGTGGTCAATTAAGGCTTTAATAAATTGAGTAAATTAAATTGAACTGGGGAATTGAGCTAAATTATTGAAATACAAGCAAGTAGGGAACGGTAAATTGTGGAACTCTATTTTTTGGGGATAACATAGAATTTTTCTTAAATTGTGCTTTTGAATTTATGCGTTAAAAATGTATTTTATACATATTGCGATAAATTGTTATTGTAACTAATTTTAATCTATATGTGTGTCTTGAGTTGTGCAAGTTGTTAAGTAATATTTTTTGTTAAATGTTACGAGTAATATGGTAGAGTTGAGGACTTATAATAGATATCATTTTAATAAAATGAAATTTAGTGTAAATCTATAAAGATAGGATGGAATCCAACATGAAGAAAACGAATCAAAATAAGTAAGAGTGGATAAGAAAATATAAAGTGAAAAAGGGGATCAAATCCTAGGAGTCTATGGTACTTGTAAAAGTATGTGGAATAACAAGTAAAAAGAGAATAACATAAGGAAATAAATAATTTGATGATAAAAAGTGCAATTTAGTATAAAAAGTTATAAGTAAAGGACAAAGTATTTTAAGCGGAATCATGGTAAGTGAATGAATTAGAGAAAGTGAGTGTACTTAACAAATAAAGAGTATGGTTAAGTATGCCTAAAGACAATTATAACAATAAAATAAATTAGTCTGTTAAGGAAGTCAGAATATCAGGCTATAAATAAATGTAAAAATGGGTTATACGTGTTTAAATGGGGTAATTTGTAAGAAGAATTGGATTAATGAAAAATAGTGAATCCCTATATAACAATAATGTATTAATGGTATGGTATGAAATAAACTTAATTTGACGAAATAAAATGAAAATTAATTGAAATGGAAAGAAAGAGTAGTGGCAGAATGTATATATACTGGTATAAATGAGGTATATTATTATTGTTAACACATTTTAAATATATAAATATGATTAATGGCTTGCTGTGTAACTAAATCAGTGGAATATGATAAGCAAATGAAATTTTGCGAGAAAATGAAATGGGTGATATTGAGATTTATTTCCCACATTTTCTTTTTGGATTGAAATGTATATTGATCTTATTTTATATGAAGATCAAAGTTTTGATTTATTTAAATAACATTCAATGATGTTGCCCTCTGTGATGAAATGGTATGAAAAAGAATAATATATTATGATGATATACCATGAAAAATATGTATATCATATTAATAATGTGAAAAATAATAATAATAATAATAATAATAATAATAATAATAATAATAATAATAATAATAATAATAATAATAATAATAATAATAATAATAATAATAATAATAATAATAATAATAATAATAATAATAATAATAATAATAATAATAATAATAATAAGAAGAAGAAGAAGAAGATTGCCCTGTATAGTAATCTGGTAGTCAAGTCTAGTTCAGCATATGTTGGCATGCCATAGGGACATAAGACCGCGGGTGTGAGCATGGCGACTCACTTTTTAGTAGGCCGATGATGGTCCTACTTCTGTATCTGAATATCTGTATCTGAATATCTGAAGTATACTGTTCTGTATTAAAAGACAGTGGTGGTCCCACAGGACTCCGCTGGTATTTCTGTGTGAACTTTTGGAGTTCACGTCTCGTTTATCCTGTGCTTAGAGTCTGCCAGCATTGTACTATGGGCAATACAGCAAATTGCAAAGTCAATTGGTGAATTTAAAAATAAATTTTGTAATCCATATTAAATGTATAACCTAAGAAGTTAAATGGCAATTGTGAAAGTAAATGTGGATTAAGAAGCCATAATGTAACTTAATGACAGAAGTAAAGTTGAAGGATAAAATAGTACAACTAATAAAGGGATGTTAATTAGTAGATAAGAGTGAAATTTAAAGTTATATATATATATGTGTGTGTGTGTGTGTGTGTGTATTTGTATATATTAATTTGGCTGGAAGTTAACTAATGTATATTATGATTTTGAATTATGATAAAGCTGATGGTTTTGTGATAAAAATTCTAATTGAGTAAATGATATCAGTAAATGATCCTATGAAATTAATAATATAATGAAGCTGCTTTATGTATGTATATAAACTTCATAATCACCAGTGTGTGTTACATACATGTATAGTGTGTGTTACATACATGTATATATATATTAGCTGGTATTAATGACTAGACGAAAGCCATAATAATTGTCATGTAGAAATGAAATATTAACTGCTATGTCAGAAGCATATTGACAGTTTAATAATCTATGAAATTATATTAGTAATGCATGATTTACATCTTATGCCCTTTATCAAAATGCTAGGAAAATTCAGTTATTGTTTTTGGAACTTGAATATACAAGTTTAAGAAAATCTTGCATTTTAAAAGAATACTGAATGTATTGCATAAAAATGACTTTACCTTGCAAATCATTCATATTTAATTTGGAGTTATATAGCTATTGGTATATTAATTATAAAGTATTATATTGATTATGGAAGGAAAAAGTAATTTGCGATATTAATGTTCGAATGATCAATTATGTGTATATATTATCTTTATGCCTTGGATAAGTAAATTTGGTGGTCACCACTAAGCGTAAAGCTTAGTGCGTGGTTTATCCTCGCGCAGGTATAAGACAGAAATCAAGTGAATATCAGCACCGTTCTAAAAGAGGAATGTTAAATGGTAAGCATGACAAGCAGGTGATAATGAAATTTCTACGAATCGATAATTTAGGTCTTGTTCTGATTTGGCATGTACACTACATAGATAATTAGGATACTATCATATCGAAGAATTTGTATTAGATAATTATTTATAGTTGATAAGTGATGTATTATCATAATATCTTTGTATTTTGTGTAATTGATGAAAATAATATGTGGATGATATTATGAATTATTATATGAGTGTGTGAATGGATCCAAATTGGAGGATGGGCAAATTTGTATTGGAGTTTGAATAGGAGTAGGATGGATGAAAATATATTTGATTATAGAAGTGTAAGGACTTTTTGTTTACAGGGGGATAAGGCAATATTATAGAGGGAACTCTGCCGAAATTTCGGTAGAATTTAAGTAGCCTATTTTAGAATGATTGTATGAATAGTAAAGTTTAATAGTTATAGAACAGTTGGAAAAAAAAATTTTCCCGAATTTTCGCAATAATTGTAAAAGTAGTTTTAAGACAATTAAGATATTATGTACAGTTTAAGGGTGTTACAATTAGTGGTATCAGAGCAAAGGTTTAGGCGGTTCTGGCCAATAAGATATTTGGAGAATATGTGACAATGTTTATGAGGAATGAATGCGTATTGTTTAATATGGACATCCCTATTTAGTTCCAAGTATAGATAATTCGGAAGGAGTTGAATAGAAAATCAGAGGTAAGAAATTGAGATGTTTAAAAGTTATGAGATTTAAAGTATGTGAATGTGGAAGAAGGTTGTGGTATTTTAGGTACCTGTCAGTTATCCTTGATAGAGGGAAATCATTGAATATTTTTATGCATGGGGTGGGCTAATATGCACAGTCCTTACATGATATGCACAATTGCATAATACTGCAAACATGAAGCATCATACATTCATTGCATCAGCATCTCATTAATGACAAACATCAAGTTTTATGCATATGCCCCAATTGAAAGGAAACTGACAGGGAATATAGTAAGTGTATGGAAGTTAGGTAGATGTACCTATATTGGAGGTAATAAGGAGTGTAACAAAGTTGAGTAAGTAAAATAAGGAATTTGAAATTCAATCTAGGAATTGAAAAAGAAAGGGGTGAAGGATCATTAAATGTGTATGGGTAAGAGATTTGTATCTATTTAAATTGTGGGTTTGATCCTTCTTTGTTAGCGAATTAAGGTATAGAGTGTAATAAAATTTCAACATATTTTGGAATGGAATGGAATTGTATCTGATTAGATTGACTATTTGGTTATAACTTGAATTGGCTTATAAGAGTGAATAAAACTGTGAACATTCGTACAAGTTGATTATGTAATAAGTAGTGTAAGATATATGTGATGTTTCAGAAATGATAGACAAATTGTGACTAGTGATACTGGTAAACTAGGAAGGAAATGTTATAGTTATTTTGAACAAGAAAATAGTTTATTGAATGTGTGAACTATTTTGTATTGAGAAGACAATGTGTCTTAGGAGAAAGGAATTAAGGATTCAGAAGAGCAAGTCATAGAAGTGTATGCAAATTATTTTTGAATAGAGTGTACATACCAAAGATGGAAAAATAAAGAAATGATATAATTTTTAGAATGGATATATTATTGGCTTAAGTATGATACAACCTGGGCCTAATTAGCACGTAAAGCTAAGAAGAAAGTGCAGTTTTGGACACTTGAAACACTTCTTAAATGTTTGACAAGATTATTTGTTAGCTCTTCTGGCTTCAAGTTAATTGATTATTTTGTTAGAATGGGATTTAACGTGGAAACGATGTCCAAATTAAATCAGGAAAAACGGGGAAGGAGTTACAGATTCAATTTTAGACTCTCTTCGCATACTCGGTGATTGAAAAATCACACAAAGAGGAGTTACATGTGATTTTGATTGCTGGTCCTCAGATTATGACGGAAAAAAAATTTTAATGATTTTTCTGACAGAGTTCTGAAACTGAGGAAAATTGTTAGATCTGAGCCTGATGATGAAGGAAGCGTTTTGTTGTTTCCGGTGAAGATGGGATAAGGATGAGGCATCGATAGCTCTAAAGAGATGTGGATCACATACCACCATTGTAGAGCTTATACATTTCATATGTGTTGCTCAAATAGCGAAGCCAAGGATCAAGCTGTCTGATATTGATCACCCTAAAAAAAAAAAAGGAGTTTTTATGAACATGGAGGGTGTTAGGTTGTAACTTATAGAACACTTCTAGAAGCTATTAATGGGTCACCATACTTATATTATGAGAATATAGCCCCTGCTCCTAAAGAAGTTTGGAACACTATATCTCGGTTCTTATTAAAGTGGAGTTAGAAGTTATTAATTTTAAAATGTGTTTTTGTGGTGTAAAGAAAAAGGGAGAATTGTGCATATAGTCAATTTATTTAATGGATTTTTCTTCTATTTTCTTCATAAATGGCACTCAAGCATTATCAATGACAAGAAGATAATGGTTCCTATGAGATGGATGAATACAATTAAATTGTTTGCAAACTTGCGTTGGGAATGCAAGTTGATTGAAATGATGAATCGTGATTATTGTATAAGTCCAGAGAAATTTCGAGGACGAAATTTCTTTTAAGGGGGGGGGGGGGGAGAATTGTAATGCCCCAAAATTTTCAGTGTTTCTATTAATAACTTGACACGCTAAAAATTCATTGAAGGATAATTCTTGACGCATAAGAGGTGGAATTTTCTTTAAAGCCACATAATTTATATATTCAAATAAATTTTAGACAAGTATATATATAAATATATATATGTTTACATGTAAATGGGCAAATAAAAGTAATTATAACATGTGATAATTTCAATGGGTCTAGAATTATCCAGATATTTGAGATTAAGCTTGCATTAGTGGGAATTATGAGAAGAAAAAGAAAATAGAAAGGGAGAGGCACAAAATGGGGAGCAAAACGGGGCGAAGGAGACCGAGAAATCGAGAGAGAGAGAGAGAGAGCAGCGGGAGGCAGCGCCGGCGACCATCGAAGGCAATCGGAGGTGGCGATCGGACCGTCGCAACCCGCAGCGCCGTTCCCGTGGCGTTTTCCTCTGACCCGAGGCATCGCTGTTCCAGGAGAGCGAGAGGAACCCCGCGAGCTTCTCCTGCGTTTTTCGGCCAGCTTCGGCGACGAACGGTGACACGAACGGCACGACGGGACTCCTGGTGGGCAGACGAACATCTCGATGGCTGTGCATCCTCCTCAATCGCCGGCGACGAGTAGATCGGAGAGGGAGAGAACCGAAGCTGCCGATGTTGATTCCGGCGAAACGGAGGGCAGTCTCGGCGCGTGACCACCGGAAAATCGACCCCGACGCGTCGAGCTTCCTTCTGGTGGTTTCGATGCCTCCAGTAGAGCTCCGGCGAGACTCCGGTGAGGCTCCGGCGATGGTGAAGGGACCAAAAATAGCATAAATTGGTATGTGGCCACCAAATTTACTTTTCTATGTGATTTTTCCATAAGTTAAAATTTATTAACAGTGATTTAATTAAATACAGTATGTGAACAATATGTTTGTTGGTTCATTGATTCGTTGGCAGTGTTGTCATGAGTATTGGCTTAGTTGAATAGAACTTAAATTAAGATCTGTTGATTTTAATTGAATCAAAAGAATTGGAAATTGTCAGTATTCGGGAAGTAGAACAGTATTTGGAAATTGAAGAATTATAGGTTAAATTGTAAGATAGGATTTAACTTGTAATAAATTTTGGTAATGGATAAATTATGACACATAAATCCGATTAGTAATTAAATTTTATGAGTAACTTAACGATAATTAAATTTTGATATATAAATGGGTATCATAATATGTATAATTAGGTAATGGTAGTGTAATTGGTAATTCTTGAAGAATTGGTGGAAATTGAAATGTTAAGTGGGAAAATCCGAATATACTTATTAGAAGTTTGAATTAAAGATAACTCAATGAACTGGATTATATTAAAATCTGGTTGTGTATGATTTAAAATAGTAGGTGAATAATTGAAGTCATTATTCATGAAATTAAATTACTGTTAGGATTAAATTAGAAACACATGTGTTCTTACGCATATATAAGTGTGAAATAATATAAACACAATAGTAAGTGTTGTAATAAGCTTTAGACTGCTTAGTGAATTTGATTTAGTTTAGTTATTTATTTTGAGTGGTCAATTAAGGCTTTAATAAATTGAGTAAATTAAATTGAACTGGGGAATTGAGCTAAATTATTGAAATACAAGCAAGTAGGGAATGGTAAATTGTGGAACTCTATTTTTTGGGGATAACATAGAATTCTTAAATTGTGCTTTTGAATTTATGCGTTAAAAATGGATTTTATACATATTGCGATAAATTGTTATTGTAACTAATTTTAATCTATATGTGTGTCTTGAGTTGTGCAAGTTGTTAAGTAATATATTTTGTTAAATGTTACGAGTAATATGGTAGAGTTGAGGACTTATAATAGATATCATTTTAATAAAATGAAATTTAGTGTAAATCTATAAAGATAGGATGGAATCCAACATGAAGAAAATGAATCAAAATAAGTAAGAGTGGATAAGAAAATATAAAGTGAAAAAGGGGCTCAAATCCTAGGAGTCTATGGTACTTGTAAAAGTATGTGGAATAACAAGTAAAAAGAGAATAACAGAAGGAAATAAATAATTTGATGATTAAAAGTGTAATTTAGTATAAAAATTTATAAGTAAAGGACAAGTATTATAAGCGGAATCATGGTAAGTGAATGAATTAGAGAAAGTGAGTGTACTTAACAAATAAAGAGTATAGTTAAGTATGCCTAAAGACAATTATAACAATAAAATAAATTAGTCTGTTAAGGAAGTCAGAATGTCAGGCTATAAATAAATGTAAAAATGGGTTATACGTGTTTAAATGGGGTAATTTGTAAGAAGAATTGGATTAATGAAAAATAGTGAATCCCTATATAACAATAATGTATTAATGGTATGGTATGAAATAAACTTAATTTGACGAAATAAAATGAAAATTAATTGAAATGGAAAGAAAGAGTAGTGGCAGAATGTATATATACTGGTATAAATGAGGTATATTATTATTGTTAACACATTTTAAATATATAAATATGATTAATGGCTTGCTGTGTAACTAAATCAGTGGAATATGATAAGCAAATGAAATTTTGCGAGAAAATGAAATGGGTGATATTGAGATTTATTTCCCACATTTTCTTTGTGGATTGAAATGTATATTGATCTTATTTTATATAAAGATCAAAGTTTTGATTTATTTAAATAACATTCAATGATGTTGCCCTATGTGATGAAATGGTATGAAAAAGAATAATATATTATGATGATATACCATGAAAAATATGTATATCATATGAATAATGTGAAAAATAATAATAAAATAATAATAATAATAATAATAATAATAATAATAATAATAATAATAATAATAATAATAATAATAATAATATTAATATTGCCCTGTATAGTAATCTGGTAGTCAAGTCTAGTTCAGCATATGTTGGCATGCCATAGGGACATAAGACCGCGGGTGTGAGCATGGCGACTCATTTTTTAGTAGGCCAATGATGGTCCTACTTCTGTATCTGAATATCTATATCTAAATATCTGTATCTGAATATCTGAAGTATACTGTTCTGTATTAAAAGACAGTGGTGGTCCCACAGGACTCCGCTGGTATTTCTGTGTGAACTTTTGGAGTTCACGTCTCGTTTATCCTGTGCTTAGAGTCTGCCAGCATTGTACTATGGGCAATACAGCAAATTGCAAAGTCAATTGGTGAATTTAAATAATAAATTTTGTAATCCATAGTAAATGTACACTACAAGAAATTACGCCTTTTATGACGCAAAAAATTGTCATGAAAAATTCATTTTTCGTCACTAAAAATATAAGGTGACGAATTTTTATCGTCACAGAGAACGTAACAGTAGGCGCGTAACATAAAAGTTTACGTGACAATTTACTTTTTTGTCACCGTAAGTATCATTTTTTGTGACGAAAATGATTATCGTCATCTTTAGTTCTTACTTTTCATGACAAAAATTATGTCATAAATAAAATTATATTTCGTCACATTATATTATATATCGTCACTAAAAATTGGCATTTTTTATGACAAATTTAAAATTCGTCACAAAATTAAATACTTTTAATGACGAAACTCTGTTTTTTGTTAAAACCATTAAGCATTGGTTACGTAATTTTCGTCACAAATAAATATAATTTTCGTTATAAAATATTTAATATCGTCACTAAATCTAATACTTTAAGTGACGAAAAATAATTTCGTCATTAAATTAATGTATATTAATGATGAATATAAATCGTCATATTACGTTACATTTTAGTGACATAAATAGAGATAAAAATAATTGTCACAAAAAATAGTTTTAGTGACAATTTTTTATTGCCATTAAATTATATTTTTTTATTATAATATTAATATCGTAATTGTAAACATTATATCGTTATTTATGAACAAGTTGACAAATTATGACAAATGTAGTTATCATATATGCATTATATTAAAAATGACACATTTTAAATTTAATGTCATACAATCAATTAAATTTCTAAAAAAAATCTAATATAATGTATTTATTCAAATAAAAGGTTAATTAAAAAAAAACATAGTGCCTAATACAAAAAATTAAATTTGCATCCTAATCAAGAAATAAAATATGTTGAAACTTCAAAATTTGCATCCTGTTCCTGCAAAAAAAAAAAAAACTTATATTAGATAAAAAAACTCAATCATGTAACATCCTTCATTTACACACACACTACGGTTACAACGATACTGCACGATAACTTGATTTTCTTAAACTACTCTTAAAATTATTACGAAATCCAAGTAATTATTTTTTTTATCCTTTCACTATACCCATCTGCCCTATAGCTATTTAGTTTTACTATTTATTCAATCAAAATACAAATATGTCACTTAATTCTATCAAAATTTCGGCAGAATTCTCTCTATAATATTGCCTATCCCCCTATAAACAATAAAATCTTTACACTTCAAATAATTATATATTTATTCACCCCACTTCAATTCAAATTCCACAAAATCTCAAGGAATCAGTTAGAGAAAAATAGTATACAATTCAAAAGAGAACCTCTTGTGAGAAAAATAGTATTCAATTCAACTAGTTACTTTATGATTATTGAAATTCCATGTCACTTTAAAATAAATAAAGTGGCATTATGCATTAGAGAAAAGGTCAGTAGCTGGTTTCCAAGTTCTGATATTTGGATGGAATTTTTTAAAAACTTAGGCATGTATTGCCATACATCATTCAAACAGTTCATTCTCTTATCAGGTAGAACAATTTTCCAATGACTTTCAACAGACGTTTGAGTCATATATCTGATTGCACATGCTTATATACAACCAGAAAGCGCAGATAAACATATGTAAGACATCCATTAAGACTAATAGAATATTAATGGAAGAGAACAAACAGATAAAATTCTACATAAATAATGAGAGGGGTAAAAGAACTTTGACCATCACGAGCACATTTATGGTGACCATATGATATGGGATCTGAACCCATTATAGCATTAACTAGCAAAACTATTATCTAGGTACAATTTATTCCAGAAACAACAGATTAAAGTACCACCCACTTGTCTATCAATTGAATTATAGCCAGCATTAATAGTCCCCAGCATTATGAAGTTGATGAGCATTGCATTACCAACAAAATAGCAGGATCATAATTAAAATGTTATATAAAGTTGGAAACAAACTCGGTAGAACTACTTGGTGAGCCACCAGAACAGTTTTCAGCTAATCAAAAAATCCTGCTGCAGTATTGAGATACCATATCTCAACCTTTGTATTTCACTAAAATTCAAATTATGAGCAAATGGAAACTCAAATACTAGAAAATTCCATCAAATAAGCAAAAACAATTTAAAGATTAATGCTGACCTCAGAAGGCTGCTCCTCTGCTATAGCAACAACCTTCAGCCACCAAAATGCTTATTTTCTAAGAACATAATAATTTCTTAATGCACATACCAGGAAATGCTAGCAAAATGCTTATTAGTGCTGTTTCATGAGGATCTGGGTACCTTTCACCTTTTCTGTTCCTACCAGTTGGAGTTGACTTACTTGAATAACAAACTTACAAGACTACAAGAAGTTTGCCGCTCATTGATATTATATAGATAACAGCAAACGCTAAGCAAAATCCAACTTCTTGCAAAGAATTAAAAATTCAATAATAAATTTGATTTTCTTTAGCAGAATTGGATATAGATGAATTCCATTAAATAAATAAATAAATATGGTCATCTTCACACACTATTGTGATGGGGATACATGTAGGATGACATATATTGTTGATACAATTAAAACTCTAATTGCCCCAACATTTTAGGTGATGGTGATTGCGATGTAGCCCTTAATTGAGGTTATTTCCCAATTTTAGTACTGCTTGCATTCCACTTCTAAATTGAAAATTCGGTCAGCAATACCAATTTCAGTTACCTAAAAAATAGTAACTATAATGCTTTTTGTCTAGTTATCAATGGGAATTTCTTCCATAGAGATTTCAAATGTTAATTACAGATGCATAATCATCAGCATGCAAACCTCAATGGTAAATGAATATGGTCGAGAAAGATATTCTGTAAAAATTGGATTGAAGCAGAATAGCAACAAGAAGAACAAAGCTAAGGAAGGGATCAGAACTAGAGAGGGGAAATAATAGGCGTCTGAAGAAAAAATAAATACAAATGAATTGATTCAATTCTACCCAATTTACATAAATAGAAAATATTCAGATATAATATTGTTTATTTGTTTTTACTTAAACAGATAATAACAGTCCGATAGGAAATATCGAAAAGAGATGAGATTGTAGCTAGCAGGCCGCTGTGGACCGTGAATAGAATCACATCAGAATCACTAATATTAATATACATATCCTTGCTCAAACCCACATCAGAATCACTAATATAAATATGGGCAGAGATATAAACACATGTAGAAACAGGACAAACTGATTATCTTTATATCTGGGAACTTCTTTCAATTAAAAAACAGTAAGAAAAAAAAAAGAATTAAGTTTGAAGAAATGATTTTATTTCAGGTTCACATTTGAAAAGTTCATTACCTGGAAGTCCTGTATTTGCCTCTGTTGCTCAGCTTGCAGTCTGCCAATTATGCTCAGAAATCCTCCAACTGCAGATTCAACATGCTCGTTAACTGCTTCTGCTAGAGCCAACCATTAGGAAGTGGTCACGTGCTCAGCCGCCGTATCGTTTGGCCCAAATCAGCTTCGGTAGCTCGCGGCTGCCACTTTTCGATCTACCCATCCCCGGCGAGTGGGGGTGATCAGAAGACACCGGAAGGATCGCCTGGCCATGAGGAGTTCACCGGTGTTGTTCGTGTAGCCACCCAACGTCGGAGGTGGCTGGAATCTAAAGAGGAAGTTTTCGATTCCTCTGTCACGAAGGAGCAGAACGGCAAGAAATCGCGGCTGAACGGCGTACGGTGCTGACGACGGCGCTGGTGAGGGGACAACGTTGGCTGTCGCCGGAGATCGACGGCGTCTCCTCCCCCTCTCCTTCTTTTTCGATTTGCTCTCTCCCCTCCCCTTGCATTTTTCTCTCCTTTCTTTTCCCCACCTGCGTTGGTTCCCGTTTTGTTTTTTGGTCTTTTTATTATTATTATTATTATTATTATTATTAGTCATTTATATTATTTTATCCTAAATTTTATAGTTATGATTCACTTAACTTGAGTTATTTCCCAAAAGGCAAAAATAATTCTAACATAAAATTTTTATATTAATATTTTTAGTTATTTTATTTTACCTATCCCAAAAATTAAAGATTTAATTCTAATTCTCTAATATCATCAATAGATCAAACGTACATTGCTTAATAGTAGTAACTGATATTGTCCTAACTAAATATCCATAGTTAATTTCATTTACGACTTAATTATTTAGTTAGAGTTAACTATAACTAGTCTCAGATCAAAATTGATATTTTATAAATTTTTGATTTACTGTGATACTATTTACAACTTCGAAATTATCGGGGCGTTACAGTTCCGCATCAGATTTAGTTATAATACATTTTTATTACAGTCGATTATGATAAAATATTATGGTTGCACAACTAGTTGTATTATAATAATGAACTTATATTTGGCCACAATATATTCATTTTTTTTGACATATTTGTTTGTCATAAATTCAATTAATTTTTATGACATAATTTATTTGTCATATATTAACATTACAACCAACTGTTACGGAAAATTATTATTGTCATAAATTGATTGTATTAGTAACGAAATTGTACTATGTCATAATATATTTCTTTTTTGCGACATAATTATTTGTCATAAAAAATTATTGTGACAAAATAATTTTATCATCACTAATTCATTAAATTTTGACAAATATAATTTATGTCACAAAAAATAAGTATTTCATGACGAATTTTTGTGTCACAAATAGTTATTTTTTCGTTATATTTTTTCCCACAAAAAAAAAGGTTGAAAATTTTTCCTCCATATCAAAGGTGACAAAATTGTGTCTCGTTACAATATATTCATTTTTTATGACATATTTATTTGTCATAAATATAATTATTTTTAAAACTAAAATTTTTTGAAAAAAATAATTAGAAATTTTTTTTATATTGATATCTTATTTGTGACGAAATGATATTATTGTCACTAATTTATTTAATTATGACAAAAATAATTCGTCACAAAAAATAAATATTTTGTGACGATTTTATACGTTGCAATAAGTTATTATTTTGTCATTAAATTTTTTTTCCTCCAAAAAAATGGTGGGAAATTTTCTCTCCTAAAGAAACCATGACGAAATATATTTTTCGTCACAAAATTAATCTATTAGTGATGAAAATTAAAACATAAAATAACACAAGATAATTTTGTCACAGTAATAAATGATATGGTGACGTTTTAAAAAATTTGTCGTTGTAAGTTATAATTAGTGACGAAATTTTATGCGTCATTAAAAAATTTGTCACAAAAAGTAAAATATCTTGTAGTGGTATAACCTAAGAAGTTAGATGGCAAGTGTGAAAGTAAATGTGGATTAAGAAGCCATAATGTAACTTAATGACAGAAGTAAAGTTGAAGGATAAAATAGTACAACTAATAAAGGGATGTTAATTAGTAGATAAGAGTGAAATTTAAAGTTTTATATATATATATGTGTGTGTGTGTGTGTGTGTGTGTGTGTGTGTATTGATTTGGCTGGAAGTTAACTAATGTATATTATGATTTTGAATTATGATAAAGCTGATGGTTCTGTGATAAAAAATTCTAATTGAGTAAATGATATCAGTAAATGATCCTATGAAATTAATAATATAATGAAGTAGCTTTATGTATTTATATAAACTTCATAATCACCAGTGTGTGTTACATACATGTATAGTGTGTGTCACATACATGTATATATATATTAGCTGGTATTAATGACTAGATGAAAGCCATAATAATTGTCATGTAGAAATGAAATATTAACTGCTATGTCAGAAGCATATTGACAGTTTAATAATCTATGAAATTATATTAGTAATGCATGATTTACATGTTATGCCCTTTATCAAAATGCTAGGAAAATTCAGTTATTGTTTTTGGAACTTGAATATACAAGTTTAAGAAAATCTTGCATTTTAAACGAATATTGAATGTATTGCATAAAAATGACTTTACCTTGCAAATCATTCATATTTAATTTGGAGTTATATAGCTATTGGTATATTAATTATAAAGTATTATATTGATTATGGAAGGAAAAAGTAATTTGCGATATTAATGTTTGAATGATCAATTATGTGTATATATTATGTTTATGCCTTGGATAAGTAAATTTGGTGGTCACCACTAAGCGTAAAGCTTAGCTCGTGGTTTATCCTCGCGCAGGTATAAGACAGAAATCAAGTGAATATCAGCACCGTTCTAAAAGATGAATGTTAAATGGTAAGCATGACAAGCAGGTGATAATGAAATTTCTGGGAATCGATAATTTAGGTCTTGTTCTGATTTGGCATGTACACTACATAGATAATTAGGATACTATTGTATCCAAGAATTTGTATTAGATAATTATTTATAGTTGATAAGTGATGTATTATCATAATATCTTTGTATTTTGTATAATTGATTAAAATAATATGTGGATGATATTATGAATTATTATATGAGTGTGTGAATGGATCCAAATTGGAGGATGGGCAAATTTGTATTGGAGTTTGAATATGAGTAGGATGGATGAAAATATATTTGATTATAGAAGTGTAAAGACTTTTTGTTTACAGAGGGATAAGGCAATATTATAGAGGGAACTCTGCCGAAATTTCGGTAGAATTTAAGTAGCCTATTTTAGAATGATTGTATGAATAGTAAAGTTTAATAGTTATAGAACAGTTGGAAAAAAAATTTACCCGAATTTTCGCAATAATTGTAAAAGTAGTTTTAAGACAATGAAGATATTATGTACAGTTAAGGGTGTTAGACGACCTGCCCCTGCCCACCCCTCAGGGGGTGGTGTAGACACCGGGTCCCAAGGCGGTCTAAAATCAGAATTATCCAATAATGAAAATGATTGCTTGTTTGCAGGCGAATGTGTTAGAACTGATGTTTTCGTTGTTGAGGCCCTTCCTTTTAAATAAAAATAAATAAATAATAATAATAAAATAAAAAAATTTTTATTTTGAAAACATTTTATTTTTGTATTGGGGTTCGGTGGCATGCTGACGCGAGTCGCAGTGCCTGCGTATGAGGTGCAGTGCCAACCCGCGGGCGTTCGAGGTACTGCGCCCACGTGTAGGAATGCGCGAGGCTGCACGTCGGGCCTTTTACGTGCGGCCCCCAGGCCGCACGTCAGGCCTTCCGTGGGAGGCTGCACCTCACAGTTTTTGCTTGCGGGCCGTTTCCCTTGCCATCCTGTCTCTTTCCCACCTGTAAAACCTGTGTTTTCAGAATTTTTGAAGACCGTTATTTTCAATTTTTAGGGTCGTTTTGGGGGAAGTAAATAGAAAGGGGCTTTTGTCTTTTCCTTTTATGAGAAGACAAGGAAAATAAAGTGAAAGAAATTTTTCATTTGCAAAGGAGGTGGGGGGTTTTTCAAAAAAAAAATGAGAGAGCAAAAAGAAATCTCTTTCAAAAACTAAAACCTTCTCCTCGGATTTTTCTTCAACCCAGAAGAACATTTCTAGGGTTTGAATTTAGCTTGAGATAGGGAAACCAACTCCCTTACCTTGAGCTTATTGTCGAACAAAAATTCACAAAAAATCATTTATTTTCCTTTAAGTTTTTTTTTTTAGTTATTTCGAGTTTGTTTTAAACTTTGACAAGGGAAGTCGGATTCGAAAATCTTACTTCTATATTATCGAAATATGAGGGTAAACATTCTTGGACCCATATTTATCATCTCATTTTGTTTGCCTTTACTGTTAATATTATTATTTTTACTATTATTACTACTATTATTCTCGTATGGTTGATTATTTCCTGTTGATGTTACTAGTTGTTTTATGATTATCACTGCTACCTTTTTTAGTCATATTTTCATTGTTATCAATGTGATTGTTTGTTGTCAGTATTATTATTACTATTATTATTATTATTACTATTTATCATTATTGTATCGTTGTTGTTGTTGTTGTTATTATTATTATTATTATTATTATTATTATTATTATTATGCTAATATTATTGTTATATTGTTGTTATTATTATGATTATTATTATTTCGGTTAATGTTACTTCTACTGTTACCATTATTTTATTATGATTATTTAGCAGTACTATTATTATTAGAGTTATCATGTGTTTGTGTTGGTTGTTATTATTATTATTCTGTTATTATTATTATTATTATTATTATTGCTACTATTGTTATGTTTTTTGCATGATTAATCTTTTCTTTATTTTTCCTTTGTCTTTATGTTCATGTGTTTAATGTTAGATCCATTACTAATGTTTTTGTTATTGTTTTCTTTGTGTGTTGGGTAAAATGTGATGTCGCTCGCTTGAGTATCGACGTGACCAAACGGAGGGGTCATGACGCGTAGGAACCCTTTTTTGGGTGAGACCTTTCCTATCCCTTACTTGTGTAATTGTGTTTTGTTTGTAAATAAAGTATTTTATTTTATACGCGTGTAAGATAAAAAGTCACAAGAATATTTTTGTAACTAAATTGAGATTTTTACTAATAAATTAGGACAAATGTCCTTGATTTTAGCTAAAAAACGTAAAATATCACAAGATAAAACGAAGTGTTAAGTTTTCTTAAAAATGGGATCACTCATCCCGGTTTTCAAGCCAATAGCCAAAATAACTCTTCGATCCCTCTTTAAGTGAGCACGAAAGAACCTATGTTTCCCAAACCGTCACAAGATAAAACAAAGAGTTAAGTTTTCTTAAAAATGGGATCACTCATCCCAGTTTTCAAGCCAATAGCCAAAATAACTCTTCGATCCCTCTTTAAGTGAGCATGAAGGAACCAATATTCCCCAAACCGAACAAATACCCCGATTTATGTATGTCTCCTCATTTGATTAATTTTGCTTGATTGTTTAACTTTTCGTTTACATATATCTTGTGGGCCCTTGTAATTAATTATTTTTGGGGCAATTTTATTTAGCTTTCTCTCATTTGGGAATTGTATTCCATCCCAATTTTCATCTTAATTTTATTTAGCTTTTTTGGGAATTGTGTTTTTCCCAATTTCTTCTTTGTAAATGGCGTGCTGTGTGCTTACTGCTTTATTTACTGCTTTATTTACAGCTTTCATTTATCGCTTTTCTTAGTGCTTGAAGTGCGCCTTTAATAAATTGCATTAATCATGTGAGAAAAAAGATGGAATTTTTAAATCTAAAAACTCATTTATAATTAACTAAGGCATAAATAAGAGTGGTATTCCGAACACCTTCTCTGGTTTAGACCGTAGAGGTTAGATGACTTTTCCCAATTTCTTATAAATTGGGTGGCGACTCCAAAATACCTCAAAGGTGCCTAAAAGCTTCATGAGATTAGATGAACTTCCCAATGTTCTATTGGGTAAGGAATTCCAAAATATCTCATGTTGCCTAAGATCCAAAGAAAGGAACTAATTCCTCGAGCCCTAAAAGCGAGCCTCATTACTAGGGCCTTCTTGGTTCGGTGCGCGTCACAGTGGCGACTCCACTGGGGACTTTGTGACTTTGCTCTAAAAGTGCCTTGGTTTAAATTTATAATTGACATTTTAAAATCTAAAATTCTATCTCTTTTCAAAAATTGCATTGCCTCATTTTAGAGCCTTAGAATTATGCTAGTTTATACCCTTATTCTACCCCGGTGCGTTCCCGAAGCACGACCCTATATTCACTCAATGTAGGGAAGTGTTAAGGATAATCACCAACCCAAGCCTAATACCTTTTGGTATATTAAATGGAAACCCAATCGGTCGTTATGCTCGTTATGAGCTAGACCCGTTGGCAGGGACCATGCTTAGGTAGTCCTAAAGTAACACCACCCAGACCAAAGCTCATGTAATGGCAATAGATACTTCCCCTAGGTAATATGAACCGTAATACAATGCTTGTGATATGGGCCATTACATATTAAATAAAATCAAGCAAATTAAGTGGTCTTCTATCAAAGGCTTTCATGCCTCGGTAGGTTCACCTTAATTTGATTAAATTGTTCAAATCTGTGATAGCCAGAACCCATACGTATGTGCTTTAAATTAAGAGTGTTATGCTGCCGGCTTTTCGCCATGCACTATGCGCGTTCATAGGGCCCCCTGTTGACCCATGGATTAAGCCCACCTAAGAAGAAACCGCACGACCTCGTGTGTGGGAGCTATAAGGTTGGAAGGATTGCATGTGGTTGTGGATGTTGTATTACATATCCATGCATTACGTGTTATTAATGCACATATATAAAAAATAAATGAAATAAAAGAAAAATAAAAATGAAGATATTATTAAAAAAAATTAATTAAATTAAATTAAAATAAAAATTATTAATTGTGTTCGTGTGTGTGTATCATTTTCTGTGCACATTATTTTTTTCACATTTACAATATCATCCTGGGTATAACCTTTTCTATGCATCACATATATCATTGTAATTCCTTGATCTTTTAGTCATTGAGGACCATTCGCATAGCATATTCATGCATTACATGTCATTCATGCATCATTCTAACTCCTTGATTTTTCAACCACTGTAGACCATTTGCCTAAGTGGTTTTAAGGTTTCGACAGTCACCTAATTAGGAGACCTTTTGTCTGAGGCCAGGATCAGGATCAAGGGCAGTTAATAGAAATTTAAATATTCAAAAATGGCCAATGCTTCACAACAGACTGAAGAGACTCGCACTCTAATTTCCCAAGAGATAGATGGGAGATTCAAAGAGCTCGAAAAAGAGGTTGTTGTCCATGGGTAAGGAAAGAATGGATGCTATAGTGCTCGTTCTTCAAGCTCAGCTTATGGCGACTGCTCTTAACCAAGTTGAACTAGCCACAATAAAAAAGGCTTATACAGCAATATCCGCAATGCTTTCATGAACTTTCGAGCATAGAGGTAAGGCGCCACTTGATTCACCAGTCGAGCAAGTAGGAAAGGCAAAAGGACCAAAGCCTTTACAATTGATGGACCTTCCCAGTTCCTCGAACACGAAAAATAAGCTAGCTAATCTTGAAGGAGAAATTATGAGATCCAAGCTTGCAACTACCCTGGCTACTCGCAAGAAGGTTGCCATGAACTTGAAAATGAGGGCTCAACTATATAGGTGCGACAGCTATGTTGGCACTTGGGGGAGAGAAGAAGTATTAGAGACTAGACTAGCTCAAAAATATTATTTTGACATAGACAGACTTTTTCCTCAAACATTAGAGAGGAATCTACGACCAGGGGTCAGCTAAGCCAGCTAGGGATCAAGGGCAACTAAAGTGTCATCAGCACAGAAGATATCTGAGGGACGATGGCCAAACCATAAAAGGTCGAACCCAGAATCCCATTCATAGCAAACAGCTGGTGATCCTTGAAGGAGGAAGTAATGTCATGGGAGGAGATAATCAGGGGAACTCCAGTCTCGGTGATAACAGTGCGAGAGATGTTGGAGCCACAAGGGCCTTAGCCTTTGGGATGACTCGAAGCTACTATGCCATATTAGAAAAGCCTTTGTCCAAGCACCTTGCTCATTTCATTAATAAGGGGAAATTGTAGCCAATGCTGGCCAAACCTACTAGAAGTCAGGGATGACCCGACCATCGAGCGGATCAGTATTGTGCCTATCATCAGTATATTGGGCATGAGACTGATGGGTGCCAAACTTTGAGGAGACAAGTTCTATACCTAATTGATGAGGAGCTGAGAGGTGAGGAAGATGGCCCCTGGCGATGACAATGAATGGACCACCGGCCACGATATCTGTGTTAGTGGAAACAGGAAGAAGACACCTATTTAGATGTTCTTTTTATTCTGGAATTATTTGATAATGACATTTTAATTCTAGTTTTTGTTAAATAAAATGAATGGTTCTGCTTATTTGTGTGATGTTTCTAATGATTTTACTGTGCATAATCACAATCATGATTCATTCATATTTAACATTGATTTAACTGATGCCATTCCATTTAATCTCGAAACTTTGGGAAGCCCTAAAGGAAATCTTGATAGCATCAGATGTAGCTCCTGAAGAGAGATTACAACTTGAGAGAATAAAAAAAAAGATGAAAAAGTCTTTGCCTGGACCTATGAAGACATGCTGGGAGATGATCGTGAAGTCACCGAACATGCTATGCCAACATATCCCGATCATGGATCAGTCAAGCAGAAGCTCAGAAGACTCAAGCCAGAATGGGCAGAGAAGGTTGAAAGGAGGAGTCTGCAAGTAGAAGTGAGGCTAAATTTTTATCAGGGAACAACACCCGACTTGGTGGGTCAATGGTGTCCCAATAGTTGAGAAGAGAAGTGCGTGTATGTGTAAACTATCAGGATTTGAACAAAGATTGTCCAAAAAAAATAAAAAACAAAAAACAAAAAAAAGGGGGTGAAAAAATAATACAAAAAAAAGGTGCAAAAAAATAATATAAAAAATAAAAATAAAAAGAAAAAGAGGAAAAAAAAGAATTGATAGTTATTCTTGGGACAAGCTTTGTTCAAATCCTGTTAATTCACACATACCCGTACTTTGCCATTCTTCTTGGTTTTCGAAAAGCACCGAAAGGGTTCTATTGACTTATGATGGATACGGATTGCTCGAGCTTAGGGAATAGATATCTTAGGGGAAGTGCGCCCTACGACCTCCGATGGACATATGTTAACCATAGTTGCTATCGCCTATTTCACCAATTGGATAGAAGCCGGGTCCTTCAGGAAAGTCGATGCTCGGGATATGGACAAGTTCGTCAAAAGAAATCTGATATGTTGATTTGGTCTCCTGCACCACGTGGGGTTCAAGGATGGGGGGAAGTTTATGGCAAAAGCTAAGAAGTTTCTCCAGAGGTATGGCATTGAGCACCATAAGTCCTCTCTGTATCGCCTCAATCCGATGGGGTAGTAGAGGCTGCTAACAAGAAGATCTTTGGTCAAGACGGTTTGAAACTATAAGGATTGGATAGAGAAATGGCCTTTTGCACTTCGGGGCTAGAGAACCATCGTCCGAACCTCTACAAGAGTCACTCTTCATTCCTCAATATATGGGGCGAAAGCAGTACTGTCGGTCAAAGTAGAACTTAGGTCTTTAAGGGCAGTCATGGAAGCCCAGGTCCCAAAAGCCGACTGGGTGAGGCAACGGCTGCAGCAGTTAAGCACGTCAGATGAGGACAGGTCATGGGATTATTATCACAGTCAGATCTATCAGAAAATACTTTGCTCTATCATGCGGGAAGAAAGTCAGAAAGCACCCATTGAAAGAGAGAGATTCAGTCTTTAAAAAAATGAGTCCGAATGTTCCAGACGGATGAGGCAAGTTCAGGCTAGCATGGGAAAGCCCATTTGTTCTTGAGAGGTTGGTACCTGTAGACATCGGGTCCCGAGTAGCCTTGATCAGGATTACCCAATGATGAAATTAAGTGTGCCGATTTATAGGCAAAAAGAATGAAAGTTGGAAGTGATAATTTCCTTGTCATTTTGATTTGTTAGGAATGAATAAAAATGTATTTTAAAAATATTTTAAAAATTATTTTGGGATAAAAAAAAGTTAGTTTTTAAATTATTGTGTTTTATATAAAATTAAAAGAAAAAAAATTTTGTGCGAATGTCGGGCTGCGGTAGCACTGGGCGTCGCGTGCGCGGCTGCACGAGCGACGCCTAGGGCGTCCCGCGCGCTGCTGCGCACGGGAGACGCCCGTCGGGCGTCTCTCGGCCCCTGTCGCGCCCATTCGCCCTTCTAGCTGCTGATTTCCATTTTTCTTCATTTTTAAGTGTTTTTAACTCATTTTTTTTTTGCATAATTTAATTCTAAAACCCTTTTATCTTCTATCTATCCAAATTTTTCAGTTTTTGGCTGTTATTGGAATTTAATTATTTTTATTTTGCCATTAAAAATCTGATTTTAATTGGAAATATAAAATGGTTTTTTAGAGAGAGAATGAGGGGGATTTTCTTTAGAAAATTATTTTTCTTCTTCTTTCTTCTCTTAAAAAAGAAATTCTCTCAAGTTTCTAAAAGATTTTTTCAAGTAAATTCTTAAGGTAAAAAGAACAATTTTTGGTTTTGGGAATTTACTTCTTTTCATTTGATAATTTTTACTTTGAGACAAATAAATCAATTATTTGTTTTTGACTAAAAATTCATTTCTAATATTTTATTTTTCTAATATATTCTTACAATCAAGACAAGGAATTGGATCATCTACCTTCATTTTTTCAAGATAAATTTTGAGGGTAAACATTCTTAGCTCAATTTCTTAATTTAATTTTTAATTTCATTTTTTTGTTTCCAATTAATTAGTTAACATGTAAATTCTTTTAGTTCTATCATTTTCTTCTTATTTTCTTATTCTTTTGTTTTTATTTAATTAGTTAACATGTGAATTCTTGTAGATCTATTTTTTTGCTTCTTATTTCTTATTTAATTGTTCATATTGTTCATATTGAATTGTTCATATATTATTATTATTATTATTATTATTATTATTATTATTATTATTATTATTATTATTATTACTACCATGTGCTTATGTGATTGTCCATATTATTGTTGGTATTATTGTTATCATGCCTTAAACTTGCCATGTTAATTTTATTTCCTATTGTTCTTGTATGTTTATATGATTATTCATATCATTGGTTGTTATTGTGCTTTGTTATTATTATTATCACCATTGTTATTTTATTACTTTTGCTATAATTTGTTACTAGTATAATTATTGTTAGCATTATTATTTATGTTTTATGTATGCTGAATTTTATTTGTATTATACTTTTTATGCATGATTGGATGTTATTGTTGTTATTTTTCTTTTTATGCATGTTAAATTCAATCATCATTAGTTTATGTTTGTTTATGCATGTTAAATTTTATTATTATTATGTTATTTTTTATGTATGCTAAATTGTTAATTAGTTAAGTTGCATATTTTATTATGTAATTTCAATTGATTTGTCACACATAATGATTTTTATTTGCTCTATTTTTATAGTATATTTTTTAAATTCATTTTTCTTACTAATATGGCTTTTATGTGTTTTTTATTTCAATACTTATTTTTCATGTGTGAGTTTTTTCCAATGCCAAGTGGAAGCCCATGGAGATTCAGAGATCCCCTTTGGGATTTAATTTGTTATTTGTTTTTTTATTATGTTGGTTTATTTTATTTCTAATATGTAATTTGTAATAAATTATTATTTTTATGCACGTTAATTAAAAAAATCACAAAAATATTTCTATTTAATTAAACTTGGATCTTTTCTAAATAAAAAGGGGACCAATGTCCTAGCTTTTTCATCTAAAATAAATTGTCACTTTAAAAATTATTTTCTTTAATTATACATGTGAGGACCAATGTCCTCATCTTTAATAAATAGCCCGATTTATGTATGAATTGTATTTTATTTACCTATGGGGGTTGTATTCCGCCCCTAATTTTGTTGTAATTTATTTTCATGCGTTTTTATTTACTTTATTTATCGCTTTCATTATGTGTTTGACATGCGCGTTTAATTAAATTGCATTAAAATTGAATGAGAAATGGGATGAAATGCTAAATTCAAAACTCAATTATAAACTTAATCAAGGTATGAATAAATGGGAAGTCCCGAACCATCTCTAGTCTTTGGGCTCAATGAGGCGAGAGGACCATTTCAATGTTCCATTGGAATGGGACTTCCAAAATACCTCTTGTGTCCCGTAAAAAAGCTTTAACTTGCATAGTCCTAGGCTCCACGAGGCGAGAGGGCCATCCTAATGTTCTATTAGGATGGGACCTCCAAGACCCCTCTGGCTTGCCCAAAATGGACATAGCAGCGCTGTCTTAGGCTCATTGAGGCTAGACGACCTTTTCCAATGTTCAATCGGGTGGCGACTCCAAGAAACCTCCTTGTTGCCCAAAATGGACGCACTTGTAATTTCTTACAAGTTTTATGAACCTCTCTCGATCGCCCTAAAGGCGAGCGTTCGAGGCGCCCTGGGGTTCGGCGCGCATCATAGTGGCGACTCCACTGGAGACTTAAGAGACTTCCCTTCGAAAATACCTTAGTTAAAATTTACAATTGAGTTTTAATTTAAAAATTTCATCCCTTTTCGAAACTACATTACATCCATGCTAGAGCCTTAGATTATGCTAGTTTGGTCCCTATCTTAACCCCGGTGTGTTCCCGAAGCACGACCCTACGTTCACTCAATGTGGGGAAGTATTAGGGATAATCACCAGTCCAAGCCTCGTACCTTATGGTATATCAAATGGAGACCCAATCGGTCGTTATGCTCGTGATGAGCTCGACCCGTTGGCAGGGACCATGCTTGGGTAGCCCCAAAGTATCATCATATTTGACCAAAGCTCATATAATGGCAATAAATATTTCCACTAGGTGAAATGTACCATAATACCGTGCTTGCTATGTGGGCCGTCATATATTGAACAAAATCAGTTAAATTAAATGGTCTTCATTAAAGGCTTTCATGCTTAGGTGGGCCCATCTTGATTTAGTTGAATTGTTTAAATACATAAAGGCCAAAACCCATACGTATGTACATTAGGCAAGAGATGTTATGCTGCCGGCTTTTTACCGTGCACCATACGTATCCAATGGGTTCCCTGATAACCCTTCGATAAAGTTCACATAGGAAAGAGACTACACTACCTCGTGTGTGGGGGCAATAAGGTTGGAAGGATCTATCTGCTTGCATGTGTTTGTCTATGCTGCATCCGCTCGACCATGCATTGTATTTTAATCATGCATCATCCTAACGAGATGTATTTTTTTCAGCCATCATAGATTCGCCCGGGAGGTTTAGGGGTCTCGACGGTCGGCTTAGAAGGATTCCACTTTTGGGATTACCAGAGTTAGTGTCAGATCGGAGTTAGATTCTCTCTTAGAAGGCAGTGAGGTGTTTTCTTTCGAGTCATCAATAGAGATTAGCGTGGCCAATCCATCAATTGGATCTGATGCAACCCAAGCAATGATTGCCAAGGAAGTAGGAAGAAGAATGGAAGAATTTGAGGCCAGAATGATGGCGATGATGGGCAACCTTGCCACTACTTTAGTGCCACTTACTGGGCAACAACCTATTACTCCAGCTGGGTGGCAAGATGAACAAGGGCCTGTTAGAGAGAATCTCCCTGCGGCAGTTGACCCACTTATAGTTGAGCCCAGAGTGCCAGCACATGTAGAGCATAGAGAAGTTCTTAGACCTGAGAGTGATTTGGGTGAGGAAGAGGAGCCAATCATGATAAGAGGCCAAGCCCCCAAGTCAGAGGAAGCCATGTGGAGAAATATGGAGGAGAGGTTCGAAGCTATGACTCGCTTGCTGATAGCGGGAAGAGGCATGAACCCTGAGGACAAGGAGCTGGAGGGCGAATATCTAGTTCCCTAGAATTTTAAGATGCCTGACATGCTAAAGTTTGATGGCACATCAGACCCAGTAGCACATGTGAAGCATTACTCATTAGTGATGAAGGGTACAACGCTGACAAAAAGGCAGAAGATAGAATATTTTTGCTTGAGCTTAACGGGTCCAGTGACTGGTATCATGGACTCGACAGAAGGACTAAAGAAGACTGGGATCTATTGACAGAAGAGTTCCTAAGGCGGTATGATTGCAGCACGAGGATGGAGGTAACCCTGAAAGATCTAGAACTGTAACACCCTTATACCCTATACGTATACTGCCGACCTAGCGATACTGTGCGATTACCATAATCGTTTAGTAGTTATCACTTATTGAATTTACGGGTTAATTTAATTTTTTTTTTTCTACACTCATATTTATTAGCACTAAGTTCACTTAACACTTTATTCACTTATTCACTTTACATACCCTTTAACATTTGCATTTGCATTTACTTAGCTACCGATGACCTATAACTGTCTTATTTACTATTCATTTGGTATAAATTTCGGCAGTATAATGGCTTGTAAATTACACTACCCAAACCTGCAAATTGAAATCTCCACAGCCCCGGCAGGGGTACAAAAATATGATCACCCTATAACTATACATCCCATCCGCCTTTAATCACACAGATATAATAAAATTCCCCACAGATAATAATAGTACTATAATTTTACATGCCAATTTCATCCACTAGTGAAGTTGTATATACATGCCATATAACAATACATACAAAACCAAAATAAATATAACTTCGTCTCCTTGCTTGCTCCTTAGCCTGATGTACGCTGCTCCAAACCTATTGGGTACCTACACGCAGTCAAAACAACTACGTGCTGAGCATTAAAATGCCCAATGGTGGTTACCAATCTATAAATTTCCTAAGTAATTCTATTTAATAAACATGCCATAATTACATATTCTTATTATTTTCACTTATTATTATTTATATTCCATTCACTTGTTAAGTCACTTAATTAATCTCAAATTGATTTATTCCATCATTTAATTAATCACATAACTATGACTTTAATCACTTAATTACACTTTTATTCACTTAATTATACTATTTATTTCATTATCTCACTTAATTATTTATTTTTCAATTGATTACATTTCAATCTTTTATCCCACTTTTTATTTTCTTAATTACATTTTTACCCTTATAATTTTTCCAAGGTTTCCAATTTAATCTTTATCTTTTTTATTAATTCCACTCATCTCCCCACTTTTCACTTAATGCCATTTATGTCCTTATTTTTACACTTATTCAAATTTTATCCTTTTCGTTTTCATTAATTACCTTTATGTCCCCACAATTACACATACACCATTTATATCCCATATTTTACCATAATTACACTTATATCCTCACTAATATACATAATTACCAAAATGCCCATATTTATTCCATTTTTACACTATTAACCTTATTTAAATTCCTTTTTGCACATTTATCCTTATCTAACTTATTTAATTACAATTTTACCCTTTTCACTTTATTTTTTCACTCTTTAACTTCCAATTTAGACAAATTACAATTTAGTCCCTATTTTATCACTTTTTCACTATATCACTATTTTAACACCATATTTTATCCAAATTACCATTTTACCCTTCCACTTACACTTTTAACTTATTTTCTCCAATTTTTATCAACTTTTTGTAAAATTACCATTCTACCCCTAAACTTTCTATTCACTTTATTTTAGTCCTGTTTTCACTCATTTTCACCAATTTCACTATTTTTACCATTTTTATCATATATTTACCAATATGTCCCTAGTATGGACCCGGTAGAAAATCTACTGACCGGATATGCGGGACATAGGCCCCACAGACCCATTTCACTATAAAATGATCCCAATAGGACCACTTTTACTGCACTGCACTACAGTGAATACTGAATATCACTGAACACTGGCATAAGCCGTCATGGGCCTATTAATAGCGAGTCGTCATGACTCAAGTGTGGAATCCCTATGGCTAGCCAATTATATCTTGGACTAGATTTCACTACCAGACAGCTACTAAGGGCAATATTTTCTCATATTTCAAATAAATATCACATTATGCCAATATGTAAAATTTGCCATACATCTTGTTTTCACTTACTACTTTGCATATGCACTCATTTATCAATGTATAGTCATTTAATACCATTACATTACATATATTACCATAACACACATGTATTCCATCAAGAATACCATTCGGCCAATATCTCAAGTTTCAATACCATGCACTATAATTTTAAACAATCACTCCATCATACCTATCTCATGTTATTTAGGTCATATATACCATTATTATGCCATTTAACATAACATGTTCCATTATATTCCACTAAATACCATTCGGCCACACTTTCAATTTTTTATACAATGCACTATAATTTTATTTAATCACTCAATCATATTTATTTCTTCTTATACATGCCTTATATACCATTATTAAACCATAATTAATCACATATTCCACTTTATTACACAATATTCTACTCGGCCATTAATATATTCATACTATATAATTTCTTTTCTTGATTTCTTTCACTCCATCATGCATTTCACTTGTTAAATATACTATAAACATCATTGTCATGCCTTAAATCATCTTAGAATTTAATTAAATCCCTTATGTTCAATTCGGCCACTCTTAGGATTTTCATACTAATTTGATTTAATTTATTTTAATCACTCTTATACACTATATTTAGTCCCTTAAGCATGAATATCAAGTTAGATTTAATTATACACGTCTTTTTCTCATTCCTAACCTTAAACATAACCTAAAATCAACACAAACATTAGGAAATAAGTAGATTTAGTAGCCACAAACCTCTTTTCCAAGCTCTATAGCACTCTAGGGTTGCTTTTCCTTCCCTTTAGCTTGAGAAATCTCCTCCTCACCTTAATTTCCTACATGGGCCGAATATAAAATCACTCATAGCATTAAAATCAAGCTTCAAATGAAAAATATAACCTCATAAACATGTTCTACAGGCCCAAAAACCTTAGGACGGACTAATAAAACAAATTGAAACCCCTTAAATCATAAACCCAAAAACTCACCCTAAACTTTGCTCACTTGATTTCTCCACTTCCAGTGCACCAAATGAACTCCAAACACTGCTATAGGATTGTAGAGGAGCTGAACTTTAGTTAGGGAGCTAATATTTGAGAAGAAATTAGAACAGAAGGGAAGAAAATGGAGGAGAGAAGTGAGAAAAACTATACAGTTTTGAAAGCGAGGAAAGATGCCGACTTTGGATGGATTTATCTAGAGAAATCCAGCCATTTCTCCCTTTATATAGTCCTGTAATGAACCAAACCGGTCCGACCGATTTAGACCAAAATTTCAGTTTTTCGGTTCATTTCCACTTTTCTTAATAATCTATATGTTCCTCTCATAATATTCACTTTTAACCAATTCCGTTGATCTTAAAACATCAAAAATAGGCTCTCTGCAAAGTTTTAGCTCAATCGGAGTCCATTTGGGCACTGGTTCACTTAAACCGGTCCGATTCAATCAATTTTTCTTCTGCCGTAAAATACAACTCTAAAGCTGACAAAATTCACAAAAATCACTTCCAATACATTATTTAACACACTTAATTTCTATTGGGCCACATAAGCCTCTCTTAACTCCTTGGTCAAAACTCGGTCAAACCCCGGTTCAAATTGAACCGAATCGGAGGCTAACTTCAGAATGACTTTCGGAAGTCAATTTAGCTCCGTTTTGAGTTCCGATTTCAATAATGGATTCCTTATGACCCACAGATCATTTTTGCGAAATTAAAATTTTTTTGGCGCCGAACAGCCGGGTTTGCAATATAGCCCCCCCGGTGTCACCTGACCTGGAATCACTATAATTTTAACACACTTAACATTGAAGTTTGACAATGGCAAACTCACTCCGTACACTGTTTGACACTGCGATTATCATGGTAACACTGGAATAATGCACTGACACTTCTAAACTGGTATTTCAGCCGTTACAAGAACTGTTATAGCAGAAGTCAGGGGAGTCATTTCATGATTACCTAACCCAATGGAGAAACCGGGTAATGGAGATGAAGAGGAAGCCGGACACTCCGGACCAGATAAGTCTGTTTATCAGGAATGCTAGCCCACATCTGAAAGATGGGTTAAAAATGAAGGGTATAAAGGACTGGGAGTCCTTGAAAGACATAGCCATAGATGCTGAAGGAGAGTACCTCGCAAGGAAGGCCAACAATGATAATTATGCCCGAAGAAATTACAGTAATCAGGGGGCAGGAAAATCAGCAGGGTCCGGTAATGGGAATCGGACTGGAAACACTGTAGATGTAGCGGCTACCAAAGCAGACTGTGACGCGCGCCGAACCCGATACAACCCAGCAAGGGCCCTCTCGGTGAATCCGCTTTAGGATTCGAGGTATGAAGGTTCGCGTCTTTTGAATCATGGGCGCCATGAGACATCATCGGTGTATTCCTCCCAATAGAACATTGGGGAGAACAACCTAGCCTATTGACGCCTGACGCGCGCCGAACCCGATACAACCCAGCAAGGGCCCTCTCGGTGAATCCGCTTTAGGATTCGAGGTATGAAGGTTCACGTCTTTTGGATCATGGGCGCCATGAGACATCATCGGTGTATTCCTCCCAATAGAACATTGGGGAGAACAACCTAGCCTATTGACGCCTAAAGGCACCTTTGAGGTATTTGGAGTCGCCACCCAATTTGCGTGAAATTGGGAAAAGGTTTCTCAACTCTATTGGTCTAAACCAGAGATATGGTGTCCGGAACTTCCCTCTTATTTATGCTTTGGTTAATTATAAATGAGTTTTTAAATTCTTAAAATTATATCTCTCATCTCACACGAGCGATGCATTTAATTAAATAGCGCATTAAAAGCACGTAAAGAAAATAAATAAAAGCGATAAATAAAGTAAATAAAGAAAGCAATAAATGAAAGCGGTAAACACCCAAGCACACAATTACAAGAGAAATCGGGGCGGAATACAACCCCAATAAAAGAAGGTTAAAGATGTAAATGGGGACGGAATACAATCCACAAAAGATAAATAAAGTTGCCCCAAAATTAATTACAAGGGCCCAAAAAGAAATGAACTTAAATTTAAAACACTCACTTAAGATCAAAATAAAAGAACATACATAAATCGGGACATTATTTTGGGAATGTTGCTTCCTTCGCGCTTGTTCGAAATTTAGGAACATTGGTTCCTTCGTATTAATTTGAAGAGGGTTCGAAGAGTCATTTTTGATTGCTTGAATTAAAAAACCGGGATGAGTGATCCCATTTTTGTAGAAAAGTTGACCCTTCGTTTTAATTGTGACATTTTTATTGTCGGGCTAAAACAAGGGACATTGGTCCCAATTTTATTAGTAAAAGTTCCAATTTAATTGTAAAAATATTTTTGTGATTTTTTATCGCACGCGTACACAAATAAAATAATTATTTACAAATAAACACATGACACATCAAAGGGGAATTGAAAAGATCTCACCAAAATGGAGTGTCCGTCCGCACGTCGCGACCCATCCGGGGAGTCGCGGGGCGCTCACATGGCCCGACTCAAATTAAAACTCATACAGAAATTAACATCAAAAATATTAGTAAATATTCGAAGTAAATTAATCAAGTAAAGACGAAATAAATATTGGGCAAATTAATTTAATGAACCAGATAATTTACATGCAAGGTAAATTAAAATAAGTCATGACAAAAATGAGGGTAGTGATAAAATAATGACAACAGTAACAAGAATATTAGAAAATAATAATAATAATAATAATAATAATAATAATAATAATAATAAAAACAGAAATGATACATAACAAATAAATGAATATGATAATAGCAACGATTAATTAATAATAAACACAAAATACATAAATATATAATAATAATAATAATAATAAAAATAATAATAATAATGAATGTGAATAATCAACAGTGATGGCATGAGATAATGAAATAACAATAATAATAATAATACACTCAATAAAATAATAATAATAATAATAATAATAATAATAAAAATAATAATAATAATGAATATGAATAATCAACAGTGATGGCATGAACAATATTGATGATAATAGTAGCCAAATAACTGCAACAGGACACAATAGTAAAAGTAATAACAATATAAAAATGGCATGCAAACTAGATTAAAGGAGCACAGGAAAATCAATTGAATAATTGCATGAATATATCAACGGGAGCCAAAATATCAAGTTTATTGGAGAAACAGGCATGATATTTATAGCAAAAAAAAGACAATATATTGGACAGCAAATAAAAAATAAATGAATAAATAAATGAGCGAGAACGGTCCCAAGTGTTTACCCTCAGAGGTGTGTATTGGAAAGGAAAAGTGCCAAGATCTGCTCCCCTTGTCGATTTCTTGATGAGAAAAATGCAGAAAAATTGGAGAAAAGAGAAGAAAGTTTGGCAAAAATTAGAAATAATTTAATCTTTGGGAAATTTGCAAAACAAAGAAAATTGATTTTCCTTTGTTTGAGATGGATTCCCGATTGAAAATACGTTGAAGAAAAAACACAGAATAAAAATCAAAGCTTGAAAAGAGATTGGAAAATATTTTTTGTTGAAGAAGCTGTTCTTGTTGAGAGGAAAAATAGTCTTTTTTTCTTTTATTAAAAGTTGCCGTCCTCTGAAAATGGAGGAGGAATCCCCATTTTATTTTCAGCCTTGTCCCAAAATAGAGAAAGACAAAAGAGACTTTTAATTTTGTAAATCGAAAATAACACAAAACGGTGAAAAACGAAAAAAATTGGTGTGAAAAAAAACCAGTCTGAAAAACGCAGTAAACGGCGAAAAAAGAGAGGCCAGAGCAGGTGGCCGCGCGGCCATCGCGCGACCACTTTGCTAAAAAACCAAATAGGGTCGCGTGATGGCAATTGCCATCACGCGACCCACAAATGGGAAAGTGGCCTTAAAAGCCACTTTCCCACGTTTTTACATTTCTTTTAATTTTTTTTTTTTTTTTTTTACAAAAACCTTTTAAATCTTTTTTTTTTTCATCTTTTATATCATTTTCTTTAAAATTTCTTTTTCAATTAAACCAAATAACTAATTCCTTTTTTTTTAATTAAATCAATTACTTAATTAAATTAAAAAACTAATTTAATCCCCTTTTTCAATTAAATTAATTAATTAATTCAATTCAATTAAATTAAATAACGAATTTAATTAATTTTTTTTGTTTTATCAAAATAACACTTTTCAATAATATTATTTTTGGAATTAAAATTAATAATAATTTTTATGATAAAAAAAACGAGGGTCTCGACAAGGGAAGCATCATTTTTGACACCTTTACCTGTAAGTCGGTATCATTTTCATCATCGGGTAATTCTGATCTTGGACCGCCTCAGGACCCGGTGTCTACAGTTGCCCCCAATTTTGGGGAACTTAGAACACAGGTGCTTAAGTGAGCCAAAATTCAGAAAAGAAAGGAAAGAGGCGCGTACCTGAGGCGGTTGTCTTCCCGAACTGGCTGGAGTTACTGTGGGTAGTTACCGTCTGTTTGTCGACGTGTTAACCCCCGTTGCCTTGGCATCTAACCTGTTGATGCAGACATACTCATGGATTGAAAGGATTTAGAATATTTCGGAAAAGGCTCAATGCTACGAAGGACAATGCTCTGAAAAGACTGAGAATGCCTTGAAAAAGGACTTAACGACAATGCTCCGAAGAGACTGAGAGTGCCTTGTGAAGAAGGACTTACGGATAAAGCTCCGAAGAGACTGAGAATGCCCCGTGAAGGAGGACTCAAGGATAATGCTCCGAAGAGACTGAGAATGCCCCGTGAAGGAGGACTCAAAGATAATGCTCCGAAGAGACTGAGAATGCCCCGTGAAGGAGGACTCAAAGATAATGCTCCGAAGAGACTGAGAATGCCCCGTGAAGGAGGACTTAAAGATAATGCTCCGAAGAGACTGAGAACGCCCCGTGAAGGAGGACTCAAGGATAATGCTCCGAAGAGACTGAGAATGCCCCGTGAAGGAGGACTCAAAGATAATGCTCCGAAAAGACTGAGAATGCCTTGTGAATAAGGACTTGAAGATAATGTTTTGAAGATATTGAGGATGCCTGTTGGATAAGGACTTAGAGATAATGCTCCGAAGAGTCTGAGAATGCCTTGTGAATAAGGACTTGAAGATAAAGTTTTGAGGATGCCTTTCGAAGAAGGACTTAAAGATAGTGTTTTAAAGAGATTGAGGATGCCTGTTGGATAAGGACTTAGAGATAATGCTCCGAAGAGACTGAGAATGCCCCGTGAAGGAGGACTTAAAGATAAAGTTTTGAGGATGCCTTTCGAAGAAGGACTTAAAGATAGTGTTTTAAAGAGATTGAGGATGCCTGTTAGATAAGGACTTAGGGATAATGGGAAGATTATATGCACGTGATAAGTGCTTGTGCTATGCACGCCAGACATGTGCAAAGAACTATGTGTTGCGAGTACGCAGAGATTGTGTGCACGAAATGTGTGCGAAGAATTTATTGTGCAAGATATATATAAAGTTCATGCATGCGTGAATGCATGTTGAGGCACCATCAAATGCCATGCCCGTGAGATGCATATGTATGCAATAATGCAGGATAAGGACTCATCCGAGTGGGTTTGGGAGGCGAAAGCCGGTTTGGTCATGATTTGCAGTAGGATCGGTGCCCCCTGGAATTGCTTTTGAATTTCGTGCCTCTGGGGGATTATGAGGTTCTCCTCTGGTACCTGTAGTCATTATTTGAAGGTAGTGCGTCCCTCGTGGATTTTCACACTAGCTTTTCTTAGCGGGAGATGCGTCCTTGTCGGATTTTCACATAACCCTGTGCCTTATTTTTTGCCTGGAATGGACCCAACCCAATCCAGTGGCTTTTATTTATTTTATTTTTTTTGTAGGGCAGACTGCCTGTCGCCAGGTTTTCACCCTGCCCCTTGGTCTAACTTTTGCTTAGAGCGCCAGTCACGGTTTTCATCTCTAACGCCTTTTTTTTTTTTTTGAGAGAAGTTGGAGTTGTTGCGAAAGGTTTTTCAGGTATGATTGGCGTGTGCTTATGTCTCAGATTTTGGTTGGATGAGCTTAGTTTTTTTTATCATGAGGGTGCTATAGAATTGGCTTTACAGTTCATAACAGGAAGAGCTGACTGAAGTGCCTGAGTGGCGAGAGTGGCAAGGGGTAGATGGTAGCAATGTGTTGGTTTCATATCTGACTGAGACAACTTTGAGTGTGCAAGATGAACTGCTCTGGTTACACCCAAACATCTTTGCATAAATGCATACATTTCAATCTAATTTCATAACACATGATCACTATTTGGCATTAACTCAAAAAAATATGAGACCTCATCTAATCTCGGGATAGATCTTGAGAGCATCAAACTCCTGTTATCAATCAGCCCTCGCGGGTTTTCTTGATTGAATATTTTCTTTTTTTTTTTTTTTTTTTTTTTTTTTTTTAGCCTCTGCCATGGACCCTCTTTACGTCCGTCAGTATTAGTTGAATTCGCTTTCATCTTCATCTACCGGGGGGATTGCTGCTTCTGAGAGTGGCTCCTCTTGGTATCAAAGTTTTGGTCTTATCGCTTGTGCAGACTGGTTGAGTTGATGGGTTACTTATTTGGGGCTTGAATATGAAGTTTCACGTTTGGCCTTTATTGCTTTGGTGGTTCAACCCTGGAGTGGCCTTTCAATGGCTGAGACAGGGTGACAGGTTGGGCTTGGATGATCTGGGGTACTTTTATCGGTTTTGGTGGTTTAAGCTTTCGAAATGGTTTTCGACGGCTGGGATTGGGTGGATGGTTTGGGGGGTTAGCCCTTTTGGTCCTCTTCAGTAGCTAAGAAAAATGGCAATATGCCGGCATGTGTAGATCAACGGGATTTGAGCAAAGCTTGCCCTTAAATAGCATTCTCTTGCCCCCTGATCAATTCTCTCTTTTCTTTACACCCCAATTTTTTTTTAAATTTTTTTTTTTTTTTTTTTTTTACAACCCAATTTTTTTTTTTTTTTTTTTTTTTTTACAACCCAAATTTTTTCGCCCCAATTTTCTTTCTTTTAACAAGCTTTGCTCAAGTCCTGAAGTTTACACATACGTGCACTTTTCATCTTAACCACTGGGACCATTATTCAATTTGGTCGGGCATTAAATTTTGGTAAGAAATTTGGTTATAAGGGTTTTAGATGGTTAAGGGTCAGTCATAATCGGTTTTGGGGTACACATTCCGAATGGGTAGAAAGAAAAAAGGTCATATGGCTTGGTCCTGATGGGTTGTATGCTTCTCACGGTGGTTTTGAGTTTTATTTGTCCGACTTTTGATGTAACTTTCGAAGTTCGATTTTATTTAGCGACACCATATGTAGCTCAGGTGTTGTGGATGCGAATAAGTGGCTTTCAAAATTCGGTTTATTATCATGTTGGCATGTGGAAGTAGCGTTGGTCTTGAGAGTGTCCTTGTCCATCTTCAGCGTGTCATACCAGATCCGGGCAAAGGCTCTTTTATTTTATTTTATTTTTTTTTTTTTTACATCTCTCAAAATTATCCTCGCTTCAGGAGTTATATCAGATGCTATCAAGACCTTATTTAGATTCCCCGAGGTTTCCAAAATTAGATGAAGTCGTATTAATTAAATTAATGCCAAATGAATGAATGCATTGTGATCATAAGAAATGAAATCGAAGAAATATCGGATAAACAAAACAGAAATTGTTCAAAATGTTACAATAACCAAATTGTCCTAAAAGAGTTCTGGAATTGAAAAGCAGTAAGCATTAAAAACATGATCTTCTACTTGTGGTTTTGGAGGAACATGCCGATGAAGTGGATTGGCCCAGTCACATCTCTGGTGGAAGGATTGCATTGTAGTCCACTCCCTTCTTCTTCTCTCTTTTCTCGGGATCCGTGATTTGCTTGGAATCAATGAGGTCCTGAACCCGGTCTCTCAAAGTTCGGCAGTAGTTTGTCAAATGTCCAGTGTGCTGGTGGAATGCACAATATTGATCTGCTCTGTGGTGGGGCTGCCCCTGACTGCTGGCGGGCTTCGCCGGTAATGGTTGCAATAACCCCCTTTTCACCAGCCTCTCAAAAACCCACGACAAGGGTCTACCCAAATCAGAGTAACATCTTTGATTCCTTCTCACTGACGGCTCTCCCGCTTTTTTAACATTGCCCTTACAGCCATCTCGGATATTTAGGTTTGCATTTTTCAGAGCATGCGCCTTCACCAGATCTCCATCCTCCTCAAGCATATTGTCATGTTCCAGAGTAGGCCTCTTACCACCTCCTTGTCCCACTGGTAAATCAAGCAGTTCCTTGCCTCGGGGCTTGGTGGCACTAGGAGATGCCGTGGTTGTCGCTGTATGGGCTATCTCGACAGGGGTCGACTCAACTCGGTTAAAGGTAGCCGCCATCAATCGGGCTTGTAGGACTAGCGCGAGGGCGTCTATTCTCTCCTTAATCATAGCTTTAATCATAGCTGTCAACCTCCTTTCGAGCTCCTCAAGCCGTCTATCCATCTCTTGGGCCATTGATGCACGAGTCTCCTCAATCTGTCGTGAAAGGCTGGCCATACTCAATTCGTGGTTAGAACCCTCTTGTTTCTCACCTTCCTCTTCATCCCCGCTTCCGCTGCTAGACCAACAGCCTATCATTGCCACAAAAGTCTCTCCTTCATCTGCCTCAGGGCCAGTAGTAGTGGCATACCCATTTCCATACAAGTCTTGTAGTACATACCATTCCGGTAAGCCTGAACCAATCATGGCACAATGGGCTGACTTCTCTTGACTTTCTCTCTGCCCAGGATTAATAGCCTGTTTGCCATCGATCAAGGCTTGAATTCGGTCCCTTAAAGGACGACAGTAGTCTGTTCTGTGCCCTGTGTACTGATGATATGCGCAATACCAGTCCGTCCTGTGCTTAGGCTTCCCTTGACTTGGGGCGGGCCCAGCTGGCAAGGGTTGCAACTTTCCTTCCTTGATGAGACGGGTGAAGTGCCAAGATAATGGTCTGCCCGAGATAGTGAGATGTTTGGGAGCCGGTCCTATGGCAGAGACTTCTGCCGCCCTGTTATTGCCCCCGTTATCGCTGCTGCTTCCCTTATTTTTGCCTGAAGCCACATCTGCAGATCTAGCCACTTTATCTAAATGCTCAGCCTCAACTTCAATGGCTATGTCCATAAGTGACTCCCAATCTTTGAGTCCCTTCATTTTTAACCCATCCCTCAAATATGGACTAGCATTTCGGATAAATAACCTGATCTGATCTGAGGTATCAGGCTTTCTCTTTATCTCCATCACTCGATTCCTCCATCGGGTCAAGTACTCATGGAATGATTCCCCTAACTTCTGCTTCAGCACTTCTAAATCTTTTAATGTGACCTCAATCTTGGTACTGCAATCATACTGGCCAAGGAATTCTTCTGTTAACAGATTCCAGTCTTCTTTCGCTCTTCGATCCAACCCATGGTACCAATCCACTGCTGGGCCAGCTAAGCTGAGACAGAAATAGTCCACTTTTTGCCTCTTAGTCAACCCTGTACCCTTCATGATCAGGGTGTATTGCTTAACATGTGCAGAAGGGTCCGATGTACCGTCAAATTTTAGCAGGTCTGGCATCTTAAACCTCTGGGGCAACAGCTCTCCATCATCCAAATCCACATCTTCAGGGCTCACTCCCTTGCCAGCTGTCAACATGCGGGTGATTGCCTCAATTTGCTGTCTCATACCCCTCATAGCCTCGTCTTCTACCCTGGGTGCTCCACCCCTCATGGCTTGATGGGCTGCTACCTTCTCAACCTCTTCTTCCATTGCGAAATCCTCATCAGGGTTTGGGATTCTTGCTCTTCCGGGTTCAACTGGCACAGCCGTAGCTTTAGGCTCATTTACAGGTTGATGGGCAATAACTCCAGCGAGGGGAGCCTCCCCACCAGCGGGTGGTTCGGTTTGCCCCCGAGGAGGGGCTACTGGTGGCTGTGGAGCAACTGGTGCTTGGGGAGCAGGAGGCTGTGCAAATCTTTCGGCCATTGCTCCCATCATTTCTAGCATTCTTCGTTCAAAATCCTCCAGTCTCCTGGCAAGGTCCTGGGTGGTCAAGTTTCCAGTTTCTTCTGCCATTGAGGATGATTCGCTACTTGTTAAGAATGACTCAGAATCCCAAACAGGCACTAGTTCTAGCAATTCAAAGGGCGAGTTTGCCGTCGCTAGTCGATCGTCAGAATCTCCAGTCCACTCCGATGAATCTATGATGGCTGAAAAACTCAAATGGTTAGCATGATGCATGGATGACAGTTATAATGCATGATCGTGAGTTATGCAGCATTTCGCAACCACATACAAGCAGATAAATCCTCCCAACCTTATCACTTCCACACGCGAGGTCGTGCGGTCTCTTTCCTAGGCGGGCTTCATCCAAGGGTTAACAGGGAACCCATTGGAGACGTATGGTGCACGGTGAAAAACCGGCAGCATAACAGTCTTAATCTAATGCGCATTCGTATGGGTTTTGGCCATTACGTATTTGGGCAATCCAATTAAACCAAAGTGGGCCCAACGGGGCATAAAAGCCTTTGATGAAGACCATTTGATTTGGTTGATTTTGCTTAATACGTGACAGCCCACATCACAAGCATCGTATTAAGGAGCATACCTCTTAGGGGAGGTTTCTATTTGCCATTAGATGAGCTTTGGTCAAGGTGATGAAACTTTTAGGGCTACCCAAGCATGGTCCGCGCCAACGGGTCTAGCTCATCACGAGCATAACGACCGATCGGATTTCCATTTTGATATACCAAAAGGTACAAGGCTTGGGCTGGTGATTATCCCTAACACTTCCCTACAATGAGTGAAAGTAGGGTCGTGCTTCGGGAACGCACCGAGGTAAGAAGGGACCAACTAGCGTAATTCTAAGGCTCTAATATGCAATGCAAATTTTTGAAAAGAGATATAATTTTAAGTTTTAAAAACCCAATTATATTTTAACCAAAGCACTTTCGGAGTAAAGTCTCAAACACAAAGTCCCCAGCGGAGTCGCCACTGTGACGCGCGCCGAACCCGATACAACCCAGCAAGGGCCCTCTCGGTGAATCCGCTTTAGGATTCGAGGTATGAAGGTTCACGTCTTTTGGATCATGGGCGCCATGAGACATCATCGGTGTATTCCTCCTAATAGAACATTGGGGAGAACAACCTAGCCTATTGACGCCTGACGCGCGCCGAACCCGATACAACCCAGCAAGGGCCCTCTCGGTGAATCCGCTTTAGGATTCGAGGTATGAAGGTTCGCGTCTTTTGGATCATGGGCGCCATGAGACATCATCGGTGTATTCCTCCCAATAGAACATTGGGGAGAACAACCTAGCCTATTGACGCCTAAAGGCACCTTTGAGGTATTTGGAGTCGCCACCCAATTTGCGTGAAATTGGGAAAAGGTTTCTCACCTCTATTGGTCTAAACCAGAGATATGGTGTCCGGAACTTCCCTCTTATTTATGCTTTGGTTAATTATAAATGAGTTTTTAAATTCTTAAAATTATATCTCTCATCTCACACGAGCGATGCATTTAATTAAATAGCGCATTAAAAGCACGTAAAGAAAATAAATAAAAGCGATAAATAAAGTAAATAAAGAAAGCAATAAATGAAAGCGGTAAACACCCAAGCACACAATTACAAGAGAAATCGGGGCGGAATACAACCCCAATAAAAGAAGGTTAAAGATGTAAATGGGGACGGAATACAATCCACAAAAGATAAATAAAGTTGCCCCAAAATTAATTACAAGGGCCCAAAAAGAAATGAACTTAAATTTAAAACACTCACTTAAGATCAAAATAAAAGAATATACATAAATCGGGACATTATTTTGGGAACGTTGGTTCCTTCGCGCTTGTTCGAAATTTAGGAACATTGGTTCCTTCGTATTAATTTGAAGAGGGTTCGAAGAGTCATTTTTGATTGCTTGAATTAAAAAACCGGGATGAGTGATCCCATTTTTGTAGAAAAGTTGACCCTTCGTTTTAATTGTGACATTTTTATTGTCGGGCTAAAACAAGGGACATTGGTCCCAATTTTATTAGTAAAAGTTCCAATTTAATTGTAAAAATATTTTTGTGATTTTTTATCGCACGCGTACACAAATAAAATAATTATTTACAAATAAACACATGACACATCAAAAGGGAATTGAAAAGATCTCACCAAAATGGAGTGTCCGTCCGCACGTCGCGACCCATCCGGGGAGTCGCGGGGCGCTCACATGGCCCGACTCAAATTAAAACTCATACAGAAATTAACATCAAAAATATTAGTAAATATTCGAAGTAAATTAATCAAGTAAAGACGAAATAAATATTGGGCAAATTAATTTAATGAACCAGATAATTTACATGCAAGGTAAATTAAAATAAGTCATGACAAAAATGAGGGTAGTGATAAAATAATGACAACAGTAACAAGAATATTAGAAAATAATAATAATAATAATAATAATAATAATAATAATAATAATAAAAACAGAAATGATACATAACAAATAAATGAATATGATAATAGCAACGATTAATTAATAATAAACACAAAATACATAAATATATAATAATAATAATAATAATAATAATAATAATAATAATAATAATAATAATAATAATGAATGTGAATAATCAACAGTGATGGCATGAGATAATGAAATAACAATAATAATAATAATACACTCAATAAAATAATAATAATAATAATAATAATAATAATAATAATAATAATAATAATAATAATAATAATAATAAAAATAATAATAATAATGAATATGAATAATCAACAGTGATGGCATGAACAATATTGATGATAATAGTAGCCAAATAACTGCAACAGGACACAATAGTAAAAGTAATAACAATATAAAAATGGCATGCAAACTAGATTAAAGGAGCACAGGAAAATCAATTGAATAATTGCATGAATATATCAACGGGAGCCAAAATATCAAGTTTATTGGAGAAACAGGCATGATATTTATAGCAAAAAAAAGACAATATATTGGACAGCAAATAAAAAATAAATGAATAAATAAATGAGCGAGAACGGTCCCAAGTGTTTACCCTCAGAGGTGTGTATTGGAAAGGAAAAGTGCCAAGATCTGCTCCCCTTGTCGATTTCTTGATGAGAAAAATGCAGAAAAATTGGAGAAAAGAGAAGAAAGTTTGGCAAAAATTAGAAATAATTTAATCTTTGGGAAATTTGCAAAACAAAGAAAATTGATTTTCCTTTGTTTGAGATGGATTCCCGATTGAAAATACGTTCAAGAAAAAAACACAGAATAAAAATCAAAGCTTGAAAAGAGATTGGAAAATATTTTTTGTTGAAGAAGCTGTTCTTGTTGAGAGGAAAAATAGTCTTTTTTTCTTTTATTAAAAGTTGTCGTCCTCTGAAAATGGAGGAGGAATCCCCATTTTATTTTCAACCTTGTCCCAAAATAGAGAAAGACAAAAGAGACTTTTAATTTTGTAAATCGAAAATAACACAAAACGGTGAAAAACGAAAAAAATTGGAGTGAAAAAAAACCAGTCTGAAAAACGCAGAAAACGGCGAAAAAAGAGAGGCCAGAGCAGGTAGCCGCGCGGTGGCCAAGTGGCCATCGCGCGACCACTTTGCTAAAAAACCAAATAGGGTCGCGTGATGGCAATTGCCATCACGCGACCCACAAATGGGAAAGTGGCCTTAAAAGCCACTTTCCCACATTTTTACATTTCTTTTAATTTTTTTTTTTTTTTTTTTTTTTACAAAAACCTTTTAAATCTTTTTTTTTCATCTTTTATATCATTTTCTTTAAAATTTCTTTTTCAATTAAACCAAATAACTAATTCCTTTTTTTTTTAATTAAATCAATTACTTAATTAAATTAAAAAACTAATTTAATCCCCTTTTTCAATTAAATTAATTAATTAATTCAATTCAATTAAATTAAATAACAAATTTAATTAATTTTTTTTGTTTTATCAAAATAACACTTTTCAATAATATTATTTTTGGAATTAAAATTAATAATAATTTTTATGATAAAAAAAACGAGGGTCTCGACAAGGGAAGTATCATTTTTGACACCTTTACCTGTAAGTCGGTATCATTTTCATCATCGGGTAATTCTGATCTTGGACCGCCTCAGGACCCGGTGTCTACACAGACCAAAGGCATTTCTCCAACCTAGGCAAGTCACTGTCTTGGGTACTTAAAAGGTTGATGAAGGAAGGTAAGCTACAACCAATGCCAGCTAAGCCCGCTAGAAGTCAAGGACATCCCGATCATCGAGCAGATCTGTATTGTGCTTACCATCAGTATACAAGGTATGACACTGATGAATGTCGAACTCCGAGGAACCATATTCAGGATCTCATTGATAACAAACAGATTACTGATCCAGAGCACCTCAAGAAATAGGGGAGGAAACCTTCTAGTAGATATGCTTTTCATATTTGAACTTTTTTCAGTCTTGATGTATGCAGTACTGTTTACATTAATTATATTAATGGCTTTTTGTTTATATTCTCATGATTTCATTATGCATGATCACAATTACTAGTCATTTAGATTTGATATTAACTTAATGAATACTCCTTCATTTAATCTCGAGATCCTGTAGCATTTGATATAACTCCTGAAGAGAGGAAAATTCTGAGAGCTGGAAAAAAAAATAGAAAGTAGTGAGAAAAAAACTATATGCAAGTAGGGGATTGGATGAAAACTCACTAAGAGTACTAGAACCTTTCTGATTAAAAGCGATCCTTGGATAAGACAGAACCTAGAAAATGATTTAGGCAGCCCTTCTTTATATAGCTCTCTAAATGATTGTTTTCTACCTTTACTTCATAATCGCTTGCTAGCCCGTTGAGCCTTTATGGAGGTACGCCAAATGCGTGCCAATTTTGTTGTTACACATGTTAAAACTATCCCCTCGCCTAAAATGATTTTTACCTCCCCTTAGAAGAATGGCCGCTCTAGAAGGGATGGATGTACATTTTAACAATTTTTTGGGTTATCAAAAATTGCCCTGATAAGGATGAGTTTACACTTCGGGAAGAGGGTTTTAGTCATGCGCAAAAGACATGACCTCGCAGAAAAAAAGAGAAAAAGATAGGAAAAAAGAAAAACAAAAGAAAGTGAAAAAAAAATGAACAAAAAGAAAAAAAAGGAAAAAAGAAGTAGAGCTCAAGATAGTAACCCCTTGATGAGCTTCTGTGGTTATCTCTTTAACTTAATTGTTATTCTGAGCTTGATAAGTTAAAGTATTATCAAACCCAAATTCAAAAATACCTTTATAGTACGCCATTGAGTTGAGCGGCCATTTCTTCTCTAGCAACCTGATCCTCCTTTGATAGCCATCTACCTAAGTCTAACGTTACAACCGAAGTAAGACCTTTTGATTCTTGGTTTAGTCTTATCCATTTAGCGGAGATGACCTTCTAATAAGGTTCGGTACGTAGGAAGAGGCATATGGTGTTTCTTGAGCTTCAAGCGAGGAGCCACAAATGCATTTATGCATTTGAGTTGAGTCTTGTCCCCAACGTTGCATTTAAAATTTGCTTAAAAAAAAAGAGAATAAAAAAAGATAAAAGAGTATTCAGGCAAAAATTAAGGGCTGAGAGAAAAGTTTTCAACCATGAAAACCCGAGAGAGCTGGTTGATAACAGGAGTTTTATGGATCCATCTCGAGATTAGATAGGGTCTTGTATTTTTGAGATTAATGCCAAATGATGATCAAGTGTGATGAAATCAGACTGTAACATATGCATTTATGCAATAATATTTTAATGTAAGCAAAGCACTTTATCTTGCATACTCAAAATGGTTTAAGTTCCAGTATAAAAAGTAGCGCATTGTTTTTTCTTCGCATATGTGCAATTTACTATAAGTGGCCCTCATCGCCATCTTCATCTTGATGCTTCAGCAGACTTGCCCCAACATCGGCTTCGAGCTATCCATCAGCACAAAATCCATACGACCATTGTTCAAAAAGCGAAAAGGATTTTAGCCTTAAAAAAAAAAAGAGGCCGTTAGAGATGAAAATCATAACTGGGTCTCTAAGCAAAAGTTAGACCAAAAGGCAGGGTGAAAACCTGGGAACAGGCAGTCTACCCTACAAAAAAAATGATGAAATAAATAAAAGCTGCTGGATTGGGTTGGGTCCATTCCAGGCAAAAATTAGGCAAAGGGTTAAGTGAAAATCCCCAAAGGGATGCATTTCCCACAAAGAAAAGCTAGTGTGAAAATCCATAAGGGACACACTACCTTTAAAGCAATGACGTTCGATGCCTGGAGCGATAAGGTGGCATTACTTCAGATGATTTTCCTTCAGTCAGATAAGGTATAATTCAGGGCATGAGTCAGAATCCCGGGCATATGATCATTGACCGGGGGGGAAAGATGTGCACCTGACGGTTCTCTCAGAAAAAGTTTCTGGTCAGAGTCCCTAAGCCAAGATGACGCTTCTAGATCCTTAGAGGCATGGTGCAGCAGCCAAGTCATATCCTCAACGGACCCTAACCACTCAGGACATGGTCTATCCATTTTTGCATGCATTTCATACAATTCTTTAGCAAACACCTGCATATGACCTTTTGCACATGCATGCATAATCTATTGTATGTTTCCCTGTGCACACAACTTTGCAGGAAAAGTCCAAGTAATGGCCACAAGTATGAAAGCTAGTCAAGGACGGCTTCAGTTCAACATTAACATTCATTTGAGCAAGACGATCAAGTCAAGATGACGGCTACGCTGGCAAATCTCCGAGACCTCTTAAGAGGCAATTCTCCTAGATCTCTTAAGAGACAAATCTCTTTCACCTGCACTTTTAGTAGTCTGTAGTAGACTCGGTGCGGTCCTCTGAGGAGGACATCGTTTGCACTTTTACTAGTCTGTAGCAGACTCGGTGCGGTCCTCTGAGGAGGACATCCTTTGCACTTTTAGTAGTCTGTAACAGACTCGGTGTAGCTCAAGAGAGCAACCTCTACACTTTTAGTAGTCTGTAGCAGACTCGGTGTAATCCTCTGAGGAGGATATTTTCTGCGTTTTATAGTCTTGTCAGCGACTCGACGCAACGCCATCTGCGGATGGCACCTGCACTTTTAGTAGTCTTGTCAGCGATTCGGTGCAGTCCTCTTCTTGCGCTTTTTGTAGTCTTGTCAGCGACTCGGTGCAGTCCTCTTCTTGCGCTTTTTGTAGTCTTGTCAGCGACTCGGTGCATCGCCATCTGCGGATGGCCCCTGCACTTTTAGTAGTCTTGTCAGTGACTCGGTGCAGTCCTCTT